>JAJAQA010000009.1:5340107-6030107 GCA_021464565.1 Rutilus rutilus
TCTCCACAGCCAGGTTAGTATATGGACGTGTACACATGCTACTATAAGGATATACCTGTTTCTGATCAGTGTTATTGTTTTTCACCAATTCCCTTCACTCCAGTGAGGGTTCCTTTGCCAGTACCTCCAGAGTTGCTTGAATTGGGGTTATCAACAAGCAAGACCACATCGCCTTTGAGACCAGTGCAGGAAACCATGCTCTGTCAATGTAAGGACTTAATGTAACATAATTTTACTTAATAAAATTGAAAACAGATTTACCATATTTAACAAATGTAATGCTCATCTATGACTAATGTCACCCATGTCATCCTGCAGCCCTCCCAGTGACCTCTGCACAATCTATAGCCTCTACTCCTCCCTCAGGCCCCCCTGCAGCCTCTGCTGGGTACCCCTCAACTCAGTTGGAGGAGAAGCATGCTGTTCCACCTCTGCCAAGCTATGAGCAGGATGTAAGCCAATGGCACTGCTCTCACCAGCAGAGAATCTGGATGAAAACAGAAATGGAAGCCTTGGGACTGTGGCCAGGCTCTAGACTGGTGAGACATCCAATGAACATGATCTCCTTGTGGCGTTACCCACCTCAGCCTGAGCTTATTGATTCTGTCTATAAGCTGCCATCACCTAAATACTTTCAACTTCATCCATTCTTCATTTGGAAACCAGAACACACCATTATGGAAAGAGTCCGCAACAACTACACTCTGCCATGTCTGAACGGCTGTCCGAATCCTCACGTTGTCTCATCAGGAGTTGGACGACCCCGTGTCATTATTGGTACAAGCAGCCAGTACTACATACTGGCCTCTCGGCTCAGCTGTAAAGTCTGTAAAAAGTACTGGTTTGCAGACAAACCCCAATGGATGGACATGCTGCCAAGTCGGTTCTGCAACATTTTTCCAGCTTTTCTGATGCACAAAAAGGCCATATGTAAGACTGTAATGGATGAGTTGCGGCGCACAGCAAAGTCTCCCAATGAAATGGCCAATCAATTGAATGAAGCTCTCCACCTCAGGTATGAGCGTGCACACCTGGCTTACCTGTCCACTGTTAAGAATGTGCTGGATGGAGACAGTGGACTTTATGGTCAGCAGACCATCACAGGGGCACTAAGAGCAACAAATACTCCTGCTCCATTTGGTGGGTATGGTGATGTGGTCGGCTGGTATGGAGTAACAGTCTCACCCCACTACTTGGTTGACTGCCTCATTCAGGAGTACCATAGGCAGGAGAGCACACTCAATCTGCTCCTTCAAGGCACGTTTGGACAAGTATTAAGGGCTGACCATACCCGCAAGGTGGCCCGGAAGGTTGTGCTTGCATCAGGTACTATGTCGTCATACGCTGTGATGAATGAAAACTGGATGATCTTGTCCTGGGTGATGCTGCAGTCTGAAAGTGATAAATCCCTGCAGCCAATGTATGAGGGGCTGTCCCGTCGTTACATTTTAGCAGGACTGCCAAAAGCCAACTACCAGTGGGTTGACAGGTAAGAACCAGCCATCACATTTTCCTTCCCACCTATATTATATTTGTAAAGTAAACTAAATATAGTATAGCAAATACATGTATCCTATTTATTTGAATGTTTAATATTTTAAATATACTTCTCTTTGTGTGTGGAACAGAGACTGTTGTGCTGCCTTCAGGATCCCAAACCCTGATCCCCAGGAGCACCTCCTCTGGGATTCTTGGAAGACCACTGAGGCTATAGTGACTGCGGCAACCTCTGGGCATCTCATCAACACCTGTGCCTCCCGCAAAGAATATAATAGCAACATCAACATCAAGCTTGACTTGTTCCACTGCATGCGGCGGTTCTCCAGAGAGTGTACTTCAGAGCACCATCCACTGCACAGTGCTTTCTGCAAGTTTCTGTCAGCAGCTTTTAGTGTTGTGGACCAGACGGACCTACAGAGACTGAAGCAGGCTTATGTCTTCTGTGGCATAGTGCCTGCAAATCCAACAAAGAAGCACATCAGGGAGCACTGCCGCACTAGGGTCCCACAGCCCAAAGAGCTGCTGGAGAGAGTGGAGAGCGTTCTCCAAAGATTCTTTTTAGAATGTGATCCTGATGGTGGGCCACTGTTCAGACCATCGATGTTAAAGGTGTGGAGGATTCAGCGAGTCCACATCCTCAGAGGCTGCCTGAGTGACCCGGAGATTGAAGAGGGGATCCTCTACAGGCATGGTGGAACAGTCCAGCTGAACCATGTGAAGGGGGAGGCGGCAGCTGTACCAGTGTGGATCCCTGTGAAAGGCACCTCTCAGCAGGAGGGGTTCCATTTCCACCAGGCGAGATGGGTCACAGGCACTCAGGTATCCACAGAACTTTTCCAGGCACAGGGCATGATTGGAGTGGCTCGCTGGAATTTCCAGCGCCTTGTGGACCTGAAGCAGCCTGGAGTGAAGCTGCCTGCAGTTTTTGATCCTGTGCTGATCATGGAACTGAACAAGCTCTCAGACATGGTGACAGGCCAGGCCAAGTACCCTGCCTTACTTGTCTCACAGACAGACACCAGAGAAAGGTTTGGACTGCAGTATGTGGAGCCTGGTTGTCGTCCTGTCCCCCTGGACTGGGACAAGCACAAGTCCCAGAAGGTACCTGTTGCAGGGGAGGGAGAGCATCAGTCCTCACAGCCGTCTGCTCTCAGTGAGATATTCCCACCCGATGACACACCTGAGGAGGTGAGGGAGGAACACTTTGCTCAGGTAAACTTACAAATATTCCACTCGCTAAAATACAAAATCTAACTATGTAATTACTGATTGTAACCCAAATTAATTACCCTATGGTCCAGGATGACATATTTGGTGTGGCTTCTCCTGGCTCACAAACAATGATCCAGCCTGCACAGCCCACCAATGTAAAAGGTGATTCAGCTCACATCTTCATCCCTTATTTATTCCTTATTTATATGAAAACTACAGATATTTCAGAGACAAAAGTGAAACTGATTCATTTTTTCTGTCCTTTTTCCTCTCTTTTAGATGAGATGACACCACCACTGCCCTTTGCTCCCTCTCCCCGAGCTGCTCGCACAGGTTCCATTAAGGCAGGGGGTCTACTTTTTGTCCTGGACCATTTTCAGTGGACACAGCCCATGAGGGATTCCATTGATGGCCTTCTGACAAAGTACCATGGACAGAAAGACCTTCTTACCCAGGTGGATGCGGAGTATGCTGCCCTTGTGCAGGCTGCCTCCAGGGATCCCAATAGCCTCTTACACCCCACAACAAAACTGCATATCTCACGTTATGTGAAACACCTGGCCAAGATGACAAACACAAGTTCATCCCTAAACACCAGTCCAGAGAAACTCCTGGAGACCCAGCAGCTGTGGCATCACCTCACAAAAGGTAGTGAAACTGTAAATATTCCAGTGGTAACCCTCCCACCTGCCCCAGTGAACCCACCCAGAATTAAGCCCCAGGAGTCCCCGTTAACTAAAGGTGAGATTGAACAGATGGTGAAAGAGATTGTGGCGAAGCAGCAGCAGCAGCAGCAACAGCAGCCGGTTACAAAGAGGACACGGAACTGTCTTGCTTGTGGCCAGCCAAAGTCACGTTACCTTGGAGATGGCTCGTCCATTCATTTCTTTTATCAGTCTGAGAGTGTGAAGTACTTTTACTGCTCTACAAAGGTATACCAGATGTATGCAGCAGAAGGCCTCACCAATCCTCGAATGCCATTTGCTGACTTTGCTGAAACACCCTTTTTTAATCGAGAGTTACAGGCCGCAAAGCAGCGCTCTGCAGAGGCAAGACAGGTATTGGAGGAGCGGAAAAAGAGAAAGGCCATGGAGCAGCATCCTACTGGTCGCCTCTGTAGGTTCTGCCACAAGCCCCTCAAACAAGGCCCAGAGAGTCCACACATACATACTGGGTTCCCTGGTGTGGCAGGGAAATATGTATATTGTCCTGCCAAAGTGTTTTCCCTATATCGGACAGAGGGGATGACTCACGAGATGACTTGGGCAGAGTTCTGTCAGTCTTCCTTTTATGAGACAGAAAGGAAGAGATGGGTAGCAGAAAAGGGAAAGTGACTGCCCTCATGTTTCCTGGTTATGAATGTATATATTTTAATTATTGTATCATAAAAAAATATAACTCTGTATCTTGTTTGTTATGGATATCTGTTACATGCTGAAACCACTGTGGTTTGTTCTTGCTTTACTTGTCTTTCAGTTTTTTGTTTTGTTTTTACTTTAGAATGCCATGTTGGTCCATGCATGACTGTAAAATTTGAGAAAGTCTGCTTAACTTTTACTGTTATATTATGCATCATTTTCAGTTATGTTTTTACAATTCGTTAAAAACATTATCAAAGCTATGATTATTTAGATGATGGAAAGCACTCCTTTTAATCTTTTGTAATTCCAAATACTTTGCATCTCACCTGTAAGAATTGTTTTGCATATAATATTTCTTAAGCATGTTTGTTATATTTACTTTTTATTAGTTTGTTACTTTTGGCACAATCATATTTATAACTGTACTGCATACATGCACATGGGCAGTAGGATAATCTTTGTTTAACTGAAAAAGTGCTGTGTAGCCTGTTTCAGCCTGTTTATTTTTTCTATTCATACTTTTTTCTTTTCTCTGTTTCTTCCATAGACCTTTGTTCAGTAGGTGTTTTTAAACTGTCACTTGATTTTAAAGATTTATTATTTATTTTGGTCATGTTGAGATATTCCCATTTTTTTTACATTTGTTCATTCAATTGCCTTGGTTCACATTATTGTGTACTGTTACTGTACTTAGTGTTTTGGTAGAATGAGTCTTTTCAAATTAAAAAGGTATTATTTTATAATTGTATATTTTATAAAGATATATTTATAAAAATGTTTGAATGTTTGAATGTTTATATTTTATTAAAACATAATTTAACTGAAAATATCCCGAAAGTCATTGACTGTTATTTTGGACAAGCACAATAAGTTACAGTATATATTGTATTGCACCAATTAATTTTTCAGTGAAATAAGGACTGTTATTTTGGACAAGCACAATAAGTTAGATATCACATTGCACCAATTAATTTTTCAGTAAAATAAGTATCCTTCAGAAACAAGTTTCATATTAGAAAACAAAAGTAAAGTGATTACTGATTCATTATCCATTAAAAATATGAATTAGTGAATGTGTCAAAATGTATAAATAACATAATTTCCATCTCAGCTGGGATTCGAACCGAGGTTTCGGTGGGGAATTACATTGATAAAACCTGGGACAGGCCCTCAAATTTTCCTCACTTCTGATTGGCTAGTCACCGATCTACAGGTATACATGCCTGGCCCCCACGTGGGAAGCGAGAATTCTACCACTGAACCACCAATGCTCTGCCTCCTCATAAAGACACGCCCCTGTGTGATCGATACGAACAGGGAGTGAAGGTATGCTTCCTGGTAAGAGATGGAAGATGAGGAACATTTATTGATCTTGAGTAAAATCCCTTTTGACGAGGGGCACATAATATGGGGCTGCACAATGATGAGAAGATTCATAATGACAGAATGACAGGGGATTTGCCTTGAGCTTACAATTGCCATCAGTAATGTGGATTAGCAGAAGTGACATGATAAAACTTTAAAGAACCAGACCACTGGAACACCAGGAGGCAATTTCTGCATTGGCCGGGAATCGGACCCGGGTCTCCCGCGTGGGAAGCGAGAATTCTACCAATGCTCTGCCTCCTCATAAAGACACGCCCCTGTGTGATCGATACGAACAGGGAGTGAAGGTATGCTTCCTGGTAAGAGATGGAAGATGAGGAACATTTATTGATCTTGAGTAAAATCCCTTTTGACGAGGGGCACATAATATGGGGCTGCACAATGATGAGAAGATTCATAATGACAGAATGACAGGGGATTTGCCTTGAGCTTACAATTGCCATCAGTAATGTGGATTAGCAGAAGTGACATGATAAAACTTTAAAGAACCAGACCACTGGAACACCAGGAGGCAATTTCTGCATTGGCCGGGAATCGGACCCGGGTCTCCCGCGTGGGAAGCGAGAATTCTACCACTGAACCACCAATGCTCTGCCTCCTCACAAAGACACGCCCCTGTGTGATCGATACGAACAGGGAGTGAAGGTATGCTTCCTGGTAAGAGATGGAAGATGAGGAACATTTATTGATCTTGAGTAAAATCCCTTTTGACGAGGGGCACATAATATGGGGCTGCACAATGATGAGAAGATTCATAATGACAGGGGATTTGCCTTGAGCTTACAATTGCCATCAGTAATGTGGATTAGCAGAAGTGACATGATAAAACTTTAAAGAACCAGACCACTGGAACACCAGGAGGCAATTTCTGCATTGGCCGGGAGTCGGACCCGGGTCTCCCGCGTGGGAAGCGAGAATTCTACCACTGAACCACCAATGCTCTGCCTCCTCATAAAGACACGCCCCTGTGTGATCGATACGAACAGGGAGTGAAGGTATGCTTCCTGGTAAGAGATGGAAGATGAGGAACATTTATTGATCTTGAGTAAAATCCCTTTTGACGAGGGGCACATAATATGGGGCTGCACAATGATGAGAAGATTCATAATGACAGAATGACAGGGGACTTGCCTTGAGCTTAGCTTGAGCTCTCAGCACTCAAAGCGCTTTACATAGAAGGGGGGGGGGGGGGTCTCCTCAACCACCACCAATGTGCAGCATCCACTTGGATGATGCGACGGCAGCCATATTGCGCCAGAACGCTCACCACACACCAGCTTACTGGTGGAGAGGAGACAGTGATGAAGCCAATCAGTGTATGGGGATGATTAGGAGGCCATGATGGACAGAGGCCACTGGGCAAATTTGGCCAGGATGCCGGGGTTACACCCCTACTCTTTCGAAAGACATCCTGGGATTTTTAATGACCACAGAGAGTCAGGACCTCGGTTTAACGTCTCATCCGAAGGACGGGACATAATGACAGAATGACAGGGGACTTGCCTTGAGCTTACAATTGCCATCAGTAATGTGGATTAGCAGGAGTGACATTACAAGGGATTAAAGAACCAGGGGCTCGTTCTTCGTACGTTGCTTATTACATCCGAGATCAAATGACACATCCAAGATGATTTCATCGTGCTAATCATAATCCGGCTAATTGAGTTCTTCGAACACACTTGCCGGATAGGATTAGTATCGCTGGATTGAGTTATCTGAGAGAACTGCGCGTTCACGCGCTGGCTTAAAAGGGGATATGTATCGATAGTGGAAACATTGATCAGCAACGCTGCCATTGGCTGCTCAGCGTGGCCAAAGAGCGCGCACAGTTTTTCTCATATTATATCTATGTTTTTTCTCCTCAGCAGAGCAAGAACTAATAGTCGAAGTTTATTCGGAATTTTAATGTTTAATCAAAACGCCAGGGAACACCTCAAAGTCTGCAAAAGCCAGGAGAGAGGGCTGGCAAAAAGTAGCAGACAATTTAAATCCGTTAGAAGTGGCCATGTTAGATGTTTTTATCACTTATTAGCCTATATTTTTGTATTTTAATAATTGCATAATTACTTTGTTCATTGTAATGTCAGAGTCACCACACTAGAATATGGGAACAAATAAAAGTGAAGTACAAAAATATTCTAATGGTAATTTTTAGTTATATTATAGTCTCTTTTATGAAAGGCACTGTTAAATAAATGGTTGTCTGTTTATAAAAGCAATCAAAAAGGCTGAGAAAAAAAAAGATCTTAGTAGCCTACACTGTATTTTTGCTGCATTAAATTAAGGCCATATAGTCATTTCAGCTGTTAAATCTTGAGTAATGATGAATTGCTTTGACTTGTGGAAGTAAAAACTGATAAACTTATGTTAATGTAAAAATATGTATTGAAGAAGAGTTCAAAAAGAGTTATTGATCACATTTTTCCCAAGTGTAGTTCATTGTAATGACATTGTGTTTTCCTCTTTTGTGCACTTTTACATAATACACCAACACTTGTTAACTTAAGTGGACATTTTCTAACTTTCCAAAGGAAAGAAAGTATAAGACTTTGTAATGTCCATTTGTTTCCATTGCACTGGACAGTGAATAAACCCTCTCAGATAACTGTCATATGGAGGAACTAGCCTACCTGCAAGTGCATAAATAACTTTACTTCATTTATACTTGTATGCTTTATGGCTGCAATATAAGTTGCAAGATTCCACATCTACAGAAAGGCCTACAGAAGAGTCTGCACAGACAGAGGAGACATAGGCCTACAGGTGGGCAGTGTATAGCCAACTTTTCCTTTTTATTTGTTGCATGAGGCATGTGTCTAATATCTCTTGTTGCAGGCACTTGACCACTGGCTTTTCTTTACAAAGAACAATTGAAATAAAACTCAAGGAACTAAGCATATTTGTCTTTTATTAAACATTTAATGAAAAGTGTATTTTTTTTTTTTTTGGCAGTGTTGTGTAATATGGCACATGCAAATGCAACAATGTCACAGGCCCTGTCAGGTGTGCAACCCTCAGACTTTTCAGACACTGACATCTTCCCTTTAGTTAGCCAAAGTTCATTTCATTGTGTGCCCTTGTCCTGGCCAGAGCTGCATTGTAACTGGTTTGGGTCAGGGAATGGGGTCTTAAAACACCTGTCTGCAGGCAGGAACATGTCATAATCACCTATGAAGAAATGCAGTTCTGTTAGGATCAGCATAAGTGTATGTAATACAGTGAGCTTGATATTTAATTGTGGAACTTTCCTTACCACTTTCAAATAATGTGCATAAATGTGAATCTCTGCAAATTCTTAAGTCATACACAGATCCTGACCATTTTGCTTTCACATTTGTGATATGGAAGATTTTAGTCAACTGCCTTTTTTTTATTTGATATAATATTATTAGGAATAATATCTGGAATATTAAGAATCACAATAGTAACTGGGCTGCATATTTACATTGTGAACCCCCTTTCTGTTCACATAATCCCCTTCATTGAGGCCTTGATGGCAGTCTAGCCTATAAGCCTGAGTGACATACTGTAATCAGCATGGTCATGATCGCATGATCTTCATAAAAAAATATTTAAATAGTCTAATAAATAGTAGGCTATAGTCTAATAAATAAAAAAAATAAAAAGCTGCTTAAAAAAACTGATTTACATTGGGTCTTCAGTGGCTTGGAAATGCCAAAAAAAAACACAAAAAAAAACCTAAAACTGTTTTTTAAACCTAAAAGCGGCAGGTAAACTCTGAATGACACGACAAACAGCACTTTCCATCAAGTTCTCCGCATCTCCAATAGTGTAAAGGAAAGAGCCACTCGCAATTAATCTTAGGGTACAGTTTGTGCTGTAGTGACTCCGACAAGTCGAAAATAAATGTGCGTTTCCAACAAATTAATAATGTAAACGACAATCTCACGAGTCACGAGGAAAAAAAATATCAGAAAGTGCACTATCGCGCTGCGCTGGACTTCCCGTATCATCTCCGTTTATGAGCCGCAGTCTAATCCTGTTTACATGAAATAAGCCTGCTCCCGAGCAGGTTTAAGATTGCGCACCTGTTGCTATGACAGCAAGTCCAGGATGAGCGTCGAAGAACCAAACAATCCAAGATCATGCCAAATCGTCAACAATCAAATCCAGCTAACTGAGTTAGCGACGTACGAAGAACGAGCCCCAGACCTCTGGCACACCAGAAGTCAATTTCTGCATTGGCCGGGAATCGGACCCGGGTCTCCCGCGTGGCAGGCGAGAATTCTACCACTGAACCACCAATGCTCGGCCTCCTCAAAAAGACACGCCCCTGTGTGATCGATACGAACAGGGAGTGAAGGTATGCTTCCTGGTAAGAGATGGAAGATGAGGAACATTTATTGATCTTGAGTAAAATCCCTTTTGACGAGGGGCACATAATATGGGGCTGCACAATGATGAGAAGATTCATAATGACAGAATGACAGGGGACTTGCCTTGAGCTTACAATTGCCATCAGTAATGTGGATTAGCAGAAGTGACATGATAAAACTTTAAAGAACCAGACCACTGGAACACCAGGAGGCAATTTCTGCATTGGCCGGGAATCGGACCCGGGTCTCCCGCGTGGCAGGCGAGAATTCTACCACTGAACCACCAATGCTCGGCGTCCTCAAAAAGACATGCCCCTGTGTGATCGATACGAACAGGGAGTGAAGGTATGCTTCCTGGTAAGAGATGGAAGATGAGGAACATTTATTGATCTTGAGTAAAATCCCTTTTGACGAGGGGCACATAATATGGGGCTGCACAATGATGAGAAGATTCATAATGACAGAATAACAGGGGACTTGCCTTGAGCTTACAATTGCCATCAGTAATGTGGATTAGCAGGAGTGACATTACAAGGGATTAAAGAACCAGACCTCTAGCACACCAGAAGTCAATTTCTGCATTGGCCGGGAATCGGACCCGGGTCTCCCGCGTGGCAGGCGAGAATTCTACCACTGAACCACCAATGCTCGGCCTCCTCAAAAAGACACGCCCCTGTGTGATCGATACGAACAGGGAGTGAAGGTATGCTTCCTGGTAAGAGATGGAAGATGAGGAACATTTATTGATCTTGAGTAAAATCCCTTTTGACGAGGGGCACATAATATGGGGCTGCACAATGATGAGAAGATTCATAATGACAGGGGATTTGCCTTGAGCTTACAATTGCCATCAGTAATGTGGATTAGCAGAAGTGACATGATAAAACTTTAAAGAACCAGACCACTGGAACACCAGGAGGCAATTTCTGCATTGGCCGGGAATCGGACCCGGGTCTCCCGCGTGGCAGGCGAGAATTCTACCACTGAACCACCAATGCTCTGCCTCCTCATAAAGACACGCCCCTGTGTGATCGATACGAACAGGGAGTGAAGGTATGCTTCCTGGTAAGAGATGGAAGATGAGGAACATTTATTGATCTTGAGTAAAATCCCTTTTGACGAGGGGCACATAATATGGGGCTGCACAATGATGAGAAGATTCATAATGACAGGGGATTTGCCTTGAGCTTACAATTGCCATCAGTAATGTGGATTAGCAGAAGTGACATGATAAAACTTTAAAGAACCAGACCACTGGAACACCAGGAGGCAATTTCTGCATTGGCCGGGAATCAGACCCGGGTCTCCCGCGTGGGAAGCGAGAATTCTACCACTGAACCACCAATGCTCTGCCTCCTCATAAAGACACGCCCCTGTGTGATCGATACGAACAGGGAGTGAAGGTATGCTTCCTGGTAAGAGATGGAAGATGAGGAACATTTATTGATCTTGAGTAAAATCCCTTTTGACGAGGGGCACATAATATGGGGCTGCACAATGATGAGAAGATTCATAATGACAGGGGATTTGCCTTGAGCTTACAATTGCCATCAGTAATGTGGATTAGCAGAAGTGACATGATAAAACTTTAAAGAACCAGACCACTGGAACACCAGGAGGCAATTTCTGCATTGGCCGGGAATCGGACCCGGGTCTCCCGCGTGGGAAGTGAGAATTGTACCACTGAACCACCAATGCTCTGCCTCCTCATAAAGACACGCCCCTGTGTGATCGATACGAACAGGGAGTGAAGGTATGCTTCCTGGTAAGAGATGGAAGATGAGGAACATTTATTGATCTTGAGTAAAATCCCTTTTGACGAGGGGCACATAATATGGGGCTGCACAATGATGAGAAGATTCATAATGACAGAATGACAGGGGACTTGCCTTGAGCTTACAATTGCCATCAGTAATGTGGATTAGCAGGAGTGACATTACAAGGGATTAAAGAACCAGACCTCTAGCACACCAGAAGTCAATTTCTGCATTGGCCGGGAATCGGACCCGGGTCTCCCGCGTGGCAGGCGAGAATTCTACCACTGAACCACCAATGCTCGGCCTCCTCAAAAAGACACTCCCCTGTGTGATCGATACGAACAGGGAGTGAAGGTATGCTTCCTGGTAAGAGATGGAAGATGAGGAACATTTATTGATCTTGAGTAAAATCCCTTTTGACGAGGGGCACATAATATGGGGCTGCACAATGATGAGAAGATTCATAATGACAGGGGATTTGCCTTGAGCTTACAATTGCCATCAGTAATGTGGATTAGCAGAAGTGACATGATAAAACTTTAAAGAACCAGACCACTGGAACACCAGGAGGCAATTTCTGCATTGGCCGGGAATCGGACCCGGGTCTCCCGCGTGGCAGGCGAGAATTCTACCACTGAACCACCAATGCTCTGCCTCCTCATAAAGACACGCCCCTGTGTGATCGATACGAACAGGGAGTGAAGGTATGCTTCCTGGTAAGAGATGGAAGATGAGGAACATTTATTGATCTTGAGTAAAATCCCTTTTGACGAGGGGCACATAATATGGGGCTGCACAATGATGAGAAGATTCATAATGACAGAATGACAGGGGACTTGCCTTGAGCTTACAATTGCCATCAGTAATGTGGATTAGCAGAAGTGACATGATAAAACTTTAAAGAACCAGACCACTGGAACACCAGGAGGCAATTTCTGCATTGGCCGGGAATCGGACCCGGGTCTCCCGCGTGGCAGGCGAGAATTCTACCACTGAACCACCAATGCTCGGCGTCCTCAAAAAGACATGCCCCTGTGTGATCGATACGAACAGGGAGTGAAGGTATGCTTCCTGGTAAGAGATGGAAGATGAGGAACATTTATTGATCTTGAGTAAAATCCCTTTTGACGAGGGGCACATAATATGGGGCTGCACAATGATGAGAAGATTCATAATGACAGAATGACAGGGGACTTGCCTTGAGCTTACAATTGCCATCAGTAATGTGGATTAGCAGAAGTGACATGATAAAACTTTAAAGAACCAGACCACTGGAACACCAGGAGGCAATTTCTGCATTGGCCGGGAATCGGACCCGGGTCTCCCGCGTGGCAGGCGAGAATTCTACCACTGAACCACCAATGCTCGGCGTCCTCAAAAAGACATGCCCCTGTGTGATCGATACGAACAGGGAGTGAAGGTATGCTTCCTGGTAAGAGATGGAAGATGAGGAACATTTATTGATCTTGAGTAAAATCCCTTTTGACGAGGGGCACATAATATGGGGCTGCACAATGATGAGAAGATTCATAATGACAGGGGATTTGCCTTGAGCTTACAATTGCCATCAGTAATGTGGATTAGCAGAAGTGACATGATAAAACTTTAAAGAACCAGACCACTGGAACACCAGGAGGCAATTTCTGCATTGGCCGGGAATCGGACCCGGGTCTCCCGCGTGGGAAGCGAGAATTCTACCACTGAACCACCAATGCTCTGCCTCCTCATAAAGACACGCCCCTGTGTGATCGATACGAACAGGGAGTGAAGGTATGCTTCCTGGTAAGAGATGGAAGATGAGGAACATTTATTGATCTTGAGTAAAATCCCTTTTGACGAGGGGCACATAATATGGGGCTGCACAATGATGAGAAGATTCATAATGACAGAATGACAGGGGACTTGCCTTGAGCTTACAATTGCCATCAGTAATGTGGATTAGCAGGAGTGACATTACAAGGGATTAAAGAACCAGACCTCTAGCACACCAGAAGTCAATTTCTGCATTGGCCGGGAATCGGACCCGGGTCTCCCGCGTGGCAGGCGAGAATTCTACCACTGAACCACCAATGCTCGGCCTCCTCAAAAAGACACTCCCCTGTGTGATCGATACGAACAGGGAGTGAAGGTATGCTTCCTGGTAAGAGATGGAAGATGAGGAACATTTATTGATCTTGAGTAAAATCCCTTTTGACGAGGGGCACATAATATGGGGCTGCACAATGATGAGAAGATTCATAATGACAGGGGATTTGCCTTGAGCTTACAATTGCCATCAGTAATGTGGATTAGCAGAAGTGACATGATAAAACTTTAAAGAACCAGACCACTGGAACACCAGGAGGCAATTTCTGCATTGGCCGGGAATCGGACCCGGGTCTCCCGCGTGGCAGGCGAGAATTCTACCACTGAACCACCAATGCTCTGCCTCCTCATAAAGACACGCCCCTGTGTGATCGATACGAACAGGGAGTGAAGGTATGCTTCCTGGTAAGAGATGGAAGATGAGGAACATTTATTGATCTTGAGTAAAATCCCTTTTGACGAGGGGCACATAATATGGGGCTGCACAATGATGAGAAGATTCATAATGACAGAATGACAGGGGACTTGCCTTGAGCTTACAATTGCCATCAGTAATGTGGATTAGCAGAAGTGACATGATAAAACTTTAAAGAACCAGACCACTGGAACACCAGGAGGCAATTTCTGCATTGGCCGGGAATCGGACCCGGGTCTCCCGCGTGGGAAGCGAGAATTCTACCACTGAACCACCAATGCTCTGCCTCCTCATAAAGACACGCCCCTGTGTGATCGATACGAACAGGGAGTGAAGGTATGCTTCCTGGTAAGAGATGGAAGATGAGGAACATTTATTGATCTTGAGTAAAATCCCTTTTGACGAGGGGCACATAATATGGGGCTGCACAATGATGAGAAGATTCATAATGACAGGGGACTTGCCTTGAGCTTACAATTGCCATCAGTAATGTGGATTAGCAGAAGTGACATGATAAAACTTTAAAGAACCAGACCACTGGAACACCAGGAGGCAATTTCTGCATTGGCCGGGAATCGGACCCGGGTCTCCCGCGTGGGAGCGAGAATTCTACCACTGAACCACCAATGCTCTGCCTCCTCATAAAGACACGCCCCTGTGTGATCGATACGAACAGGGAGTGAAGGTATGCTTCCTGGTAAGAGATGGAAGATGAGGAACATTTATTGATCTTGAGTAAAATCCCTTTTGACGAGGGGCACATAATATGGGGCTGCACAATGATGAGAAGATTCATAATGACAGGGGATTTGCCTTGAGCTTACAATTGCCATCAGTAATGTGGATTAGCAGAAGTGACATGATAAAACTTTAAAGAACCAGACCACTGGAACACCAGGAGGCAATTTCTGCATTGGCCGGGAATCGGACCCGGGTCTCCCGCGTGGCAGGCGAGAATTCTACCACTGAACCACCAATGCTCTGCCTCCTCATAAAGACACGCCCCTGTGTGATCGATACGAACAGGGAGTGAAGGTATGCTTCCTGGTAAGAGATGGAAGATGAGGAACATTTATTGATCTTGAGTAAAATCCCTTTTGACGAGGGGCACATAATATGGGGCTGCACAATGATGAGAAGATTCATAATGACAGAATGACAGGGGACTTGCCTTGAGCTTACAATTGCCATCAGTAATGTGGATTAGCAGGAGTGACATTACAAGGGATTAAAGAACCAGACCTCTAGAACACCAGAAGTCAATTTCTGCATTGGCCGGGAATCGGACCCGGGTCTCCCGCGTGGCAGGCGAGAATTCTACCACTGAACCACCAATGCTCGGCCTCCTCAAAAAGACACGCCCCTGTGTGATCGATACGAACAGGGAGTGAAGGTATGCTTCCTGGTAAGAGATGGAAGATGAGGAACATTTATTGATCTTGAGTAAAATCCCTTTTGACGAGGGGCACATAATATGGGGCTGCACAATGATGAGAAGATTCATAATGACAGGGGATTTGCCTTGAGCTTACAATTGCCATCAGTAATGTGGATTAGCAGAAGTGACATGATAAAACTTTAAAGAACCAGACCACTGGAACACCAGGAGGCAATTTCTGCATTGGCCGGGAATCGGACCCGGGTCTCCCGCGTGGCAGGCGAGAATTCTACCACTGAACCACCAATGCTCTGCCTCCTCATAAAGACACGCCCCTGTGTGATCGATACGAACAGGGAGTGAAGGTATGCTTCCTGGTAAGAGATGGAAGATGAGGAACATTTATTGATCTTGAGTAAAATCCCTTTTGACGAGGGGCACATAATATGGGGCTGCACAATGATGAGAAGATTCATAATGACAGAATGACAGGGGACTTGCCTTGAGCTTACAATTGCCATCAGTAATGTGGATTAGCAGAAGTGACATGATAAAACTTTAAAGAACCAGACCACTGGAACACCAGGAGGCAATTTCTGCATTGGCCGGGAATCGGACCCGGGTCTCCCGCGTGGCAGGCGAGAATTCTACCACTGAACCACCAATGCTCGGCCTCCTCAAAAAGACACGCCCCTGTGTGATCGATACGAACAGGGAGTGAAGGTATGCTTCCTGGTAAGAGATGGAAGATGAGGAACATTTATTGATCTTGAGTAAAATCCCTTTTGACGAGGGGCACATAATATGGGGCTGCACAATGATGAGAAGATTCATAATGACAGAGGATTTGCCTTGAACTTACAATTGCCATCAGTAATGTGGATTAGCAGAAGTGACATGATAAAACTTTAAAGAACCAGACCACTGGAACACCAGGAGGCAATTTCTGCATTGGCCGGGAATCGGACCCGGGTCTCCCGCGTGGCAGGCGAGAATTCTACCACTGAACCACCAATGCTCGGCCTCCTCAAAAGACACGCCCCTGTGTGATCGATACGAACAGGGAGTGAAGGTATGCTTCCTGGTAAGAGATGGAAGATGAGGAACATTTATTGATCTTGAGTAAAATCCCTTTTGACGAGGGGCACATAATATGGGGCTGCACAATGATGAGAAGATTCATAATGACAGGGGATTTGCCTTGAGCTTACAATTGCCATCAGTAATGTGGATTAGCAGAAGTGACATGATAAAACTTTAAAGAACCAGACCACTGGAACACCAGGAGGCAATTTCTGCATTGGCCGGGAATCGGACCCGGGTCTCCCGCGTGGGAAGCGAGAATTCTACCACTGAACCACCAATGCTCTGCCTCCTCAAAAAGACACGCCCCTGTGTGATCGATACGAACAGGGAGTGAAGGTATGCTTCCTGGTAAGAGATGGAAGATGAGGAACATTTATTGATCTTGAGTAAAATCCCTTTTGACGAGGGGCACATAATATGGGGCTGCACAATGATGAGAAGATTCATAATGACAGAATGACAGGGGACTTGCCTTGAGCTTACAATTGCCATCAGTAATGTGGATTAGCAGAAGTGACATGATAAAACTTTAAAGAACCAGACCACTGGAACACCAGGAGGCAATTTCTGCATTGGCCGGGAATCGGACCCGGGTCTCCCGCGTGGCAGGCGAGAATTCTACCACTGAACCACCAATGCTCTGCCTCCTCAAAAAGACACGCCCCTGTGTGATCGATACGAACAGGGAGTGAAGGTATGCTTCCTGGTAAGAGATGGAAGATGAGGAACATTTATTGATCTTGAGTAAAATCCCTTTTGACGAGGGGCACATAATATGGGGCTGCACAATGATGAGAAGATTCATAATGACAGAATGACAGGGGACTTGCCTTGAGCTTACAATTGCCATCAGTAATGTGGATTAGCAGAAGTGACATGATAAAACTTTAAAGAACCAGACCACTGGAACACCAGGAGGCAATTTCTGCATTGGCCGGGAATCGGACCCGGGTCTCCCGCGTGGCAGGCGAGAATTCTACCACTGAACCACCAATGCTCGGCCTCCTCAAAAAGACACGCCCCTGTGTGATCGATACGAACAGGGAGTGAAGGTATGCTTCCTGGTAAGAGATGGAAGATGAGGAACATTTATTGATCTTGAGTAAAATCCCTTTTGACGAGGGGCACATAATATGGGGCTGCACAATGATGAGAAGATTCATAATGACAGGGGGATTTGCCTTGAGCTTACAATTGCCATCAGTAATGTGGATTAGCAGAAGTGACATGATAAAACTTTAAAGAACCAGACCACTGGAACACCAGGAGGCAATTTCTGCATTGGCCGGGAATCGGACCCGGGTCTCCCGCGTGGGAAGCGAGAATTCTACCACTGAACCACCAATGCTCGTTCTCCTCATAAAGACACGCCCCTGTGTGATCGATACGAACAGGGAGTGAAGGTATGCTTCCTGGTAAGAGATGGAAGATGAGGAACATTTATTGATCTTGAGTAAAATCCCTTTTGACGAGGGGCACATAATATGGGGCTGCACAATGATGAGAAGATTCATAATGACAGAATGACAGGGGACTTGCCTTGAGCTTACAATTGCCATCAGTAATGTGGATTAGCAGGAGTGACATTACAAGGGATTAAAGAACCAGACCTCTGGCACACCAGAAGTCAATTTCTGCATTGGCCGGGAATCGGACCCGGGTCTCCCGCGTGGCAGGCGAGAATTCTACCACTGAACCACCAATGCTCGGCCTCCTCAAAAAGACACGCCCCTGTGTGATCGATACGAACAGGGAGTGAAGGTATGCTTCCTGGTAAGAGATGGAAGATGAGGAACATTTATTGATCTTGAGTAAAATCCCTTTTGACGAGGGGCACATAATATGGGGCTGCACAATGATGAGAAGATTCATAATGACAGGGGATTTGCCTTGAGCTTACAATTGCCATCAGTAATGTGGATTAGCAGAAGTGACATGATAAAACTTTAAAGAACCAGACCACTGGAACACCAGGAGGCAATTTCTGCATTGGCCGGGAATCGGACCCGGGTCTCCCGCGTGGGCAGGCGAGAATTCTACCACTGAACCACCAATGCTCTGCCTCCTCATAAAGACACGCCCCTGTGTGATCGATACGAACAGGGAGTGAAGGTATGCTTCCTGGTAAGAGATGGAAGATGAGGAACATTTATTGATCTTGAGTAAAATCCCTTTTGACGAGGGGCACATAATATGGGGCTGCACAATGATGAGAAGATTCATAATGACAGGGGATTTGCCTTGAGCTTACAATTGCCATCAGTAATGTGGATTAGCAGAAGTGACATGATAAAACTTTAAAGAACCAGACCACTGGAACACCAGGAGGCAATTTCTGCATTGGCCGGGAATCGGACCCGGGTCTCCCGCGTGGCAGGCGAGAATTCTACCACTGAACCACCAATGCTCTGCCTCCTCATAAAGACACGCCCCTGTGTGATCGATACGAACAGGGAGTGAAGGTATGCTTCCTGGTAAGAGATGGAAGATGAGGAACATTTATTGATCTTGAGTAAAATCCCTTTTGACGAGGGGCACATAATATGGGGCTGCACAATGATGAGAAGATTCATAATGACAGAATGACAGGGGACTTGCCTTGAGCTTACAATTGCCATCAGTAATGTGGATTAGCAGGAGTGACATTACAAGGGATTAAAGAACCAGACCTCTAGCACACCAGAAGTCAATTTCTGCATTGGCCGGGAATCGGACCCGGGTCTCCCGCGTGGCAGGCGAGAATTCTACCACTGAACCACCAATGCTCGGCCTCCTCAAAAAGACACGCCCCTGTGTGATCGATACGAACAGGGAGTGAAGGTATGCTTCCTGGTAAGAGATGGAAGATGAGGAACATTTATTGATCTTGAGTAAAATCCCTTTTGACGAGGGGCACATAATATGGGGCTGCACAATGATGAGAAGATTCATAATGACAGGGGATTTGCCTTGAGCTTACAATTGCCATCAGTAATGTGGATTAGCAGAAGTGACATGATAAAACTTTAAAGAACCAGACCACTGGAACACCAGGAGGCAATTTCTGCATTGGCCGGGAATCGGACCCGGGTCTCCCGCGTGGCAGGCGAGAATTCTACCACTGAACCACCAATGCTCTGCCTCCTCATAAAGACACGCCCCTGTGTGATCGATACGAACAGGGAGTGAAGGTATGCTTCCTGGTAAGAGATGGAAGATGAGGAACATTTA
This sequence comes from Rutilus rutilus, assembly GCA_021464565.1. Lineage (NCBI taxonomy): Eukaryota > Metazoa > Chordata > Actinopteri > Cypriniformes > Leuciscidae > Rutilus > Rutilus rutilus. The sequence continues at coordinate 5,359,835 of JAJAQA010000009.1, forward strand.
TTGATCTTGAGTAAAATCCCTTTTGACGAGGGGCACATAATATGGGGCTGCACAATGATGAGAAGATTCATAATGACAGAATGACAGGGGACTTGCCTTGAGCTTACAATTGCCATCAGTAATGTGGATTAGCAGAAGTGACATGATAAAACTTTAAAGAACCAGACCACTGGAACACCAGGAGGCAATTTCTGCATTGGCCGGGAATCGGACCCGGGTCTCCCGCGTGGCAGGCGAGAATTCTACCACTGAACCACCAATGCTCGGCGTCCTCAAAAGACATGCCCCTGTGTGATCGATACGAACAGGGAGTGAAGGTATGCTTCCTGGTAAGAGATGGAAGATGAGGAACATTTATTGATCTTGAGTAAAATCCCTTTTGACGAGGGGCACATAATATGGGGCTGCACAATGATGAGAAGATTCATAATGACAGGGGATTTGCCTTGAGCTTACAATTGCCATCAGTAATGTGGATTAGCAGAAGTGACATGATAAAACTTTAAAGAACCAGACCACTGGAACACCAGGAGGCAATTTCTGCATTGGCCGGGAATCGGACCCGGGTCTCCCGCGTGGGAAGCGAGAATTCTACCACTGAACCACCAATGCTCTGCCTCCTCATAAAGACACGCCCCTGTGTGATCGATACGAACAGGGAGTGAAGGTATGCTTCCTGGTAAGAGATGGAAGATGAGGAACATTTATTGATCTTGAGTAAAATCCCTTTTGACGAGGGGCACATAATATGGGGCTGCACAATGATGAGAAGATTCATAATGACAGGGGACTTGCCTTGAGCTTACAATTGCCATCAGTAATGTGGATTAGCAGGAGTGACATTTACAAGGATTAAAGAACCAGACCTCTAGGCACACCAGAAGTCAATTTCTGCATTGGCCGGGAATCGGACCCGGGTCTCCCGCGTGGCAGGCGAGAATTCTACCACTGAACCACCAATGCTCGGCCTCCTCAAAAAGACACGCCCCTGTGTGATCGATACGAACAGGGAGTGAAGGTATGCTTCCTGGTAAGAGATGGAAGATGAGGAACATTTATTGATCTTGAGTAAAATCCCTTTTGACGAGGGGCACATAATATGGGGCTGCACAATGATGAGAAGATTCATAATGACAGAATGACAGGGGACTTGCCTTGAGCTTACAATTGCCATCAGTAATGTGGATTAGCAGAAGTGACATGATAAAACTTTAAAGAACCAGACCACTGGAACACCAGGAGGCAATTTCTGCATTGGCCGGGAATCGGACCCGGGTCTCCCGCGTGGCAGGCGAGAATTCTACCACTGAACCACCAATGCTCGGCCTCCTCAAAAAGACATGCCCCTGTGTGATCGATACGAACAGGGAGTGAAGGTATGCTTCCTGGTAAGAGATGGAAGATGAGGAACATTTATTGATCTTGAGTAAAATCCCTTTTGACGAGGGGCACATAATATGGGGCTGCACAATGATGAGAAGATTCATAATGACAGAATGACAGGGGACTTGCCTTGAGCTTACAATTGCCATCAGTAATGTGGATTAGCAGAAGTGACATGATAAAACTTTAAAGAACCAGACCACTGGAACACCAGGAGGCAATTTCTGCATTGGCCGGGAATCGGACCCGGGTCTCCCGCGTGGGAAGCGAGAATTCTACCACTGAACCACCAATGCTCTGCCTCCTCATAAAGACACGCCCCTGTGTGATCGATACGAACAGGGAGTGAAGGTATGCTTCCTGGTAAGAGATGGAAGATGAGGAACATTTATTGATCTTGAGTAAAATCCCTTTTGACGAGGGGCACATAATATGGGGCTGCACAATGATGAGAAGAGACAGAATGACAGGGGACTTGCCTTGAGCTTACAATTGCCATCAGTAATGTGGATTAGCAGGAGTGACATTACAAGGGATTAAAGAACCAGACCTCTAGCACACCAGAAGGCAATTTCTGCATTGGCCGGGAATCGGACCCGGGTCTCCCGCGTGGCAGGCGAGAATTCTACCACTGAACCACCAATGCTCGGCCTCCTCAAAAAGACACGCCCCTGTGTGATCGATACGAACAGGGAGTGAAGGTATGCTTCCTGGTAAGAGATGGAAGATGAGGAACATTTATTGATCTTGAGTAAAATCCCTTTTGACGAGGGGCACATAATATGGGGCTGCACAATGATGAGAAGATTCATAATGACAGGGGATTTGCCTTGAGCTTACAATTGCCATCAGTAATGTGGATTAGCAGAAGTGACATGATAAAACTTTAAAGAACCAGACCACTGGAACACCAGGAGGCAATTTCTGCATTGGCCGGGAATCGGACCCGGGTCTCCCGCGTGGGAAGCGAGAATTCTACCACTGAACCACCAATGCTCTGCCTCCTCATAAAGACACGCCCCTGTGTGATCGATACGAACAGGGAGTGAAGGTATGCTTCCTGGTAAGAGATGGAAGATGAGGAACATTTATTGATCTTGAGTAAAATCCCTTTTGACGAGGGGCACATAATATGGGGCTGCACAATGATGAGAAGATTCATAATGACAGGGGACTTGCCTTGAGCTTACAATTGCCATCAGTAATGTGGATTAGCAGGAGTGACATTACAAGGGATTAAAGAACCAGACCTCTAGCACACCAGAAGTCAATTTCTGCATTGGCCGGGAATCGGACCCGGGTCTCCCGCGTGGCAGGCGAGAATTCTACCACTGAACCACCAATGCTCGGCCTCCTCAAAAAGACACTCCCCTGTGTGATCGATACGAACAGGGAGTGAAGGTATGCTTCCTGGTAAGAGATGGAAGATGAGGAACATTTATTGATCTTGAGTAAAATCCCTTTTGACGAGGGGCACATAATATGGGGCTGCACAATGATGAGAAGATTCATAATGACAGGGGATTTGCCTTGAGCTTACAATTGCCATCAGTAATGTGGATTAGCAGAAGTGACATGATAAAACTTTAAAGAACCAGACCACTGGAACACCAGGAGGCAATTTCTGCATTGGCCGGGAATCGGACCCGGGTCTCCCGCGTGGCAGGCGAGAATTCTACCACTGAACCACCAATGCTCTGCCTCCTCATAAAGACACGCCCCTGTGTGATCGATACGAACAGGGAGTGAAGGTATGCTTCCTGGTAAGAGATGGAAGATGAGGAACATTTATTGATCTTGAGTAAAATCCCTTTTGACGAGGGGCACATAATATGGGGCTGCACAATGATGAGAAGATTCATAATGACAGGGGACTTGCCTTGAGCTTACAATTGCCATCAGTAATGTGGATTAGCAGGAGTGACATTACAAGGGATTAAAGAACCAGACCTCTAGCACACCAGAAGTCAATTTCTGCATTGGCCGGGAATCGGACCCGGGTCTCCCGCGTGGCAGGCGAGAATTCTACCACTGAACCACCAATGCTCGGCCTCCTCAAAAAGACACTCCCCTGTGTGATCGATACGAACAGGGAGTGAAGGTATGCTTCCTGGTAAGAGATGGAAGATGAGGAACATTTATTGATCTTGAGTAAAATCCCTTTTGACGAGGGGCACATAATATGGGGCTGCACAATGATGAGAAGATTCATAATGACAGGGGATTTGCCTTGAGCTTACAATTGCCATCAGTAATGTGGATTAGCAGAAGTGACATGATAAAACTTTAAAGATGAACTGAACTGAAAAAATCAACATTGATAATGTGTTGTTTATGACAATTAAAAGTAAATTTCACAAAAAATTTTTTTTTTAAATATCAATATAGCTTTTTTTTAAGCAACACAAAAATTGCGTTTGTTAGTATTAGAACGCTGGCAATTCTGATGACATCACTGGCATGGTAGAACCTGTGAAGGTATAGGCAGCTGCAACTGCAGGTCCTATACACACAAAAATTAGTCATTTTGGTTACGCGTTTGAGCCTGTGAGGTACAGGCCAGTAGTACCTGACTACCACCACAAGGAGGACGATCAGTTTCAGGCTCCACCTACAGCACAGGGTCGTTTGGGGGGAAGTGACTGGTGTGGGTGCGGGCGCTGCCGGAGCATGGACACTGCATCGGAATCGATCTGTTGCAGAGAGGTCAACCTGGAACATTTATTTTTGAAATGCGATATGGAATTAGACCATATCGCATATATCGATATAGTTCAAATTTTTGATCCTTGCTCCCCGCGCCCCCCGCTCCTCCTTTTCCACTCTGCGTACGTGTTTAGAGCATGTTATGAGAGGCGAATCATGACTACTTCAGAAAACCCAACACAATAGGAACTACCAGGCAGTGACATAAGTGTACGCTGATATTTTCACCTCAGAAAAACTGACTTTCTTGTCCTGTCAGCCGTTATCCCGTTCTCGTAGCGCACACTCTTCAATTGCACGCGCAAATGCAGCGGCGCGCGCTGTATCGCCTCACTGATCCAAGTGCAAAAGAAACTACGAGCATGCAACGCTGTTACGTTGTAAATTACACGAAATAAAAGTAATGCAGGTATGATACAGATTGTATTTGCAATGTACATAGTCAATTATTAATGGAGCAATAGTGGTTCATGGTGTTATAAGAGGGAATTTGTGGTGGGAGGTTGGAGGGCTGTAGCCTGTCATGCACTCTAATTTATTGTATACAAGCACATTATGCATTTTAGTAAATAGAGACTGCTTATATATGTCGTGTGCATTTAGAGAAAAATAACTAAAACATGTTTGAGGTACTGTGCGTTTTGGAAAGTCGAGGACGATAAATGGCAAATGTGATTGGACGAATTCATCCAATGGGATCGCTTGTTAAGTTAGCTGCACGCAAAATGTTAAAATCAAAATACTGCACAGATATATACCTCTTACTATGGACCTAGCAGCAGCTAACGTTAGTTCTGCGAGTTGAACTCCCTGCATCAACAATGTTTCCTGACACGATGAACATCAGCTAGCTTCAGGGTGAGTAGAGAGGGACATTGGATTCTGTTTACAGACCTGCTGTTTAGTTAGCAGCTAGTAAACGCATTATTATCGATCTGTGATATCGTCGGAGTCATGATTTATTTATACAGTTTATATGGTCGGAGTGGTGTCTAGCTTGTGGAGTTTGACAAAAGTGCTTCCAACGTGTTTAGCTGCTAGCCCTTTACCTAGGTTGGATCGTTTGGTATCTAGCTTGGTTTTGTGACTCAATTTCAATGAATGCCGAGTGTGTCAGTCTGTTTTGTTGACCGCTATAAAGCCTGGTTTCCTTGTCAAAGGTAGCCTGTGAAAATGTATCGTAACCCCAGCTGCCTCAGCACTATACCATTCATTACTACAGCCAGGGGCAATACAGTATGAACCCCCCCTAGACCTGTTGGGTTCTGTTTCCTCAGCCATGTCAGCTAGCCTCAGACTATGTACATGCTATGGCTGCTCTGCTTGTTTTGGTTTGCAACAGAGTAGCTTACCATGCCAGTGACGTAGTGGAATGCTGAAATCCAACATGGCGGCGCCCGTGTAATAACAACAACATTTTCAACATACCATTTTATCCCTTTTAACAAATTCTGCCATTTTAATAATTGTACCAATGAGAATAAATAAAATACATCTGTTATATCACCTTTACTCAAATTTTCAGTTCAGTTCATCTTTAAAGAACCAGACCACTGGAACACCAGGAGGCAATTTCTGCATTGGCCGGGAATCGGACCCGGGTCTCCCGCGTGGCAGGCGAGAATTCTACCACTGAACCACCAATGCTCTGCCTCCTCATAAAGACACGCCCCTGTGTGATCGATACGAACAGGGAGTGAAGGTATGCTTCCTGGTAAGAGATGGAAGATGAGGAACATTTATTGATCTTGAGTAAAATCCCTTTTGACGAGGGGCACATAATATGGGGCTGCACAATGATGAGAAGATTCATAATGACAGAATGACAGGGGACTTGCCTTGAGCTTACAATTGCCATCAGTAATGTGGATTAGCAGAAGTGACATGATAAAACTTTAAAGAACCAGACCACTGGAACACCAGGAGGCAATTTCTGCATTGGCCGGGAATCGGACCCGGGTCTCCCGCGTGGCAGGCGAGAATTCTACCACTGAACCACCAATGCTCGGCGTCCTCAAAAAGACATGCCCCTGTGTGATCGATACGAACAGGGAGTGAAGGTATGCTTCCTGGTAAGAGATGGAAGATGAGGAACATTTATTGATCTTGAGTAAAATCCCTTTTGACGAGGGGCACATAATATGGGGCTGCACAATGATGAGAAGATTCATAATGACAGAATGACAGGGGACTTGCCTTGAGCTTACAATTGCCATCAGTAATGTGGATTAGCAGAAGTGACATGATAAAACTTTAAAGAACCAGACCACTGGAACACCAGGAGGCAATTTCTGCATTGGCCGGGAATCGGACCCGGGTCTCCCGCGTGGGAAGCGAGAATTCTACCACTGAACCACCAATGCTCTGCCTCGTCATAAAGACACGCCCCTGTGTGATCGATACGAACAGGGAGTGAAGGTATGCTTCCTGGTAAGAGATGGAAGATGAGGAACATTTATTGATCTTGAGTAAAATCCCTTTTGACGAGGGGCACATAATATGGGGCTGCACAATGATGAGAAGATTCATAATGACAGGGGATTTGCCTTGAGCTTACAATTGCCATCAGTAATGTGGATTAGCAGAAGTGACATGATAAAACTTTAAAGAACCAGACCACTGGAACACCAGGAGGCAATTTCTGCATTGGCCGGGAATTGGACCCGGGTCTCCCGCGTGGCAGGCGAGAATTCTACCACTGAACCACCAATGCTCTGCCTCCTCATAAAGACACGCCCCTGTGTGATCGATACGAACAGGGAGTGAAGGTATGCTTCCTGGTAAGAGATGGAAGATGAGGAACATTTATTGATCTTGAGTAAAATCCCTTTTGACGAGGGGCACATAATATGGGGCTGCACAATGATGAGAAGATTCATAATGACAGAATGACAGGGGACTTGCCTTGAGCTTACAATTGCCATCAGTAATGTGGATTAGCAGAAGTGACATGATAAAACTTTAAAGAACCAGACCACTGGAACACCAGGAGGCAATTTCTGCATTGGCCGGGAATCGGACCCGGGTCTCCCGCGTGGGAAGCGAGAATTCTACCACTGAACCACCAATGCTCTGCCTCGTCATAAAGACACGCCCCTGTGTGATCGATACGAACAGGGAGTGAAGGTATGCTTCCTGGTAAGAGATGGAAGATGAGGAACATTTATTGATCTTGAGTAAAATCCCTTTTGACGAGGGGCACATAATATGGGGCTGCACAATGATGAGAAGATTCATAATGACAGGGGATTTGCCTTGAGCTTACAATTGCCATCAGTAATGTGGATTAGCAGAAGTGACATGATAAAACTTTAAAGAACCAGACCACTGGAACACCAGGAGGCAATTTCTGCATTGGCCGGGAATTGGACCCGGGTCTCCCGCGTGGCAGGCGAGAATTCTACCACTGAACCACCAATGCTCTGCTTCCTCATAAAGACACGCCCCTGTGTGATCGATACGAACAGGGAGTGAAGGTATGCTTCCTGGTAAGAGATGGAAGATGAGGAACATTTATTGATCTTGAGTAAAATCCCTTTTGACGAGGGGCACATAATATGAGGCTGCACAATGATGAGAAGATTCATAATGACAGAATGACAGGGGACTTGCCTTGAGCTTACAATTGCCATCAGTAATGTGGATTAGCAGGAGTGACATTACAAGGGATTAAAGAACCAGACCTCTAGCACACCAGAAGTCAATTTCTGCATTGGCCGGGAATCGGACCCGGGTCTCCCGCGTGGCAGGCGAGAATTCTACCACTGAACCACCAATGCTCGGCCTCCTCAAAAAGACACTCCCCTGTGTGATCGATACGAACAGGGAGTGAAGGTATGCTTCCTGGTAAGAGATGGAAGATGAGGAACATTTATTGATCTTGAGTAAAATCCCTTTTGACGAGGGGCACATAATATGGGGCTGCACAATGATGAGAAGATTCATAATGACAGGGGATTTGCCTTGAGCTTACAATTGCCATCAGTAATGTGGATTAGCAGAAGTGACATGATAAAACTTTAAAGATGAACTGAACTGAAAAAATCAACATTGATAATGTGTTGTTTATGACAATTAAAAGTAAATTACACAAAAAAATTTTTTTTTAAATATCAATATAGCTTTTTTTTTAAGCAACACAAAAATTGCGTTTGTTAGTATTAGAACGCTGGCAATTCTGATGACATCACTGGCATGGTAGAACCTGTGAAGGTATAGGCAGCTGCAACTGCAGGTCCTATACACACAAAAATTAGTCATTTTGGTTACGCGTTTGAGCCTGTGAGGTACAGGCCAGTAGTACCTGACTACCACCACAAGGAGGACGATCAGTTTCAGGCTCCACCTACAGCACAGGGTCGTTTGGGGGGAAGTGACTGGTGTGGGTGCGGGCGCTGCCGGAGCATGGACACTGCATCGGAATCGATCTGTTGCAGAGAGGTCAACCTGGAACATTTATTTTTGAAATGCGATATGGAATTAGACCATATCGCATATATCGATATAGTTCAAATTTTTGATCCTTGCTCCCCGCGCCCCCGCTCCTCCTTTTCCACTCTGCGTACGTGTTTAGAGCATGTTATGAGAGGCGAATCATGACTACTTCAGAAAACCCAACACAATAGGAACTACCAGGCAGTGACATAAGTGTACGCTGATATTTTCACCTCAGAAAAACTGACTTTCTTGTCCTGTCAGCCGTTATCCCGTTCTCGTAGCGCACACTCTTCAATTGCACGCGCAAATGCAGCGGCGCGCGCTGTATCGCCTCACTGATCCAAGTGCAAAAGAAACTACGAGCATGCAACGCTGTTACGTTGTAAATTACACGAAATAAAAGTAATGCAGGTATGATACAGATTGTATTTGCAATGTACATAGTCAATTATTAATGGAGCAATAGTGGTTCATGGTGTTATAAGAGGGAATTTGTGGTGGGAGGTTGGAGGGCTGTAGCCTGTCATGCACTCTAATTTATTGTATACAAGCACATTATGCATTTTAGTAAATAGAGACTGCTTATATATGTCGTGTGCATTTAGAGAAAAATAACTAAAACATGTTTGAGGTACTGTGCGTTTTGGAAAGTCGAGGACGATAAATGGCAAATGTGATTGGACGAATTCATCCAATGGGATCGCTTGTTAAGTTAGCTGCACGCAAAATGTTAAAATCAAAATACTGCACAGATATATACCTCTTACTATGGACCTAGCAGCAGCTAACGTTAGTTCTGCGAGTTGAACTCCCTGCATCAACAATGTTTCCTGACACGATGAACATCAGCTAGCTTCAGGGTGAGTAGAGAGGGACATTGGATTCTGTTTACAGACCTGCTGTTTAGTTAGCAGCTAGTAAACGCATTATTATCGATCTGTGATATCGTCGGAGTCATGATTTATTTATACAGTTTATATGGTCGGAGTGGTGTCTAGCTTGTGGAGTTTGACAAAAGTGCTTCCAACGTGTTTAGCTGCTAGCCCTTTACCTAGGTTGGATCGTTTGGTATCTAGCTTGGTTTTGTGACTCAATTTCAATGAATGCCGAGTGTGTCAGTCTGTTTTGTTGACCGCTATAAAGCCTGGTTTCCTTGTCAAAGGTAGCCTGTGAAAATGTATCGTAACCCCAGCTGCCTCAGCACTATACCATTCATTACTACAGCCAGGGGCAATACAGTATGAACCCCCCCTAGACCTGTTGGGTTCTGTTTCCTCAGCCATGTCAGCTAGCCTCAGACTATGTACATGCTATGGCTGCTCTGCTTGTTTTGGTTTGCAACAGAGTAGCTTACCATGCCAGTGGCGTAGTGGAATGCTGAAATCCAACATGGCGGCGCCCGTGTAATAACAACAACATTTTCAACATACCATTTTATCCCTTTTAACAAATTCTGCCATTTTAATAATTGTACCAATGAGAATAAATAAAATACATCTGTTATATCACCTTTACTCAAATTTTCAGTTCAGTTCATCTTTAAAGAACCAGACCACTGGAACACCAGGAGGCAATTTCTGCATTGGCCGGGAATCGGACCCGGGTCTCCCGCGTGGCAGGCGAGAATTCTACCACTGAACCACCAATGCTCTGCCTCCTCATAAAGACACGCCCCTGTGTGATCGATACGAACAGGGAGTGAAGGTATGCTTCCTGGTAAGAGATGGAAGATGAGGAACATTTATTGATCTTGAGTAAAATCCCTTTTGACGAGGGGCACATAATATGGGGCTGCACAATGATGAGAAGATTCATAATGACAGAATGACAGGGGACTTGCCTTGAGCTTACAATTGCCATCAGTAATGTGGATTAGCAGAAGTGACATGATAAAACTTTAAAGAACCAGACCACTGGAACACCAGGAGGCAATTTCTGCATTGGCCGGGAATCGGACCCGGGTCTCCCGCGTGGCAGGCGAGAATTCTACCACTGAACCACCAATGCTCGGCCTCCTCAAAAAGACACGCCCCTGTGTGATCGATACGAACAGGGAGTGAAGGTATGCTTCCTGGTAAGAGATGGAAGATGAGGAACATTTATTGATCTTGAGTAAAATCCCTTTTGACGAGGGGCACATAATATGGGGCTGCACAATGATGAGAAGATTCATAATGACAGAATGACAGGGGACTTGCCTTGAGCTTACAATTGCCATCAGTAATGTGGATTAGCAGAAGTGACATGATAAAACTTTAAAGAACCAGACCACTGGAACACCAGGAGGCAATTTCTGCATTGGCCGGGAATCGGACCCGGGTCTCCCGCGTGGCAGGCGAGAATTCTACCACTGAACCACCAATGCTCTGCCTCCTCATAAAGACACGCCCCTGTGTGATCGATACGAACAGGGAGTGAAGGTATGCTTCCTGGTAAGAGATGGAAGATGAGGAACATTTATTGATCTTGAGTAAAATCCCTTTTGACGAGGGGCACATAATATGGGGCTGCACAATGATGAGAAGATTCATAATGACAGGGGATTTGCCTTGAGCTTACAATTGCCATCAGTAATGTGGATTAGCAGAAGTGACATGATAAAACTTTAAAGAACCAGACCACTGGAACACCAGGAGGCAATTTCTGCATTGGCCGGGAATCGGACCCGGGTCTCCCGCGTGGCAGGCGAGAATTCTACCACTGAACCACCAATGCTCTGCCTCCTCATAAAGACACGCCCCTGTGTGATCGATACGAACAGGGAGTGAAGGTATGCTTCCTGGTAAGAGATGGAAGATGAGGAACATTTATTGATCTTGAGTAAAATCCCTTTTGACGAGGGGCACATAATATGGGGCTGCACAATGATGAGAAGATTCATAATGACAGAATGACAGGGGATTTGCCTTGAGCTTACAATTGCCATCAGTAATGTGGATTAGCAGAAGTGACATGATAAAACTTTAAAGAACCAGACCACTGGAACACCAGGAGGCAATTTCTGCATTGGCCGGGAATCGGACCCGGGTCTCCCGCGTGGCAGGCGAGAATTCTACCACTGAACCACCAATGCTCTGCCTCCTCATAAAGACACGCCCCTGTGTGATCGATACGAACAGGGAGTGAAGGTATGCTTCCTGGTAAGAGATGGAAGATGAGGAACATTTATTGATCTTGAGTAAAATCCCTTTTGACGAGGGGCACATAATATGGGGCTGCACAATGATGAGAAGATTCATAATGACAGAATGACAGGGGACTTGCCTTGAGCTTACAATTGCATTGCCATCAGTAATGTGGATTAGCAGAAGTGACATGATAAAACTTTAAAGAACCAGACCACTGGAACACCAGGAGGCAATTTCTGCATTGGCCGGGAATCGGACCCGGGTCTCCCGCGTGGGAAGGCGAGAATTCTACCACTGAACCACCAATGCTCTGCCTCCTCATAAAGACACGCCCCTGTGTGATCGATACGAACAGGGAGTGAAGGTATGCTTCCTGGTAAGAGATGGAAGATGAGGAACATTTATTGATCTTGAGTAAAATCCCTTTTGACGAGGGGCACATAATATGGGGCTGCACAATGATGAGAAGATTCATAATGACAGAATGACAGGGGACTTGCCTTGAGCTTACAATTGCCATCAGTAATGTGGATTAGCAGAAGTGACATGATAAAACTTTAAAGAACCAGACCACTGGAACACCAGGAGGCAATTTCTGCATTGGCCGGGAATCGGACCCGGGTCTCCCGCGTGGCAGGCGAGAATTCTACCACTGAACCACCAATGCTCGGCCTCCTCATAAAGACACGCCCCTGTGTGATCGATACGAACAGGGAGTGAAGGTATGCTTCCTGGTAAGAGATGGAAGATGAGGAACATTTATTGATCTTGAGTAAAATCCCTTTTGACGAGGGGCACATAATATGGGGCTGCACAATGATGAGAAGATTCATAATGACAGGGGATTTGCCTTGAGCTTACAATTGCCATCAGTAATGTGGATTAGCAGAAGTGACATGATAAAACTTTAAAGAACCAGACCACTGGAACACCAGGAGGCAATTTCTGCATTGGCCGGGAATCGGACCCGGGTCTCCCGCGTGGCAGGCGAGAATTCTACCACTGAACCACCAATGCTCTGCCTCCTCAAAAAGACACGCCCCTGTGTGATCGATACGAACAGGGAGTGAAGGTATGCTTCCTGGTAAGAGATGGAAGATGAGGAACATTTATTGATCTTGAGTAAAATCCCTTTTGACGAGGGGCACATAATATGGGGCTGCACAATGATGAGAAGATTCATAATGACAGGGGACTTGCCTTGAGCTTACAATTGCCATCAGTAATGTGGATTAGCAGAAGTGACATGATAAAACTTTAAAGAACCAGACCACTGGAACACCAGGAGGCAATTTCTGCATTGGCCGGGAATCGGACCCGGGTCTCCCGCGTGGCAGGCGAGAATTCTACCACTGAACCACCAATGCTCTGCCTCCTCATAAAGACACGCCCCTGTGTGATCGATACGAACAGGGAGTGAAGGTATGCTTCCTGGTAAGAGATGGAAGATGAGGAACATTTATTGATCTTGAGTAAAATCCCTTTTGACGAGGGGCACATAATATGGGGCTGCACAATGATGAGAAGATTCATAATGACAGGGGACTTGCCTTGAGCTTACAATTGCCATCAGTAATGTGGATTAGCAGAAGTGACATGATAAAACTTTAAAGAACCAGACCACTGGAACACCAGGAGGCAATTTCTGCATTGGCCGGGAATCGGACCCGGGTCTCCCGCGTGGCAGGCGAGAATTCTACCACTGAACCACCAATGCTCGGCCTCCTCAAAAAGACACGCCCCTGTGTGATCGATACGAACAGGGAGTGAAGGTATGCTTCCTGGTAAGAGATGGAAGATGAGGAACATTTATTGATCTTGAGTAAAATCCCTTTTGACGAGGGGCACATAATATGGGGCTGCACAATGATGAGAAGATTCATAATGACAGAATGACAGGGGACTTGCCTTGAGCTTACAATTGCCATCAGTAATGTGGATTAGCAGAAGTGACATGATAAAACTTTAAAGAACCAGACCACTGGAACACCAGGAGGCAATTTCTGCATTGGCCGGGAATCGGACCCGGGTCTCCCGCGTGGCAGGCGAGAATTCTACCACTGAACCACCAATGCTCTGCCTCCTCATAAAGACATGCCCCTGTGTGATCGATACGAACAGGGAGTGAAGGTATGCTTCCTGGTAAGAGATGGAAGATGAGGAACATTTATTGATCTTGAGTAAAATCCCTTTTGACGAGGGGCACATAATATGGGGCTGCACAATGATGAGAAGATTCATAATGACAGAATGACAGGGGACTTGCCTTGAGCTTACAATTGCCATCAGTAATGTGGATTAGCAGAAGTGACATGATAAAACTTTAAAGAACCAGACCACTGGAACACCAGGAGGCAATTTCTGCATTGGCCGGGAATCGGACCCGGGTCTCCCGCGTGGGCAGGCGAGAATTCTACCACTGAACCACCAATGCTCGGCCTCCTCATAAAGACACGCCCCTGTGTGATCGATACGAACAGGGAGTGAAGGTATGCTTCCTGGTAAGAGATGGAAGATGAGGAACATTTATTGATCTTGAGTAAAATCCCTTTTGACGAGGGGCACATAATATGGGGCTGCACAATGATGAGAAGATTCATAATGACAGGGGATTTGCCTTGAGCTTACAATTGCCATCAGTAATGTGGATTAGCAGAAGTGACATGATAAAACTTTAAAGAACCAGACCACTGGAACACCAGGAGGCAATTTCTGCATTGGCCGGGAATCGGACCCGGGTCTCCCGCGTGGCAGGCGAGAATTCTACCACTGAACCACCAATGCTCGGCCTCCTCAAAAAGACATGCCCCTGTGTGATCGATACGAACAGGGAGTGAAGGTATGCTTCCTGGTAAGAGATGGAAGATGAGGAACATTTATTGATCTTGAGTAAAATCCCTTTTGACGAGGGGCACATAATATGGGGCTGCACAATGATGAGAAGATTCATAATGACAGAATGACAGGGACTTGCCTTGAGCTTACAATTGCCATCAGTAATGTGGATTAGCAGAAGTGACATGATAAAACTTTAAAGAACCAGACCACTGGAACACCAGGAGGCAATTTCTGCATTGGCCGGGAATCGGACCCGGGTCTCCCGCGTGGCAGGCGAGAATTCTACCACTGAACCACCAATGCTCGGCCTCCTCAAAAAGACACGCCCCTGTGTGATCGATACGAACAGGGAGTGAAGGTATGCTTCCTGGTAAGAGATGGAAGATGAGGAACATTTATTGATCTTGAGTAAAATCCCTTTTGACGAGGGGCACATAATATGGGGCTGCACAATGATGAGAAGATTCATAATGACAGAATGACAGGGGACTTGCCTTGAGCTTACAATTGCCATCAGTAATGTGGATTAGCAGAAGTGACATGATAAAACTTTAAAGAACCAGACCACTGGAACACCAGGAGGCAATTTCTGCATTGGCCGGGAATCGGACCCGGGTCTCCCGCGTGGCAAGCGAGAATTCTACCACTGAACCACCAATGCTCTGCCTCCTCATAAAGACACGCCCCTGTGTGATCGATACGAACAGGGAGTGAAGGTATGCTTCCTGGTAAGAGATGGAAGATGAGGAACATTTATTGATCTTGAGTAAAATCCCTTTTGACGAGGGGCACATAATATGGGGCTGCACAATGATGAGAAGATTCATAATGACAGGGGATTTGCCTTGAGCTTACAATTGCCATCAGTAATGTGGATTAGCAGAAGTGACATGATAAAACTTTAAAGAACCAGACCACTGGAACACCAGAGGAAATTTCTGCATTGGCCGGGAATCGGACCCGGGTCTCCCGCGTGGCAGGCGAGAATTCTACCACTGAACCACCAATGCTCGGCCTCCTCATAAAGACACGCCCCTGTGTGATCGATACGAACAGGGAGTGAAGGTATGCTTCCTGGTAAGAGATGGAAGATGAGGAACATTTATTGATCTTGAGTAAAATCCCTTTTGACGAGGGGCACATAATATGGGGCTGCACAATGATGAGAAGATTCATAATGACAGAATGACAGGGGATTTGCCTTGAGCTTACAATTGCCATCAGTAATGTGGATTAGCAGAAGTGACATGATAAAACTTTAAAGAACCAGACCACTGGAACACCAGGAGGCAATTTCTGCATTGGCCGGGAATCGGACCCGGGTCTCCCGCGTGGCAGGCGAGAATTCTACCACTGAACCACCAATGCTCGGCCTCCTCAAAAAGACACGCCCCTGTGTGATCGATACGAACAGGGAGTGAAGGTATGCTTCCTGGTAAGAGATGGAAGATGAGGAACATTTATTGATCTTGAGTAAAATCCCTTTTGACGAGGGGCACATAATATGGGGCTGCACAATGATGAGAAGATTCATAATGACAGAATGACAGGGGACTTGCCTTGAGCTTACAATTGCCATCAGTAATGTGGATTAGCAGAAGTGACATGATAAAACTTTAAAGAACCAGACCACTGGAACACCAGGAGGCAATTTCTGCATTGGCCGGGAATCGGACCCGGGTCTCCCGCGTGGCAGGCGAGAATTCTACCACTGAACCACCAATGCTCGGCCTCCTCAAAAAGACATGCCCCTGTGTGATCGATACGAACAGGGAGTGAAGGTATGCTTCCTGGTAAGAGATGGAAGATGAGGAACATTTATTGATCTTGAGTAAAATCCCTTTTGACGAGGGGCACATAATATGGGGCTGCACAATGATGAGAAGATTCATAATGACAGAATGACAGGGGACTTGCCTTGAGCTTACAATTGCCATCAGTAATGTGGATTAGCAGAAGTGACATGATAAAGAATTAAAGAACCAGACCACTGGAACACCAGGAGGCAATTTCTGCATTGGCCGGGAATCGGACCCGGGTCTCCCGCGTGGCAGGCGAGAATTCTACCACTGAACCACCAATGCTCGGCCTCCTCAAAAAGACACGCCCCTGTGTGATCGATACGAACAGGGAGTGAAGGTATGCTTCCTGGTAAGAGATGGAAGATGAGGAACATTTATTGATCTTGAGTAAAATCCCTTTTGACGAGGGGCACATAATATGGGGCTGCACAATGATGAGAAGATTCATAATGACAGGGGATTTGCCTTGAGCTTACAATTGCCATCAGTAATGTGGATTAGCAGAAGTGACATGATAAAACTTTAAAGAACCAGACCACTGGAACACCAGGAGGCAATTTCTGCATTGGCCGGGAATCGGACCCGGGTCTCCCGCGTGGGAAGCGAGAATTCTACCACTGAACCACCAATGCTCGGCCTCCTCATAAAGACACGCCCCTGTGTGATCGATACGAACAGGGAGTGAAGGTATGCTTCCTGGTAAGAGATGGAAGATGAGGAACATTTATTGATCTTGAGTAAAATCCCTTTTGACGAGGGGCACATAATATGGGGCTGCACAATGATGAGAAGATTCATAATGACAGAATGACAGGGGACTTGCCTTGAGCTTACAATTGCCATCAGTAATGTGGATTAGCAGAAGTGACATGACACAAGGATTAAAGAACCAGACCTCTGGAACACCAGGAAGGCAATTTCTGCATTGGCCGGGAATCGGACCCGGGTCTCCCGCGTGGCAGGCGAGAATTCTACCACTGAACCACCAATGCTCGGCCTCCTCAAAAAGACACGCCCCTGTGTGATCGATACGAACAGGGAGTGAAGGTATGCTTCCTGGTAAGAGATGGAAGATGAGGAACATTTATTGATCTTGAGTAAAATCCCTTTTGACGAGGGGCACATAATATGGGGCTGCACAATGATGAGAAGATTCATAATGACAGACAGGGGACTTGCCTTGAGCTTACAATTGCCATCAGTAATGTGGATTAGCAGAAGTGACATGATAAAACTTTAAAGAACCAGACCACTGGAACACCAGGAGGCAATTTCTGCATTGGCCGGGAATCGGACCCGGGTCTCCCGCGTGGCAGGCGAGAATTCTACCACTGAACCACCAATGCTCGGCCTCCTCATAAAGACACGCCCCTGTGTGATCGATACGAACAGGGAGTGAAGGTATGCTTCCTGGTAAGAGATGGAAGATGAGGAACATTTATTGATCTTGAGTAAAATCCCTTTTGACGAGGGGCACATAATATGGGGCTGCACAATGATGAGAAGATTCATAATGACAGAATGACAGGGGACTTGCCTTGAGCTTACAATTGCCATCAGTAATGTGGATTAGCAGAAGTGACATGATAAAACTTTAAAGAACCAGACCACTGGAACACCAGGAGGCAATTTCTGCATTGGCCGGGAATCGGACCCGGGTCTCCCGCGTGGCAGGCGAGAATTCTACCACTGAACCACCAATGCTCGGCCTCCTCAAAAAGACATGCCCCTGTGTGATCGATACGAACAGGGAGTGAAGGTATGCTTCCTGGTAAGAGATGGAAGATGAGGAACATTTATTGATCTTGAGTAAAATCCCTTTTGACGAGGGGCACATAATATGGGGCTGCACAATGATGAGAAGATTCATAATGACAGGGGATTTGCCTTGAGCTTACAATTGCCATCAGTAATGTGGATTAGCAGAAGTGACATGATAAAACTTTAAAGAACCAGACCACTGGAACACCAGGAGGCAATTTCTGCATTGGCCGGGAATCGGACCCGGGTCTCCCGCGTGGCAGGCGAGAATTCTACCACTGAACCACCAATGCTCGGCCTCCTCATAAAGACACGCCCCTGTGTGATCGATACGAACAGGGAGTGAAGGTATGCTTCCTGGTAAGAGATGGAAGATGAGGAACATTTATTGATCTTGAGTAAAATCCCTTTTGACGAGGGGCACATAATATGGGGCTGCACAATGATGAGAAGATTCATAATGACAGAATGACAGGGGACTTGCCTTGAGCTTACAATTGCCATCAGTAATGTGGATTAGCAGGAGTGACATTACAAGGGATTAAAGAACCAGACCTCTGGAACACCAGAAGTCAATTTCTGCATTGGCCGGGAATCGGACCCGGGTCTCCCGCGTGGCAGGCGAGAATTCTACCACTGAACCACCAATGCTCGGCCTCCTCAAAAAGACACGCCCCTGTGTGATCGATACGAACAGGGAGTGAAGGTATGCTTCCTGGTAAGAGATGGAAGATGAGGAACATTTATTGATCTTGAGTAAAATCCCTTTTGACGAGGGGCACATAATATGGGGCTGCACAATGATGAGAAGATTCATAATGACAGGGGATTTGCCTTGAGCTTACAATTGCCATCAGTAATGTGGATTAGCAGAAGTGACATGATAAAACTTTAAAGAACCAGACCACTGGAACACCAGGAGGCAATTTCTGCATTGGCCGGGAATCGGACCCGGGTCTCCCGCGTGGCAGGCGAGAATTCTACCACTGAACCACCAATGCTCTGCCTCCTCATAAAGACACGCCCCTGTGTGATCGATACGAACAGGGAGTGAAGGTATGCTTCCTGGTAAGAGATGGAAGATGAGGAACATTTATTGATCTTGAGTAAAATCCCTTTTGACGAGGGGCACATAATATGGGGCTGCACAATGATGAGAAGATTCATAATGACAGAATGACAGGGGACTTGCCTTGAGCTTACAATTGCCATCAGTAATGTGGATTAGCAGAAGTGACATGATAAAACTTTAAAGAACCAGACCACTGGAACACCAGGAGGCAATTTCTGCATTGGCCGGGAATCGGACCCGGGTCTCCCGCGTGGCAGGCGAGAATTCTACCACTGAACCACCAATGCTCGGCCTCCTCATAAAGACACGCCCCTGTGTGATCGATACGAACAGGGAGTGAAGGTATGCTTCCTGGTAAGAGATGGAAGATGAGGAACATTTATTGATCTTGAGTAAAATCCCTTTTGACGAGGGGCACATAATATGGGGCTGCACAATGATGAGAAGATTCATAATGACAGGGGATTTGCCTTGAGCTTACAATTGCCATCAGTAATGTGGATTAGCAGAAGTGACATGATAAAACTTTAAAGAACCAGACCACTGGAACACCAGGAGGCAATTTCTGCATTGGCCGGGAATCGGACCCGGGTCTCCCGCGTGGCAGGCGAGAATTCTACCACTGAACCACCAATGCTCGGCCTCCTCATAAAGACACGCCCCTGTGTGATCGATACGAACAGGGAGTGAAGGTATGCTTCCTGGTAAGAGATGGAAGATGAGGAACATTTATTGATCTTGAGTAAAATCCCTTTTGACGAGGGGCACATAATATGGGGCTGCACAATGATGAGAAGATTCATAATGACAGATGAGGGACTTGCCTTGAGCTTAAAATTGCCATCAGTAATGTGGATTAGCAGAAGTGACATGATAAAACTTTAAAGAACCAGACCACTGGAACACCAGGAGGCAATTTCTGCATTGGCCGGGAATCGGACCCGGGTCTCCCGCGTGGCAGGCGAGAATTCTACCACTGAACCACCAATGCTCGGCCTCCTCATAAAGACACGCCCCTGTGTGATCGATACGAACAGGGAGTGAAGGTATGCTTCCTGGTAAGAGATGGAAGATGAGGAACATTTATTGATCTTGAGTAAAATCCCTTTTGACGAGGGGCACATAATATGGGGCTGCACAATGATGAGAAGATTCATAATGACAGAATGACAGGGACTTGCCTTGAGCTTACAATTGCCATCAGTAATGTGGATTAGCAGAAGTGACATGATAAAACTTTAAAGAACCAGACCACTGGAACACCAGGAGGCAATTTCTGCATTGGCCGGGAATCGGACCCGGGTCTCCCGCGTGGCAGGCGAGAATTCTACCACTGAACCACCAATGCTCGGCCTCCTCAAAAAGACACGCCCCTGTGTGATCGATACGAACAGGGAGTGAAGGTATGCTTCCTGGTAAGAGATGGAAGATGAGGAACATTTATTGATCTTGAGTAAAATCCCTTTTGACGAGGGGCACATAATATGGGGCTGCACAATGATGAGAAGATTCATAATGACGGGATTTGCCTTGAGCTTACAATTGCCATCAGTAATGTGGATTAGCAGAAGTGACATGACAAAACTTTAAAGAACCAGACTACTGGAACACCAGGAGGAAATTTCTGCATTGGCCGGGAATCGGACCCGGGTCTCCCGCGTGGCAGGCGAGAATTCTACCACTGAACCACCAATGCTCGGCCTCCTCATAAAGACATGCCCCTGTGTGATCGATACGAACAGGGAGTGAAGGTATGCTTCCTGGTAAGAGATGGAAGATGAGGAACATTTATTGATCTTGAGTAAAATCCCTTTTGACGAGGGGCACATAATATGGGGCTGCACAATGATGAGAAGATTCATAATGACAGAATGACAGGGGATTTGCCTTGAGCTTACAATTGCCATCAGTAATGTGGATTAGCAGAAGTGACATTAAAAGACTTTAAAGAACCAGACCACTGGAACACCAGGAGGCAATTTCTGCATTGGCCGGGAATCGGACCCGGGTCTCCCGCGTGGCAGGCGAGAATTCTACCACTGAACCACCAATGCTCGGCCTCCTCATAAAGACACGCCCCTGTGTGATCGATACGAACAGGGAGTGAAGGTATGCTTCCTGGTAAGAGATGGAAGATGAGGAACATTTATTGATCTTGAGTAAAATCCCTTTTGACGAGGGGCACATAATATGGGGCTGCACAATGATGAGAAGATTCATAATGACAGAATGACAGGGACTTGCCTTGAGCTTACAATTGCCATCAGTAATGTGGATTAGCAGAAGTGACATGATAAAACTTTAAAGAACCAGACCACTGGAACACCAGAAGTCAATTTCTGCATTGGCCGGGAATCGGACCCGGGTCTCCCGCGTGGCAGGCGAGAATTCTACCACTGAACCACCAATGCTCGGCCTCCTCAGAAAGACACGCCCCTGTGTGATCGATACGAACAGGGAGTGAAGGTATGCTTCCTGGTAAGAGATGGAAGATGAGGAACATTTATTGATCTTGAGTAAAATCCCTTTTGACGAGGGGCACATAATATGGGGCTGCACAATGATGAGAAGATTCATAATGACAGGGGATTTGCCTTGAGCTTACAATTGCCATCAGTAATGTGGATTAGCAGAAGTGACATGATAAAACTTTAAAGAACCAGACCACTGGAACACCAGGAGGCAATTTCTGCATTGGCCGGGAATCGGACCCGGGTCTCCCGCGTGGCAGGCGAGAATTCTACCACTGAACCACCAATGCTCTGCCTCCTCATAAAGACACGCCCCTGTGTGATCGATACGAACAGGGAGTGAAGGTATGCTTCCTGGTAAGAGATGGAAGATGAGGAACATTTATTGATCTTGAGTAAAATCCCTTTTGACGAGGGGCACATAATATGGGGCTGCACAATGATGAGAAGATTCATAATGACAGAATGACAGGGGACTTGCCTTGAGCTTACAATTGCCATCAGTAATGTGGATTAGCAGGAGTGACATTACAAGGGATTAAAGAACCAGACCTCTGGCACACCAGAAGTCAATTTCTGCATTGGCCGGGAATCGGACCCGGGTCTCCCGCGTGGCAGGCGAGAATTCTACCACTGAACCACCAATGCTCGGCCTCCTCAAAAGACACGCCCCTGTGTGATCGATACGAACAGGGAGTGAAGGTATGCTTCCTGGTAAGAGATGGAAGATGAGGAACATTTATTGATCTTGAGTAAAATCCCTTTTGACGAGGGGCACATAATATGGGGCTGCACAATGATGAGAAGATTCATAATGACAGGGGATTTGCCTTGAGCTTACAATTGCCATCAGTAATGTGGATTAGCAGAAGTGACATGATAAAACTTTAAAGAACCAGACCACTGGAACACCAGGAGGCAATTTCTGCATTGGCCGGGAATCGGACCCGGGTCTCCCGCGTGGCAGGCGAGAATTCTACCACTGAACCACCAATGCTCGGCCTCCTCATAAAGACACGCCCCTGTGTGATCGATACGAACAGGGAGTGAAGGTATGCTTCCTGGTAAGAGATGGAAGATGAGGAACATTTATTGATCTTGAGTAAAATCCCTTTTGACGAGGGGCACATAATATGGGGCTGCACAATGATGAGAAGATTCATAATGACAGAATGACAGGGGACTTGCCTTGAGCTTACAATTGCCATCAGTAATGTGGATTAGCAGAGAGACATGATAAAGACTTTAAAGAACCAGACCACTGGAACACCAGAAGGCAATTTCTGCATTGGCCGGGAATCGGACCCGGGTCTCCCGCGTGGCAGGCGAGAATTCTACCACTGAACCACCAATGCTCGGCCTCCTCAAAAGACACGCCCCTGTGTGATCGATACGAACAGGGAGTGAAGGTATGCTTCCTGGTAAGAGATGGAAGATGAGGAACATTTATTGATCTTGAGTAAAATCCCTTTTGACGAGGGGCACATAATATGGGGCTGCACAATGATGAGAAGATTCATAATGACAGAGGGGACTTGCCTTGAGCTTACAATTGCCATCAGTAATGTGGATTAGCAGAAGTGACATGATAAAACTTTAAAGAACCAGACCACTGGAACACCAGGAGGCAATTTCTGCATTGGCCGGGAATCGGACCCGGGTCTCCCGCGTGGGCAGGCGAGAATTCTACCACTGAACCACCAATGCTCTGCCTCCTCATAAAGACACGCCCCTGTGTGATCGATACGAACAGGGAGTGAAGGTATGCTTCCTGGTAAGAGATGGAAGATGAGGAACATTTATTGATCTTGAGTAAAATCCCTTTTGACGAGGGGCACATAATATGGGGCTGCACAATGATGAGAAGATTCATAATGACAGAATGACAGGGGACTTGCCTTGAGCTTACAATTGCCATCAGTAATGTGGATTAGCAGGAGTGACATGATATAGGGATTAAAGAACCAGACCTCTGGAACACCAGAAGTCAATTTCTGCATTGGCCGGGAATCGGACCCGGGTCTCCCGCGTGGCAGGCGAGAATTCTACCACTGAACCACCAATGCTCGGCCTCCTCAAAAAGACACGCCCCTGTGTGATCGATACGAACAGGGAGTGAAGGTATGCTTCCTGGTAAGAGATGGAAGATGAGGAACATTTATTGATCTTGAGTAAAATCCCTTTTGACGAGGGGCACATAATATGGGGCTGCACAATGATGAGAAGATTCATAATGACAGGGGATTTGCCTTGAGCTTACAATTGCCATCAGTAATGTGGATTAGCAGAAGTGACATGATAAAACTTTAAAGAACCAGACCACTGGAACACCAGGAGGCAATTTCTGCATTGGCCGGGAATCGGACCCGGGTCTCCCGCGTGGCAGGCGAGAATTCTACCACTGAACCACCAATGCTCTGCCTCCTCATAAAGACACGCCCCTGTGTGATCGATACGAACAGGGAGTGAAGGTATGCTTCCTGGTAAGAGATGGAAGATGAGGAACATTTATTGATCTTGAGTAAAATCCCTTTTGACGAGGGGCACATAATATGGGGCTGCACAATGATGAGAAGATTCATAATGACAGAATGACAGGGGACTTGCCTTGAGCTTACAATTGCCATCAGTAATGTGGATTAGCAGAAGTGACATGATAAAAGATTAAAGAACCAGACCACTGGAACACCAGAGGCAATTTCTGCATTGGCCGGGAATCGGACCCGGGTCTCCCGCGTGGCAGGCGAGAATTCTACCACTGAACCACCAATGCTCGGCCTCCTCAGAAAGACACGCCCCTGTGTGATCGATACGAACAGGGAGTGAAGGTATGCTTCCTGGTAAGAGATGGAAGATGAGGAACATTTATTGATCTTGAGTAAAATCCCTTTTGACGAGGGGCACATAATATGGGGCTGCACAATGATGAGAAGATTCATAATGACAGAATGACAGGGGACTTGCCTTGAGCTTACAATTGCCATCAGTAATGTGGATTAGCAGAAGTGACATGATAAAACTTTAAAGAACCAGACCACTGGAACACCAGAGGCAATTTCTGCATTGGCCGGGAATCGGACCCGGGTCTCCCGCGTGGGAAGGCGAGAATTCTACCACTGAACCACCAATGCTCGGCCTCCTCATAAAGACACGCCCCTGTGTGATCGATACGAACAGGGAGTGAAGGTATGCTTCCTGGTAAGAGATGGAAGATGAGGAACATTTATTGATCTTGAGTAAAATCCCTTTTGACGAGGGGCACATAATATGGGGCTGCACAATGATGAGAAGATTCATAATGACAGAATGACAGGGGACTTGCCTTGAGCTTACAATTGCCATCAGTAATGTGGATTAGCAGAAGTGACATAATAAAACTTTAAAGAACCAGACCACTGGAACACCAGAAGGCAATTTCTGCATTGGCCGGGAATCGGACCCGGGTCTCCCGCGTGGCAGGCGAGAATTCTACCACTGAACCACCAATGCTCGGCCTCCTCAAAAAGACACGCCCCTGTGTGATCGATACGAACAGGGAGTGAAGGTATGCTTCCTGGTAAGAGATGGAAGATGAGGAACATTTATTGATCTTGAGTAAAATCCCTTTTGACGAGGGGCACATAATATGGGGCTGCACAATGATGAGAAGATTCATAATGACATAATGACAGGGGACTTGCCTTGAGCTTACAATTGCCATCAGTAATGTGGATTAGCAGAAGTGACATGATAAAACTTTAAAGAACCAGACCACTGGAACACCAGGAGGCAATTTCTGCATTGGCCGGGAATCGGACCCGGGTCTCCCGCGTGGCAGGCGAGAATTCTACCACTGAACCACCAATGCTCTGCCTCCTCATAAAGACACGCCCCTGTGTGATCGATACGAACAGGGAGTGAAGGTATGCTTCCTGGTAAGAGATGGAAGATGAGGAACATTTATTGATCTTGAGTAAAATCCCTTTTGACGAGGGGCACATAATATGGGGCTGCACAATGATGAGAAGATTCATAATGACAGAATGACAGGGGACTTGCCTTGAGCTTACAATTGCCATCAGTAATGTGGATTAGCAGTAGTGACATGACAACTCATTAAAGAACCAGACCACTGGAACACCAGAAGTCAATTTCTGCATTGGCCGGGAATCGGACCCGGGTCTCCCGCGTGGCAGGCGAGAATTCTACCACTGAACCACCAATGCTCGGCCTCCTCAAAAGACACGCCCCTGTGTGATCGATACGAACAGGGAGTGAAGGTATGCTTCCTGGTAAGAGATGGAAGATGAGGAACATTTATTGATCTTGAGTAAAATCCCTTTTGACGAGGGGCACATAATATGGGGCTGCACAATGATGAGAAGATTCATAATGACAGAATGACAGGGGACTTGCCTTGAGCTTACAATTGCCATCAGTAATGTGGATTAGCAGAAGTGACATGATAAAACTTTAAAGAACCAGACCACTGGAACACCAGGAGGCAATTTCTGCATTGGCCGGGAATTGGACCCGGGTCTCCCGCGTGGCAGGCGAGAATTCTACCACTGAACCACCAATGCTCTGCCTCCTCATAAAGACACGCCCCTGTGTGATCGATACGAACAGGGAGTGAAGGTATGCTTCCTGGTAAGAGATGGAAGATGAGGAACATTTATTGATCTTGAGTAAAATCCCTTTTGACGAGGGGCACATAATATGGGGCTGCACAATGATGAGAAGATTCATAATGACAGGGGATTTGCCTTGAGCTTACAATTGCCATCAGTAATGTGGATTAGCAGAAGTGACATGATAAAACTTTAAAGAACCAGACCACTGGAACACCAGGAGGCAATTTCTGCATTGGCCGGGAATCGGACCCGGGTCTCCCGCGTGGCAGGCGAGAATTCTACCACTGAACCACCAATGCTCTGCCTCCTCAAAAAGACACGCCCCTGTGTGATCGATACGAACAGGGAGTGAAGGTATGCTTCCTGGTAAGAGATGGAAGATGAGGAACATTTATTGATCTTGAGTAAAATCCCTTTTGACGAGGGGCACATAATATGGGGCTGCACAATGATGAGAAGATTCATAATGACAGAATGACAGGGGACTTGCCTTGAGCTTACAATTGCCATCAGTAATGTGGATTAGCAGGAGTGACATTACAAGGGATTAAAGAACCAGACCTCTGGCACACCAGAAGTCAATTTCTGCATTGGCCGGGAATCGGACCCGGGTCTCCCGCGTGGCAGGCGAGAATTCTACCACTGAACCACCAATGCTCGGCCTCCTCAGAAAGACACGCCCCTGTGTGATCGATACGAACAGGGAGTGAAGGTATGCTTCCTGGTAAGAGATGGAAGATGAGGAACATTTATTGATCTTGAGTAAAATCCCTTTTGACGAGGGGCACATAATATGGGGCTGCACAATGATGAGAAGATTCATAATGACAGAATGACAGGGGATTTGCCTTGAGCTTACAATTGCCATCAGTAATGTGGATTAGCAGAAGTGACATGATAAAACTTTAAAGAACCAGACCACTGGAACACCAGAAGGCAATTTCTGCATTGGCCGGGAATCGGACCCGGGTCTCCCGCGTGGGAAGCGAGAATTCTACCACTGAACCACCAATGCTCGGCCTCCTCATAAAGACACGCCCCTGTGTGATCGATACGAACAGGGAGTGAAGGTATGCTTCCTGGTAAGAGATGGAAGATGAGGAACATTTATTGATCTTGAGTAAAATCCCTTTTGACGAGGGGCACATAATATGGGGCTGCACAATGATGAGAAGATTCATAATGACAGAATGACAGGGGACTTGCCTTGAGCTTACAATTGCCATCAGTAATGTGGATTAGCAGAAGTGACATGATAAAACTTTAAAGAACCAGACCACTGGAACACCAGAAGGCAATTTCTGCATTGGCCGGGAATCGGACCCGGGTCTCCCGCGTGGCAGGCGAGAATTCTACCACTGAACCACCAATGCTCGGCCTCCTCAGAAAGACACGCCCCTGTGTGATCGATACGAACAGGGAGTGAAGGTATGCTTCCTGGTAAGAGATGGAAGATGAGGAACATTTATTGATCTTGAGTAAAATCCCTTTTGACGAGGGGCACATAATATGGGGCTGCACAATGATGAGAAGATTCATAATGACAGAATGACAGGGGATTTGCCTTGAGCTTACAATTGCCATCAGTAATGTGGATTAGCAGAAGTGACATGATAAAACTTTAAAGAACCAGACCACTGGAACACCAGGAGGCAATTTCTGCATTGGCCGGGAATCGGACCCGGGTCTCCCGCGTGGCAGGCGAGAATTCTACCACTGAACCACCAATGCTCGGCCTCCTCAGAAAGACACGCCCCTGTGTGATCGATACGAACAGGGAGTGAAGGTATGCTTCCTGGTAAGAGATGGAAGATGAGGAACATTTATTGATCTTGAGTAAAATCCCTTTTGACGAGGGGCACATAATATGGGGCTGCACAATGATGAGAAGATTCATAATGACAGAATGACAGGGGACTTGCCTTGAGCTTACAATTGCCATCAGTAATGTGGATTAGCAGAAGTGACATGATAAAACTTTAAAGAACCAGACCACTGGAACACCAGGAGGCAATTTCTGCATTGGCCGGGAATCGGACCCGGGTCTCCCGCGTGGCAGGCGAGAATTCTACCACTGAACCACCAATGCTCGGCCTCCTCAAAAAGACACTCCCCTGTGTGATCGATACGAACAGGGAGTGAAGGTATGCTTCCTGGTAAGAGATGGAAGATGAGGAACATTTATTGATCTTGAGTAAAATCCCTTTTGACGAGGGGCACATAATATGGGGCTGCACAATGATGAGAAGATTCATAATGACAGAATGACAGGGGACTTGCCTTGAGCTTACAATTGCCATCAGTAATGTGGATTAGCAGGAGTGACATTACAAGGGATTAAAGAACCAGACCACTGGCACACCAGAAGGCAATTTCTGCATTGGCCGGGAATCGGACCCGGGTCTCCCGCGTGGCAGGCGAGAATTCTACCACTGAACCACCAATGCTCGGCCTCCTCAGAAAGACACGCCCCTGTGTGATCGATACGAACAGGGAGTGAAGGTATGCTTCCTGGTAAGAGATGGAAGATGAGGAACATTTATTGATCTTGAGTAAAATCCCTTTTGACGAGGGGCACATAATATGGGGCTGCACAATGATGAGAAGATTCATAATGACAGAATGACAGGGGATTTGCCTTGAGCTTACAATTGCCATCAGTAATGTGGATTAGCAGAAGTGACATGATAAAACTTTAAAGAACCAGACCACTGGAACACCAGGAGGCAATTTCTGCATTGGCCGGGAATCGGACCCGGGTCTCCCGCGTGGCAGGCGAGAATTCTACCACTGAACCACCAATGCTCGGCCTCCTCAAAAAGACACGCCCCTGTGTGATCGATACGAACAGGGAGTGAAGGTATGCTTCCTGGTAAGAGATGGAAGATGAGGAACATTTATTGATCTTGAGTAAAATCCCTTTTGACGAGGGGCACATAATATGGGGCTGCACAATGATGAGAAGATTCATAATGACAGAATGACAGGGGACTTGCCTTGAGCTTACAATTGCCATCAGTAATGTGGATTAGCAGGAGTGACATTACAAGGGATTAAAGAACCAGACCTCTGGCACACCAGAAGTCAATTTCTGCATTGGCCGGGAATCGGACCCGGGTCTCCCGCGTGGCAGGCGAGAATTCTACCACTGAACCACCAATGCTCGGCCTCCTCATAAAGACACGCCCCTGTGTGATCGATACGAACAGGGAGTGAAGGTATGCTTCCTGGTAAGAGATGGAAGATGAGGAACATTTATTGATCTTGAGTAAAATCCCTTTTGACGAGGGGCACATAATATGGGGCTGCACAATGATGAGAAGATTCATAATGACAGAATGACAGGGGACTTGCCTTGAGCTTACAATTGCCATCAGTAATGTGGATTAGCAGAAGTGACATGATAAAACTTTAAAGAACCAGACCACTGGAACACCAGGAGGCAATTTCTGCATTGGCCGGGAATCGGACCCGGGTCTCCCGCGTGGCAGGCGAGAATTCTACCACTGAACCACCAATGCTCGGCCTCCTCAAATAGACACGCCCCTGTGTGATCGATACGAACAGGGAGTGAAGGTATGCTTCCTGGTAAGAGATGGAAGATGAGGAACATTTATTGATCTTGAGTAAAATCCCTTTTGACGAGGGGCACATAATATGGGGCTGCACAATGATGAGAAGATTCATAATGACAGAATGACAGGGGACTTGCCTTGAGCTTACAATTGCCATCAGTAATGTGGATTAGCAGGAGTGACATTACAAGGGATTAAAGAACCAGACCTCTGGCACACCAGAAGTCAATTTCTGCATTGGCCGGGAATCGGACCCGGGTCTCCCGCGTGGCAGGCGAGAATTCTACCACTGAACCACCAATGCTCGGCCTCCTCAGAAAGACACGCCCCTGTGTGATCGATACGAACAGGGAGTGAAGGTATGCTTCCTGGTAAGAGATGGAAGATGAGGAACATTTATTGATCTTGAGTAAAATCCCTTTTGACGAGGGGCACATAATATGGGGCTGCACAATGATGAGAAGATTCATAATGACAGAATGACAGGGGATTTGCCTTGAGCTTACAATTGCCATCAGTAATGTGGATTAGCAGAAGTGACATGATAAAACTTTAAAGAACCAGACCACTGGAACACCAGGAGGCAATTTCTGCATTGGCCGGGAATCGGACCCGGGTCTCCCGCGTGGCAGGCGAGAATTCTACCACTGAACCACCAATGCTCGGCCTCCTCAAATAGACACGCCCCTGTGTGATCGATACGAACAGGGAGTGAAGGTATGCTTCCTGGTAAGAGATGGAAGATGAGGAACATTTATTGATCTTGAGTAAAATCCCTTTTGACGAGGGGCACATAATATGGGGCTGCACAATGATGAGAAGATTCATAATGACAGAATGACAGGGGACTTGCCTTGAGCTTACAATTGCCATCAGTAATGTGGATTAGCAAGTCAAGTCAAGTCAAGTATATTTGTATAGCTCTTTTCACAATACAGATTGTATCAAAGCAGCTTCACAGTATTAAATTAAAATAATACAACAAGGTATGTTTCTAGTGGAATTTATTGATAAAATCAAATTAGATATCCCCAGAATATCCCTGGGGGATATTCTGGGGGATATATAATATTAGCAGGAGTGACATTACAAGGGATTAAAGAACCAGACCTCTGGCACACCAGAAGTCAATTTCTGCATTGGCCGGGAATCGGACCCGGGTCTCCCGCGTGGCAGGCGAGAATTCTACCACTGAACCACCAATGCTCGGCCTCCTCAGAAAGACACGCCCTTGTGTGATCGATACGAACAGGGAGTGAAGGTATGCTTCCTGGTAAGAGATGGAAGATGAGGAACATTTATTGATCTTGAGTAAAATCCCCTTTGACGAGGGGCACATAATATGGGGCTGCACAATGATGAGAAGATTCATAATGACAGGGGATTTGCCTTGAGCTTACAATTGCCATCAGTAATGTGGATTAGCAGAAGTGACATGATAAAACTTTAAAGAACCAGACCACTGGAACACCAGGAGACAATTTCTGCATTGGCCGGGAATCGGACCCAGGTCTCCCGCGTGGCAGGCGAGAATTCTACCACTGAACCACCAATGCAGGGAATCCCAGCCTCCCTGGGAAAGTCTATGCCAGGGTACTGGAGAGGAGAATCCGGCCGATAGTAGAACCTCGGATTCAGGAGGAACAGTGTGGTTTTCGTCCCGGTCGTGGAACACTGGACCAGCTCTATACCCTCTACAGGGTGCTGGAGGGCTCATGGGAGTTTGCCCAACCAATCCACATGTGTTTTGTGGATTTGGAGAAGGCATTCGACTGTGTCCCTCGTGGCATCTTGTGGAGGGTGCTCTGGGAGTATGGGGTCCGGGGCCCTTTGCTAAGGGCTATCCGGTCCCTGTACGACCGGAGTAGGAGCTTGGTTCGTATTGCCAGCAGTAAGTCAGACTTGTTCCCGGTGCGTGTTGGACTCCGGCAGGGCTGCCCTTTGTCGCCGGTTCTGTTCATAATTTTTATGGACAGAATTTCTAGGCGCAGCCAGGGGCCGGAGGGGGTCAGGTTTGGGGACCACACGATTTCATCTCTGCTCTTTGCGGATGATGTGGTCGTGTTGGCCTCATCAAACCAGGACCTCCAGCATGCACTGGGACGGTTTGCAGCCGAGTGTGAAGCGGCTGGGATGAGAATCAGCACCTCCAAATCCGAGGCCATGGTCCTCAGTCGGAAAAGGGTGGCTTGCCCGCTTCAGGTTGGTGGAGAGTTCCTGCCTCAAGTGGAGGAGTTCAAGTATCTCGGGGTCTTGTTCACGAGTGAGGGAAGGATGGAACGGGAGATTGACAGACGGATCGGTGCAGCTTCTGCAGTAATGCAGTCGCTGTACCGGTCTGTCGTGGTGAAGAAGGAGCTGAGCCGCAAGGCGAAGCTCTCGATTTACCGGTCAATCTACGTTCCTACTCTCACCTATGGTCATGAGCTTTGGGTCATGACCGAAAGGACAAGATCACGGATACAAGCGGCCGAAATGAGCTTTCTCCGCAGGGTGGCTGGGCGCTCCCTTAGAGATAGGGTGAGAAGCTCGGTCACTCGGGAGGAGCTCAGAGTAGAGCCGCTGCTCCTCCACATTGAGAGGGGTCAGTTGAGGTGGCTCGGGCATCTTTTCCGGATGCCTCCTGGACGCCTTCCTGGGAAGGTGTTCCGGGCATGTCCCACTGGGAGGAGACCCCGGGGAAGACCTAGGACACGCTGGAGAGACTATGTCTCCCGGCTGGCCTGGGAACGCCTCGGTGTCCCCCCGGAAGAGCTGGAGGAAGTGTCGAGGGAGAGGGAAGTCTGGGCATCCCTGCTTAGACTGCTGCCCCCGCGACCCGGCCCCGGATAAGCGGTAGAAGATGGATGGATGGATGGATGGAACCACCAATGCTCGGCCTCCTCAAAAAGACACGCCCCTGTGTGATCGATACGAACAGGGAGTGAAGGTATGCTTCCTGGTAAGAGATGGAAGATGAGGAACATTTATTGATCTTGAGTAAAATCCCTTTTGACGAGGGGCACATAATATGGGGCTGCACAATGATGAGAAGATTCATAATGACAGAATGACAGGGGACTTGCCTTGAGCTTACAATTGCCATCAGTAATGTGGATTAGCAGGAGTGACATTACAAGGGATTAAAGAACCAGACCTCTGGCACACCAGAAGTCAATTTCTGCATTGGCCGGGAATCGGACCCGGGTCTCCCGCGTGGCAGGCGAGAATTCTACCACTGAACCACCAATGCTCAGCCTCCTCAAAAAGACACGCCCCTGTGTGATCGATACGAACAGGGAGTGAAGGTATGCTTCCTGGTAAGAGATGGAAGATGAGGAACATTTATTGATCTTGAGTAAAATCCCTTTTGACGAGGGGCACATAATATGGGGCTGCACAATGATGAGAAGATTCATAATGACAGGGGACTTGCCTTGAGCTTACAATTGCCATCAGTAATGTGGATTAGCAGAAGTGACATGATAAAACTTTAAAGAACCAGACCACTGGAACACCAGGAGGCAATTTCTGCATTGGCCGGGAATCGGACCCGGGTCTCCCGCGGCGGACCCGAGAATTGTTTAGCTAAACGGCCCTAAACCGTTTCCCATGCATTCTCAATGGTAGTGCTAAACCACTACGGATGTAATATATTTTTGTCCACTACGACTTTTGGCGCTGTTCCGAGTTTTTACAGACGCGCGATGTTTTGAAAACTTTTATTCTAGACACACTTCTGTGGAGACATCGACTCACTATCATCATTCTTGACAAACTTCTGTGGAGACATCGACTCACCATCATTCAGACTTCTTTTTCATTTATCAAAGGTAAGATACGTTGTTTGAGAATAATTTAAAACTAAAGTTTTAATGTACAGTCATATAACGTTACTGTAGCTAGCATCGGTTGCTTGGTAAAGAGATGACGTGTTATGAAATGAAGTGCCGAATAATTAACGTTAATTAACATGATCGGTTTAATTATTCATGTGTATAGTTTTCCTGTCATGACGTTAAATAATCTTGTCAGTCCTTTTCTGACAATGTTGTGTTGATGGGTTACCTCAGCAACGCTCGTTTTATATGGTGTTGAATACGAGCTAAATAATGAATGGACATGATAGTTTTTTAGATTTATGTGAATGGTTTTCATATTGTGATGTCAAATAAGCTATATATAGCATTTAAATGTGTTGATAATTCGCCTACAGATAGGCCTACTGTCTGTCTGACTACTAACCAAAATCTTGACTACCAAGTTATTACCATCTCAGACTGAACCATTAATACTTTTTTGAATGTCATTAAAAACATTAAAATATATTTTTTTAATGTATGAAAAGGTATTGTCTTCTTGACCTTTTAAACTACAGTATGTGACTGAAGTTCAGAGATCAAAGATTGAACAAGCCCTTGTGTGATCCATTTCTCAATATTTGTAATTTTAAATGATCCACAGTTGAGCCCACATAGATTTCTGTTGTGCTCACTGTGTTCAGAGTTTTGCAAAAGTGACCTAAGTATTGAGAAATGTGTAAATTAAACCTAAAATTATATTATTCTTTCAAGGTAGATCAAGATGCAGAAGAAAATGATGTTCTTCCCAGGGAGAATATGTGTTGTGTTCCGCAAGGGACCTCTCGGATTTCTCCTCCAGGAGCCGTCTAAAGAAGCTAGGCGGATTAAGGACGAACCCACTCAGCAGGACAAGTCTGTGGCCATGAGGGAGGACCTTGTGCGGCAGAATGCTCTGATTGTGGTCCGTCAGAGAGGAGGGGATGCCTCAGACAGGACGGAGGTGCTGGGAGACTACATCCTGCAGTTTGGCAAATATAAAGGGAAGTCTTTCAGGTGGCTTTTAGAGAATGATGTAGGGTACACTATGTATCTCATCAAGAACCTCCAGAAGGAGGAGGCATCAGGCATCTGTATGTCTGAGGGGCATGGCAAGGACAGCCTACAGTCATTTATAAATTATGCTCTTAGTTTTGGAGAGATCCAGTCTCTTCTTGCCTATGAGGCCAGTGGAGTGGGTGTTGCGGCAGCCTCGTCGGAAGATGACCAGCTGGTTGGCTTTGGTTCCCGGGCCAAGAGCACCTGGAAGGAGATATGGGATGGCAGAGCTGATGGCTATGCAGACTTCATCTTGGGGAAGAGCTGTGTCCCAGGGACACGCATGTGCAAGTTGCAGCAGTACCTGAGGAAGAGGCAGGAATCTGCCACTGATTCGACATCTGCTGAGCATGCCTCAAGGGCCCCAGCTAAACCCCTGGGTAGGTTATCCTATTAACATTTTTGTTCACATTTTTTTAGATTAAAATTACTATTCATGTATGACCAGAAATAGACTTTAAAATATTTCTTGTATACATCCAAAATTAAAAATATAAATGTACATGTGAAAAATGCTTCTAATTCATCCTAAATTTGGAAAACAAATTATTGTCTGTGCCACAGTGATGGATGACGATGAAGAGCTGGAGAGGGCGATGTTGGGCATCTCACCTTCTAAGCTACAAGTGCAGAGCTGTAAGTACACTGTTATTACACTGACCAAATGTCAGAATTGATGATGACCTATGGTCTATTTTGTATCTGCTGTCTTCCACTTTTATTTCTCTGTGTTTATGTGTAACCAGTTGCTGTGCCAGCAGCAGTAGCAGCAGCTGTCATACCCAGAGTGTCACCAGGAGCAAAGAAAGGTGTTTACATAAAAGGTTTCAGGGCTGGAGTACGATTCTTTTACATGATGAAATGCCCTCCAAAACTGAATCTTCACTTAACTTGTTATATTGTTTGTGTTCTGGCCATGTTCCGGCCATGTTCCTTTAACAATATGGTTCGTTATACTAACTGTCCTAAGGACTATGAATTGATCCTACCACGATGAACTGATTCCAACCACAAGGAGGGTAAATATGCACTTTTTGCTTTCCATTCATGATGTATTAAAAACAAATTAAGTAGCGTTGGGTACTAACACTTGAATGCATGCTTGTTCATTGAGTTCTTACTAACACCAACACCAACAGCATATATTGTGAATTCTAAAATGACTGATGATTTTTCTCTGTTACTGTGCGTTCACACCGGACGCGAATAGCGCGTCAAATTCGCGCCTGCCGCGTCTATTTATACGCTTGGCCACTTTGTGTGCATTCGCGTGTCAAGAGCGAAATTGACGCGCGTAAAATCAAAAGTTTGAAGCGAAATTTACGCGCGTCACGCGCGTCAGAGGCGAAAGTTAAAAAAGTTTCGAACCCCGTTGGCGGCCATCTTTTTACAAGATGTCTGTGGTTGATCGGTCATTTATCGAGAGAGTCAGCGGTCTGTATTTGCTCTGGAGAGCAGAACAGCGGCGTAGGGACCATCGTCGCCGTATTTGGGTCCACCAGACCCTTCGGAGGCGAACCCAGTTCGGCGAGTTTCATCATTTGCTCCAGGAGCTGCGCCTGGATGACGGCCGCTTTCAGCGGTACTTCCGCCTGTCCCGCGCCCAGTTCGATGACCTGCTGTCCCGCATCGGAGCGAGGATCACCCTCCAAGACACCAACTACAGGCGCTCTATCCCGGCTGCGGAGCGCCTGTCCATCTGTCTTCGGTTAGTAAATGTATATCATGATTTTTTAAATACAGTATATTGAATATGCTAACATATGCTATCAATGTTTTTTTTAAACTGTGGTACGGATACCACTTTGGGCGCTCTTTTTAGTGATACTGAGTTAACTGCTATAACCTAGACATTAACCTAGAAATTATTCTCTTGGCAGACGTGATACTGTCATGTTTCTCTGTATAAACACAGTGAGCTTTCTAGTGATACTGAGTTAACTGCTATAACCTAGACATTAACCTAGAAATTATTCTCTTGGCAGACGTGATACTGTCATGTTTCTCTGTATAAACACAGTGAGCTTTCTAGTGATACTGAGTTAACTGCTATAACCTAGACATTAACCTAGAAATTATTCTCTTGGCAGACGTGATACTGTCATGTTTCTCTGTATAAACACAGTGAGCTTTCTAGTGATACTGAATTAACTGCTATAACCTAGACATTAACCTAGAAATTATTCTCTTGGCAGACCTGATACTGTCATGTTTCTCTGTATAAACACAGTGAGCTTTCTAGTGATACTGAATTAACTGCTATAACCTAGACATTAACTGTCATGTTTCTCTGTATAAACACCGTAATCTTTCTAGTGATACTGAGTTAACTGCTATAACCTAGACATTAACCTAGAAATTAAATATCTCTATCTGTAAGCAATATGTAGTGCTTGATTATTGTCTATATGTAGTGCTTGATTATTGTCTATATGTAGATCTTGATTATTGGCATTTTAATATACCATAAACCATATAATAGTATTCCTGTTGATTGTATAGTTTAATATGTAACTACAAGTGTACTTGTAATAATATTTATAACAATGTTTTCTAGGTTTCTTGCCACTGGGGACTCATTCAGGACGATAGCGTCCAGCTACCGTGTTGGTGTCTCCACAGTGTGCCAGATTGTCGCCCAGGTAGTGACTGCCATCTGGGACTGCCTTGTGGAGGACTACATGGCTGTGCCCACCACCGATGACTGGAGGTCCATCGCAGAGGGATTTCAGGAGCGGTGGAACTTCCCTCTGTGCGTTGGAGCGGTGGATGGGAAGCATGTTGTTATCAAGGCACCCCCCAACTCAGGATCCCAGTTCCACAACTACAAGGGAACGTTCTCCATCGTTCTGCTTGCAGTTGTGGATGCGAAGTATCGCTTCCGGGTGATCGGTGTTGGGGGGTACGGCAGGACCAGTGACGGTGGGATTCTGGCAAACTCTGCCTTCGGACAGGCTCTCCGGGCTGGCACTCTTCATCTGCCTCCTGACCACCCTCTACCTGGTGCTGAAGACAGAGGACCCCAGCCCCATGTCTTCGTGGCTGATGAGGCGTTCCCGCTGCGGAGGAACCTCATGCGGCCCTTCCCTGGACGCACGCTTCCTTCAGAGAGGCGTGTCTTCAATTACCGCCTCTCCAGAGCCAGGCTGGTGGTTGAGAACGCCTTTGGCATCCTCTCCTCACAGTGGAGGATGTACCGCCGCCTCATCGAGGTCCACCCTGAAGTTGCGGAGAAGTGTGTGAAGGCGACGTGTGTTCTCCACAACTTCATGGGGTATTCAGAAGGGAGAGAGGCACCTGCTGTGAGGGGCGCGGGGCATGCTGGAGAGGACCCGCTGCCAGGTCTGGGTAGAGTTGCAGCCAACAACTCCTCCAGAGAGGCACTCCAGGTGAGGGAGGTTTTCATGGAACACTTCTCAGCGGAGGGAGCAGTACCATGGCAGCCGACGGAGTAGCATTTGAAGTCCTCCTCATGACTTCCCCAAAACGGCTCTTTTAAGAGCCACCCACAAACCTATAAAGAGCATGTTTTTCTAAAAACATTTTTCCTCCTCTATTATATTTAGTATTTTTTTTTCCAGGTTGTCAGCCTCAGTTCCAGGCTGTCAGGTCCACAACATGCACATGTATTAAGTTTAAACTCTGACTAACCTTTTCAAAATTACAGGTTTTCCATGTTTGTATACAAGGTAAAATGATTTATGTTTTAAAAAATAAATGGAGCCAGCCTCCAAAAGTAATGAACCTTTCTTCTTTTTTTTTGGTTGGTTGTCTTTACATTACAATGATGTTTCATATAATCTATATTTAGATATTGGAATAAATAACATTAAATACTAAATTAATACATCTCGTATTTTAAAAAACAAGTTATGTGACACAAGCTTTGTTGTGCATAGAACCACACCAGGCATTTAGTCAGATTGTAAAATAATTTATTAAGGCCAATTATATAAAATAAATAATACAAACAGAAAAAAAATTGTAGAGACAGGAATAAAAAAGGACCTCGCTTGGAAGCTGGAAAAGCCCCAGGGAACAGCATGTAGGAGAAGAGGAAGGAGGGCATTCTGCGTTTCCTGCAGAGCCTGCTGCCTCATCTTTTTTTTTTTTTACTACTCTGGGGGGGGGGTCAAATTGTTCCAAATTTAGCACAGTGTAGCTATTTTCCATCGCAAAAGTATATAATTTAAATGTATAATTTTCTTTAAGATGAGGCGGCATGCTCTGTACAAAAGGCAGAAGGCATAGGAGGAAGTGCTCGTCTGCAGTTAGTGGCGGTGGAGGTGGCGGTGTGGGTGGGGGTGGGGGTGGTGTTGGAGGTCGCGTCGGAGGTTGCGACAGGAGCGCAAGAAGTCGCTGCTCCACCTCCGACGGACCATCCGGTGACCGCTCACGGGGCCGCCGACGAGCTCTCCTCCTCTGTTGGCCTGTGAAAATAAAAAAAATAGAAATTTAAACAACAGAATTGTCTGGATATTTTTAGAATAATAATAACTGCCTGTGTGAGTGACATATAAAATGTATGCAGATGATTGGTTGCATAGACTGCAATGGATTTGTGTCTGCATTTACAAAAAACAATGATTATTAGTAAGGGGACTAATGTTTTGTGCATGTAACATGTTGAAATATTGTTTGTACTATTGCCTTCACACACCTCTAGGTTCAGCAGCAGGGGCTGAGGGACCAGGGACTGGGGAGACAGGAGGAGAAGAAGAGGGGGTTCTTTGACCACCCTCTCTCTGATATGGCTCTGTCAAGACAATATTAAATGTTAATACAACACATTGGTAACAATACTCAGAGAGATAAAATTTTTTCATCTGTAAACATGACAACATATATATATATATATATATATATATATATATTATATTATATTATATGCCTTGTAATGTGTCTTTATTGGAAACACACCTGTCACTGTCTCCCCTGTTTGTTCTTGGTGTCCCTGGTCCTCGAGGTGGTCGTCCTCTGCGATCTGGGCTTCGACCCCCTCCATGTTACTCGTCGTTTCTCGTGGAGTGACGAAGGGGTCGAGGAATCCCAAGATCTGAGAAAACTTCCACCTCTTCCCAGACCCTGCTGCCGACCCACTCCTCTTCTCCATCTCCTTCCTCTTCTCCTTCAGGTACGTGTCCCTGAGGCTTTTCCACTTTTTGCGGCAGACATCCTCTGAATAAACACATTATCTTGATAGTGAAAAGTAGTTGTATATTTGCGGGAAAATAGTTGTAAACTAGCAGCACGACAGCTTGCTAACTGATTAGTAAGTCAATAACGTGACTCAAAAGTGAACAACAGAATTGTCTGGATATAACAGACCTATACATAGAAAAACATGAAAATTAACAGTAGCTAAAAAGTGAGAAAATATTGTAAACTAGCAGCACGGCAGCTTGCTAGCTGGTTAAGTTAGTAGGTCAATAACATGACTCAAAAGTGAAATTTGTATATAACAACTTACCAGGTTGTACAATCTCCTCACTAATTTTCTTCCAAGCGAGGTCCTTTTTGTTCCTGTCTCTATAAAAGTATGAACTTGAATCATACAACTCTGGGTGACCACTCACAGCAAGAATCAGTTTCTCCTCCATTTGGAATGAATGACTTCGAGCGGGAGTTTGTAATGCTATGTCACTTTATGCCACGTGAAGCAAGCAGGCTCCTGATTGGTTAACGCGGCGCGAATTGACGCAGAAGTTCAGATTTTTCAACTCGGGCGGCAGACGCGAATTCGCGTCAAACGCGTGAATGCACAAAAAGCACTCATAAAATCATTCGCGCGTAACGCGCTTAACGCGCCAGACGCTCAATTCACGTCATTCGCGCGAACTTGACGCGCGAATGAGGCGAATTCGCGTCTACCGCGCCGCGCTAAACGCCTCATTCGCGCCGCAGGAATTTTTTACGCGCGTAACGCGTCTTTGCATTGACTTAACATTGAAATGACTCGCGCCTGACGCGCTAAACGCGTCCGGTGTGAACGCACCATTATAGTTTTATCTGAGGCACTGTCCAAACCAAATCCTGATACAACTTCTGAACTGCAAGCATCACCAGTTGATGGTAAAAACACTGTAATCAAGTTCATGTAGTCAAATGTTTAGTTAATTTTGGTTACATAAAAATAATAATTGGTATATTTACGCTCATGTAGTTGTTCCTGTTCCTGTTCTCTTGCCTGGGCATGACCACGACATGAGTAACTGGAGCTGTTCTCAACACCAGAAGCTGTGGATGAGGATAGAGCTTCAGGATCTCGGGCTGTGGCCTGGGTCTCGCTCAGTGCGTAACCCAGGGAACACAATTTCACTGTGGCGTCTTCCTCCACAACCTGAGCTTGTCGATACGGTGGCTGCGCTCCCATCTCCCAACTTCTTCCAGCTCCACCCATTTTTCATCTGGAAGCCCGAGAGTCACATCATGGTCAGGTTGAGGAACAATTTCCTCCTCCCATGTCTGCATGGATGTCCTCATCCACAGGTGGTCTCTGCAGGTGTGGGCAGGCCCCGAGTGATTGTTGGCACCAGTGGCCAGTATTACATCTTGTCCTCACGTCTCTGCTGCAAGGCCTGTCGGAGGAACTGGTTTGCTGACAATCCACGATGGCTTGAGAAGCTGCCTAAGCGGTTTACCAACCTTCTGCCCGCATTCCTGACCTACAAGAAGGCCATCTGCAAGACTGTGATGGATGAGCTGAGGCGCACTGGCAAGTCACCAACCGATATGGCAAACCAGGTGAATGAGCTCATGCACCTCAAGTATGAGCGAGCTCACCTGGCATACCTGCATGCCATAGAAAGCGTCAGGGATGCTGAGGCCGGCATGCATGGACAGAGGACCATTGGGCAGTTTCTGAGGAAGGAGAACACGCCACGTGCTTTCGGGCATTATGACGACCAAGATGGGTGGTATGGAGTCTCCGTGTCCAGCTTCTACCTGACCGACTGCCTACTAGATGAGTTCAGACGTCAACAGCCAGCCATGACCAAACTACTCCAGGGCACTTTTGGGCAGGTCCTCAGGTCAGACCACACCAGGAAAGTTGCAAGAAAAGTAACGCTGGCATCTGGTGTCATGTCCAGTTATGCCATCATGAATGAGAACTGGCTGATTGTTTCCTGGGTGATGGTTCAGTCTGAAACTGAGAGGTCCTTGGAGCCGATGTACCAGGGAATGGCCAAGAGGTACAGCGATGCTGGAGTGGAAAAGGCAGGCTTCCACTGGATGGAGAGGTGAGAACAGCCATCTTTTCTCTTACCACTACCATTCAAACAGCCTAACTAGTGCTGTCAATCGATAAAAACAAAAAAATGTTTTGTAATTAATTGTGATTAATATAATTGCGATTAATAAAAACTAATATTTATATTGTAATAATTGTACATATACTCCCCAAATAAACGTAGAAAAAACATAGAGACAGTTGTTTATATTTTAAATATTTGTTTATTGGCATCTTTTTATGAAAGATGGCACCAATACCGCTACTGGTGTCTTGATGAAATTGATAATTTTTTCCAAATTTTAGCCATTAATTATATGCATTCAGCATTACAGTATAATTGAAAGCTATAATTTTAAACTATTTATAAGGCTTTAAATAATATAACAACTTTTAATTTAAGTGAACTTAAAACAATCTTCACATAAACCCATTATATTAAATACCACATTTACCTGTGCCTTCAATACACCTTCAATATAATTTTTTTTCTTTCTATTGGCCCAGTCAGACCAGTTCAGATTTTTACTTGTCCTGTCAAAATGCACAAAAAGTTATTGTTTTCATAGTTTTTGACTCATCTAACCTTGCAAACAGTGCTTTAAGATTTTTAGGTAGGTATATCAAGTAGGATATATACAGAAATTGAATAAAGTTATCAAAAACTTCACAGCCTTCACTGCATAAATTATAAATTAAATATACATTAATCCTTCTTAAAGCTACAAACATTATTCAGTCAAGAGCAGTGAGTTTTTGATTTGTTCTTAGATTAACATTAATGACAAACATCAACATTTTTTTTATTTTGACAGTAACAAATTCTGTTTCTTTTTAAAAAATCTAAATTGATCTACATCTTTGTGCATTGCATTTAGGGATTGCTGTGCTCCATTCAAGATCCCAGACTGCATCCCTGGTGAACATCTACACTGGGATGCCTGGAAGACTACCCCTTCCATTGTTGCTGGGGCCACCTCTGGACCGCTGGAGAACAGCTGTGCCTCACGGGCACATTTCAATCACAACATTGTGGTGAAGCTGGACTTGTTCCACTGCCTGAGGCGTTTTTCACGGGAGTGCACCTCTGAGCATCACCCTCTGTTCAGCACATTCTGCCAGCTCCTCTCCGCAGCCTTCTCTGTGGTGGATCAGGAGGATCTAAAGAGGCTCCAGGATGCCTATAGGTTCTGTGGTATCCATCCAGCCAATCCCACCAAACAGCACATACGGGAGCACTGCAGGACCAAAATACCACAACCCACAGAGCTGCTGGACAGAGTGGAGAAAGTCCTGAAGCATCTGCACCAGGCCATGGACCCCAACAGTGTCCCACTCTTCAAGCCATCCATGCTGAAAACTTGGCGCATACAGAGAGTTCACATTCTCCGCGGTTGCCTTAGTGACCCTGAACTCTCTGAGGGCATAATGTACCGGTATGGTGGAACTCTTCAGCTAAACCACATACCCGGTGAAGGCGCCAAAGTCCCCATCTGGATCCCAGTCAGAGGTACGTCACAGCAGGAGGGGTACCACTTCCACCAGGCCCAGTGGATCACTGGGACTCATGTCTCCACTGAATTGTTCCAGGCCCAGGGCATGACAGGGGTGGCACGGTGGAACTACCAACGGCTGGTGGACCTTAAGCAGCCAGGTGTCATCCTCCCTGATGTGTTTGACCCAGCTCTAATAGTGGAGTTAAATTCTGCCTCCAAGAGAGTGACTGGGCAGGAGAAGTACCAAGCACTTCATCTCTCTGACAGAGACACCGGAGAGAGGTTTGGCCTAGAGTACACAGAGCCAGGCTGCCGTCCAGTTCCTCTGGATTGGGACAAACACCGAACCCAAAAGAGA
Source organism: Rutilus rutilus (assembly GCA_021464565.1). Classification (NCBI taxonomy): domain Eukaryota; kingdom Metazoa; phylum Chordata; class Actinopteri; order Cypriniformes; family Leuciscidae; genus Rutilus; species Rutilus rutilus. The sequence continues at coordinate 5,403,583 of JAJAQA010000009.1, forward strand.
GACGAACCAGCTGCTCTTGTGCCTCTGCCTCCTGTGCAGACACGTGGTCCTGCCCAAGCCCAGACTCCAGATGCTGCACCCTCCTCCTGCTGGACACCGATTTCTGGCACGGCATCCCCTAGACCGGCACCATCCATCGGTCGTTCGCTCTCTGCTGGTACACTGCTAAAGCAGGAGATGCTGTCAGAAGACGACCAGGCACCTCCAGTGGCGATGGGTAAGTTAACATAATCTTTTTAGACATACATTTTTGCATTGTTTTAATGTAACATCATGATCATCTGATGAACTGTCATTGCTTTATTGTGTTCCAGAAATCTCACATGCCATGCCCCTCCCGCTGAGGTCCTCGCCGAGGAGCGCTCGCACAGGACCCATAAAGACGGGCGGACGGGTTTTTGTGTTGGACCACACACGCTGGACGCCAACCATGAAAGAAGCTATCGACAGCTTGCTGCAGAAGTACCATGGGGAAAAGGACATTCTGAAGCTTGTGGATCGAGACTATGCTGAAATGGTCCATCAGTCTGCCACAGATCCCAATAGCTTAATGCACCCCACAACCAAGCTGCACATAGCCCGCTATGTGAAGCACCTGGCAAAACTCCTCAACACCAGTTCTTCTTTGAACACAAGCCAGGAAAAACTTCTGGAGACTCAGCAGCTGTGGCACTCATTAACAAAGGGGAGTGAGACTGCTAGTGTTCCTGTGGTCACCATGGAGCCGGCTATTGTGAACCCACCTTCACCTGCCCTGTCCACACCTCTGATACAAGACTCCATTGAGAAGATTGTGGAGAGCATCTTGGAGAGGCAGCAGCAACAGCATCAGCCAGAGCAGAAGAAAAGGCAGACAAAGACGTGTCTTGCTTGTGGACAGCCCAAGTCTCAATATGAGACTGATGGATCCTCCATCCACTTTTTCCACCAACAAGGGCCTGTGCGCTACTTCTATTGTTCAAAGAAGGTGCATCAAAGTTATGCTGCTGAGGGACTCTCTAACCCCAAAATGCCTTTTGGAGAATTTGCACAAACAGAATTCTTCCAGAGGGAGCTGGAGGCCACCAAAAAACGGGTGGAGGAGAAGACGGAGAAAAAGAGGAAAAGGCCAGACTCCCAGCAAACAGGCCACCGGTGCAGATTCTGCCACATGGACCTGAAACAGGGGCCAAACAGCCCACACATCCATACAGGCTTCCCTGGAGTGGCAGGGAAATACATCTACTGCCCATCTAAAGTGTACTCTCTATACAGAGATAAGGGCATGGCCAAGGAGATGACCTGGAATGAATTTCAGCAGTCTCCTTACTATGAGACAGAGAGGCAGAGATGGGTGGATGAAAGGAAGAAATAATTCACATGTTTATACTTATAAATAATTTATTGTAGATGTGTATATGTTCTGTAGGTTTATAGGTTTTATAGGCTTCTGTATAGATGCAAATATATTCTGAATAGATGTAAATATGAAAATGTACCTATGTAAATAGTTAGTTTGGGTTTTGGTTTTTTAGTTTTTAGTTTTGGGTTATTTTGTTATTTTTAGTTTCTGTTCATTTTGATTGAAATATCTAATCTCATGCTTTTTCCCTTCTTACATGTAAATAAACATATTGATGATTATTTTCTACACTGTGTTCTGTCTTCTGTCAGTGAATCAAAGTATATTCAGTTCATTTGAGCAGTATATTTTCTATACTTTCTACTTCTCGCATTTGATAATGCCTCAGTTAAGATTTTAAACCTGTATTTTGGGGAATGTTTAAAATAAGTAATTCAATGTAAAAGCTTTAATCCTATTGGCTGTTTTCTGTCACAAGTATTTCGGGACGAGCCTCCGCACAAGTTGCAATCCTATTGGCTGTTTTCTGTGACAGGTATTCGTATTTAAAAAAAAAAAATGTAAATGCACAAGCTGCAATCCTATTGGCTGTTTTTCTGTCACAAGTATTTCGGGACGAGCCTCCGCACAAGTTGCAATCCTATTGGCTGGTTTTCTGTCACAGGTATTCGCGATGGGCTGCCTCCTCAAAAAGGAGAATTCTACCACTGAACCACCAATGCTCGGCCTCCTCAAAAAGACACGCCCCTGTGTGATCGATATGAACAGGGAGTGAAGGTATGCTTCCTGGTAAGAGATGGAAGATGAGGAACATTTATTGATCTTGAGTAAAATCCCTTTTGACGAGGGGCACATAATATGGGGCTGCACAATGATGAGAAGATTCATAATGACGGGATTTGCCTTGAGCTTACAATTGCCATCAGTAATGTGGATTAGCAGGAGTGACATTACAAGGGATTAAAGAACCAGACCTCTGGCACACCAGAAGTCAATTTCTGCATTGGCCGGGAGACCCGGGTCCGATTCCCGGCCAATGCAGAAATTGACTTCTGGAGTTCCAGTGGTCTGGTTCTTTAAAGTTTTATCATGTCACTCCTGCTAATGTAAATGGAAGTGCATAGAAAAGCGCTATAAATGTAACAAATTATTATTATTATTATTATTATAATTATAAACCCTAGCAGTGGTAGTAGGCTTAGGCCTTCTTCTCCCCTCTATCTCTTCATTTGTTATTATTTTGTTCCATTTCATTTCATGTCCCTTCATTTCATTGTTTATTCTGTTCTGTTCCGTTTTCCTTTCAACTCATGCCCATCAACCATGGTGGCTGCCAAGGGTATCTGCGCTTTGTACTTGAAATGGAACTACCAGTGTTTGACCCATTACTTCCTGGTCCTTCCGGACCTGCCCCATGATGTCTACATTGGAGCAGACATCTTGATTTGCCTCTAGGCTCATGTGTACATTATTAATGAGGTGGTGTTGGCCCCATTGACTTTATAGCCCTCTGTTGTTCCAATCAACACTGAGAACCTCCTGTCAGGTCAGAGCATTCCAGAGGTCTGCACCCTAATCAACAAACAGGAAACTGTGGTACCAGCTTACACCAAAGGGGTCGCTGTTCGGCTCAACCTGCGATGGGGTCAAACCTTAAACCACACGCTGGGCTTCTTCCAACCTTCACCTGAATGCGTGGAACTTGGACTCACACTGGAAGCCACACCCCTTTCTGAAGTGTCATCCCGTGTAGTCTACATCCTCTTCAACAACTGCACAGCAACGGACATCAGAATTCCCAAAGCCTACCGGCTGAGATGGCTAGTGAGTCATGACTTCCATGACTTTGAACTCACCTTACCAATCATTGGGCCCATCCCATCTTCGATGATACCAGAAGGGAGCACAGACAACACAGTGTTCACAGCACCCTTCAAAATCATCTCTTGATCACTTCTGTCATGCCAGTGGCCAAAGACCAGGTATGCAGAACGGAGCTGACAGAGGACCAACACCTTGCAGTATACACAATCTCCAACCAGACTGCCTGCGAGACTGATGAAACTGCTGCACCTCTGACTGCCAACACGACAGACGACACACTGACAGAGGAGCCGTATCCAGGATTTGAGTCTCAAGTTCAGCAAATTCTGAACAATGGACAATGCAGACCGACAAAAACTCAGACAAGTAGTTTATAAGTTCAAAGCGTAATTTGCCAAAGACTCTTTAGATTGTGGTCTAACCAACCTCCACACAGAGGTGACTGTGGCCAGCAAATCTGTGGCCACCAAATCCTGCTTAATAAACAGGCCTATTCTTGCAGGTGCGGTGATGCGGTGGTGACACGTATGCCAATAAAGCACCTAAAAGCTGTCACAAAGAACCGGCAAAAGTAATAATTATGAATATGTCAAATATAGAAAGGAGATATTTTAATTGTTAATTAAAGTCCCTGTAAAGGCAATTCTAAAAAAAAATTCTAAACACATTATAAATGTTAGAAATGTATTACTAAAACATATTACAAAGACTGTGAACTGTGAAGTACTGAATTGTCGAGTTAGACCGTTAAACAGTTTTTCACCATTGCTGTGTTCCGGATTTTTTGGGCAGGGCTAAAACGGGGGCTCGATGACGCACTGAAGCCCCTGAGCTCCTGGACACGCCCCTACTTGATGACGCACTGGAGCCCCTGACGCTGCCCCTCCCCTAACAATATAGCACATTCATTCACATCAGTTTGCCTATCGCGATTTACTGTCAGTACTATTAGTTACTACAGCCTACAGTTTGCTAGCTAGCTATGCCTTCGTCACGGAAATGAGTACTACCTGGATGCGATCATGTACAAAACAGATCGGTGTCCTTATTTAAATTTACGAAAAACGATCACATCAAGAAGCCACCTTGATGGAGTGCTGAGGATCACCGCCAAAACCCGCCTCTGTAGTGATCATTTTACACGGGATAGTTTTATAAACTTTCGTCGGAGACAACTGGGATTCACAGATAATCCGCTGTTACTGGTGAATGGGGCCGAACCGATTATCTCCCGCCTCGGCCTTCATCCTCCCGTCGCGCCGACAACTGGTGCCATCGTCGGCAGTGCGAGCCCACCAATGAGTGTAAGTTGCCTTGTGTGCTTATGTTATAATTATAGTAGGTAACGTTAGTCCAGGCTCGAACATGGCTTTGTAAAACCTTAGGAGCATCCATTCCGGCTGTAGCGGTGACAGTTGAGTGTGGCGACGGCAGCTTTCCCGCGAGTGGGCGTGGTTTCAGCGCAGCCAGCGGACACGCCCCCAGCGTTTGAGAGCAGAGACTACTGCTCATTTTTTCAAGATTTTGATAGCTTATTTTATGTACTTGCCGGCTTTTTTTATCATTCAAATTTGGCTGGGTGGCTAATAACACATGTTTCTGTGGTGTGACAAACTCAGAACACATACTTAATTTTGACTATACAGGGACTTTAATAAACAAGTGTTTTCTTTGTCAGTGTCGGCTACAAAGATGAAGTTGACGATGCTGACTAGCGATCTTCGCAGTAGCCTAGTGTCACATTTCATACGGATTACATGCAGAGAGCAGTTCTTTCATGTTGAATTGTTCTGTTTAAAAGTAGACATGTCTGTGAGGCAAGCAGGGCCTACTACCTTATGCACTGAGCGCCCGTTTCACACATACTCTGTGTGCAGTGCGTATGCGCTGCGTGTTGTGGTGCGTATGCGGTAGCCTACAAGAGCAACACGCGCTATAGTGCTTTCACATGCGTTTGCAGTGCGTAACTGATCCGCGGCTGTACCACAAACACATACACAATATTTGTATTTCAAATCCAGAAGTTATCAGCAACTTTTATTTAAAAAAAAGTTTCGTCAACGGTGCAATTCTCTTTGTAGCCTACACATATGCACTCTTTAATAGACGTATTCAAGTTTAAACAATTTAAACAACGTATTAATCAATGCATTACTTCTATATAGATTAGGCCTATATTAAGTTGTTCAAGCAAGTGGTAACATATTTAACCATGTAGGCTACTTATATTAAAATCGCAAACATTTTAAATTAAAAATTTAAATTGACAAAAACAGCCGACTATCTCTCATGCCTTTTCTTTTGCATTTCAATTATTAATACAATAAATCTTGCATGCCACAAAAAACTTGTTTTTCCACCTCCATGAATCAGACGAGTGTTGTTCATTATTTCGCCTTGTTGAGGTAAACTGTAGTTTTCATTGCTTTACCCCGGTCTTAAAGTAAAAAGATGACTGAAAAAAAAGCAGTATTTAATTAAATACATTTATGGTGGTATTTCTACATTTTATTTAATTAAATGCATTTATGGTGAAATTACTACATTTTCAGCTCAATCTGTGTTCATTTTGTGTTCATCTGTGTAGTTACGCGGGCTCAAGCGCGTAAATTTGGTGATTCAATTGGTATTTCGGATACCTTTTTGGCAGCTGATGACCAAGTTAAAGGTGAAGTTCGCATTGTACAACCTGAGCTGTCTGATCCCGAGTCACTGTCCGCGACCAGCGGTGCTGAACTAGAATCAGTTGATCTGTCGTTGTCCATTAATAAAGATGTGATTTCTGTTGAACAGAAAAAAGACACTTTTCTATTGCGTTGCAGTAATGCAGCGTTCAATTTGAAGCAGGACATTTGGGTATTACTAAAACCTATTCTCACATTTTGCGCTATATTTTCTGGCCTGGCATTAAATCTGATGTGGCGCAGTACTGTCGCTCGTGCCACGTGTGTCAGGTCGTAGGAAAACCTAACCAGATTATACATCCTGCACCACTTAAACCTATCCCTGTCATGGGAGAGCCTTTTGCACGAGTAATCTTGGACTGTGTTGGACCGTTACCGCAAACAAGATCTGGGCATGTTTATCTGCTTACGCTTATGTGCGCGACAACTCGCTATCCGGAGGCAGTCCCGTTGTGTTCATTAAAAGCGAAGGCTGTGGTGAAAGCCCTAATCACATTCTTCTCTACCTTTGGCTTTCCACAGGGACTAATTTTATGTCACGACTATTTAAACAGGTACTGTCCTAGGGGTGGGCGATATAGCCTCAAAATTATATCACGATATTTCAAGAATATTTGCGATAATGATATTTATGACGATATAAAAAAAAATGTAGAATTTTTTTATTATTATTACATTTATCTCACCAAAATGTTTGCTCACTCATTGTGTTTTTACAATTGGGTAATTTTGTTTTTAAGAGTTTACACAACACAAGGAAGCTTGATTTCAATCTTTGAATTAAATTGAAAAAAGTAGCAAAAAATATATACAAAATAATAAAGATACAAATAAAGATAAAAGTTTTTGAGTAGGTCCGTCTAACACTATTCAGAAATACTACAGAAACTGAATAAGGTAATCAAATGTAAAATAACACTAGTCCTAAGTCCTGACTGAATTAGATACATAGCTTTCATTGTAAGGAATCAGAATTAATAGCCTATCTTTTGTCGTTTTGACGACAACATTAATGACAGACACATATGGCTGCTGTCACTTTTAGAGCTAGTGCCCGGATCCATTACTGTTATACTGTCTGTCACACTGTCACGCGCATTTTATGGTTATTTCAGACATAACCGACTGTTTACGAATACACTAACCATGACCGGAATTTTTACACAATTTTGCGTGTTTTTTCCCCTGTTAAAGCGATTTAATCCGCGAAAAATAACTTTTGTTACTCGCGAGCTGTTTGTGAGACGGCTTTACTGTATGTATGCACGCAGAGTAAACATCTCTCAGAGAGCGCGCGAGAGTAGTTTAAAATCGCAAATGTTTAAACTGATGAGACTTAAAAAGAAGTGAAAATGCTAAACTTTAGTTACGATGCAAGTGACAAAAGATTCCGTCATGTCCTGACTGCTAAACACAAGAGTGTGGTATTGACGCTTGACTTGTGCAACCCATTTTGAGAGCGAGAGAGAGAAGACGCGGCACAGCTGAACACTCATGCGGTTGGTAAAATCAGTGTTTGCGGGGGAATTTCCCGCATTATAAGTGGTAGACCTGCGGGAATTATTAAAATACTTTTGAAGTAGCTCCTTTTTAGGTACTAAATCGTCATTGGAGGCTGACTTGCTGCTCTCGCGCTCAGACAGGTGTTGTTGTTGTGTGTGCTAGGGAACGTAATGCGCCATATCAGTGATATCGCGATATGACACTTTTTTATCATGTAAAAATTTATACCGGTATTATCGTGGACGGTATGATATGGCACACCCCTATACTGTCCCAACTGAAAATGAAGCACATTACATCTAGTGCCTATCACCCAGAGTCCCAAGGTGCTCTCGAAAGGTTCCACCAAACCTTGAAGTCCATGCTGGGTAAATATTGCGCCGAGTCAGGGAAAGACTGGGATGAGGGGTTGCCTTTTCTGATGTTTGCTGTCCGTGAGAGTGTTCAGGAGTCATTAGGATTTAGTCCTGCAGAATTGGTTTTTGGACACACGGTAAGGGGCCCACTCAAAATGTTGAGAGAGAACTGGCTGACTGAGCAAAAATCAGATTGTAATCTACTAGAATATGTCAGTTCTTTTAGAGAGTGATTGCATAATGCTTGTAAGTTGGCTCAGACCGCACTGGAAAGTACCCAAGTGAAAATGAAAAAGCGTTTTGACAAACGTTCTCGTTCGTTCTCTGAGGGGGACAAGGTCTTGGTTTTATTGCCAATCCAGGGTGCTGCATTACAGGCTAGATTCTCTGGTCTGTATGTCATTGATAAGAAGCTGAATGAAACGAATACTGTTGTTCGGACTCCTGATCGGCAAAGAAAAAATCGCGTGTGTCATGTAAACATGCTGAAGCTGTATGTGAGTTGTGGGGAAGATATGGAGCTAAAAAGCTCTGTTATCACTCCAGTAGCCTCGATCGTGATTGCTTCTGAAAGTGATGTTGATGAAGATGGACTGAATCTACAGAGTACCCTGATGTTGGGTGGCAGATTGAATAATTCCATGATTTTGGAGAATTTAAATTCTCATCTGGCGCATTTATTGATTAATTCATCCTTGGGATTGTTTTCAGACGTTCCTACCCGCACTCAAGTACTGAAGCATGATATTGATGTAGGTGATCATTCACTGATTAAGCAACGTGCTTATGAAGTGAACCCAGTTAAACGTAAAGTTATGGAGGACGAGATAAATTATTTAGTTGTGAATGGATTTGCAGTTCCGAGTTTCAGCGCCTGGAGTTCACCCTGTTTATTAGTCCCGAAATCGGACGGAACACAACGGTTCTGCACTGATTATAGAAGAGTAAATGCCGTGACAAAACCAGATTTGTTTCCCCTCCCGCTTTATGGAGGATTGTATCGATAACGTAGGCTCTGCGCGCTTCGTCACAAAACTCGACATGCTAAAGGGGTACTGGCAAGTTCCCTTGACGGAGCGCGCGGCCGAAATATCTGCGTTTGTTACCCCGGATGATTTCCTTAATTATAGGGTGATGGTATTCGGACTGCGCAACGCTCCGGCTACGTTTCAGCGCTTGATGAGTCAAGTGCTGGGCGGTGTTTCAAACTGTAAAGCTTACCTCGAAGATATTGTTGTTTATTCGAATACATGGGATGAGCACTTAACAACGTTAAGCACTGTTTTTAATCGTTTACTGGATGCATCTCTCACTCTTAACTTGTCTAAGTGTGAGTTTGGCAAAGCGACAATTACCTACCTAGGGAAACCGGTGGGGCAAGGACAGGTTCGACCTGTTGCTTTGAAAGTGCAAGCTATTACAGAATTTGCAGTGCCCCGTACGAAACGTGAACTCAGGAGATTCCTAGGAATGTCTGGCTATTATCTGGGATTTTGTAAAAATTTCTCAGATATTGTGTTGCCTCTAACAAATCTGCTTCGCGTATCACAAATTTTTGAGTGGACTGATGAATGCCAGACTGCATTCGATTCTGTTAAAACCCTTTTGAGTAGTGGTCCTGTCTTAACGGCTCCAAATTATTCATGTGCATTTCAGTTGGATGTTGATGCAAGCGCTACTGGTGGTGGTGCTGTCCTTCTGCAGGATGATGAAAATGGGATTGAGCATCCTGTTGGGTACTTTTCAAAGAAATTCCTGAAACATCAGTTAAATTACAGAACCATTGAGAAGGAGGTGTTAGCCTTTTTAATGGCTTTACAACACTTTGAGGAGTATATTGGCTCTAGTTCTCTTCCGGTGGTTGTATATACAGACCACAACCCGTTCGTTTTTTTGTCTCGGATGAAAAATTCAAATCAACGAATTATGCACTGGTCTCTCTTTGTCCAGGATTTTAACCTGGAAATTCGCTTTAAGAAAGGCATGGATAACGTGTTGGCTGATGCACTATCACGGTCGTTTGATTCTGAGTAAATCTACTGTACTTTACCGTATGTGTGTGAGGGTGTTACGACCTGTGTTTAGCTTGTTTTCTATTGCTCTGTGTTCCTTCGTTTTCTCTTTCTTGTTTTCTCTAATTTCAAACAGGTTATCTAATCATGGGTTGTAAGCAGCCATTGGTTGCCCAGTCGGGGCGTGGTCTTTATAAGGACGCTGCTGGCACTCATCGAGGAGCTCATTCTTGGTTCGGTCGCACGTGGGTTGAGAGCTCCGGAATCCCTCCTCCGGCCGATGATCAAATTGTGTCTTAGAGACTTTAATTAGTTCAAGTGTGTAGTGCCTTCCATAATTCACTTCGGACGCCTCAGGGGTTTCAATAAATTGTTCATTTTATTCCAGTATAGCATTTTGTCACTAAACTGGTAAATAAACCAAAAGTAAATAAATTGAAAAACCATATGCCTGCTGGCGTCCATGCATTTCCAACATCCAATTCCAAACTTTTCAACACCTCAAGGATTCCTCCTTTGTCTACCTCTATGCCACTAATTGGCACAGGTGTGCAATTTTAACTCCTTCTGAGCCAAGGCCTTCCAAGGCCGCAAGGTCATAATTCACCAGCAGGGGTCATTAAATTAAATTTAACATAAATGTCACAAATGGCTCTTACACACCGGCCCTCTTATTGCTACCGGCTAAATAGGTACAATAACAAAAAACAAAATATGGAGCCATATCACTGAATATCATATCACAATATACACAGTAAAGATACAAATCTGTTGAATCATCAATCATCAGAATTGTCCACACATATACAAACATGAATACATTAGTTTCATTTGAAACACGTCAATTTTCTTTGTTCATTCGTGACAATATTAATTTCAATTCAAAATAAAGTCCATCAATGCAATCAATCAATGCTCCTTTTTAGAGTCCTTATTGCTCAGTGTATAACGTAAACAGTCCATTATGTCACAATAGGCATTGTGCATTCAAAAGTTAATTTCAGTGTGTATGTGAGTGTTTATGTGTATGTACGTATGTGCATGTTGCAAGAAATTCCTTGCTCAAATAGTCCATAGTGCGTGTGTAAAGATCAGTATACATGTCAGTTCCTACAGGGTGAAGTAAACATTACATATACATTGGACATTCATATTCATATTCACATTTCATTTTCCAACAATAAGCAAACCTTTGTAATCGGTCTGTCTATAACACTTGTCTTTGTTTTTAAAGTCAAACTACGAACAATCCCTTTTGAATCTTTCTTTGTGTCAATAACTTTCCCCAACATCCAAGATCCCCTAGGGGCAGTAGGGTCTGCAATTAACACAATGTCACCATTTGCATAGTTTCTTTTCTCTTTAAACCATTTTTGTCTTTCTTGTAGGTTTGGAAGATACTCCCTAACCCATCTTTTCCAAAACATATCAGCTAAGTATTGTACTTGCTTCCATCTGCGTCTACTATACACGTCTGATTTCTGAAATAAGCCAGGCGGTAATGTGGGTTGTCCTTTGAGGAGTAAAAGGTGGTTGGGTGTTAAAGGTTCGAGGTCATTTGGACTATCTGAGTTTGAGGTAAGTGGGCGACTATTCATTATGGCTTCTACCTCACAGATGAAAGTGTGAAGGGATTCGTCGTCTATTATCTGATCCTTTGTTAGTGATAGAAGTATTAGTTTCACCTGTTTTATTAACCTCTCCCATACTCCTCCAAAGTGTGAAGAGGCAGGTGGGTTGTAAGTCCATTCTATGCCCTTTTGTTGCAGAGCAACTTGGAGTTTGTTGCTTTGATTCCATTCCTTTATGGCATTCTTTAGTTCACGATCAGCTGAAGTCAGGTTAGTTCCATTGTCAGATCTTATTTGCCGTACTTGCCCTCGTCTGCTTATAAATCTGCGAATTGCGTTGATACATGAGTCAGTGTCAAGTGAATTGGCTATTTCTAAATGTATTGCTCGAGTTGTGAAACATGTAAAAATAACACCATATCTTTTCACTTCACTGCGTCCTCTTTTTACTATGATTGGACCAAAGAAGTCTGCTCCAACAAAGGTAAATGGTGGTAAATCTGGTGTTATTCTTTCTTTTGGCAAGTCTGCCATTTTTTGTTCTCCTAAATTTGAATGTAGGCGTCTACAGAACACACACTTGCATTCTATTGTATCTTTCTAGCAAGGGAAATTGCTGCTGGAATCCAGTACTGCTGTCGCAGTTTGGCCAACATATGGTTCCTTCCACAGTGGCCTAGTTGTTCATGAATGTGTTTCAACACCAGTTTGGACACATGATGGTGTTTTGGAAGAACCATAGGATGTTTTCGATCCTCTGGCATAGCCATTCTGCTTAATCTCCCTCCTGTACGAAGTAATCCATCTTGCAGAATAGGATCAAGCCTACGAATGTGGCTCTGGCGACTGACATGAGCGTTTTCTTTTTGCAAGGTTTCGATTTCTTCTGGAAATGCCTCCATTTGAGTAAAGCGTACAATTGCATTTTCTGCCTTTTTGACATCTTCTAAAGTAATCTGCTGTACATTCATGCATTTTTTGACTGTTTGCATTTTTCTTTCCACCAGACATTGTTTCTCTGCATTTGAGTTCTTAATGCTCATGTTGTTAAGTATTTCCTTTCTTTTCAGACTTAATTGCAAGAGAACGTCTTTTAACTTAAGTAGCCATGCTACTGCTCTGGTTAGATTGTTCCAATTTGAGTGATAGTGTATGAATGTGTGAGTAGGATTTTGTTCTTCCTTTACAAAAGTGTTCATGATGAGAACATCCTTCTTCACTTCCACGTCATCATCATCATCTTCTTCTTCTTTATGTGTTTGTATGGAAATGTCAGAATTTGTCCATTCAGATTCCTCACATTTGAGAAATTCTGGACCATTCAGCCAAACCTTTGAATTCAGAAGAGCACTGGCCTTGAGACCACAAGATGCACAATCTGCTGGATTTTGTTTAGTGTTTATGTATCTCCATTGTTTTACCTTGCTCATTTCTCTGATCGTGTTCACTCTATTAGCTACGAATGTTTTAAATCTTTTGTTCTCATTCTGAATGTACTTCAATGTTGATGTACTATCTGTCCAGAAAATGGAGTTCTCAAGAGCAAGTTGTAACTCTGCTTTGATCAGTCTATCCATTCGTACTGCCAGTACTGCTGCAGTGAGTTCCATTCTTGGCATTGTAGTTTGTTTCAGTGGTGCAACTCGTGATTTCCCCATTATAAATGAGGTGTGCACTTCATGTTCTGAATTTGTGAAACGAAGGTACGTGACACAGCCGTAACCACTTTCAGACGCATCACTAAAGTGGTGTAGTTGTGCAGATGTTATCCGATCAAAGCCTTTTGGCTTGAGACATCTGTTGACTCTGAGCTCTCCAATGCAATTTAGACCTGCCATCCATTCATGCCACAGCTGTATGTAGTGGTCTGGTAGGGCTTTGTCCCAGGCATAATTCAGCTTGCAAAGATCTCGCAGAATGTTTTTAGCAGTAAGGACGAATGGAGAGATGAAGCCAAAAGGATCGTATACTGAGGATATGATGGACAGTATTCCCCTTCGAGTACATGGCTGATGTTTCAGGCTCACTGCAAAAGTCAGTTTGTCTCTTTCTATGTGCCATTGTATGCCAAGAGTTCTTTCTGTAGGAAGATCACTGGATTCCAAGTTAAGGTCTTTGACCTCCTTTGCTCTGGCTGCTTGTGGGATGGACATTAGGACTGTTCTGCTGTTACTTATCCATTTGTGCAAACGAAAGCCTCCCATTGAGCAAGCTCTTTCAAGCTCTTTGCACAACATCACAGCATCAGCTTCAGTGGCCACCGATTTCAAGCAATCATCTACATAAAAATTTTGCTTAATTGTTTCCACTGTTTCAGGCAAAAGGAGATCTTTGAAATCTTCGGCAGTTTGTCTGAGGGCGAAACTTGCACAACTTGGTGAAGACGTTGCCCCAAATAAGTGCACTGTCATTCTGTGTTCTTTCAGTGATTGACCTGTGTCACCATTTGGCCACCATAGAAAGCGCAAAAAGTCCACGTGCTTCTCCATAATTCTCACCTGGTGAAACATGCTTTCCACGTCTGCCATAAGGGCAATTGGCTCCTGGCGGAAGCGCAACAGGACGCCTACCAAGTTGCTGGTGAGATTTGGACCTTGCATCAATTTGCTATTCAAGGATATCCCCTGGAAGGATGCAGAGCAATCGAATACAACTCTCAGGGAGCCCTTCTTTGGATGGTGCACTCCATGATGTGGAATGTACCACACCTTTCCTCTTTGTGTTTCCAGTTCATCAGATGGCACAGATTCTGCGTGACCCTTTTCAAGCATTCCTTCTAGAAATGCAGTATATTCTCTATGATATTGTTTATTCTTTTCAAATTTTCTTTTCAGAGACATAACACGTTGCTGTGCCTGTTGGTAGTTGTTTGGCATTATTACTTCATTTTCTTTAAAAGGTAACGGTAAGTAATAATGACCATTTCTCAGTTCCTTTGAACTTTCCATCATAGACATGAACCGTTTGTCTTCGACTGACATCTCTGATTTCTCCTCAGCTGCCAGTTCTGGAAAATCTTGATGATACTGTTTAATCAACAAGTCATTCAAATCTGCTACAGATATGCGATTAACTACAGTACATGAGTGGCTTCCTTGCGTTTGACATGTTGTTTCTTGCATGAGCCCATTGACGACCCATCCTAAGGGTGTTCTAACAGCATATGGCCCATTACCTCTACTGTTTATTACCTTCCAAGGCTCCATAAGCTTTGCAGCATTTGTGCCTACTAATAACTCAATGTCAGCATCCAATTGTGGAATCTTCACCTCACGTAAGTATTTCCATTTATCTATTGATTCTTGTACTGGTATGTGTCGTTTTGAAACTGGTAATTTTGTTTGAGTATAGACTTCTGGGAGTTTATGATACAGATGGCCTTCCATACTGCTGACTTCAAGACCAGAGACTACACTGCTGTGAAAATTTTTTTCCTGTCCCATTGTGCACAAGAGTATTGTGGTATTTTTACCGGTGATGTTTAACTTTCTTTTCAATGAATCTGTGCAAAATGTAGCTGAGCTACCGGGATCCAAGAATGCATGAGTATTTATGACTTTATCTGAATTTGAGACTTTTACTTTTACTGGCACGATAGCAAGAGTGCATTGTTTTGATTGACTGACCCCCATTAGGTCATCATCTTCTACAGAAACCATAGCACTACTCAGTGGTTTGTTTCCAGTAAAGTCATCTTTAATTCCATCTTTTTCCTTGCCAGTGTGAATGTGAAGGATGGTTGGATGAGACAGAAAACATGTTTCACATTTCATTCTGTTTTTGCAGGTTTTGCCAACATGTCCCTTTGTTAAACATCCAAAACACATCCCATTTAATTTCAGAAATTCTATTTTCTCACTATTTGGTTTAGACTTAAACTTTTCACAATTTTCCAATGTGTGATTTCTTTCACAAAATAAGCAAGGCCTTTCGAGAGCACACTTATTTGCATTCAGTTTGTGTCCATATTGTGACTCGTTCTTTTTTATTTCAGGTGACTGAGTAACTGTAGTGGCAAAGCTGGTCCTCCCACTATGTTTGGTGAACGTTTTTTGTGGTTTAGGTCTTGACGTTACTTTGCTCTCTGTTGAGTTGAGTATGTCACCGAAAATTGGATCAAGCATTGCTCTGGACTGTCTTTCAATAAAGTCTATCAAGTCCTTGTATGTTGCTCTGTGTTTGTTATCTTGCATGCTACACACATTTGCTCGCCATTTATCTCGCAGCCTAAACGGTAGTTTAGACACGATGAGTCTTAAGTTGGTGGAACTTTCAAGCTCTTTTAGGCCATCAACGTCTTGCATTGTATTGTAGCAGCCATGTAAAAAGAGAGCATATGATCGCAACCCATTGCCATCCTCTGGTTTGATGGTTGGCCAGTTCAAGGCTTTATTCATGTAAGCAGATGCTATTTTATAGCTGTTTCCAAAATTGTATTCTAGTTGTTTTTTAACTTCTTTATACGCAATGGAGGAATCCATATGCATAAAGCTACTGACAAGGTTTCTGGGTTGGTCTCTGGTATACTGTTGTAAGTAGTATAGCCGGTCATCCATATTAGTAGTTTTATTCTCAATACATTGCTCAAATGCTTTAATGAACGTCCTATATTGAAGAGCATCACCATTAAATATAGGAATTTCTCTTTCTGGCAGAAGAGAGAGTGTTTGTTGTTTCACTAACATTTCAGTGATTTCAGTTTGTCTCTAATACATCAGTGACGTTTGTATTATTGCCATTTGGGTGAATCTCGCTTCCTATTGGTACTGAGACGCTCTGATTTGCATTTTGTTGCGCACCTACAGTTTGCCTAGGGTCAGTTCGTGGAACTGATCCTTCTCTCTGGGATCTCACTGGCCTTTGTACTGTTGTATCATATTCCCTTGGTGTACCGTATTTGTATACGCCCGACACTGAACGTTGTTTTTCAGCTTCTCTGAATACTCTAACCTTTGCCTCTGCAGCAGCAAGTTCGGAATCTATGGCCATTTTTTCTCTTCGTGCTTTTAATTTTGCAATAATTTTTGCTTCTTCGATATCAAGATCAATTTTGTCATTCAAAGCCTGCGCCTTTGCTCTAATAGCCGCGCATTCTGCTTCGGCCTTTAAATGAATGAAAGATTCTCGTGACGCGCAACTGAGAACGCTTGTTGCTTTACAGCTATGCGTGACACTGTGCGCTACTTGAGATGCGCTATCTTGGGACTTAACAGTGCCAATATCGTCCCGCTCCTCTTCTTTCTCATCTTGATTAACCTCGAGCCAGTTCGTAACACCTTCTAAGAAACATTTGAAAAGGTGATATTTAGGTTGGTACCAGTCTAAGTTATCAGCCTCCTTTTCGTATGCATCTTTCGTCAATTTTTGTACAGTTGCTTGTAAACTAATAAACTCAGCGAAAAATCCATCAAACGAGTTAACTTGTTTCCTAACAGTTTCTTTGTCCTGTCCAGCTTCAATAAGACTATTAATTTCATTTCGTTTGCGTGTTAAAACACCAAGCTTCCCCCTACGTGTTGCAATTAACTTAAACAGTTCTTTTTCTTCGTACAAATCCTGCTCTTCAGGCTCTTCGTCAGACATTTTTTCAAGGATTAACTCAAAGTTCAACACATAAGTGAGAAAACAAACGCAAGTGAAAGGTTCAGTTTGTGGTGTAAGCACGGCGGCTCACATTCAAAGTCATTTTATGAGCGCAGCGGCTCGCTTCAATTCAGCGTTTTACTCACAAACGTCCACGGAGATAAAGGTTAAATCCTCCCATATTTCCAGCGGGAAACGTGTATAATCCACATACTTTAAAGAATGCAGCTCCCAATCTTCCAAGTATTCTTAGGATAAATCCGCAAATCAAACTTTCCAAACGCAGGTGACTACCAAATGTTCCAATGCAGCAGGTTTCACTTTCCAATAGCAGGGTTTTTCAACTATGTAGTGCCTTCCATAAGTCACTTCGGACGCCTCAGGGGTTTCAATAAATTGTTCATTTTATTCCAGTATAGCATTTTGTCACTAAACTGGTAAATAAACCAAAAGTAAATAAATTGAAAAACCATATGCCTGCTGGCGTCCATGCATTTCCAACATCCAATTCCAAACTTTTCAACACCTCAAGGATTCCTCCTTTGTCTACCTCTATGCCACTAATTGGCACAGGTGTGCAATTTTAACTCCTTCTGAGCCAAGGCCTTCCAAGGCCGCAAGGTCATAATTCACCAGCAGGGGTCATTAAATTAAATTTAACATAAATGTCACAAATGGCTCTTACAAAGTGAATGTGCATCTTGTGAAAATCTCTGAACTGTTCTCCTATGTCTAAAACATCTTAACAGTGTGGAGCGTAGGGGTGTCCTACCTTGTTTATTTTGTAATTGTTTGATCTCTTTTTTTGGGGCAAGGAGTTAGATAAGATAAATGTATTTTCTTTTGTTATTTGATTAGGTTATTAATTTTCCCTTCTTTTCTTTCTATATTCGTTTTGTTTGTTATTTTGGCCTTTTGGACACCCTGAATAGTTGCTCTTTATTTCACTTGTTATTCTTTAATAAATGTATTACTTTTTGCTTCAATTTGTGCATTTGTTTTTGATTATCGACCGGAGTGATGCGTGCTGGGATTCCATTTCCACAACCCAACTAATTATTTATTACGCCTCTTTAGTGTTTTATATTCCCATAGAGTCGGGGTGTAATACGCATACGCACTGCAAACAGAGTATGTGAGAAACGGGCATTAATTTATGAGATGAGAGTTCACGTGCCGGCGCCTCTGTGTCCAGATTATCTATTGTCTGATATATTTAGGCTACTTCTTATTAAATCCAGGCAATTGGTTGATGAAACATTGATTACAATTTAGATACAATTAATACAAAACGAAATTCACTTTGTGCTTTCTGTTTGAGGTCTCTGTGAAAGTTTTAAAGCAGTCTTTTAGTGCCGCTTTCAGAGCGCTCACGTCCGTAACGGAGAACTGTCACGACCGTAACATTGTTTTTTCCTCAGAAATGCGAATACGAAAAATAAAATAAAATGAATATTTTATGTTCTGTGGAGATCCAAACCCTTCTTCATCCGGTGAGTAGTATTACTTTTGGTTTGCGCAGTGTAATTCACAGAATTACAACAACAACAAAATATTTTGCCAGCTAAAAGTTAAAGATTTGTTTGTGTCATGCATGTTTATTTCCCTCATATTAAATATAAAACGCATGTAGACTGATATTTTTCTGATGTCTGGACTCCTTTATTAAGAGTATGGATATATAAACAGACGTTTCACTATTGGTATTAATGCATTTTCTGAGAATTTATATTTCAAGTTTTGACTGCAAATGTCACGTCCATAACGCTGGAATTGACCAATTAAATTTTTTTTTTAATCTCCAACTAGTTTTGTGGTGTAGGTCTACGTATTTGAAAAAAACGTACTTTAAGATGCTTCTTCAGGTTTTAGGTGGAGTCTTTGGACGCTGAAAGGAGGTTGGTTACTGGCAAGCAGAGGTTGCACTGCGCAGTTATATTTCGTTCTCCCTTCTCTTTCTTTAATGTGAAATGCTGTTTGAATTTCCAAGACAGAAACGCATTCTTGCCCTGGCTTTGTTGTTCCGGGTCCATCTCTACCTCTAGCTCCCGCTGCTCCTCTTCCGACTCCATTGTGACTGATCACGCAAACCGCAAATTTTTTCATTTTCATATTGGGGCTTCTGGGAAATGCATGGAGTTGCCTTAATTTATTTAGAGAGTGAATAAACTCATGAAACAGAGAGGTATCGTCATGTTATCCACTGATTTCAACAATGTAACTGTATTCTAAATACCAACTATTTAAATTGTAACTGTAACAGAATACAGTTACTCATAATTTGTATTCTGAATACGTAACGCCGGTACATGTATTCCGTTACTCCCCAACACTGGAAGAGCACAACAGTGACTGACCACCTGAAAGAGATAGACTATGTTTTGAACCAATTATCCACCGCCAGCGCCAAGATTGCCCTCCACAAAGGACAGTGGTGTCGAACCAAGGTCAATTACGTGGGCCTACTCATCGGATCACGGGGCATTGAACCACAGTCCAGCCGTATTCAAGCCATTCAAAACATCAAGCCACCCACCAACATCTCAGAGCTGCAAAGTTTTCTAGGGGTGTGGAATTACTCACGGCAATTCATCGAAAACTACTCAGACATTGCAAGGCCTCTAACTGCTCTTCTGAAAAAGGACTGCCTATTCGTCTGTACAGAAGTTCAAGAAAATGCCATGAATGAACTGAAACGACATCTATGCACAGCTCCATGTCTGGCTTACCCCGACCCACAAAAGGAGTTCTACTTAGCTGGATTCTCCAACCACTGTCTCAGTGCTGGCCTATACCAAAGGCATGACCAAGACAAAAGTGTAGTCGCATATGCCAGCAAGACAAATTCTCAGATTGTCAAAAAGCTCTGCTCTGCACTGTATGGGCCATTCAGAGATTCTCCAACTACACTGGAGCACAAAAGGTTATCATAGAGACTTGCCACCAGCCTGTTATGTTCCTCAACAGCCAACGCATCCGAGATGGCGTGGTCACCAATTCATGCATAGCCACGTGGTTAATGGCCCTCCAGGGGCGCAATGTTGAGGCACAATATGCTCAGAATCACAAGTCTGCGCTTGGCAACGGCTTGGCTGCTTGCCAAAACTGCTCTGATAACACACCAGCTGCAACAGTGGATGTAGAGGAACCCCAACAGCAACAACTGACCTGTCACAGGCATTTTGAAGAGAATGCGAGCCAAGGTATGCCCACAGCCTATGTCGATGGATGTTCCTACAACCACGAGGGCATCCTTAAAGCAGGTGCGGGTGTGCTATGGGTAAGTGACCTGCCTTGCCCACTACAACACTTCAAGTTGGGTCCGTAGTCATCACAATATGCTGAGGTATCAGCCATTGTCATAACTCTGCAAATCGCATCGGCCCATAACATCAGAGAACTCCTTATCTGATTCTGCAACTATGCCAGACTCAGTTTCACATGCCACCTTCCGGGCTGGAAACAAAATGGCTTCAAGACTGCAAACAACAAGCCAGTCAAACACCAACACCTGTTCCAAGAATGTGATAACATCACAAGAACACACAACATGATTGTCTACTGGAAGAAGGTGAAAGGACACTCAAGGCAACCGGGCCTTGACAAGGACCTGAATGACCAAACTGATGCCCTTGCCAAGACTGGCGCCCTACATGGCAATCTATGGTCACCTTCGACCCAGATTTCAAACAACGACATAGCGGACATGCAAGCCTCTGACACTTCCATACAAACTATGCTAAACCACCTCTCAGACCCCTCCAACCACCCTATCACACCGTCTGAACTCACTGATAACCCGTGTCTCAGACGACTGCATGACATCAAACACATGCTGCGTGTGAACGACAACATTTTGTGGTATGAACCTGATGACATCCAAGGCTTGTGGTGCCACAGTGCCAAAGGGGGTCATGCTAATGTATGCCCATGATGCACCATGTGCCGGACACCACGGCACCAGAGTCACTTATGAGACACTGAAACAAGTGGCATACTGGCCCGGCATGCAGCAAGATGTGGCAGAATATGTCAGAGAATGCCTGGTTTGCTGCCAGTTTCAACCGGCAAACCCAGACCAACAACGCAACGCAGAGGAGTCACGTTTCCATGGTCAGACCTCCAAATCGACTGGGTAGGACCTCTGCCCAGGTCAACGAGGGGCAAAAAGTACTTCCTCACGGTCGTGTGCCAGTTCACCAAGTGGGTAGAGTATCTTCCAGCACCTAACAACACTGCCCAGACCAAGGCATACCTCCTGATAAACCACATCCTCTCCAGGTTCGGACTGCCACTGAGAGTCAACTCAGACAGAAGCAGTCACTTTACAGCTGAGATCATGCAACAGAAGTTCAACTGCACATCAGCCATCATCCAATCTTGTCTGGCCAAGTGGAACGATCGAATCAAACTGTGGTCAGCATGCTGAGAAAGTATGTGTCTGCCAACCAGAAAGACTGGGATGTGAAACTCCTGCTGGTGCTAATGGCCTTCAGAGCCACCCCACAGGAATCAACTCGTGTGTCTCCCTTTGAACTAATGACTGGGCGGCAGATGACATTACCACTGCATCTGCTGTATCAACCAGGAGACTCAAGCCTGTGTCCGCTGTCTCCTGTCTCCGCTGAATTTCAGCCACATGCCGCCTCACGGTGGCTAGGTTCACTGCGTTAACACTAGACATGCCAATGTTCCGACGGCAGCGGAAGAGTTCAAGTACCAAAAGGTGCCATCCTCCACCTCGATGATCTGGCATTGTACCATCTTCCGAGTGAAGACTATCGATCAGAGCTGGAAATCCCATCCTTCTTCAAGAATCACAACTTCACCCTAGATCCAGAACTGGAACTGAGGATTGAGAAAGGGGGGTTCCAGCTAATGGACATTACGCCCATTGACATGGCCCTCAAAGCAATGTCTCGAATGCCTATCCTGACCAACTCACCTGTTGTCCAAGCTTGGACTGCCACCGACACAGCACTTTGCCTCTCTACGGCAATAGGCAACACCCTGACACTGGGCCTGGCCTTCATCCTGTTTAAAAGGGTCAACGAGACGCGAGCGTCCATGACCAAGCACAGGGATGCTTTTTCTCAAGGCTTCAAACGGAACCTGCGGAAAAAAGGTACCAAGGCAAAGACCGTGTCAAACCTCATCGAGATGAACCCTCAGCCCAAGGAATCAAAGGCTGAGGACAAGTAGGAACCACCTACTAATCAACCATCATGATTCACCTGCCATCCAACCATTATGATGTCCACACATGAACTTCGTCGGCCAAAAAGGGGGACTGTAGCGTCTGGACGAAATCACGATGACTTATTCATTCTAAACTTCAGAAAGCTTTTAACCTATTGGACTCATTCATCTAATTCACAGTCCTAGCGTCCTAATGAGTCTGGATCAAATTGCTCCATTGACACGTTAGTGTCATGATAGAAATTAAACAGAAACACCTCCAAACTCCTTTGTGAGCTTCAAACAGATCGTAATCACCTCAAATCCCCTCTCACGGCAAGTGGATGGACCTCTCAGAGACGCCCCAATACACATACACAAACATTATTTGCATTTAACTCAGAATATAAGTCATTAGCCTAATTAGTCATATTAGCCTAATAATGACTTTCTAGTTGTGTTAGTTGAACTCTAAGTGCTTATATTCAAGCATAAGAATGTATCTCTACTTTTGTCTCTTACAGGCATATCTTTCTTGGTACCGAATTAAACCTCTCGGTTTGCCTTAGCTGAATATATATAGTAGGGTTACAATAAAATGTATTATACTATTTTTACCATCCTTTGGAGTAGAAATGGCGAATTCTGACACCATCATAAACCATGCAATTTAGGCTGTCAAAAAGAGACAAAGAAACTCTCTCCCGCTCAAATTTTTCTGAGTGTTATTGGTCAATTGGCCAAAAAAGGTGTGGACTAAGCTTTCCTTAAAGGACGATGACGGTTGCTCATCATCTCTCTCCAAGTTTGTTTGCTCTCTCCGAGTTTTTGTTTTGTGTCTTACCTCTGTTTCTTAGCTTTTTGTCTTAGTCTTATCTCTGGATTCTTGCCTTGTTTTAGTCTTGTGCTCATTCATTTCTATCTCAGAGTGAAATGTACTTAGCCTGCATTTCCAGCAACTTTGCTTTCAAGTAAAACGTTTGATCTTCCCGCGAACGACACGTGCTACGGAAGAACCGAAAGAACGCTTCAAACTCACAGACCCAGCGAGGATCATCACACATACACGCATTCTTGCTCAGCACCAAAGATCCATGCAAGTATTATTTCTATCGAGATTTAGAGCCGTTTAAGATTGTTTGCCCCTGCTTTAAGGGGATTTCATTCTTTGCTGGCGCTCAAAGGTTAACTGTTTGTGATTTTTTGCCATTCTGTGATCTGCTCTCTCTTTCTTTATTTACTTTCATTATTCTGTTTATGTATTCTTTGTTTAAATGTGGTCGTATGTTTTTATAGTTTCATTTATTAAAACCCATTATACGCTTGATTGTCTCTGTCTGCTGCTCTCCTAACAGTCTCTTAAATGTGTGATCTTAGGCTACAAGCTTTATATTGTTGAGTACTTTAGTTAGTAATCTTATAGAACAGATAAGGTATTCTTCATGACCAGAAGAATAAACTTTCTTGAGAGTTTATAAGAAGAATTTCCTTCTTGAGAGTTGATAACATTTACATTTACATTTATTCATTTAGCTGACGCTTTTATCCAAAGCGACTTACTTATGTCAGAGGTCGCATGCCTCTGGAGCAACTAGGGGTTAAGTGTCTTGCTCAGGGACACATTGGTGTCTCACAGTGGATTCGAACCCGGGTCTCTCACACCAAAGGCATGTGTCTTATCCATTGCGCCACACCACCCCATATATAGAAAATCTTATCGGTTCAGTGGACGAACGGATTATTCAATGTGAAAATAATTATGTTAAAGGTTATTCTGAAAATTGATCTAGCCTATCTGTAAATTTATAATTGATTATAATTCATTGTAAATGATTGTCTATATAGAGAGATACAAATACATTGGCTATGTATTCCCTTTTTGGATGATTTAAAATGTGTAGGTAATAATTGATCATAACCAGTATGATTAATTATTAATTATAATTCCCTTTATTTGAGCTAATTCGTTACACCAGCACTCAAAGTAATCCGGATGAATGACTACTTGGACAAGCCACTTGGCCAAACTGCTTGCCTTAGAATAGTTCTCATTCACAGGTGCTTTCAAAAGGACTTGCGTTTAGGTACTCATGAAGTTGTCTTCTGTCACAGATGAGATCTGCTGAAAATTATTATGGTTTCAGCATATCAAATCAAATTAATGCTAGATGTTTTGCTATAAATTACGGACATGGCATCTGAGGACTATTTCTCATATTTCAGTTATTTTGCTTTATGTCCAGATTCAATCATAGGCTCGTTCTTACGTGTTAGTGCACGTTCGTACATGCGCACTATTCAAGAACGGCGCTTTAAATCTCTTGACAAACTAGAAGACATAAAATGAAATTTGTATGTATTCTAAATAAAATATATAGATTGTACTGAATGTCAGATTGCTTATTTTGTTCAAGATAAGGATTTATTGAGTCCACATGTTATGCAAGGGTCAATGACGTGACGCCTACATTTTCTGTCCGATTGCATTTTTTCAGGCAAAAATGGGTTTAAATGCCTAAAAAGATACTGCATATTTGTAGTACCTCTCCCATGTATGTACTCACTGTAACTTTTCAAAAACCTTTACTTATTTGTTTGTTTTTTTGTTATTTAAAGTGTCAAAACATCATGTGGTGTGACCATCCGGCCATAACTTCTGTTTTGAAAACATCTTTGAAATTACTCTGAATTTATTCAAATTTATATTCTGCACTATTTGGCATGATTTCCAAAATGTTTTGTAATCCTTTAAAAAAATTCTAAGCATTTGCATTTATATTTCCATCATAATATACAAACAAACTTTGTCCGATGATGTCCATTTTATGAAATATCATGTGGTGCGACCATCAAGGAACTACCATTTTGGGACTTATATGTTGAAAACTATTCAAACACAGGAAGTTACATCATAAACCAATTTACCAAGGACCCATGGAAGCAGCAAGCAGGTTTGTAATTCTCTCTCAAAAAAAAACAACCTTTGTAATGGTTGGTATGTAGTTGCCAAATTTGGATGTCATGTGGTATGACCTCAAAAAAAATTTATATTAAAGTTATTTCTACAAATATGTATTTTTATTATAAATTTCATAGTGACCTTTTTTGGCAAGCTAGCTTGTTTTGTTTAGGTGGCCAATTCTGTGCCTGTAAATTATGACTGAATTTGAAAATATCATGTGGTGCGACCAAGTATCATGTGGTGCGACCACTGCAGACTGTTTTCAATGATAGATATATGTCCTAGATTGGCAGTTTTATGCTTTTATATTCAATTGACGGTTTATATAAAAAAAGTACTTTACTTTAGTATCATTTGGAATAGATTTTTATGCAATTTGGGATATTTTTTTATATATTTCAGATAGTTTATGTTTACTCTTTGTACAATTTGAGAAAAATGCTACAACAAAAAATTTGAGCATGTAATTTCAGTTTAGTAATAATGCATTTATTAGTAGTATATTTATTATTGCCTATTTATTTATTTAAAACTATTTTAATCTATTTTACCAGATGCCACTGCCAAGCGAAAAAATGATCCTGACCCTGCAGCAAGAGTGGAGTACCTTGATAGGAGACGAGTGAAATATTATTACAGTTTAAAATATCTGTTTTCTATGTGAATATATAGTAAACTGTAATTTATTTCTATGATCAAAGCTGAATTTTCAGCATCATTACTCCAGTCTTCAGTGTCACATGATCCTTCAGAAATCATTCTAATATGTAACCCTAGACCACAAAACCACTCAATGGGTCAATGTCACATGGGTCATTTTTTTGAACTTGAGATTTATACATCATATGAAAGCTGAATAAATAAGCTTTCCATTGATGTATGATTTGTTAAGATAGAACAATATTTGGCCGATACAACTGAAAATCTGGCATCTGAGGGTGCTACAAAATCGAAACATTGAGAAAATCGCCTTTAAAGTTGTCCATTTATGTTTGCGATATTGCTATATTCACTCACAAAAATAAATGTTTATAAATTTATGGTAGGACATTTACAAAATATAAAACATGATCTTTATTTAATATCCTAATGATTTTTGGAATAAAAGAAAAATCGATAATTTTGACCCATACAATGTATTGTTGGCTATTGCCACAAATACCCTGTGCAACTTGTGACTGGTTTTGTGATCCAGGGTCACTAATGATTTGCTGCTCAAGAAACACTTCTGATTATTATCAATGTTCATATTTTTGTTGAAACTGTGATACATTTTATATGTCAGGATTATTTGATGAATAGAAAGATCAAAAGAACAGCATTTATTTGAAATAGAATCTTTCGTAACATTATAGCCTGTGCCTGAATGTGACACTGAATGTGTCCTTGATTAATAAAAGTATTAATTACTTTTAAAAAACTATTGACCCCAAATGTTAACTGTATACAATACTTTTATGAAATAATTTATATCTATAACATTATTATTTGTTAGAAAGAAATTCTAAGTCAAGTTAAATTAAATGGTGCACTTGTGTTTGTGATGTGATTTTTATTAAAAAAAAAGTTTATTAAATGTTTATGTTCAGGAAAATTCTGTGAAATTTGTATAAAATCTGGTTTAAATCTATTTTTTTGTATAAAATGTATTGTTCATTGATCTTTTTAAATAGATTTTTAACTATATAAGGTCTTCGTGTCATTTGGAGCGACCACTTATGTGGTGCGACCAATAAAAGCAATCACTGTATTAAATTAAATTAAAAATAAAATATCTTATTTCTGTGGCTGAAATATGAATCACTGATTCAGTACGCTTTAGTAAATTATATTTTTAAAACATTTCTATCAGTTTTATGTGATTTACAGGAAAAATAAGTCTGTTAACTAGATTTAAGAAGGCAACTCGGAAATTATAGAACAAAAAATGAGATCATTATTTACAAAAACTCAAAAGAAATGCAAATACTTGGTTTCTAAACACTTTAATTACCAAGACCTTGTAAAAAAATGTTTAAGCATGTTAAGGAAATTGATTAATTTTAAGATAAATCATGGTCGCACCACATGACATTTTTTAAGGCTACGGACAATTCATCTAGATGAAAAAACACTCAAATCACTTAAATTTATTTTTTTAAATGAATTTAGGTGTACACAACATCCTTAATGTTTGAACAATTGCAACAGGTATTTTTTTTTTTTTTTTGTATTTTAAAATTGGCCTGTTGAAAATCCTTATACGTCATTGACCCGCAAACAAGAAACTATGCTTCTAACCACAGGTCGAGAGCTGTCGTTCCAACCACAAAACTTTGTGATGCTGTTTGCGAATGTTCATTGGATCTATGTTTTGAACTCGTTGAACTATGCTGATAACGACGGAACTTGCATTGTATGTACACTTTGGATTTGGTGCCAGTTTAGGCGACAATTTAAAGGGTTAGTTCTGAAAATTCTGTCAGTAATTACTCACCCTCATGTTGTTCCAACCATGTAAGTCTTTCGTTCATCTTCGGAACACAAATTAAGATATTTTTGATGAAATCTGACAGAATTTTGACTCCTCCATAGGCTTCCAGTGTGACCGAAACTCACCGGCCCAGAATAGTTATTAAAACATCGTTAAAATAGTCCAAGTAACTACAGTGGTTTTTACAGTACTATTAGTGTTCCTCAATTTGGGCCTCTGACGAGAGTTCACGGGAGCGCCAGGACGCATGCGCGAGAACTGAGCTTACGGCGTTCTTCTTCTACTACTACTTGTTACTGACTGCTCACTCCTTGGGAGTATTTAAGCTCAGTTCTCGCGCATGCGTCCTGGCGCTCCCGTGAACTCTCGTCAGAGGCCCACATTGAGGAACACTAATAGTTGGATAAAGTCGTTATTTTTGTTGTTTTTCCGCACAAAAAGTATTGTCGTCGCATGATAAACTTAATGTAGTGCCACTGTAGTTACTTGGACTATTTTAACGATGTTTTAATAACTATTCTGGGCCGGTGAGTTTCGGTCACACTGGAAGCCTATGGAGGAGTCAAAATTCTGTCAGATTTCATCAAAAATGTCTTAATTTGTGTTCCGAAGATGAACGAAAGACTTACATGGTTGGAACAACATGAGGGTGAGTAATTACTGACAGAATTTTCATTTTTGGGTGAACTAACCCTTTAAATGGACTTCTGCCTCAACATCGATGCCACTATTGGAGAATCATATGTTTCCCCCATCTCTTTCTGATCCTGTATTTAAGTAGTGACACGCAAAAGGCTTGATATGTTTTCAAGACCTGTACAGAGATGGCACATTTTGTAGTTATGTACAGTTATCTTCTGATTTGGAGTTGTCAGAGTCCCACTTATATTGGTTTTTGCAGATTAGACACTGATCTGCTACCTTATTACCCATCTCTGTCACTGATGCTAGTATGGGAAGGATTTCTGCAACAAACAAACATACAGATCCAGAGGGCAAGACAGGAACGAGAAATCCAGGACACAGGCAGAAATCAAACCTCCAGGAACAACAGAAAACAAGGAAATGTTCAGTAATGCTGTGATACACAAGTCAAGGCTTCGAAGTTACAAACAACTGAACTGGTATAAATAGACAAAGAGATAATGAGGTGATGAGAAAAACAGCCGCACATGATGACATTGCAATGATGATAAAGTGTGCGGTAAGAGTGCCCTCTGCTGGCGTACAAGGGCATGTGCAGCTGGCGGATGTAACAGTTGCTTTTATATAACTGGATCATTTTTTAATATTTAGGAATTCAGTAATGCCAGGTTCAAGAAATAACGTGCCCCATGGCAAAATCTGCCATGTTCTAAGAAGAACAGAGACTTGGGGCCTTGCATAGACTACCATGCACTAAATAAAATACATTTCCGGTATCCTCTTCCCATCTTCCCAGCTGCCCTGGAACAACTAAGAGGAGCGAACTAAATGTGAGAGGGACGAATGGAAGACTGCTTTTGTGACTCCCACAGGCCATTACAAGTATCTGGTCATGCCGTATGGACTCGTCAACGCATGAGGTAGAGAACCTACACCACTTCATGCTGGTCTACACTGATAACATCTTAGTGTACTCACATACCCTGGCTGAACATTCCCAGCACGCTTTGAATTCCAGCTCTTCTTCAAAGCAGAAAAGTGTACTTTTCACCAGTCATCAGTCCAGTTCTTTTAATATAGCACCAGTGAACACAGTATCCAGATGGACGAGGGGAAAGTAGAGGCAGTCTGCAACTGGCCCTTAAAAACTCTTCCTACAGTAAATGTTTGTATAGCTTTATTGGAAACTGTTTTGAAGGAGACTTGCACTTGTTTTAAATAACTGTTGTATTTTATGTTGTAAAACTGTAATGCTTTTGTTGTAGTTTATTGTACTATTTAGTGTGATAATAAACTATTTGTTGTTTCTGCCATTTTGAGCCATGCAGGTCTCCCTGGAAGAAGAGATGTTGTGTCTCAATGGGATATTCTCCTGGTTAAACAGAGGAATATACATGTATGTATATAAGTTAAGTAGTCTTAGCAGAGGATGGTTTTAGCCCATCGATCACTGGGTTATTTACCCAGCATGCTTCCACTGTCAAGTAGAGTCACCTTAATTTATATAGTACATTTAACAATATAGATTGTTTCAAAGTAGCTTTACAGTGATAATAGGAAATTAAAGTAACAGAGATAGTTGTGGCTTTACAGCAGCTCTAGAATAAAGTTATTGTCCAGCTAAAGTTAGTTTTGAATGATTCACTTCCGTTGCAAAGATCATTAGTTATTAACACAACATCGTTCTAACAGGAAACACTTAATGCGCTCCGACCGGCTCATCCGCACAACAACGGTGCCTGGTGGGTCGAGAACGCAAACCTTGAAATAGGTTCCAAGGTGCAAGTCTTGAATTAAAAATAAATAAATAATAATAATAATTATCTCTGCGCAAGCTTTAAAAACACAATCCTGTGAAAACCATGACGGCATGCACATGCGCATTACGTGTTTAGTCTATAGGTATGCGCGTTTCAATATATATGTTCGCAGACGTGTAGTCTTTCTTTACAAATTGACCTCAACAAATTACTTGTCTGGCCTTAAAAATATATAATACAGAATTATTTATCGCTTCCGTATAGCCATGTGAACCAGAATTATTTTGACAACGTTTTATCTGTACAGAAGTAAAGGGAAAGGAAGGAGGCCTTCTCAGAGGAGAGACTAGTGACACTTCAGGACTGCATTGTTGTCATGTCCAGGCGCAGGTCCTTCATCAGATCTGGATATGGCCTGGATCCGGCGGACTGCAGTAAACCTCGGGATGAACAGAGAGACTAATATTAGCGTAGACACCATTCTTCTTATGTGGATTTAGGGGGAGTGTTCCCGGTTCCAGCTGACCTAATCTATGCAGCCTGACATTGAATTATAGAAGTCTATAATGTGTTATGTGTATGCCAGGTCAAAGAGATGTGTTTTTAGTCTAGCTTTGAACTGACAGAGTGTGTCTGCTTCCTGGACAATGTTAGGAAGACTGTTCCAGAGTTTTGGTGCTAAAAAGGAAACTGCACCACTGCTGATGAAGAACCCAGCTAACAGGGAATGTTCTCAGAACGTTTGCTAATGTTCTGGAACTGTATTAACATTAATAGCATGTCGAGGTAATACAGTTTTTCTCAATTGCTAAAACACAATTTCTGAAACCTTGCTCCATTTTTTGAAAACATTCAACACAAAACCTCATCTTCAAGCACTATTTACAAAACCTTGCAAAATGAAACTTTCGCCTCAAAACAGTTTTACCTGTGTCCAAAATCAAACACTGCTCTCAAATCAGAAACAAAGTGATCAAAATGATATACACTATCAAGCAGTCAGTAAACAATAAACCAAATAATAGAAAACACATTGTTCAAAACATATAGTTCTTAGGGAGAAGTACATTTTTAATCTCAAAACATCCGTCATTGTCTTTTGTTGAACGAAAACATGTTCTATCATAGTAGCTAAAAATTGATCAGAAATTACTACTCTGCTTTGCTCTTTACAATTTTGTTTTGTTCTTCCTCCTCCTTGTACCCCTATTTTTACAGTACTGTACCCTGCGTCTCACAAACTTGTCCTTTGTCTTTGTGATACCGTACCGTAATGGAGCCCAAAATATGTAAATGGTGTGTTAAAAATCATTTGATGTTCCGATTAAATTCTATTATTTTCTTGCTGTAGAATCACAACAATAAAACAGAATTAATAACATACTACCCATATATTATATATTTGGCTGGCCGCGAGATCGCTGAATCGGCGTGAGTGGCGTTAACGTTACCTCCTGCCGTTGCTGAGCTAAGCTGGGCCGAGGGATCGCTGAATCGGCGTGGGTGCCGCTATACCTTCTGCTGCTGCTGGTCTACGCTGGCCGCGAGATCGCTGAATCGGCGTGAGTGGCGTTACCTCCTGCCGTTGCTGAGCTAAGCTGGGCCGAGGGATCGCTGAATCGGCGTGGGTGCCGCTATACCTTCTGCTGCTGCTGGTCTACGCTGGCCGCGAGATCGCTGAATCGGCGTGAGTGGCGTTACCTCCTGCCGTTGCTGAGCTAAGCTGGGCCGAGGGATCGCTGAATCGGCGTGGGTGCCGCTATACCTTCTGCTGCTGCTGGTCTACGCTGGCCGCGAGATCGCTGAATCGGCGTGAGTGGCGTTACCTCCTGCCGTTGCTGAGCTAAGCTGGGCCGAGGGATCGCTGAATCGACGTGGGTGTTGTTTACCTCCTGCTGCTGCTGGTCTACGCTGGCCGAGAGATCGCTGAATCGGCGTGAGTGGCGTTACCTCCTGCCGTTGCTGAGCTAAGCTGGGCCGAGGGATCGCTGAATCGACGTGGGTGTTGTTTACTTCCTGCTGCTGCTGGTCTACTCTGGCCGAGAGATCGCTGAATCGGCGTGAGTTGCGTTATCTCCTGCCGTTGCTGAGGTAAGCCGGGTTGGAGGATCGCTGAACAGGCCTGAGTGGTGTTACCGGGCTGAGGAAAAGTTTGTCTGGTCGAACGTTATCTCCCCTTGTTGTTGAGGTAAGCCGGCTCGGGGGATCGCTTGTCAGGCGCTGCTGTTGCTAAGCTACATTTGACTGCCTGTTGGTGAAGGTTCGCTGGTTAAGGTGCATAGTTTTCTCCTGTGTTTTGATGTTTTGGAGTAAGCATCTGCCAAGGTGACTGCTTTATTTGTCTTATAAGCATACAAACTGATATATTAAAGTTTACTTTAAGTGAAAGATTTAGAGAAATAGGAGAAAAGCAAAAAACTGGTTACGATGTTGTTAAAGTACACCTTGTTGTTTGCTCTTTTTTATACTTTCCTGAGTGGGCCACAAGTTGAAGATGTATGTGTTTTTAGTCGCAATGATTTCTTTAATGTGTCAAATGGGCAGTTAAATGCTGATCTGACCACTGCTTCACTTTATAATGTGCTCATTTTAGATGGTATAAAATGTACTGTTGCTTTTGAATTATTGCTTCTGGACGCGTTTGCCTGTAGGGGCACTTATTGGCCCGCTGTACATCATAGCAAGGTATCTAGTGCTTCGAAATCTTTCTCTAAAATTTTAATCCTATTACTCCTTCTGGTTTCTGGAAATGTGAGCACCAATCCAGGTCCAGATTTGCTTCCTGAAAGTCTACATCAGCTTTCAACCCCCTTAGAATTTAGTAATAGACATGGGCTTGGCTTTCTTCATATAAATGTTAGAAGTCTTGTTCCCAAATTAGATATATTTAAAACTTGGTTCATGATCTCTAAACCTGATGTTGTAGTAGTGTCCGAAACTTGGTTAAAACCTTCTGTCTCTGATAATGTTTTATTTATTGACGGTTATAGAATTTTTAGATCTGATCGTAAAGGTAGGGCTGGAGGTGTTGCAGTTTATATTTCGGACAAATTTCAGTGCTCTGTTCGGCTTTCTAAATCAATTCCTAAGCAATTTGAACTTATAGCTGTGGAAATAAAAATTGGGAATATTCCACTTATTGTCATCGGTTGTTATAGGCCCCCCACTGCCATTAATGATAGTATCACTAGTCTGTCAGAGGTGATATCTAATTTTCATTCATCTGAATTAATCTTGTTAGGTGATTTGAACTGGGATTGGATGACTGAGAAGTCTGAGAACATAAAGCGGGTTTGTGATTCTTTAAATCTAAAACAACTTATAAATTGTGCTACCAGGATAAATCCTTCACAGCTAGGTAAAGATACACTCATTGATGTTATTTTAACAAATGCAGCACATAAATATGTTGCTGTTGGTGTTTTTCCAAACGATATGAGTGATCATTGTGCTATTGCATGTGTTAGGAGTACAAAATTACCCAAATCCGAAGGTCGGACTGTTCTCAGACGTTGTTTCAGGCATTTCTCGGAGCAAGCTTTCCTTCAAGATTTATCCAGAGTGAAATGGCTTCAAATAGAACTGATTCCTACTATTGAGGATGCTGTTGCTTTTTTTCAGCAACATTTCTTAAAGCTTGCAAATAAACATGCCCCTATTAGGAAGATTAGGATAAAAAACAGAGACAACCCTTGGTTTTCTAAAGATATAGCTGACCTAATCCATGCCAGAAATAATCAATGGTCAATAGCTAGAAAAACACAGAGTGCAAACGATTGGTGTCTTTTTAGAACTCTTAGAAATCAGTGTACAGCGCTTATTAGAAAATCTAAAGCTGAATACTATTTGGCACAAACGTCAATTAGTTTGCATGACCATTCTAAATTCTGGAAAACTATTAGAGCATTACAAAATAAGAAAGTTAATGGCTTCCCCCACCAGTTAAAAATAGGAAGTGCTGTGATAACAGAGCAGAGGGATATGCTAAATGCTTTTAATGAGCACTTTGAAAAGGCAGGTCATATCTTTGAGAAAACATTGGGTGAAACCTCTATTGTTCAACATAGTTCCCAGGCAGAAACAGGTGAAATTCCCCATGGCGAAACTAACATGCAGGAATCTTGGAATAATCTATTCCGGGCGGAACCTATATTCCAGTCACTTACAGGGGAAGTGGTTGCTGATATTGTTTCTTCTTCGATCCTTGAGTTTACACCATTCTTGGAATCAAAAGTTTTACATGTTTTGCAGAACATTGATTCCAAGAAGGCAGCTGGGCCAGATGGACTTGATCCTGGTTTGTTAAAAATGGCAGCAGAAATTATAGTGAAACCACTCACTTATATCTTTAACCTGTCCATTTGCACAGATACAGTGCCTATTGCGTGGAAGCAGGCTTACGTCACACCATTACTAAAATCTGGGGATCCATGTGATGCAAATAATTATAGACCTATCTCAAATCTTTCGGTTTTAGCTAAGGTTTTGGAGATTTTAGTGTCTGATCAATTAAAAACTTTTTTGGTTTCACAAAATATTCTTAACAACATGCAATCTGGTTTTAGATCTGGCCACAGCACAGTTTCTGCCTGCTTAAAAGTTATCGATGATATAAAAGCGGCAATTGATAAGAAGTTATTCTGTATGGCTGTGTTCATTGACCTTACAAAGGCATTTGACACAGTGGACCACTTCATGCTAATCAAAACCTTGTTGAATATTGGTGTGGGTCATAGAGCTGTAAATTGGTTTCACAGCTATCTCTCTGAACGGATGCAAATTGTAAGACATGGGAATGTAACGTCTGACCCTGTCGTCTTAAATAAGGGTGTCCCACAAGGATCAGTTTTAGGTCCTCTGCTTTTTATTATCTATATAAATAATGTTTGTAGTGAATTTAAATACTCACAGTATCATTTGTATGCCGATGACACAATTATGTATTGTAGTGCCTCTACACCTGAGACTGCCTGTGCGAATTTGCAGTCAGATTTTGCCTCATTACAATCCGCCTTGTTTGATTTGAAGCTACTTTTAAATGCAAAAAAGACGAAGACAATGATTTTTGCCCCCGTAGGTACTAAAGTCCCAGTTCTTGCTATTAAGACACTCCAAGATGAAGCTATTGAACTTGTTGATACTTACAAGTATTTGGGTATCTGGCTTGATAAAGGTTTTACCTTTAAAAAACACATTGAAGCTCTCGCTATGAAACTAAAATTCACTCTGGCATTCTTATATAGATTAAAATCTTGCTTTTTTATGACTATAAGAAAAAGACTGGTTGCAGGACTATTCCTGTCTCAAATAGATTATGGGGATATCGTCTATCAATTTGCTTGTCCATCTACTCTGTCAATACTAGACCCTCTTTATCATGCGGCTCTCAGGTTCATTACAAATGCTGGCTATCAGACACATCATTGCATCTTATACAATATGGTAAATTGGCCGTCACTTAAATCGCGCAGGATGCGACATTGGTACATTTTTATTTATAAAGCGATTTTAGGTATCTTGCCGTCTTATATTTGTTTAAAATTTGTTCGTACCCAAAGTACATATCGATTAAGATCTAGTGATGTACTACTTTTTAATGTACCAAGAATGAGGACAGAAGCAGGAAAGAGGGGTCTGTCATACTATGGTCCTTCGTCCTGGAATGAACTACAGTCTAGACTTAAGATTGGTGCGCTAATTTCTTTAGCTGCTTTTAAAAAAAGAATATCTGATATGCGGACGGACATGTGCAATTGCTTTAATTATTGATGGGTGGATATTAACTTCTAGCCACTATTTTGTTTGTTTATATATTTTAAACTTATTGCATCTTTACATGCAAATATTTTGTAAATTTTGTGTAAATTTGCTTTGTATTTTATATTGTAATTTATTGTCTTGTAACCTATGATTGAATATGCTATACAGGACTCCCTTGTAAAAGAGACTGTGTCTCAATGGGACTTTTCCTGTTTAAATAAAGGTTATATATATATTCTTGTTCTTTGTTGATATAAACCTGCAACCAGTCAAAATCTATTGAGCAGTCAGTGCTGTTACAGTTTTTCTCAATTGTTTACACACAAATACTGGTACTTGAGACACAATGACCACAACATGTAACTCATTCACCAACCCCCTGAACCAATTCTGCTGAACTACAAGCACAATTGACCTATGGCTAAGCCACGCCCCCAAACGCGATGAGCCAATCACAGTGCGCATAGCTAACCCAATACACTCGGACATTCTCTGCTTCCACGTCCATTGAAATGCATTGCAGTTAGTCAGTTTTCATTTGTTTTTATCTGTTTTTTCTTGTCATTTTAAGTTTAAAATGGTCAAACGGTGTGCATGGGGTACATTCAACTCCAACACTAGGTATCCTGAGAGGCTGTGCGACGGTGTGTATTTTTTACCCTTAAACCACATCTCAACCGAGAAGTGTCTGCTCTGGATTAATTTATGCGGTAACTTGGACCACAACACCAACTAAACGTGGATAAATTAAACAAGGATGTCTACATCTGTTCTAAGGTGAGTCAACAACGTATTTGAACGTTATCTTTAACATCTCTAAAGTAAGGTTAGCCTAGCTTCTAGCTGCGTTGCAGTTTGACAAGAGTACAGTTTGACAAAAGCACATTGTTGTGTTCTCTTACGAGAGGTTCTCTCATACTGCGTAAGAACTTACGCTTGGGGGAAAGTCTCTTTCCGCGAGATACTGAAGCCAAAAATTATCCTTAATTTTTATATAATGCAAAACGCGTTGCAGCAGCATACAGACATAAGCGAGGCAGCTTGCGCGCCTATTGGCTGTCCTGCGGCAACTGCAGCAGCCTATCGAGAAGGCGCTCTTGACGCCTTGACCAATGGGGGTGCTTCGCGCCCATTTGCATAGCGTCCCGCCGAAATAGGCGTGGCCTAGGGCTATAAATATAGCGTTGAGAGGCTGGTTCACTGATTTTTCATCTCTTCAGCGGAGCTCACACATCGCTGGACCCTGAGAGAAGCCGCGCCATCTGAAGAAGCCTTTCAGCGGGTCTGCATCGAAGCCGCTGGCCGCGCCGCCTTCTGCTGACATTCCTGCTGCGCTATCCGGTGCATTATATCCTTTCATTGCTAGTGTGTGTTCGCCCCGCGACTCACACTTTTCTCTCTAAAAGAGCCGAACGTCTTTTTTAAGATGCCTCGCACCTTCTGTGGCTCGTGCAGAGCCCCTCTCAGCGACGGGGACCGCCATGTTATTTGCGTTTCCTGCCTGGGAGAAGATCACGCAGCTCTCGCGCTCGCTGACGGCGGATGCCCTCATTGCGAGCTGATGTCTATGGCGACTCTGAGGACTCGCATAGCACAGTTTCACGAGTCTGCACCCCAGCCCGCCGCGCTGCCTCGCCGTAAGAAGCGCCGCGCTCAGCGAGGCCCTGAACCTCCTCCCACTGAGGCAAGCTCGCCGGTTCGCCCGCCAGCTTCACCGCCCGCTTCACTCGAGTCGATCACCCCCGGACAACGGACGCTGTCTGCCGCCGTTTCGGACGCGGATGAATCTGATGATGTGGAAATTGAGGAGGAGGACAGCTGCTCTATCCTAGCATCAGGCAGTGAGGATTATCCGAGCTCTGTGGATCTCGCACCCCCTGCCCGTGAGCCGTCTGGGAAACGGGCCAGCATTGAGTCAGAGCTGACGCGTCTGCTCTCTCGGGCAGTTGAGAGCCTCGGCCTCGAGTGGTCGACGCCCGTAGAGCCAGCACACAACCGACTGGATGGCTGTTGCTGGATGGCTGGGGACCGTGTTACAACACCGTCTAGACCCGCGCCGTTTCTTCCTGAGCTTCACGAAGAACTCGCGAAATCCTGGTCTGCACCCTTTTCAGCCCGAGTTAAAACTTCTGTTTCTGCAGCATTCTCTGTTGTTGATGATGCTAAAAACAGAGGATACCAGTCTCTCCCTGCAGTAGAGGAAGCT
This sequence comes from Rutilus rutilus, assembly GCA_021464565.1. Lineage (NCBI taxonomy): Eukaryota > Metazoa > Chordata > Actinopteri > Cypriniformes > Leuciscidae > Rutilus > Rutilus rutilus. The sequence continues at coordinate 5,441,442 of JAJAQA010000009.1, forward strand.
GTAGCTGATCATCTTTGCCCGCCCTCCGCTGGACGGCGCGCTAAGGCTATGTTCACACTTAGCGTCTTTTTTCAAACTGCGTCTGTTCTACATTATAACCCTATGGAGTAAACCGTTTTTTCAAAAAAGTCCTGAGCGCTTTTTTAGACGCCACCGCCGGCGTCTTTTTCTGCAGCTCAGAGCGTCTTTTTAAGTTGAAAAAAGTTCAACTTTTCTGAAAAGAACGCCCTACGTCAAGCGCCTTTTTGACAGCTGACCAATGACAAGCGAGTAGCGAGACCTGTCGTTTCCATAACAACAAGAACAACAAGAAAAAATGGAGCACCATACAGTTTCCTTCCCCGTATAATGTCGTGCACCCACAAACGTCTTTGTGAACCGACATTCTCCTCCCCGGTAACTTCAAAAGCCAACGCAAGAGCCAACTTTCTCTTTCTCGACATTTTTTGCATCACACAGCACTAGGCTACTGTTGCAGCTGTTGTTATAGCAACAAAAGACGCGCTCGGCTGCTATTTGTAACCGAAGCTGCCAGCGGTTTTTTTTTGCTAAAAAAACGCCGTTGTCAACTTTTTCTTGTCAAAAAAGACGCTAAGTGTGAACATAGCCTAAGACTGCGCTTCCCTCTAAAGCCTGCCGCACCACCTCAGCTCTGCACGGCCGCGCTTACACCGCCGCTGGACAGGCTGCAGCTGCGTTGCACACGATGGCCACGCTACAAGTTTTCCAAGCCAACCTTCTCTGCAAACTTGATGAGGAAGGACTGGAAGCTGTAAGCGTCGCGGATTTGAGAAGCGCTACAGACCTCGCTCTTCGCGCTACTAAGTCTGCTGCACAGGCCGTAGGGCGGATTATGGCCTCTCTCACCGTTGCTGAGAGACACCTGTGGCTAACACTGTCTGAGATGCCAGACTCGGAGCGCGCTGCGTTCCTCGACGCTCCCATCTCCTCTGCTGGGCTCTTTGGATCGTCCGTCAAGGATTTTGCGGACAGATTCGCTGAGGTACAGAAAACATCGCAGGCCATGAAACATTTCCTGCCTAAGCGCGCTAGCTCCGCAACAGGTCACTCTAAACAGCCGTCTGCTCGAAGCTCACAGCCGCAGCCACCGCCCGCCGCCGCCGCCTCACAGCGGAAACAGGCCCGAAGCTCGAGACCGTGCTCTCGCTCTGCTGGCCGCCGCCCTCAACGTGGTCCTCGGCCGAAGATTGAAATCAAGCCCGAGGCCTCAAAGTCGTCCTAGCCCTTCTAGGAAAACGACGGTGTTCAAGTCCCGCGGCGGCCAGACTTCCACCAAAACTACCAGCTCGCTCAGTTCCAGAAAATGTGACTGTTCCAGCTTATTTAGCAGTAAACAAGTCAGTAACACAGCCCGCTTGCCTGCTTACAAACGCCGTTTTTACGGCGACCCAGATATATCCCTCAAAGAGTGTAATTTCTGGCATTCCGGCCACGGCCGATGGTGTTATGAGTGTAGAAAAAATGCCCACTGTCACGTGCTCATTCCTACACACAAGCACAGCTCTTCACACAGAGCTCGCGCTCATAAAATCGACTCAGGTCGATTGCGCATTAAAAGTAGTGAATGTGCCCACAACTCAGTGCCCACATACACTGCACACTGCATGTCTTCCGGTTTCTGTAAAAACGAAACCAAAACACATACGGTCACTGGCCAAAGATGTGTTCAGTGCTTCTCATGTGCCCGCTGTGTCGCGCCCATATGCACTCACAGACATGTTAAACCCGAAGGGTCTCGCCCGCTCGCCTCCTCTCAGCTACTCGCTGTATCAGAGTTGAGTGCGGGCAGGCTGCCCGCTGTTATCAGCCACCCCCCGCCTCGTCTGCCGCAAGCACGGCACCTATGTCTCAGCACATAAGAGCTCTTCAGCCGCCACACTGTCAAGGCCAGAGCGCAGACTTCATTCAACCCATAGCTATTCATGCGAACGCATGGGCACAGCTTCCCGGGGTATCAGAATGCGTGTTGAACATTATAAGAAGAGGCTATTCGCTACAGTTCGCTCGACGCCCTCGCCGCTGCGAGGCGCGAGTCGAAACTACGGTAAAGAAGGAAGTAGCTCATCTACTTCGAGCCGAAATAGCGAAACTATTGAGCAAAGGGGCCATAGAACCCCTATCTCAAGCTCAGAGCGAAGGGGGCCTGTACAGCAGATATTTCCTGGTACCGAAAAAAGACAGGGGTCTCAGACCCATTTTAGATCTAAGACGGCTGAACAGAGCGCTTTCGAAGCGCCCTTTCAGAATGATCACGACCAGACAAATCCTCTCGCAAATTCGCCAGGGGGACTGGTTTGCGTCGATAGATCTGAAAGACGCGTATTTCCAGATACAAATAGCGTCACGTCACAGGCGATTTTTGAGATTCGCCTTCGAGGGCCAGGCATATCAGTATACAGTCCTACCGTTCGGCCTGTCTTTAGCACCCCGTACATTCACAAAGTGCATAGAATCAATTTGCGGCCCTCGCTCCCCTGAAAATTCAAGGGATGCGAGTTTTGAACTACTTGGACGATTGGCTAGTTCTGGCTCCGTCCACAGTCATATGGGGCGAAGAGCTCGCTGTCTCCCAGTCAGGAAATATCCTTTTTGGGCACAGACCTGAACTCGCTGTCTATGACAGCTCAGTTATCGCCACAACGCAGACTGGCCGTTCAGCGCATGACGGAAAGCTTCCGCCGCGGCGCTGTGGTCCCGCTCAAACAGTTTCAAAGGATGCTGGGCCTCATGGCCGCAGCATCGCCAGTGCTTCAGTTGGGCCTCCTTCGGATGCGCCCACTACAGTTCTGGCTACAAGCGTGTGTGCCGCGCCGAGCGTGGACTTCCGGTCGTGTTCGCCTCAAGGTCGATCAGAAATGCGTTTCAGCTCTGAAACCTTGGACGGCGACCGACTGGTACCGGTCAGGAGTAAGCCTGGGGACTTCCTCGAGTGTGAAGGTGGTGTCCACGGATGCCTCCACCTCGGGATGGGGAGCGCTGCTCGAGGGCAGACCGTTCTTTGGCCTATGGTCAGAACGGGAAAAGCTTCTACACATAAATTGCCTGGAAATGATGGCAGTCGACAAAGCGCTCAGGCGCTTCTATCCCCAGATAGCAGGACACCACGTTTTAGTCCGTTCGGACAACATGGCGGTGGTGGCCTTTATAAATCACCAGGGAAGTGTCAGATCCCGAACCCTTCACAGGCTGACGGAACACCTCCTGGTCTGGGTCCAGCACAATTTGCGCTCTCTGAGAGCAGCCCATGTGCCCGGCCACTTTAATCTGGGACCAGACAGACTGTCCAGGGACAATGTTCCGGCAGGAGAATGGTCCCTACATCCACAGACAGTCCAATTGCTGTGGAAGAAGTTCGGCAAAGCGGAAGTAGACCTGTTTGCGTCTCAAGAAAACGCTCACTGCCCGATATACTTCTCCAAGAGCAGGGACGCGCTGGCTCACGTATGGCCCCGCTGCCCGCTCTATGCCTTTCCCCCCATTTCGCTCATACCTCAGGTATTAGAGCGGATCAGGGAAAGTGGATGCTCTGTGCTACTAGTAGCTCCGTTCTGGAAAAAACAGGTTTGGTTCCCAGTTCTGATGCAGCTAGCGAGCTCTGCCCCATGGCCGATACCACTGAGGAGAGACCTCCTCAGCCAGGCCAAGGGCTCGATTTGGCATCCTCGCCCGGAGCTTTGGGCCCTACACGTGTGGGCCATCAATGGGTACCCGCTCACCTCCCTACGGGAGTGCTAAACACGATCACGCAGGCTAGAGCGCCCTCTACGAGACGGCTCTATTCCTCAAAATGGTCTGTGTTTTCTAGCTGGTGCACAGTCCGTGGCGCGTCGCCCCAGGACTGTGGGGTGACGAACGTTCTTTCCTTCCTACAAGAGCTTCTGGAAAAGGGCAGAACCCCTTCCAAGCTCAAGGTTTATGTGGCAGCTATAGCGGCGTTTGCTAAACCAACGCTAGGCCAGTCACTTGGGAAGAACGATCTGGTCATTCGCTTCCTAAAAGGAGCGAAGAGGTTAAACCCTCCCAGACCTCCTTCAGTTCCCATATGGGACCTTTCCACGGTCTTGGAGGCCATGAAAGGTGCCCCATTTGAGCCAATCCAATCTGTGGATATCAAACACTTGTCCTTCAAGACAGCGTTTCTTTTGGCTCTCGCTTCAGTAAAGCGTGTGGGGGACTTGCAAGCGCTTTCAGTAAGCGCGACATGTATGGAGTTTGGGCCAAATGACTCTGTTGTCAGGCTCAAACCGAGACACGGGTATGTTCCTAAATCCCTCAACACACCCTTCAGGTCCCAGGTCATTTCCCTGTCGGCCTTATCGGTCCCTGACGAGGAGAAGGACGCCGCTTTGCTCTGCCCGGTCAGGGCATTAAGAGCTTATGTGTCTCGCTTGTCTGCTTTCAGACAGACAGAGCAGCTATTTGTTTCATTCTACGGGCGCTCTAAAGGGCTAGCTGTGACGAAACAGACCCTATCCAGGTGGATAGTGGATGCCATAGCGCTGGCATACATCTCTAAGGGCCTACAATGCCCATTAGGTGTCAGAGCGCACTCCACAAGAGGCATTGCCTCTTCGTGGGCTTGGTCTAGTGGGATTTCTTTACATGATATCTGTATGGCGGCAGGCTGGGCCTCCCCGTCTGCATTTATCAGGTTTTATAACCTGGAAGTTCCCGCTTTGCAGGCTAAGCTGCTGTCGGTCTAATAAGCCAGTACTATCTGCCCGGATGTCGGCTCAGAATACTGGGAGTTGATGAGCAATGCTCACGGATCGATTATGCAGCCCTGAGGGCAATTGTAAGACCCATAATTTTCATCAGATCAGGCCAAATTTCACCCTGACTGTGTGGAACACTATTATCTTAAAGCACCCTGATGGGATGCTACTTATTCAGGAATGATGCTTTAGCCTCTCTTCCTGGGCTCTCTGTGAGTCCCTGATGATCATGTACCATATGGGCCCCGGGCACATGCCCTTGGGACTTTGGTATTGGATCTCAGCACACACGGCGTTTTACATTGTGTTCCCCAAGCGTAAGTTCTTACGCAGAACGAGAGAACCTCTCGTAAGAGAACGTACTCGGTTACTAACCAGGGTTATTATAGTTTTGCATTTTTCCTTAGTTTTTATTTTTATTTCGTTTTGACTTTTTGTTTTCAAATTCAGTTTAGTTTTAATTAGTTTTTAAAGTGGGTTTGCTAGTTTAGTTTAGTTTTTATTTTTTGAAAATGCTTAGTTTTAGTTTAGTTTTTATTAGTTTTAGTGTTAGTTTTAGTCTTTTTTTGTAATTTGGGTTATTTGTCAGGGGCAAGATTCAAAAAGACATAATGATATATCATTATTTAATATTTGAATCACAGCTATCGCTTCTCGGGTCAACATTAACACAATGACAAAATTATATTCAGAATTAAAATATTTTTATACCACTTTTTAATGTGTGATTGTGTAAAGGTGTTCACGGGCTAGAGATACCAACCTTTCACGAACTTGCTTTCAACGTCGAACGAACACTTGTTCTCATGGAGACGCAGTGTGCACTGAGGGGCCGTGTGTGTGTGTGTGTGTGTGTGTGTGTGTGTGTGTGTGTGTGCGTGAGCATGTGAGAGACGCATGAGTGACAGAGAGACAGAGGGAGAGCAGGGAAAGGAAATGCAGATGAACGAATACGCTGCGTGTTTTAAATAGCGTTAAAAAATGAAAGACCTTGACAAAGACGAAAACTAAGGACATTTACTCTATAATTTTATTTTATTTTAGTTAGTTTTGCCAAACACACATTACAATTTTAGTTAGTTATCGTTTTTTTGTAATGCCTCATTTTTATTTTTATTTCAGTTAACGACAACAAAAACGACGTTTTCGTTTTTTCGTTCGTTTTCGTTAACGATTATAACCTTGTTACTAACGTAACCTCGGTTCTCTCTAGAGAGGGAACGAGTACTGCGTATCCTTGCCGTGCCTGCAGTTCGCTCTGGAAACCAGTGAACCAGCCTCTCGACGCTATATTTATAGCCCTAGGCCACGCCTATTTCGGCGGGACGCTATGCAAATGGGCGCGAAGCACCCCCATTGGTCAAGGCGTCAAGAGCGCCTTCTCGATAGGCTGCTGCAGTTGCCGCAGGACAGCCAATAGGCGCGCAAGCTGCCTCGCCTATGTCTGTATGCTGCTGCAATGCGTTTTGCATTATATAAAAATTAAGGATAATTTTTGGCTTCAGTATCTCGCGGAAAGAGACTTTCCCCCAAGCGTAAGTTCTTACGCAGTACTCGTTCCCTCTCTAGAGAGAACCGAGGTTACGTTAGTAACCGAGTATGTTTTACACAAATATAAGTAGGCTAAACATTTTGCAGTTTTAATGATGTCCTGTATGAACAAAATGGAGTATGTTTTTATGTTTCCACTGTTCGATCGCGATCGCGCCTCTCTCTCTCTGACACACACACACACGCATTCCAGCATTGCAATCTTGACATCGTAGCCTGTTCATTATGCTGCGTTCACACCAAACGCGAATAGAGCGTCAAATTCGCGCGTATAAAGCGAGCGTTTGAAGCGAAATAGCACCAAACTATAAAGTTTACACACTGACCTGTAAGGTTAAATCTTTGTCTGGAGCTGAAGCATTTCATCGACCTTCTCATAGGGATGGCTGACGCAAAACAGTCGTTCCGAAGCTTTGCGAGATCCCGAAGCGCAGATGTTTCGAAACACTGATCCGAAGCGTGATTCAAAACACCCATGTCACGTGACTATGGCCAAACGAAGCCTCGAAGTGTTTCATCAGGTGTGGTCCGCCGAATCAGCGTTTGATTGACAGGGTCGGGAACAGACCACACAATCGCACATCTGTATTTATAAGTGAAATCAAAGCATATCGTGGGTTTTTGTGAGAGGAGTTTGATTTTGAGATAGCGGATTTTTGATGATATAGTGACAGTGCGATTTGATTAGTTACAGGCTATTTAGGCTTACATTTAAATTTACACAACACATTGACTGATAAGCTAGAGACAGACAGAGTATACAGTGACACATTAATAGATACATAGATATAAATATATATAGACAGCTAGATTATAGAAACATATATAGATAGATTATAGATACATATATAAATACATAGATAGATTATATCTAGATACATATCTAGGTACATATCTAGATACATATATAGATTATAGATACATATCTAGATACATAGATAGATTCATATAGATAGATACATAGATAGATAGATTTGGATAGATAGATAAAATGGAGGCTCCCCAGAAGAGATGCCGTACATCTGTGGTGTGGGAGCATTTCTGTTTAGAAACCCCAAATAAAGTGATATGTGTGTATTGTGATCGGCAGCTTGCATACTGCAACAATACATCATCCATGATGCGCCATTTGAGGAGCACTCATCCTGCCATTTTGCAGGGTGCAGAGGATGGTAGCATTCCCCCTGTACCTAGGCCTGCTACTGCCACTGCTGGACCATCTCAGCAAGGTATGCATTGTTTGAAATATAATTATAATTGAAATATAATTACAAACTTTTGGGACACTGTTTAGAAAGTCCATAGCCCTATGCCCTACAACCTAATGTACCAATCACAACTGCCAATCATGTTAAAAATAGCTTCAATGTGAATGTAATATAATATAATATTGTGTGAATAGACATTTTATAGGTCTACATGAGACACACAATGCTACAGCTGATGCCACAGTGGAAGTGAAAAAATACATCAACGGTGCGTATTTGCCCAGAACTCATGATCCCCTAACTTACTGGAAAGAGAGAGCAGTAATCTTTCCTCATTTGTATGTCCTAGCTAAAAAATATCTGTGCATGCCAGCAACAAGTGTCCCTTGTGAGAGGATTTTTTCAAAGGCTGGAGAAATTCTCTGTAAAAAAAGAAGTAGGCTAAGTCCTTCCACAGCAGAGAAATGAATATTTTTGAATAAAAATCTCTAAAAAAGTGAGACATTGTGGCTTGATTTCTTTTATTAATAATCATTTTGCAGGACCAAAATAACATTATGCACAGTGAGGAGCCTATAGGTTACAAGCTTCACATATTAGAAAAATACAATAATTAAAAAAAAAAAACATTTTTTTAATGGCTCATCAAGGTTGTTTCAGATCAACACCTGCAAGTGACCACTAGGTGTCACCGTTGAGACGGGTGTCGGATTGATTCGAAGCCTCGAAACAATATGGCCCATTTGGTTCAACTGTTTCATTGCTTCACGAAGCCTCGATCTGCCCACCACTACCTTCTCAAAATAAAATGATTAATATAACCCTCCAATGCATAGTTAAGGCCCTTTTGGTGACTTTGAGATGATATATAATCTTTCTGTCTCCAAAAATCATCAATTGCCTCCTGTGAAATGTCTTCAACTGTGACAGCTGCCATAGTGCCTGTTACCGAATGTTGACTGTTTGTCCGAGTGAGTGGAGGGGGCGTGGCTTAGCCATAGGTCAATTCCTGCTTTACACTCAAATTGCAGTTCTAAAACACACCTTTTTCAAAACACTACACACAATTCTCTGCTTTTAGCACAATTTTCATGCAGAAAATCTCTTGTTTTCACAAGGAACACACTGCTATTCAGATATGCACACTGACTCGTCACTCATCACATGGGCAAACACCCTCACAGAGTTTTACAATTAGCAATCAGGGCCTGTATTCATTAAGATTCTAAGAATCCTCTCAGAAAACTCTTAATTTAGCTTAAAAACTTTTATGTAGGAGTCTTAGCTTAAAAGCGATTCGGGACCGATCTGAGAGCAACTCTGAGTAAGGAAAATATAAAAACTTTTATCTTAGTGAGGAGGCGGGGTTGACCCCGTTGCTATGTATGACACAATCTTTTGAAGACTGTGATTGGTTGGTTGTCCAAGAAGGAAAAAAAAAGTGATTTTAAGTATAGGGTCTATTCTAAGCCTCCACTTTGAACTTACATGCGTAATTTTTCCTATTTGATCGTTCTCTCACACACACTATTGCATTATATATGTCTATATAAATCCTTTTTTTATTTACCATGCTGTTGATTTCCTATAAGGTATTTGATTGCTTAGAATGATAAAAATTGTTCCACTCTTTCCAGTTACACTGATTGCTGGCATGTCTATTTAAGTGGTGGTTTGAATGTTGGTTTTAATGTATCAAACATGGAATTTTCCCAGTTGCCAAATATCGTAATGTAGTGATTACTTTCATTTCAGGCGCTATGGCATTTCTGCGCTGTGTCTGAGATATTAGCGTGTCTCTAAAAAGATTAGTCACAAACATGATCCCTGCACGATCTAATCTATAGTGTCTTATTAACTCACTGTCATCCATTGTCTGCAACACATTTCTTCTCCCTCTTCGTCTTTCTGCCATTTTCTCCTCTGCTAAAGAAACTCTTAAGCCTCTTAAAAGTCCTCGTCCGTGCTCCTAACAATTTTGACCTTAAGACCTCTTTTAAGGGTTAAGATGCTTTCTGAATTACTTTTTTCTTTACTAGGAGTTTTTCTTTAATTTTAAGAGTAAACGCCCACATTTCTAAGAATTTTCTTAGAATTTTGTCACTAGGAGCTACTCTTTGCATTAAGATTCTTTATGAATACGGGCCCAGAGCTTTAGCATAAAAGGGCAACAGGTGAGCTCTTCAATGGAGCAATGGATGCCAACATTGGGAATTTTTTTTTTTACTGTAACTGTATACAGTCAATTCTTCTGTTGTTTTGTATGTAGACCACTGTATGTACAACTTTGTGTTGGTTGGGATGTAGTACACTGTGTACATATTTGTTACCGTGTATTTGTGTGTTCTGTATGGAAGCTTGTTTCCCCCTTTTTATCTCACAATTCTGACTTTTTTTTTTCTCACAATTGCGAGATATGAAGTCAGAATTGTGAGAAATGAAGTCGCAATTCTGGGAAATAAAGTCGCAATTGCGAGATATAAAGTCGCAATTCTGAGAAATAAAGTCGCAATTGCGAGAAATAAAGTCGCAATTGTGAGAAATAAAGTCGCAATTGCGAGATATAAAGTCGCAATTCTGAGAAATAAAGTCGCAATTGTGAGAAATAAAGTCGCAATTCTGAGAAATAAAGTCGCAATTGTGAGAAATAAAGTCGCAATTGCGAGATATAAAGTCGCAATTGTGAGAAATAAAGTCGCAATTCTGAGAAATAAAGTCGCAATTCTGAGAAATAAAGTCGCAATTGTGAGAAATAAAGTCGCAATTGCGAGATATAAAGTCGCAATTCTGAGAAATAAAGTCGCAATTGTGAGAAATAAAGTCGCAATTGCGAGAAATAAAGTCGCAATTCTGAGAAATAAAGGCACAATTGGGAGATATAAAGTCAGAATTGCACGATATAAAGTCAGAATTGTGAGATATAAACTATTCCGAGGTAAAAAAAAAAAAAGTCTGTCTTTTTTTTCCCTTAGAATTGGACTTTATATCTCACAATTCTGAGAAAAGATGTCAGAATTGCGAGATATAAACTCACAATTGCGTGTTATAAAGTCAGAATTGCGTGATATAAAGTCGCAATTGCGAGAAAAAAAGTCAGAATTCTGACTTTATAACACACGATTCTGACTTTATATCTCGCAATTCTGACTTTATAACGCAATTCTGAGAAATAAAGTCAGAATTGCGAGATGTAAACTCGCAATTGTGAGATAAAAAGTCGCAATTATCTTTTACAGTTTTTCTCGATTGTTTACACACATTTTCTGAAAGCATGCCTCATATTCTCAGAACTCTACACACAAATCAAAAAACACACACACAATGGGCAAAACCCCTCAATTCTCCTGCAAAATGAAACTTTACATTCAAAACAATGTTATTTCTTCTCAAAATGGTATTTTGTTTTCAAATGACACACACAAACCATCATATGAATAGACATTTATAAGAACCAGTTGAACACTGATGTGCTCAATGTAAAACACTATGATGAATGGAAAACACTTCTTCTCCATTCATCATAATGACTTAGGCCTTTTTTTTTTTGTTCAGTGTTACACTTACTACAGACAGTACATATATAAGTGTGTTGTAAAATATTTGAGAATATTGAATACTGGGATTGGATTCTCACATTTCTGGATGGTCTAAGGAGTGTTTAGTTTGAGCGAGCGCAGCAGTGCTTCCCAACTATGTCGTGGTTTGGGACGGTGTCAGCTTTCACTGAATCCGACAGAGTGGTTCAACAACAACCATTCATAAATGCGTTCCTTCCCTCCACCATACAGGCCTTTCCTCAGCCCAATAGAAGAACTTACCTCTGCGTGGAGGTGGAAAGTCTAGGACTGAACAGCTCTAAGACATGAGAATAATAATTCTGAGGTTTTTTTTTTTTTTTTGTAGTAACATGGTTTTCAGTATTTTCATTATACTTAGATGTGATTTATTTAGATTGGTGTGCTTTATTTCTTTTTTTAGCAAAATGTTTACTATATACAATAAAAAAAAATAAAAAATTTTTTAACTACATGCTGTGTTCTCCATTTTTTTATGTAGTGTTTAATGAATGATCTGTAGTGCTTGCATTCTCCTGTGTGTATGATCTGAAAGCATTGTCTGATTTCGAGTACAGGTGAAATGGTTTTAAAGCAATTGTTTGATTTTGCCAGAAGAGTCAATGGTTTTGTGAATCTAGTTTGAAGATTTGATTTTGTGTTTAACGTTTCGAGAAATGTGTTTTAGCAATTCAGGAAAACTAATGAAACAGCAGGCAGAAAACAGAGTTAAGAAACAGGAAAAGTTCGCAACCAGGGTGAACGGTACAAATGAGGCAGAAAAATCCAAAACACAAGGCAAACAGGAAAAAATGCAATAAATTCCAGGGTCAAAAAACGGGTGAAATGCTCAGAATGATTCCCAAAAGGAATGATCAGCTTTTCAACCGAAGCGTGTACTAGCTGTGCTAAATATAGCGAGACTGATGAGCTTAATGCAGTTGAGGAGAGCTGTGACCCGGAAGTCTAAACTCAGGAGACGACGGACTCCCTCCTGTGGAGAACAGGTGCTATTCCACACAGAGCTTCAGGCATGACGATCTGGGTCTACAATGTCGTCAAAATGTTTGCGCAAATATGTATACACGTTGTTCGCGGAAGTTTTTTTTGGAACGTTTTATTGAACATTCGTCTAATGTATTTTTTAAACGTACTTTTTTGATCATTAAAGATAATACACGTGTATAAGGAACTAAATAATAAATGTAAGTTTTGGTAACACTCTATTTTGATGGTCCCTTTTGAACATTCAACTTTGCAACTATACGTGTTAACTAAAGGAAAACTCCGACTTTTTGGGACTTTAGCTTATTCACAGTATCCCCCAGAGTTAGATAAGTCCATACTACCTTTTTCATTTCTGTGCGTTCTGTAAGTGTTATTTGACGCACCCACCGCTAGCCTAGCTTAGCACAAAGACTGGATGTAAATGGATAATGGTAGCATACTAATCCCAATAAGTGACAAAATAATGCAAACATTTTCCTATTTGCATGTTGTGATCTGTTTAGTCACAGCGTGTACAAATAACAAGGCTATATGAGACAGAGACCATTTTTAATCGTATAAATACTGGGAACTATATTCTCACTAGGCGTAGGAGCACAGCTAACGTTACTTGGGCGGAGTGATTACCGCAGCACACGAGATGTTATGTATTTTGGATGTTATGAGTTGTGACTCCCAGATCACATTGCCTGTTTAGGGTATAAAAAAAGGACCAAATCTATAACTGTAACTGCCATTGCATGTTTAAAACAATTATATCCTATACTTCAACTCATATAATGTTGACATATTATATATCATTGGAAAGCTTACAAACTCAAGATTAAGCCTGTGAAAACCGTTTTGAAATCGGACCTTGCGTTACCATAAAAATGGTTAAAAAAAATTGGTAAAATGGTAAAAAATGTTGGATTAGGTCTGGCTGACTAATTGATCACAGATAACTTGAAGCAAATCATGTGACCAGCATACTCAAGACAGACAGGAGGTGTTTCTCAATGTCAAGGATACTTCCTTGGCAGGACTGGTCCTTCCAAGTCACTTCCTTCAGAGGCTAGGCGAGGTTCCTCTTTAGCATTCGGAGAACACGTAAATGGAACAGGCTAGCAAGTGCACGTCAGTGCGTCATTACGTCAGTGAAAATGAAAAACAGAGCGTTGCTATGGACGCAGTTCTGTTCACTCAGGCAATATAATCGTTTTTAAATCAATAAACTCCTTTTTAATCATATTGATTATTGACTGTTAAGTGTGTTTAAACAGTGCGGGTCAATTTGACCCATAACATAATGGATGTAATTATTTTTTAAAACAAATGTTTGGTAACGTAAATATATTTACATTTGAAAGCATATTGATCCGTTAACGCTCCGACTCCGTTAACGTCCAACATTTTGAATTTTTTGAACAAGATAGCAAAGCTGCGCGCATAGGATTGTGGGTGATTTGAGAGCGCGAAGAGCGCGAAGGCTACACATATGCATCCTTTCCTGTATATGGGATATTTTTCGAACGAAGGACTCAGTCCTTGGTGGAAATTCCGAGGATCCTCGACATTGGAACAGTCCTTCGACGGATGTCGATGACGTAGCATCCTCGAAATTCTGGCTTCCGAGGATCCTTCCTTGACATTGAGAAACGCCTAGGCTGTATCAGTTTAACCTGTACATTTTATAATTTGTAAAAAAAAAAAAAAAAAAAACCCTCAGAATACAACGATTGTTACAAAAATGAATACAAAGTTAATCCCTTTTTCATACCCAAAAGTGCCTCAGGTGTAACATATATTTCAAAACGTGCTAAATAACAACATGAACAACATTTTTATACATTTTCTTTTTCAGCAACCTTAAGACAATGTTCATAATTAATGTTAGCAGTGTTAGCATTATTTTTTCAAAAGAAAAGTAGCCTAAGTTTAATATATATTTACTTATCTCAAAATCTGAATGTCCTGCACCACTGGCAGCCATGTTGCATTTAGGTCAGGCTGACTAATTTATCACAAAAATGTTTAAACAAATCATGTGACCAGCAAGACAGACCAGGCTGTGATAAATGATAAAAGGATTTGATGAAAAAATCATTCTTACGCCCCCAAAAAGACGACAAAAACTATGTTACAACTTACACCCAGATCACATTGCCAGTTTTAGGGTTAAAGCAATAAGCCCCTTGAAGCCGTGTTTTACAGTGGATCTAGACCAGCTGAGGGGCGTTGTTAGGCACGACGCGGACCTGTGCACCCCCTTAGCTGTTCTAAATCCACTGTAAAACACGGCTTCAAGGGGCTTATTGCTTTTATAAAACGGTAACTCCATAACAATATCCATTTTATTATTTATTTTATTTATGAAATAACCCCCAGAAACAAAAATATATAACGTTATAACACGTTTATTCCTCCGCCAAGCAATGTAGTTCCTAAGAGGTTGCCTAGCAACACATGCAGCAACAAAGAATCACAAACGGCAGTTGCGCAGTAACACTAATGTAACGCGGTCGCAGGTGTGTGTGTTTGTTGAGTCTTTACAACGGCTTCAAACGCGGCTCAACCAATCAGAATCAAGGACTGGAACTATTCGTTTTATAAAATAGATTTGACTGACTTTATTGAACCTATTCAATTACTGTATAATCAGGACTTCGAACTTCCCTTTCTGTTGCAGCCATTCTATTGATTATTTACAACTGCACTATTAAATCCAATGTGTGCAGATGGAGTCAGACCACAGAAAATAATGAAATATTTGACTTTAATTCCTGCGACAGCAAGTGTGATTTGCTGCAACATGGCTTCTGAATCACAAGAACACGTAAAGGCTGTCTTCACTGGCCTTCATTACAGCTTGCTGATGAATATGTTATTGTACTGTCTTAAGAAAGAGCTCTTGGTTGAAGGCTTGACACAGAACAGCAGTAATGGCAGTAACAGCACATACGCAGCACTAATATTTACTCATATGGCACTTCCTGAACTACCAGCTTTAACCCCGTAAATGCTGATGCTAAAGAAAACAGCAAATCACAACTATTACAAACAGACTACATTATTGTTATTAATGTACTAATGTTATAATACTGTTTAATAAATGATCTAATCATGTTTTAATACAAATATAGAAACATGAAATAACAAAACAAACATTATAAATAAAAACTCAAGCCATAAATTGTCCAATATGCTCTGACACGGTTTGACTATATGTTCATGTTATTTGCTTTTGAGGTCGATGATGTTCGTCACATGTATCATGAACTTAGTCTTAAATACAGAAACGACACCAAACACTAAAGGAGACGGTGCAGGTCTTTTTACGCACATGTACACACAAAATGCCATGAGCTATATGTTAAACCAACTGTGTTCTGCATAAGCTGAAGGATTCAGACTTCAGGACTTCAGACACAGTTACTGGAATCAAGTTTTATGTGTCTCGGTCACGTGACCCAGCGCAGTGTTGGGAAGGACATTCTGGTCCAGGAACAGTTGCGCAACAGCATGAGATTAAAACTTTTGCCAGATGTGACGCATTCTGTGCCGTAACTCTGAATCTGAGACAGTAAAGTACATTCTGAGACGATATCTGATAACTGAATACTGTATACAACAGAATGTACGTATGATCATAGGCCTTATACTTTACTTCTGCGTTCAACATATGCCTCGCTGAGATTTTAAATACAAAATTGAAAACACTTACTTTATTTATATTATAAGTAAAATATTATTTTATGAACATTATATTATTTTGTTTAAATTGACCACATACAAAAAGATGGACTAAGAAGTCAAAATTTAAACACTAAAGACACTATTTGGTGTTTATCTGATCACATCATAATTTGATTTTACTGTTTGGACATATAAATATCAGCAACTGCACCACATTGCCTATTTTTGCTCAGTTTGGGCTTCTGAATAAATAAATAATATATATATATATATATAAATCTGATCTCCATTTTCTTCAACAAAAAAACAACAACAAAAAACAACAACACCTCCATTTTTGAAAAAATATGTTTTGTTATTTTTTGATCCAAATGTGTGGAAACAGACCACACATTAGCCTTAGACCACACAAAGACCACTTAGCCTTTTCGTTTTCTTTATTTCTTTCTCTTTCTTTCTTTCTTTCTTTCTTTCTTTCTTTCTTTCTTTCTTTCTTTCTTTCTTTCTTTACGTGACGTCGGAAGGAACAAATGATTCATGAACTATTACAAAACCCGGAAACGGAGCGAATTATGTTTAGAGGGGGAACCAAGTTAGACGTTACGTAATATTTGTTTTAAATATTAATATTACCTTATTTAATTAGTGAGCTTACAAATTTATTTATATGTTAACTAAAAAAAATCGGATAAAAGATAGCCATTTAGTTGCTTTTATCCATTTTCACCGTATTCCCCGTCACTGATCCCCCTCTGCAAATGGACTAGTCCAGCCTTTATTTAGCTGGTGCTCAGCGCGTGTGAGGAAGTGTGCTCGCCATTATTCATTTGTTTGGGTTACTCTTCGGAAACAGTTGTCTTTCCTCAAGTATTTCGGTAAGTTTTGCTTTAAAGTGGTCTTTTATGGTAAACCTTGTTCGTATTTCATTTTTATTCTCGTGTGATTGACCCAGGGAGCCATTTTTAAGACATTTTGAGTTCTCAAGGTACCTACGCAGTTTGGAAAAGTATGGAATTTGTTTTGAGTATTGTCCAGGTGTGGATGAGAATGGGCAAATAGTTGTGTGTTCGAGACTATTGTCCCTTATTTAGTGTTTTCTAAAATCTAAAATTAAGAAGACTCTAAAAATAAATGTATCGTACGAGCAGAGTGTTTTCATGACGCAAGACTAGTGATTGTCGAACACAACTGAATTAAAGGAACACATTTTAATTATGCGAAACTGTGTATTTACTATAAGCGAGTCTCTTTTGAACGAATGTGCGTGTGCCACTCAAACCAGCTGTAGCTAAATGAGCTGCAAACGATCATCTGGTTGTACTTTACAGTGTAGTGAATAGTGATCATCGTCCATTAAACCAGGGCCGCAGTCTCGCGAAAGAGGGGCGGAGCTAGAGCGGGGCGGGGCTTACTGCGCAGTTCGCTCACTGGATGAGAAGTGCGTCTTTTAAAATAAGAAAACATTTCAGGATCTCACAGAAATGCATTATAATTTTTCAAATCCCTTGTTAATGTGCGTAACTTCATCATAGTCTAAGATTGTACATGGTAATATGGGAAAAGTACTGATAGTAGTTGAATGCCCGATATATTTTCATTTAAGATTAATTTAGTTCGTTTTTTTTTTTTTTTAGAATAGAGATCACAATCTCCCATGGTTCTGAAAACAAAGCAGACAAACAAAATATGTAGTTTACATGAGGTTCTGACAAACTCTTCTATTTAATGTTGAGTAACGTTACTGTCTAAAATAATATTGATACGTTAATTTTAAACGAATGTATTAGTTTACATATTCTTTTTTTTTTTTACGAATCCAAGTACATTAAGACACTTGTCACCACCTACTGGCATAATAAAGCACACGGCTTATTTGAAGCGTAACATTACTTTCAAAAGGTCAATTGCTGGTTGTGATTGCCGCTGCCACAACATCAGTCTAAATCCTGATTATACACTTTATACTAATACTTTTTTATAGAAATATACTACATTTGTTCATTTAGCAGACGCTTTTATTCAAAGTGACTTACAAATGAGAACAATAGAAGCGGTGTTTGTATCAATGGATCAAGTGTTGCTTAAAGTGTTTTACTATAAATATACCAAAAGAATACTATAGAAATATAGCCTAGTGTGAGGTAGAACGTTTGTGACGCAGTTTTAAATCGTTTGTTCTTTCTCTTAAGGTATCTTTTATGAGTACTCAAAAGCAGCAGAAGCCAACGCTAACAGGCCAGCGTTTCAAGACACGCAAGAGAGGTTTGTCTTTGTTTTTTATTTAAAAGTTGTCACTTTTGTACTTTAGTGAATCAGATTTTAAAAACAATTGTAGTTTCGTGTTAATGTGGATGACTAAAGTCACCTGTCGCCACCTACTGGTGTAATGTTGTTTGCTTCAATAACGAGGATATCAAGTTACTTTCAGAAGGTGATTTGTTCTTTTGATCGCTTCCGTAGTGTTTATATCCAAACTATAAACTTTTATTCCAGTACTTCTGTGATATGAATAACGCGGAAATGACGATACTGTGTGGTTGAAAAGACGGTTTCATGCCTAGATGGCCTAACGGCTTTCTCTAGATCAACACAGAATTTTTTTTTTTAATGTATAAATGATTAATCGCACTGCTTTAGTGTCGGTGGACTTTACTCTGAACCTCTTACTGAGATCTAGGCATGTCATTGGACGCTACGCCTCACTCACTTCTGCTTTCTCTTCCGTTTGAACAGATGAAAAGGAGAGATTTGACCCTACCCAGTTTCAGGAACACATTGTACAAGGACTAAATCAAACTGGCCCTGATTTGGAGGCTGTTGCCAAGTTCCTAGATTCCTCTGGTGCCAAGCTTGACTATCGGCGCTATGCAGAAACCCTGTTTGACATCCTGGTGGCTGGTGGAATGCTGGGTAAGAGGATGTTTGTCTCTTTTTGAACCGCTTTGTTTCAGCAGTGAATTATAGTCTTTAACTAGAGTGTTTCCATCTGTCGTCAGCTCCGGGAGGTGCCATATCTGACGACATGACTCGGACTAACTTCTGTCTCTTCACCGCAAACGAAGATGTGAAGACCATGAGAGCGTACGCTCAGGTATGTGAAGTCTCTCTGTCAGGAATGTGGGTCAAGATGTGTAATGGTGTCTGAGGCCTGTTTACAGCCGGTATTGAGATGCGTTTTAGTCAATTGGATCACAAGTGGACGACACTAAATACAGCTGTAAACGGGGTCTAAAACGTCTCAAGCTCGTCCACTTTCACCACTTCCAGAGGCAGTGAAAACTCATTCGACCGGACTGCTTTCATAGTGTTAAACGCATGTGATTGAATGTCTTCGAACAGCTACAAAACACTGTCTACTCTCCACTACTGACCTAATGCGTGAACATTATGGGAAGAACTCTAGTCAGATGGGATTTAGACTTATAAATTTGGTAAACTTTTTTTCTTTTCAAACCAAACTTGGGTCTTCATTAGACAGTTGGCGCATGTGACATCAAAAGCTGATGCTCTCCGTCATCTCCGCTCATGTTCATATGTAAATAGCATGAGCTTATTTCAGCCATTAGATCAAACGATCTGTAAAAAACTAAGTTTACCCGCCCATAGACCCTCCACTTGACAAAATCAGGACAGAAGTGGTTGAAAGTGGATAAAAGAGAGGGATTAAAACACCAGGTGTAAACGGGAATGTGTCTCCCTCGTCTACTTGTGATCCGATCGACCAAAACACCTCTTACTACCAATACTTTATACGTTCTCAAATTGACTTCCTGTTTTTTATTGTTTTAGGTTTTTAACAAGTTAATCCGGCGTTACAAGTACCTGGAAAAGGGTTTCGAAGAGGAGATCAAAAAGGTAACTTGAATCCAATATCAGCCTATAACATTTGGGCTTTTAGAGACCAAAGACTAAAGTTTGTGCCTTTTCTTCTCCAGTTGCTCCTGTTCCTGAAAGGGTTCAGTGAGTCCGAGCGCAACAAGCTCGCCATGCTTACTGGCATTTTACTGGCTAACGGGAGCATATCCGCCTCAATCCTGGGCAGCCTCTTCAATGACAACTTGGTCAAAGAAGGTACGTCTGACACACACTCAGGTTTTCTCTGATTTGCTTGTTTTTATACTAAACGTGGTGTTGCTTTAAATAGGAGTGTCTCCGGCCTTCGCTGTGAAGCTGTTCAAAGCGTGGATCACCGAGAAGGACATTAACTCTGTGGCCTGCGCTCTGCGTAAGGTCGGCATGGACGACCGGCTGATGGTGAGTCTGAGTGCATCAGAAACGGCCTTTATTAGCAAGTACAATAACAAGAGTACAAAACATATTTCTATAGCACATTTAAATCTGCCGTTGACACAGTGCTTAACTGCATAGATGATACAAGGCAATTACGTAGTCAAACACAAAATTAAAACCTGTGCACGCAATCAGTTCTAAGAGCCATACTAAAAAGATGACTTCAAACTAGACTTGAAACATGTACAAGGAATTTTCCCTAGTGCACAGGTGCATAAAAATAGTAAGGAATAAACATATTAATAAAAATTGACTTCTATTTTTAACTGTACATCAGTGTAATTGTATGCAAAATGTCAGTTTGACCTTTGAAGATGCAGCATATCAGAGTGAGTGATTTAATGCAAGTGAACCTGTTTTATGGCAGTCATCTCCACCTGTTAATGTGTCTTGTGTTGCAGGAGCTGTTCCCGGTGAACAAGCGCAGCTATGAGTATTTCTCCAAGTACTTCTCTGACGCTGGGCTGAAGGAGCTCTCTGATTTCTCCCGTAACCGGCAGTCGATAGGAGCTCGCAAGGAGCTTCAGAAAGAGCTGCAGGAGCAGATGGCTCTGGGCGTTTCCTTTACTGAGGTCCGTGAAGACGCTTCTACTCGAGCCGCTGGCCTTCTGCCTCAGAATCTGTGTTGAGAGAAAAATCATGATCCGTGATCTGTTTCTTCCAGATTATCTCCAGTTGCAAGGAGGAAATGAAGCGGAGCAGCATCTCTGAGCAGAAGATGATTGGGATCATGTGGACCAGCATCATGAGCTTGATGGAGTGGAACAAGAAAGAGGAGCTGGTCGCTGAGCAGTCCATCAAACACTTGAAGGTTAGAGGGTTATCGAGCTACACCTACGTTATTCTGGATACACTGTCTCGCCACACACGCTTTTCCAAACGCTTCTAGTCCACGTTAAATATTAAATAAAACACAAATATGACTGAGATGATACCAAGATGTCAGACATGTTATTCTTTTGTAGGGCCCTGTGAAATCAGTTTTATATTCCAAATTCTTTTTTTTTTCTTTTTTTTTCTTTTTTTTTAATGGTTAAATTAAGCAATCAAAAAGCTTGTCTAATTATGAAACTTTTACAATTTATTAGTTTAATAAATTAAATGCTTACGGCCATATGGTTTTTTTTTTCTCTTCAAAAATTTCATTTTTACCAAGTTCCGTTTTGGTCTTCTGAATTCCATTGTAATGGTTTAATTAAATAAATAATTTAAAAAAAATTACGTTTTTCAGAAATGTGTTAATTTTGGTTAATGTACAAAACAATTTAATTGCTTTTAATCAAATGAAATCAAAACACTTTTGTCAAAGTGCTGCACAAATGAGCTTTACTGTTAGAAATTAAAACATGGAAGAAATGTAATAACTAATATTAAGTGTTCTTACATTGAGGCCTAGCTAAACTCTACTGTACAACAGTAATATATGTCACAATTTCTTGAAGACCTTTGAGTTTCTGTTTGATATGACAATCTTCTCAAATGAAACCGTAACATGCTCAAAGTGAATATTAAACCATAAAAAGACTTCAAATATGAATCTGTGTGAATGAATAGTTTCATGTCTGACACTCAGTGTTTTCAGCCTTTATGAGCATCACGTGAGTTTGGTACATGAAACCATTAATTCACAGATTCATATTTGAATAGTCTCTTTATGGTTTCAAATTCAGACTAATCTATCACAATTATCATAGACTCTAGACTAATCTATCACAATTTGATTCAAGTGTACTGACCTGCTTTTATCTATTCCTCAAATTTGACTAATTCCGTGAAGTTCCACGTAATACAGTAAATTCTGTCTTGATATCCATCGGTACAAAACGTATGTCGAAGCAAACAGCGTTACAAAAGCTCAGTTTCTCCAGGACACATGCTGCCTCTTATCTGCAATATTTTGGTAATTTGAGAACTGGGGCTCGTTCTTCGTACGTTGCTTATTACATCCGAGATCAAATGACACATCCAAGATGATTTCATCGTGCTAATCATAATCCGGCTAATTGAGTTCTTCGAACACACTTGCCGGATAGGATTAGTATCGCTGGATTGAGTTATCTGAGATAACTGCGCGTTCACGCGCTGGCTTAAAAGGGGATATGTATCGATAGTGGAAACATTGATCAGCAACGCTGCCATTGGCTGCTCAGCGTGGCCAAAGAGCGCGCACAGTTTTTCTCATATTATATCTATGATTTTTCTCCTCAGCAGAGCAAGAACTAATAGTCGAAGTTTATTCGGAATTTTAATGTTTTAATCAAAACGCCAGGGAACACCTCAAAGTCTGCAAAAGCCAGGAGAGAGGGCTGGCAAAAAGTTGCAGACAATTTAAATCCGTTAGAAGTGGCCATGTTAGATGTTTTTATCACTTATTAGCCTATATTTTTGTATTTTAATAATTGCATAATTACTTTGTTCATTGTAATGTCAGAGTCACCACACTATGGGAACAAATAAAAGTGAAGTACAAAAATATTCTAATGGTAATTTTTAGTTATATTATAGTCTCTTTTATGAAAGGCACTGTTAAATAAATGGTTGTCTGTTTATAAAAGCAATCAAGAAAAAGGCTGAGAAAAAAAAAAGATCTTAGAAGCCTACACTGTATTTTTGCTGCATTAAATTAAGGCCATATAGTCATTTCAGCTGTTAAATCTTGAGCAATGATGAATTGCTTTGACTTGTGGAAGTAAAAACTGATAAACTTATGTTAATGTAAAAATATGTATTGAAGAAGAGTTCAAAAAGAGTTATTGATCACATTTTTCCCAAGTGTAGTTCATTGTAATGACATTGTGTTTTCCTCTTTTGTGCACTTTTACATAATACACCAACACTTGTTAACTTAAGTGGACATTTTCTAACTTTCCAAAGGAAAGAAAGTATAAGACTTTGTAATGTCCATTTGTTTCCATTGCACTGGACAGTGAATAAACCCTCTCAGATAACTGTCATATGGAGGAACTAGCCTACCTGCAAGTGCATAAAGAACTTTACTTAATTTATACTTGTATGCTTTATGGCTGCAATATAAGTTTAAGGATTCCACATCTACAGAAAGGCCTACAGAAGAGTCTGCACAGACAGAGGACACATAGGCCTACAGGTGGGCAGTGTATAGCCAACTTTTCCTTTTATTTGTTGCATGAGGCATGTGTCTAATATCACTTGTTGCAGACACTTGACCACTGGCTCTTCTTTACAAAGAACAAATGAAATAAAACTCAAGGAACTAAGCATATTTGTCTTTTATTAAACATTTAATGAAAAGTTTTTTTTTTTTTTTTTTTTGGCAATGTTGTGTAATATGGCACATGCAAATGCAACAATGTCACAGGCCCTGTCAGGTGTGCAACCCTCAGACTTTTCAGACACTGAAATCTTCCCTTTAGTTAGCCAAAGTTAATTTCATTGTGTGCCCTTGTCCTGGCTAGAGCTGCATTGTAACTGGTTTGGGTCAGGGAATGGGGTCTTAAAACACCTGTCTGCAGGCAGGAACATGTCATAATCACCTATGAAGAAATGCAGTTCTGTTAGGATCAGCATAAGTGTATGTAATACAGTGAGCTTCATATTTAATTGTGGAACTTTCCTTACCACTTTCAAATAATGTGCATAAATGTGAATCTCTGAAAATTCTTAAGTCATACACAGATCCTGACCATTTTGCTTTCACATTTGTGATATGGAAGATTTGTCAACTGCCTTTTTTTTATTTGATATAATATTATTAATCTGGAATATTAAGAATCACAATAGTAACTGGGCTGCACATTTACATTGTGAACCCCCTTTCTGTTCACATAATCCCCTTCATTGAGGCCTTGATGGCAGTCTAGCCTATAAGCCTGAGTGACGTACTGTAATCAGCATGGTCATGATCGCATGATCTTCATAAAAAAATATTTAAATAGTCTAATAAATAGTAGGCTATAGTCTAATAAATTTTTTTTTTTTAAAAAGCTGCTTAAAAAAACTGATTTACATTGGGTCTTCAGTGGCTTGGAAATGCCACAAAAACTAAAAAAAAACTAAAACTGTTTTTTAAACCTAAAAGCGCCAGGTAAACTCCGAATGACATGACAAACAGCACTTTCCATCAAGTTCTCCGCATCTCCAATAGTGTAAAGGAAAGAGCCACTCGCAATTAATCTTAGGGTACAGTTTGTGCTGTAGTTAAAGCCCGACTCCGACAAGTCGAAAATAAATGTGCGTTTCCAACAAATTAATAATGTAAACGACAATCTCATGAGTCACGAGGAAAAAAAATATATATCAGAAAGTGCACTATCGCACTGCGCTGGACTTCCCGTATCATCTCCGTTTATGAGCCGCAGTCTAATCCTGTTTACATGAAATAAGCCTGCTCCCGAGCAGGTTTAAGATTGCGCACCTGTTGCTATGACAGCAAGTCCAGGATGAGCGTCGAAGAACCAAACAATCCAAGATCATGCCAAATCGTCAACAATCAAATCCAGCTAACTGAGTTAGCGACGTACGAAGAACGGGCCCCAAGTGTTGCATGATTCTCTATGCCGTGTCAATACCAATGACCCTGTTAATATTGAGCATACTCTTGACTCTCTCTCCTCAGCAACACAGCCCTCTCCTGAAGGCCTTCACCACTCAGGGCCTGTCTGAGCTCACGCTTCTGCTGAGGGTTCAGGAGTACTGTTACGACAACATCCACTTCATGAACGCCTTCCAGAAGATCGTTCTGCTGCTCTATAAAGGTAGAGCTCCTCTAATGCTGACTCTAGTGCTCCTGAAGAGCTTTATTAGACCGCTCCTAAACCTCTGCTGCTTCTCCTGCAGTGAATGTTGTGAGTGAAGAGGCCATCCTGAAGTGGTACACCGAAGCCCATCTCGCCAAAGGGAAAGGCTTCTTCCTGGAGCAGATGAAGAAGTTTGTGGAGTGGCTGAAGAGCGCAGAAGAGGGTGAGTAGCCGTCCCAGTTAAACCTCCAAATCTCCCTCTGGATTCCTCTATTGCTCATATTTGATGCAAGTCTCTCCTGTGTTTCAGAATCTGAGTCTGAGGAGGAAACGGACGGAGACTGAAGCCGGATCGCTTCGTTCCGGAATAATCTACTGCCAGAATTGTCTTGTATTTTGAAGCTGAAGGGTCCAGATCATTTAAGGGCTTAACTTGCAGAACTGTTTTTAAAGTCTTGATTTGTTCTGTACTACTCAGTTTTTATATAAGATCTTTTTAAGATGTTAGTTGGATTTGTTCTGGATATTTACTTGCAGTGTGACTTTTTTCTTTTTTTTTTAATCTCCATTTTGACTTGATTCTAGAAAAATAAAGTATATAGTCCAAGTCCTGCTTCAGTAGTTCTTTAAAGCTTCCAACTCCATTAGGAAGACAAAAGGGCACCTCCTTTGGTCACTGGTCATGTGACTGGACTGGTGGGGTTTATGTAGTTCATAGTAAATGAGAAGTTAAATTCAGTGACTTGCAGTCCAGTTTGAACACCTCAGGGTTTGTTTACATGATGTACTAAACTGAAGTTTTTCATTTGTGTACAGCTAACATTATCAAACGATCCCCATTCACACAGATCTGAACTTAATCGCTGTATTCTGCTGCCAGGCCAGTATCTGTCTGTTCAAAATTAGCCAGATTTGATTAAATTTCAGGGTAAATTGTCTGAGATTAGCAGATATATCAACGCTGATCGTGGCTTTGGGCAATGCAGTGATTGGCTGATGGCAAGACAGCAACGTAATGAAGCGTCACAGATCTGACACTGTTTTCTTGTCTCTAGACTAGAGACTCAAGCGATTAAATGACTTTATTTACAGTTAAGTGAAATGTACTGTTACATGATTCACAATTTCATGATTTCTAGTATTTGTACAGGCTTGACATCTTTTTCAATGTAGTTAGCAAATCATTGCATTTGACCTGTGCATCAGATACATGACAGCATGAAGTGTTTTAAAGGTTATGTGCATCAAGCCTCTCCAATAACAGCTGTTCAAATTAATACATGTCTCAGACTAACTACATCAGCAAGACTCCAATATAGTTATTAAGGTAAACCGATAAATCTCTCAATGAGTAAAACCGGCTGTCTTATGATGGACTACACATTTGTTTTAAATTATTTAACATTATCATCCCTGGTTCACTAATGTACTCTACTTAAGAAAAGCTGGGTAACACTTTATAATAACACTCAGTTGTAAGTCATTTATAAGTGGTTAATGAACTAATCATTTACAAAACATTCATAAATGATTAGTAAGCGATATATTAACAGTTGATGTATGTTTTGTAAATTCAGTTACAAGTCATTTACATCTGATTGGTTAATGATTAATCATTTACAAAACATGAATATGCATTTCATAAATGTTTAATACTTTTTTTTTTGTATGTATGTATGAAGCCATTAGAGAGCGGGCTGGACCCGAATAGTCGTTCGGTGGGTTGGTATTTGAATTGAAAATTTTACATTCGAATATTCGTTTGTTGTTTGCACACCTGCATCCCCCTCGAAACGGCTCTCGTACACGCTTGAATATGTTCGACACTGTAAAATCTGACGAAAAACAATACTCTTACAGTTGTCTTATATAGCCTAGCCATTTTTAATAGGATGGACAGTTGAAGGAACCCAACCTCGTTATACTTAATAAATATATTTGCTGCTTCTTGGCCTACTAAAGTGTTCCTGCAACGGGAGTATTCTCTGGCTAGAGCGCAGAACAGCGGAGTGTGTGTGGACAGAAGTGCATGAGAACAGCGGAGTGTGTGTGGACAGAAGTGCATGAGAACAGCGGAGTGTGTGTGGACAGAAGAGCAGAACAGCGGAGTGTGTGTGGACAGAAGAGCATGAGGACAGCGGAGTGTGTGTGGACAGAAGCGCATGAGGACAGCGGAGTGTGTGTGGACAGAAGAGCAGAACAGCGGAGTGTGTGTGGACAGAAGAGCAGAACAGCGGAGTGTGTGTGGACAGAAGAGCATGAGGACAGCGGAGTGTGTGTGGACAGAAGTGCATGAGAACAGCGGAGTGTGTGTGGACAGAAGAGCATGAGGACAGCGGAGTGTGTGTGGACAGAAGAGCAGAACAGCGGAGTGTGTGTGGACAGAAGTGCATGAGAACAGCGGAGTGTGTGTGGACAGAAGAGCAGAACAGCGGAGTGTGTGTGGACAGAAGCGCATGAGGACAGCGGAGTGTGTGTGGACAGAAGAGCATGAGAACAGCGGAGTGTGTGTGGACAGAAGAGCAGAACAGCGGAGTGTGTGTGGACAGAAGTGCATGAGAACAGCGGAGTGTGTGGACAGAAGAGCATGAGAACAGCGGAGTGTGTGTGGACAGAAGAGCAGAACAGCGGAGTGTGTGTGGACAGAAGTGCATGAGAACAGCGGAGTGTGTGTGGATAGAAGTGCATGAGAACAGCGGAGTGTGTGTGGACAGAAGTGCATGAGAACAGCGGAGTGTGTGTGGACAGAAGTGCATGAGAACAGCGGAGTGTGTGTGGACAGAAGTGCATGAGAACAGCGGAGTGTGTGTGGACAGAAGAGCATGAGAACAGCGGAGTGTGTGTGGACAGAAGTGCATGAGAACAGCGGAGTGTGTGTGGACAGAAGAGCATGAGAACAGCGGAGTGTGTGTGGACAGAAGAGCATGAGGACAGCGGAGTGTGTGTGTACAGAAGTGCATGAGAACAGCGGAGTGTGTGTGGACAGAAGAGCATGAGGACAGCGGAGTGTGTGTGGACAGAAGTGCATGAGGACAGCGGAGTGTGTGTGGACAGAAGTGCATGAGGACAGCGGAGTGTGTGTGGACAGAAGAGCATGAGAACAGCGGAGTGTGTGTGGACAGAAGTGCATGAGAACAGCGGAGTGTGTGTGGACAGAAGAGCATGAGAACAGCGGAGTGTGTGTGGACAGAAGAGCATGAGAACAGCGGAGTGTGTGTGGACAGAAGAGCATGAGAACAGCGGAGTGTGTGTGGACAGAAGAGCATGAGAACAGCGGAGTGTGTGTGGACAGAAGTGCATGAGAACAGCGGAGTGTGTGTGGACAGAAGAGCATGAGAACAGCGGAGTGTGTGTGGACAGAAGAGCATGAGAACAGCGGAGTGTGTGTGTACAGAAGTGCATGAGAACAGCGGAGTGTGTGTGGACAGAAGAGCAGAACAGCGGAGTGTGTGTGTACAGAAGTGCATGAGAACAGCGGAGTGTGTGTGGACAGAAGAGCATGAGAACAGCGGAGTGTGTGTGGACAGAAGTGCATGAGAACAGCGGAGTGTGTGTGGACAGAAGTGCATGAGAACAGCGGAGTGTGTGTGGACAGAAGAGCATGAGAACAGCGGAGTGTGTGTGGACAGAAGAGCATGAGAACAGCGGAGTGTGTGTGGACAGAAGAGCATGAGAACAGCGGAGTGTGTGTGGACAGAAGTGCATGAGAACAGCGGAGTGTGTGTGGACAGAAGAGCATGAGAACAGCGGAGTGTGTGTGGACAGAAGAGCATGAGAACAGCGGAGTGTGTGTGGACAGAAGAGCATGAGAACAGCGGAGTGTGTGTGGACAGAAGAGCATGAGAACAGCGGAGTGTGTGTGTACAGAAGTGCATGAGAACAGCGGAGTGTGTGTGGACAGAAGAGCAGAACAGCGGAGTGTGTGTGTACAGAAGTGCATGAGAACAGCGGAGTGTGTGTGGATAGAAGAGCATGAGAACAGCGGAGTGTGTGTGGACAGAAGTGCATGCCTGAGCTTGTATTATGAAAGTATGCTACCGTGTTCTTTATTTATTACAGTTTGTTCATTTATTTTTCGGTTTTCTTTATTTAATTTTTTTTTCTTTATTTTAATTTCGTTTTTCTTTATTACATTTTTTTTTCTTTATTTAAATTTCGTTTTTCTTTATTTAAATCTACTGCAGTGTGTAGTGTAGTGTGTACTACAGTGCTGACTGGTGAGGGTATAGACAGCTGTCTTCTCTGAAACACATGGAGTCTTTAAACACTGTGCTCCTGATGTGAGCAAAACATACAAAAAATAAAAAATATTAAACATTTATGAAACACATAGTCATGGTTTGTAAATGATTAGTTAATCATTAACTAATCAAATGTAAATGACTTGTTACAGAATTTGCAAAACATAGATAAAATGTTAGTATATCACTTGCTAATCATTTATGAATGTTGTGTAAACGATTAGTTCATCATTAACTAACCACTTCTAAATGACTTACAACTGAACGTTATTATAAAGTGTTGCCACATATGAAGCACCATGTAAAAGATATTTGGGTCCTGAGGTGTTCAAGTCATGTCTGTGTCCCTGATGTTGGCTCTTCACGTCTATCTTGTTCTGGTCCAGTGAGGTTTTGCTCTTCACCAGTTTCCTCCTCCTCTTTATTGTCACCGTCATTTTCTAAAATACAATGTTTCCAGAAATTATTCCCTGACCAATAAAATGCTAAAGCAATTTAATGACAATTTGACAAGCCAGAAAAGGGTCAAATGTAAATCTGTTCTAAATTTGCTATGAAATTACAAAGCTATAAACGTTTGTGATTTTTATTTCTATAAAACAAAACTAATCTTATAACTTATGAAAAAAACACCTATTCAAGTGCAGTGAAGACTTCATATTTAAATTGTTTTTACTCCAATATTTTTTTAAAGTGCTATATACTGTAGAAACAGGAAGATGTGCTGTTGTGATCATGTGTTTATCTCAACAGAGCAAGTCGTCTTTAAAGGAATACAGTCAGACTGACGTCCAGTCAAACTCTCTAAACATGCTCACCTGGTTCACTGCTCTTCTTCTGCTCATCCAGAAGTGCTGAATGAGCCGTTTCACCTTCATTCTTACCAGTCATTTCTTGCACATTTTCTTTTTCTGGAAAAAACAGTAAATAATGACTCAAATATCTGGGATTATGAGCTTAAAATATACCTTTTACACTAAATACAATAATAATTATAACTAGATTAGTTTGTAAATGGGAAACTGAAACCCATATCACATTCATATCTTTATGGTTTTGAGCATCTTACCGTTCTTTTTTTGTCTTTGTTTCTTTATTTTGAAATAAACAGCCACAGCTATGATCCCCAGAACAGCAGCAGTGATGATGGATAATGCAACAGGTAGAATGATATTCTGATCTGATTGTGGAGAACAGAACAATACTCATTATCTTCATCATGAACTGTACTTGAGCATTACTGTAATGAGCCTGAAGTAAACCTGTGTCGCAGTGTTTCAGAGTGAAGTTGCTGCTCTTCTGGCTCACTTCATTCTTCACAGTGCACGTATAGACTGAATCAGGCTCCTCCTCTCTGCTGATGTGAAGCTCTTGCCCGAACTGCTGAGCTGAACCTGATCCAGTCCATTCATAAGAAACATGAGACTGAGATGACACTGAACAGAACAGCGCTCGTGAAATATTGTTCAGATTACAGGTCACGATCGGCTCCTGTATAGCATCTGAGGGAACAGCGAATGCTGGATTTAGATGCTACGTAAACGTAAATTATTTGACAAAACTTTGAGCTAAATCTCATAGCTACAAGACAGTAGCCGTGTTTCCATTTCCTTTCAAATTGCGAAGGGAATTTATAACTTCCCAGAAACACCTCATATGTGCCGCTCACAAGTATAAGGGTCTTTCCTTGCCATTAATGCTAGGATAACACTCCTACGCCTCCTTCAATTGAAAATAATGGCTAGTGCGGTGGCTTTATGCTTAAAATATAAACTTTACACTTAAAGATTTATACTTAAAGTATTAACTGTAAGCTGGAGAAATTGGAAGAACTGGTTGAGGAACGACCACTCCTCGAGAAGACAAAGGACGGAGATTTTTATTGGCTACCGAAATGCCGGTCAAAGATTTGAATATAAATTCAAATTGTACTCAGTAACGAAATGTGATTTTACAAGTAGCGAAGCAGACTTAGCTTAATATCTATTTGAGTACAAGTAAAATGACAGATTTAAAAATATACTCAAAAAAGTACAAGTACGTAAAAGTAAAAAACTACTTGATTACAGTAACGTGAGGAGTTGTAATTCGTTACTTCCACCCCTGCTTTAGTTAGTGTGTAATGTTGCTGTTTCAGGCATAAACAACATCTGCAAAGTTACAGCGCTCAAAGTTCAAAGCAAAGGGAGATATTTTCTTTTACAGAAATCGCTTTTTAAGGACTACAACAAACGGCTGATAGGGACTACCCGAGCTTCCTCCCGGGTTAGTGACATCACAACACGAAGTTTATTTTTACATAATGATTATTTTTACGAAAACAATTTACATAAACCCCGCCCCTGGGAACGCGCAACAAAGGGGATGAGTCCATGAGAAGAGGAAGGGCCCTATCTTGCACCCAGCACAATTGACTTTGTACACCGACGCACGTATCATTCCTATTTTGCACCTGAAGCACAGCGGACTTTTCCCTCCACAGACGCACGTCTGTAAATTAGGGAATGAACTTGCGCTCCCGGGGGCGGTTCAGTGAAAAGAGGCTGCGTTTTCCGGCGCAAACGTTCCCTGGTGCTATTTTGCAGTTTCAGAAAACAATTCCGCCACTGACCAGGAGAAACACGAGGGAAATCATTGTGGTGTCCATGAAGATGTGAAAAAATAGGCATAAATCTAGCTTACACATTTACCCAAATTATTATACGCCTGTTTAACCGAAGCTAGTTTGGGTGTGTTTCTCCCATCTACAGTGTCACTTCTCTGTGTTTTACGGCCCTGACGAGAACGTCGGTCTCCTCGGCTGTGAACCGCTCCTGGCAAATCCGCCGTTATAATATCAATCCGCCGTGGAACAAGCGCGCCTGCTCTTAAAGGGAATGTGAGATGACGCTCTGATTGGTTTATTTCACGTTACGCCCAAACCACACCTATGAGTAATGAAGCTACTTCAGACCAACACATTTTAGATTTACGTTGCAAGAGTCATTTATCCCGCCGGGATAATAGCAACAGCGCCTGAGACCAGCCCACAAAGTTACTTGCGTTTCGCACTTGATACTTGCGTTTCAGATCGTTAAAATAGGGCCCGAAGAGTTGTAGTAGTAGAGCACATTTGTGATTATGCTCAAGCTGTCGCATTTGTCTTTTCACGTTTATTGCAATACAGTACGTAACACAAATCGCAATAGCATGTCAACTCTGTAGGGATCTTAAACCAGTTCCCACACAAGCGATTTTATAGATTATCATGACAGAATATGCTAATTGAAGATAGTTAACTCCACATCAGAAACATAAATTCATCAACTAACCATTCAGAAACGTTGTCACTTCATACATGTTGTCACTTCTTCTTGAGTCTCTCCATCATTGTCTGACTCCAGTTTAAACATAAAAGGCTAAACAGCTTCTGTCATATTAGTGCATGTCTGCAAGCTGTTGAAGCTCCGCCCTATTCTTGAAAGGGAGCAGCAGCTCATTTGCATTTAAAGGGACACACACAAAACCCTCAAAAAGGACAATTTGAAAATATCTGTGGGGTATTTTGAGCTAAAACTTCACATACACACTCTGGGGGCATCAGAGACTTCTTTTACATCTTGTAAAAAGTGGCATTATACCACCCCTTTAAATTACTATGATTTTCCATTTGTGTCACATCCATTATCAGTTTCCAGGTCTTTTAAATAAAGTAAAATAAATGATATGATGAAACATTTACTTCCTGGAAAGTCCATAAATACTTTGTTCTTACATCACAGAGTGAATTATCCATTTCATTCATCAACAGAAAATGTCAGCGTCTGTCTTGAAAAACCACTATAGCAGTGGTTCTCAACTCCAGTCCTCGGGACCCACTGCTCTGCACATTGTGTATAGCCGTTTCTCAATACCAAGTACGCAAAGTTCGGACTTGAGTCCTTGGTAGTTCGGACTGACAAGTTCGACTCAGGAGAACGAACTCCCGAGGACGGGAGGACACAAGTCCGATAATTCTGAAATGGAACAGCAGCGTACTTGATAGTGTCATGCAGCTCGCTCTGGCTACTCCGGTTATCTCTTTATAGGCTACAAATAAAACAAAATATGTTATAAACCACCTTTGCCTCTTTTCATTTTCATTTAAAAAAAACTTTAACATAATGGCCACACAAATGTGGTTCAGGCAACGCAATTGATTATCTTAACTGCATATTTACAACAACACGAAATATAAAGCACAACCCTGACTCTTTGTTTTCATTTTAAAAATATGATGAATAAAAACATTATAATATTGATCATTAAAACGAACATTTAGCAAAAAGAGACAGGGTTGTGTCATATATGTATACAGTGAAGAGAATGTAGGCAACATGTAGGCTATAATAAAATATTTTATGTTTTAAATATATAAAATAAAATGACATAACCTTTTTTTTGTTAAATGTCAGTTTTAATGATCAATAATAGCCATTCTAAAAGTATAAGTAGCCTAAAAGGTATAAGAAGCTATACATTAATAAAGCAAACGATTCAGTCAAACATAAGTCAGCTCTCTAGGCTACATCGTTAAAGTTAAATAGACTAACGTTAAATTATGAAACTTCACTTTGCCCTCAGCTAAAACGTTTTGCCAGGGAACAAATTATACATTAATGAGACAAATAAAATAAATAAATCGCCTGTTGGATATACAGAAGACGATTTATATCTCATGTTAAACCACTAGACTAGAGACATCCGAGCCAGCGGCAAGTCAGCAGCAGTAGCCGAGGAAAGATTGTTCTCGGCGGGGTACGAGCGCCGCGCGTCCGATTGCCTGGTTCTCACAACTCCGAAAACGTCAGATCAAATTTTCAAATAGGTGCTATCTTTATAAATAAACCAAAGATTTGAGCTTTAAACAACTACATTCTCGCCTGAAATACTCTTAAAACTACATTTCATGACACAATTATAGCAGTATTTTTAAATTACGCGGGGTTTCTCCTCTGCTATTGACGCTTGCTGGTTGGTGTGCGATGCATTCTGGGATACCTGGCTGTCTCGAGTTCGCACAAGTCACCTCTTGATGCATCCTCGGTAAAAGGGGCGGATCAAGAACACATCCGGGGATTCGAACTGGACTTGGCTAGATGTGAACTTTGAATTGGAACAGTACTTGGGCAGCGACTGATGACGTTTCACAAGTCCACAAGAACACAAGTACAGACAAGTTCGCATATTGAGAAACGGCTTTTGTCTCCCTTATTTAACACACCTGAATCAGATCATCAGCTCATTAGGAGAGACTCCATGAACTGAACTGAGTGTGTCAGATAAGAGAGACATACAAAATGTGCAGAGCAGTGGGCCAACATTAAATCAGTGTAACCAACAATACTGACATCTTATTTCATTCTCACTTACCGATAACTTGAACTTCTCTTTCAGAACTTTGCAGCTTCCCACTGATCTGGATTACAGACTTATAAATGCCACTGTCACGGCTGGTCATGTTATGAACTGTGAGCTGTCCAGTAGTGAATTCAATCTCTGATCTTTCCTTGAACTGACCGTAATCTTGAAATTCAGTCGGATCATGTTCAGCCACCTTATTTCCATTGTGTGTCCACAAAATGTCTTCAAACTTTCCTTGAATATTTGGATTTAAAGTCAGACTCGTCCCATTCTCGACATAGACGATAGACGTTACAGCATCTGATTAATATTTAGAAAAGGGGTTAATAAATCAGCAAAGGTAAAGATAATGGTGCAAATTTAAACATCTAAAATATAATAATCTACATTAAGTTGAGTTTTACAATGAAAATCTAAATGTAGTAGTGAATTAGCCAAGAGATCCTAAATAAATTCTTGGCTGCTGCTTGAACATTGTCTTTAACATTAGGCTTCTTCTGTCTCAACAAAGAAAAGCTCTATTCTTTGTGGATACAGTGTAATCCATTGTTTGCTTAATCTGGATATGTCTGATGCACTTGAAACTTCTTATGCAACATTACGACTAAAAGAGCTTATCAAAACAACTCCAATTAAGGGACTGTTCGTTTTTTTTTATTTAAGGGTGAGGAGTTTTGAGATCTATAGTCAAAATAGACATGACCCTCCCTTCGCCAGCAATACATTTGCAATACCCTCCAAAATGATTGTGAAAAAAGGCATGACCCTCCCCTGTAATTTATTGATTACTTCTGTACGGGTTTGCGCTTGGCAAAGATGTTCAGATATCCATTGTTTTTTTTACAACCATGACAAACGACTTAACCTCTGTTTCTCATCTTACTAGGGCTGTAACGATAGACCAAACCCACGATTCGGTTTGTATCACGATTAAAAAAAAAAAAAATCTCCATGTTTTTGGTGCAATGTGGTGGTGACGCGTTTATGTAACGTGGGTGGCGCTGCCAATAAAGCACCTAAAAGCTGTCACAAAGAACTGGCAAAGGTAATGATTATGAATGTCAAATATAGCAAGGAGACATTTAAATTGTTTATTAATAAACAAGTGTTTTCTGTGTCAGTGTCGGCTGCTGAAGTTGACGATGCTGACTCGTGATCTTCGCAGTAGTGAATGCGCCAGAGAGAAATGCATACTTCATACGGATTACTCAAGCAGAGAGCAGTCTGTTTTCTTTTGTTCTGAATTGTTCTGTTTAAAAGAAGACATTTCAAGCTTTCTATAGATATATTTCTCAGGTGTGTGAGGTAAGTAGGCTACACTATACGAGTTGAGTAAAGTTGGCAACAAATTCACAGATTCGAACTTCCCGGCTCAGTAACTCGTGAGCTAAACGTTGTTACTACACACATAGCATCTCTTTTTAATCGTAGTAATGTAGACAAGCAGCTACAATCTAATTTTCCTCGAAACGAGCTTTCCCTCGCAGTGGACAAAATACATTGATCTGTATGCGCAGGTTGAGAGACAGATCCGAAGGGACCGTCTGCAAAGTGCAAAACCCGAAAAGCGTTACTACGAAACACACTATAGTGTCATCAAATTCAGCTTACACACTACTGCTGTCCTGATGGTTATACTACACTTTTCATCAAAATGATACATTTACAATTGTATATAAAATTTTAAATATATTTATTCCAACATAGTAACAATACAATGAATTACAGTGAAGTTATTGAATATTTTTCATAAATAATAATCATAAAAGTTATGCAAAAAGATTTTTATCCAAAATAAGTGTTGTAGTATAACCACCAGGACAGCAGTGATGTGTGAACTGAATTTGGCAACAATAAAGTATATTACAGTGAAGTTATTGATTTTTTTCATAAAAATCATAACAATTATACATTTACAATTGTATTTACTATTTACAATAAAAAATAAAATAAAAATGCCAAAATAAGTGTTGTAGTATAACCACACCAGGACAGCAGTGATGTGTGAACTGAATTTGGCAACAATGCAGTGTATTACAGGGAAGTTATTAAATATTTTTCATAATAAAAATCATCAAAATGATACATTTACAATTGTATATAAAATTAAAAATATATTTTTTTCCAAAATAAGTGTTGTAGTATAACCAACAGGACAGCAGTGATGTGTGAACTGAATTTGGCAAACAATACAGTGAATTACAGTGAAGTTATTAAATATTTTTCATAAAAATCACAAAAAAATATACATAAAGATATTTATCCAAAATAAGTGTTGTATTGACCATCAGGACAGCAGTGAGGTGTGAACTGAATTTGGCAACAATGCAGTGTATTACAGTAAAGTTATGGAATATTTTTCATAATAAAAATTATAAAATGCATACATTTACAATTTTATATACAATTATTTTATTTTTTTATAAGTGTTGTAGTATAACCAACAGGACAGCACTGAGGTGTGAACTGAATTTGGCAATAATGCAGTGCATTACAGTGAAGTTATTGAATATTTTTCATAAATAATAATCATAAAAATTATGCAAAAAGACTTTTAGACCAAAATAAGTGTTGTAGTAAAACCATCAGGACAGCAGTAGTGTGTAAGCTGAATTTGATGACACTATAGTGTGTGACAGTGAAGTTATTGACTGTTTTCGTAGTAACGCTTTTCGGGTTTTGCACTTTGCAGACGGTCCCTTCGGATCTGTCTCTCAACCTGCGCATACAGATCAATGTATTTTGTCCACTGCGAGGGAAAGCTCGTTTCGAGGAAAATTAGATTGTAGCTGCTTGTCTACATTACTACGATTAAAAAGAGATGTTATGTGTGTAGTAACAACGTTTAGCTCACGAGTTATTGAGCCGGGAAGGTCGAATCTGTAAATGTTTTGCCAACTTTACTCAACTAGCATAGTTTCTGAGCCCGTACGCCCCGAAGCGCGCGCTCACTGTCAAACAGCGCCAAACTGTATTTTTTTTTGGGGTCCGAGTCCCTCGTTTGGTTCGATTGAATCGAACTCTAGTTCGTTTCCCCCCTTGGTGCGGACCTTTTGGGCAGGTGTGAATACAGCAATCGAACTCGG
The DNA here is from genome assembly GCA_021464565.1 of Rutilus rutilus. Lineage (NCBI taxonomy): Eukaryota > Metazoa > Chordata > Actinopteri > Cypriniformes > Leuciscidae > Rutilus > Rutilus rutilus. The sequence goes on from JAJAQA010000009.1 coordinate 5,478,888, forward strand.
GTGCGGACCAAACAATCGAACCGAGACCCAGCTGAAGAGGTGGTCTCGGTACGGTTCCAAACGAACTCTGGTACGGTTCGTTTACGGTGTGAACATGAACCGACCCAATTGCAGAAAACTGCGCCTTTTTATTTGACTACTCTTATGAGGATACTTAACAAAACGGACATTTTGACATAATGGTGTCTAAAGCGAGTCAGCAAGAGCGCGCGCACGGCAGAGAGAGAGGGAGCGAGAGACCTTGCGTGTGTGTGCCAGCTAGTGTGCCTCACGAAGCGAATGTAAGGACCCAAGCAATCAATTGTCGGTGCGGGCGGGCTTTTATTTATACCATATAGTTTCTTCATATTGCGTTTGTAGAGAATAACACCAAATCAGTAAAATAACAAATATTACATTATATCTCCATGCTGAGCCTGTTTGTGCACTTCCTGCTTTTCCCTGCTTGAGAATTCCTGTCCAATGAATGGACGACCTTAGCACACGTGTGGTTTTGTTTACACATTTTGGTTCATTTGCAAAAAGAGCAGTGTGAAAGCGAACCGTACCAAAAAAAAAAAAAATCAACATCCAATTTGGTCCGGACCAAAGCAAGTGAACTAACGGACTTTCCTGGTGTGAATACACCCTGAGACTGTTTTCATAAATACAAAAGTTGGGTGACCCTTCCCGGCCCCCAGACTAAAAAAAATTGATGACGTCACCACCCCCTCCTCAACAAAGAATAAAAAGACATCACATGACTCTCCCTATTTTCCTCCGGTGGTCCATTCCATAAATACCGAACAGTCCCTAACAAGTTTCAGTCATATTTACAGCGTATTAAGCAAGTAACCATGACAAGTAATAAAGAACATCACTTACTGAATAATCTTGACAGTATTAAACAGATGAAAAGACTCGATACTTCCCAAATCGGTTTCATTGACTAACTTTAGTCCTTTCCAGGTGAACCGGTCCGTCAAGCGCTCGAGCAGTGTGTGGCTTTACAGTTGTTCGAGACTGAAGCTGCAATTAAAATATGAACGAGTAGGGTATAATTGTGGCAATTTATTGTAAGCTGCCATTCCCGAACACCCTTAAAGAAAAAGGTATGTCACTCACCTCCAAGTAGAGGTAACTGCGTGCCACGAGGTCAGAAGGAATGGGGCGTGCCAGGAGGAACCGAAAGCTTCCTGATCCGCATAAAAGCGAGCCATAAACTTAATCACTTTTGGTCAACAAACAATTATACAAGACCAAATACATTTCTGTCACTGTAAAAATGGCAATAATGATATTGAGAATATATTAAAAAGTACGTTAAAGTTACCGCGACTTTTTAAAAACGAATTAAATTATTATTTTAAAGATAAAAATCCTGACACTATTAAAGTTATACTAGTTTTGTACTTTCATTTAAAGTAGGCCTACATACAAACTAAAATTAATGTTATTTTTATAATAATGGTACAGCAAATGTTTTTGCTGTATAGGCATAGCCTACATACGTGTTTGATCAAACACTCACCATATAATTATAAAATGAAGTAAAAACGGTTTAATAACCTTCTTTTAAGTGACATTAATCAATTAAGCAAAACAAACACAATTTTATAAAAAAAAAAAACATTTATTAAGTTGTCATTTTTACAATTAATTTTTTGAAACGTCAATCGAATTTGTCATCAAAGGCTTGTGTTCTAAGTCAAAACTCATTCCTTCACTGATTCATAGTAGCAACTGTCCGCACAAATGAACAGTCTAAAAACTCAAATGGTGTCTTAAGAATTAAAAATTAAATTCTATATGGCATCATTTGAACCTTTCATTTAAACAAAGTTAATAAATTTCAGTAGTTTTAAAGTTGTTGAGATAATTGAAAACCTTTGTCCAGAAAATCGTTCAGAGGAGCCTTAATGAAGAGTGAAAAGGGTTGTAGATCTCCCTAATACTGGTAAAAACTGCTTTCAAGTATGGGAAGGTTGGTACACTTTCCATGTCAGTTGAATTTAAACACTTATAAATGTTTACAACTGAAACTTGTTTAAATTTCAAAAAGTCAAAGTTAATGACTCAAAAATATAAATAAATAAAACAAATAAAAATGAAAACATCAGTTTTGAAAAGATTTTGAGATTTTTTTAAAACACCATTTTTTAAGGTTTATTTGTCAATTACACACACACACACACACACATATATATATAGCATTGATTTAGCACAATGGGATTTTATAAATGTCTAATAATGTCTATAAATATCTAATAAACTGCACGTCAAGCATGTTGTCTGTCATTTCCTCTATGTTGTTCTTGTAGTGTCCGACACAGAGGAGAAAATATGCCAGCAGAAGGAGCAGTCTAAATTGAACTAAAGATTTTATGCTATATTGTGCACTAATCATACTTGGGTGCATCTGAACTTTTTCACAAAGACCAACACTGGGAAGTTTAATGTTTATTAAAAATAAGGAGCAAGGAAAGTCTTGTAAAATCCAAGGAGCTGAAACTGAAGGTGAGGGTACAGCGTCAGTGCAGGGAGTCTTCAGGATCCACTGAATCCCTTTCTGCTTCTTGTGTTGAAAGAGATTAAGGAGACAAAAACGGGACAAATTATAGTAGCATATATTACATCTTGTGGTATTTAGTATTATTCCCCATTTAGTCTAGTGTGATTTGTTTTTGTAAATGGCTTTACTGCTTTTAAGCAGTGTTTTTAATCTCACGAATAAACTTCCATTTCCCATCAATCCAAAAATCAGCTGAGCTGAAACATAATATAGACAGGTAGCTTACAGAAACACAATGCCTAAAAAACTCCACCCGTACGTTTTTGTTACTCAAATATGCAATTTAAAATAAGGATTTTTTTTTGTTATTGCACATATTCTCAAATAGTCTCAAATGATATTCTCACTTTATCACTTCCACCAATCACTATCACACTCCCCAATGCTATATTTAACACCTTTTAGAAGCCTTTACCTCTTATTACACAACAAAGGGTAAAAATGCATTAATAGAACGGTTGTAGTGGAACCGTTACTATAGTGGAACTATTGAGAGGCTCCACGAGCCGCCATTGCTGTGTCGCAACTTTCTCTCTATGGCTCTGACTCTATCTAAGAGGAAACTCCTTTGACCAATGAGAAACCTCCTGCCACGCCCCTACCTCTTGCCACGCCCATTACTCCAAGCTGCAGCTACCCCTGTCTCCTCACCTTTACATGGCTCTCTGTTTTGTAATGTACATTAAGCTCCACCTCCTACAGCTGCGAACTCAGACAACCAACACTTCCTGTATAGACATCAACAGATGTCCGTGAACAGTGAGCGTTTCAGCAAAATATGCTCATGAAGTGGTTAGGCAACTTTACAGATAATCGTAGCTACTGTTATGCCTATGTAGGCTAATCTCCGGTTATTTTCAGTTAAATGAACATATTAGTAGAATGTATGGTCACACTTTAGATTAGGGTCCAGTTCTCACTATTAACCAATTTTGCCTCAATAAACTTCTAATTAATGCTTATTAGTTAGTAAGGTAGTTGTTAAGTTTAGGTATTGGGTGGATTAAGGCAGGGATGTAGAATATGGTTGTATAAAAATAACACTATTAAGACAGAATAAGACATTAATATGTGCTTTATAAGGACTAAAAAACAGCCAATATCCTAATATGCATGTTAATAAGCAACTAGTTGATAGTGAGAAGTGTTACAGAATGTATTATTCATCCATTATGTTCTTCAAAGCAAAAGCTTGATTTTGTAGATAATCTTGAGAATGATCTTTCTCCCCGTCTCGTTTGCTCTTTCCTCATGACAGACAGGTGGTGTTCAGCTATACACTGAGTGCGTATACATTCATCACTGTCCTCACACTTCATACTCAAAGTAGGACACAACTAATACTCTAGTACACAAAACATGCTTCCCAAAACAAAACCAGGAAAATGATCTACCATTAAGAAGATTTAAAAAAAACAGTCATAAACGATTTGAATAAAACAGCTACATACAATTACATATTTCTGTGTATGAATTTATGTTTTAATAATTGTAGTGGCAAACAATTGTCTATGTGTTTTCAATTTTCTACATGTTCACACACACAACTGTTGATGGTACTCGTTGTTTAACCCCTTCCATTCACATCAATGGGTTTTCCAAACAAAAGTTATCACCCCCCGTTTTGATGCATGGTCCAACCCGTGCATAATTTATCATAGTGGTTTAAGAAATGTTTCAGTAACAAGGTTTGCCATCAACACTAAACCAAACGCTTCTTTAATATTGCAGCCAAATTTCCTCCAAACAGACTTCTCTGTGTCTTAATTAAAAGACTAATGCTCTGTCAGAAAAATCAAGGGTTACTTTCAGATAACGTTACACAAAATCTCCGTTCAAACGAATGCCATGCGTTCTTTGGCTGTATTTTGAGTTTCTTTTATGATATTGATACAGCTGCAGGGTGTGTGTGTGTGAGATTTCAGAGGTAAGGAGATTCCCGTGCTGGGGAGGGGTCAAGGGGGGTCCCTTTTGTTCCTTGTGCTGTGAAGGGTGACAAGAGGTAACACTATAAAAATGCTGGCCAACCTCTGCTCTGGGTCTCACTCCGCCTGCAGCTGGACTGTGGATGGACTGGGAACATTCTTGCAAGAATAAATATCTTTTAAGGACAATTTGAATCCTGATGTCTCTTATGCCTGATGCTATTTTGTTAGTTACTTGTTTTTGCCTCAACAAGTTGGTGTCAGAAGTGCGAACCATGAGGTTTCTTCTGGCCCTGAGAAAGCGTATTGACGGACTGATCACCCTAAAGCACAAAAGGCTTTAGTCTTACCTCGCCGAATTGAGAGAGAAGAGCCAAAACTGCTATCAGGGCCAGGAGGAACCCACTGGATTCAGAAAGAACTCGGAGGCAGTAAAAGCATCTCGGGTAAGAGACAGTTAAATTATTTTGATAATTGTGAGTGAACGTGAACCATATTGGCTGAGTTTTGCTTTTGGTACGAGCGAAAGGTGATTCAGATAATCACACATTTTTTGGGGAAGAAATTGATCTGACAGATTCGGATCGGTTCTACCACACTTAAGCTCGTTGGTGGACGGAAGTGCCACAGGTGATTCAGATAATCACAATTGCTGATTAATTAGTTTTACTCAAAAACTCTGTAACCTGGGGAAATCTCGTACAAGTGGACGGAAGAGCCACATCAAATCAATTAAGTGAATCAGAAATTAATCGAGCGCTAGAAAGTGCCTATGGGAAGATTTTGAGTAGAACGTAATTACAGAAACCCGACCGATTTTGGGTAATGAAAAAAAATTGGGTCTGTTGAAGACGTTTGACAGATACTGTAAGACACGTGTCGAAATTGTGAAATCCAGAAGGGAGATTCAGCCAAAATGGGGTCATCTAACAGTAAAGTAGATCATTTTTATACACCAATTTTCTGTCAAAAGAGAAATAATGATGGTGGTAAATGTAAATGTATTTCCCCGAGGCGGGAACCTTGAGTAAGATAAGACTCAATGTCGTAAAAGAATCAATAGAAAAGAACGAGGGAAAACAGAATGGTTGTTGTGTGTGTGTTAAACATGTGTGTAAAGGACGCACACACGAATGCATACGCTGATTTACTTTCTGCTACCTGCAATAAAAAAATAAAAAAATAAAAAAAAACCGGTTGGAAATCTTTATGTGTGGCTGATGAAACTTTGAGCAAAGCTATGACTGATGATTTGAGCAGTGTTGTGAATGATGAGCATATGAGATTGTACAAAAGTAGCCTACAGGGTTTTCTGAAATGCTAACTTATCCGTTACTAGTCAGAAAGGGTTGTTGAAGTTTGTTCATGAGTGTAAAACTGTGAACGGACAGTGAATTGTTGGATGGGAAAGAAGCAGATAAAAGAGAACAGAGTCGATGCAGAAGATATAAGGAAAGATATAATTCATATTTATGAACACCTGTTAAGTCAAATTAAGTTGAAATGGTATGAAATGAGTTTTAGATAAAATAAGGCATTGAGTATGATTAACAGGGATTAACATGATATAAAGATAAGGAATCATGTACGCAAATGTAAGCAAAACGGGAAAAATTCTATATTTTAGAAATAAAATAATGATTGAAATTACGATGTGAATGCTTTATTGTATTAATGATATGAAAACAAGAGCATTTAAGAATAGATTGCCATATTTTTGTAACAAGAGTTGAAGGTGCAAGCGGCTAAGATAGCTGTCTGTGTAATTTAGAGACTGAGAAGATTTAGAGAATCTTGTGGTTTCTGTGAAACAGTAGAGATAAGTAGGACTGAATAATTATAATACAATCTTGTGATTTATGTTGAATCTGCAAACTAACCATTTGATAGAAGAATAAGCTTTTAAAACCAGTGTTGATGAAATTAATGACACGTTAAAGTTTTAATACTGTATGAAGAGTAACTGAACAGTCCTGATAAATAGTGAGATAAAAGAGAGCAAATGCTGTAAGCAGTTCTGCTCATGCTCTGAAGAGATTTGCAGATGATGTTTTGTAAAAGTTTGATTGTGATTGGAAAGATAACAATAACTTAACTGGCTCCAAACAAAGAAAGTGCCAAAATTACACAAATTTTAAGAAAAGTCTGTGTTAATATGGGTTAGAAAGTAGATCAATGTTAACATGATGAAGATTATGATTCGGCTATTGTAATTGAATTTGCAAACGAGACTGTAATAGAAAAATACAGGCAACTGCTTATCAGCGGCTCTGTTTACATTTTCAACACACTGCTTCGGGGGTGTGAGGTAGGGTGGAGATGTTAGAAAGATCAGAGTGATAAGACTGTTGGCAGAATAACAGAGAGTGTTTTATTGCGGTCAGCAGGGTAGTGACTGTAAATGCCCACTGTATGACTGTAAAAGTAAATGAGGGAGAAAAGAAAGTTGATAGATGAAACTTTTAAAGGTTGTGAGAAGATTGAAAGATTTAAGTGTAAGGAATTCCTATTGAAAGGAAAGAACTATTAAAAGTACCGGTCACTAAAAGGATGATTGTGTTTTGAATGAAATGCTTTGATAAGGTTTTAGATGATATAGAGAGACAAATCTAATGAATGATTTATAATGATAATCAAAAAAAAAAAAAAAAAAAAAAAAATTATCACAAGCAGAGAGCGCAGCCTCAAAAGTTGAATCATAGAAGCAGATTGATAAACTCCTAGAGAAAACATTGAAGTCAGGTATTAAATTATGGCAATTGAAAACCTGACAACTAAAATTGAAATGAAATTGTTATTAAGAACTAGAATAATTCTTATTATTTCTTTAAGATAAAATAAACAGAAGCAGTGTTACAGGATTAACAGTTGCTAAATGTAAAATGTGTAAAAGGCATTTGATTAAACAAAGGCTTGTTAATGTTGATTTTAAAAGATAAGAATGTGATTTGGCCAAAACAGGTTTGCTTATCTGAATCTGGCATGTGCTGTGACTGAAACTGCCACAGTTTCAGTGCAACAGAGACTCAGTCTGAGTGGAAATTTGTAATGTCTAAGTTACAATACATGTAATTTATGGAAAAGATGCCTTAAGATGGGCTACAGTTAAAGAAAAGATGGCAGATAAAGTCTGAAGTTAAAGGTTTATGAGAATGCAGTGTACCAGTCCTGATGCCTCAAGAGTCTCTCTCTCTCATTCAATGTCAGCTGAAAGCTGTTGTCTGAGCCTGTGTAAAGCACAGTGTTTCAGTTGAACAGATTCATAGATGCGGAAGAGCTAAAACAAATCATGCTACAGGCAGTTCAGATTTGACAAATTTAGAGGACAATTTGTAAATGTTTTAAAAGTAAAACTGAATGATTTTAAAGAAGTCTTTAAAATAATAATGCAGACCTTAAATGATAGAAGTGACATTTTTTGACTAGTTTATTTTAGGACCGCTTCTTTGTCTGATTTTAGCCTCCACCATAAAACAGGGCCGATGGCTCCGGCTACAGAAGTAACAGTACACTGAATGTACGATTGTGATCTAAATTCACTGACTATAATCTAAGCAGGTTGCTACCTTTAAGATGATTAATGAATTTAAGTGATTAATACTGTTGTTATTAACTTGTCTCCCTGTGAACACTATTAGGTCCGAATGGCTCTGATGACTCTTGAATGCGCCTTTTCCTAAGCTCCAGAAAACAACAGATTATGTTGAAGAAAACGGTCACAGATTCTGTGATGGTAAAGAGCGGTAACCAAGTGTGTACGAAGTGTTTACCCCAGAGACGGGTAAGACCCTCTGGCCAAAAGGGCAACCTAAGACAGGGGAATTCACGCCACAAACACTGGGCATCTCCTGATGGAGGTGTTTTTATGTGAGAAAGGTATTAGAGTTGAGCGGTGACTGTGAGGCCAGCAGCATCAGCAAACCATTGAGAGGCGAGATGAGCTGTAAGAAGTTACGGCCGTCTGACCCAGAAAATGTGAGTTCCTCTATATACCACTCACCAGAAACCGCGTTGATTGAATGGCTTGTTTTTCTGACAAGTGTCTGCAACTATGCCAGGGGACAACACCCTGAAGAAAAGACAATTATAGGTTAAGATTTAAGTTGTAATGTTAGTTGCCTGATGGGCAAGGAAAACACAGAGATTTGTGTTGATGCTGAACTAATGTGTCAGATCTGACTCCTGTAGATCATTTAGACATGACAAAGGACCACTATAAGACATGGTGGTGGCTAAAGATGACTCAAGAGAATTTTCTGGAAAACAAAGGTTAGGTAAATTGAGTATTTAAACTAAAGATAACCTTAGAAAAGATCATAGAACGATTGAATATGACTATGATTATTTTAGTTCAGGGGTGCAAACAGCGCGCTTTTCGGCGCCTCCTGCTTTTTTCACGTCAGTTTGGGTGACTTGTGTGAATCGTGCAGATCCGAAGAGTTTTTTTTAAGGAGGGGGGAGGGGGTGGTTTGAGAGGGTCTGTTTATAATTTAACCAACAGTAATTCTGGATTGCGTCCACCAACAAGTAAATAGGAAATAAGCGAATCAGAACACTGCGCGTTAAACCAGCAGTTTGCGCAAGCGTGAACCACTAGTGTTTCTGTCTCACTCTGGATCTGCCACTGCATCACATTTCTCTCTGCGTGGCGTGGAGTGTCCGTTTTTATGTCGGCTCTCATGTTAACTGGTTAGAGCTGGTGTTAGAGCACAATGCCTGCGTGACACACACACTTCTCGAGCCGCGCCGAAACCGCGTGCTAGAAATAGAACCGCAACCGACGCCTATTTTTCACGCGACACGCACGAGTGTTGGAAGTTTTCAGACAAAATAGAAGGCGCAAATACATATTAATAAATTACATTTTGATGCTTGAAAGTCTCTCGGTTTTGACAAATGCATATATAATTGTAATTTAAAAAATAGGCCTAATTATCGATTTTCAAATATTGCCCCTGTCAATAGGCCTACAGAACGAAATATTCTGTAGCCTATTTTGCCGTCAATACTGCCGACGTTGTCTTTGCTGTATCAGGCTATATATATTATGTTTAACATCCAAATGTAGATGGTCTGTCGGCGCACAGAGCCACGCAGTCGCAGACAGCACGTGAAGTTCGTGAACACCGTGACCGAATTCCCTTTTCTTTCTTTTCTATTTGTGTTTGAACAGACATGTGCACGAAAAAATAAGCCAGTGTCCGCCTCAACGAGTTTCCCCGTAAACGCAGTCAAAATAAAACGGATGCGTGTCATTACCGGTATTAGATACGTGCATTCGTCTTAAAGGGACAGCACCCAATATACCTGCAGCTGTTTGTGTCACCAAAGTTAATCAAACAACAAAAGAGAAAGAGAAAAATCACGTTTTGTCAAAAGATAAACTGTATTAATACTTAATACAGTTAATTTACCTGAAAAACATAAAGCACTGCTTTATTTCTCGTGTATTTGTGTTTTATTGTATTTATATTTGTATTTTGTTTATTAGTTTATATGCAGATGCACTAGGCCTACCCTACACAATTACCCCAATCATCCTAGAATTATTAATTCTTTACAAAAAGAGCTATTCAAATCATCAGGTGAAATTGTTTTAAGGATATAGCAGTAAAGCAAGAAGAAGTGCAAGATAGTTTTTCTAAATTTCATTTGACTCTATGTGCCTATAGGGGTGGGTTGGGGATGGTGGCAATGTAGTATCTTGATATTTGCCGCGGGACGAGGGCTTCGATTACCTCTCTCTTTTTTGACCATACATGTGTTTGCACCCCTGTTAGTTACAGTCCTAGGAGGCTGTTGAAAAGATTATTTGCTTATAGTGAGAGTGAAAGAGACTGCTTGGGATGGTACTCTGTCTGTTCTTCTGTTATCAGTCAGCCAAAGAAAGCTGAAGCAAAGTAATAATTATGCACCAAAACAATCCAGCTGACTTTTCTAAAATCAGATGGATAATGAACAGACATGCTTTGAAACTGGTTAAGAGGCCATAAAAACATTAGATGAAAGATACAGGAAAATGTAAGGTTAAAATGTCATTTAAAATTTAAATCTTTTTAGAGAAAAGATATGAATAAGAAATATGAGCAGTTCATAGTCAGGGATGAGTGTGAGTGTTAATTCATGTTTTGTACAGTATGTGTTAGTTTAGGACAACTGTTCTGTCTGAATAGTGTGTATAAATTTGTCATTAACCTCTGGAAAGAGTGTTTTAGCATTATAGCAAATTACAAATTTGAAAGTAAGCTGAGGATTGTGAGTCAATCTGATGAGAAGGCAACACAGAACAGGATGAGCTTTAAGTTGATTGATCATCGAGCTCTGTCTGTTAATTATTATTTTGGTCATTCATGATGTGCAGTAGATTTGAATTACTTTCTGGACAGGTTTAAGTATTGATAAATTAGAATTGTGAAGTCGTAGATAGCCGTCAGTCATGTGTTGAGAAAAGTTATAGATTTGACAGCAACAAAACACGTACAGTAGGCTAAGTAAATATCAGATTATCCAGAGAGCCCTTAACAGTTATGTATTGTAAAAAAGGGGGAGATTGCTATTCGACTGACGTTGACGAAGTGTGCACACCACGACCTGACCTGACCAATTGATGACCTGGAGAATGTTCGTAGATGACAGTTGATTAAGAGACCAAACAATAGGCTTGAAAAGCAAGAAACGCTGTGAAACTAGGGACCGTTGCCTTAAAACAATTTGATAAGAAGATGAAAATTGTGGCTTTAAGTAATATTTTTTATTTCAGAGGCAGAGAAAGATGTCTAAAAGAAATTTGGCTTAAGGACAACGTTTGGGTTAGCAAACTTTATCCAAACAAATGTTACCAAATAAATATTAACAAATATTGCAGGTTTTTCTATAGCTCAAACAGTAGAGCGTTAGCGCTTGTAACGCCAAAGTCATGGGTTCAATTTCCGAGGGAAAGCAAGAATTGATAAGAATGTAAATGTGTACCTTGAAATGTAAGTCGCTTTGGATAAAAGCGTCTGATAAAAGTAAGAGAATTTTATTATGTTAAATTTATGCACGAGATGGGTGTTGTGCATCAAGAGGAGGATGAATATGCTCATGGCGGGAACAAGAGAACGCACAGTAAAACAAGTGGTCAGATGAGTCTTTGAACTTTTTAGTATGGATAATTTGTATTCAGGCCACAAACAAAGACATTTCGGCCTCACAGGTGGGAAAACAGTAAATCCAGGGGGGGAGGGCTAAACCCATTGTCTTCACAGCAGGCTGAGAGGTTATCTAGCTTTGACCTCATCGGTATATGAGGACAGTAAAAGTCCAGGAGGGGTTTATTTGAAGAACTTTATTTGTATTAACCAGCTAGATCTGGTTTACTAAGGGGTTCACATTTGCTGAAAGCCATCGCACAGGTGGGAAGATAAATGTTGGGAGGACATTGGGTTTAATTGTGTGCATTGTTTGTATTTTAAGTGTGCTAATAACAAGAATTGTTTTGACAGGAAACGCCGGAGCAGATGTGGCAGCACAGCAGACAAAAGAAAACTATGTGACAATAACCTCAACATTTGTTTTTCTTTACAGAAGATGCAGACTTTTGCGCATGGCATGAGCAAAGTGAAGAAACAGTGCCTAACCCTGTGTAATGCCTAACTTAAAATTTTCATTTTGCAGGATGTCAGGATGGATTGAACCAAACAGAACTGATTCTGTATTGTTTTGTTAACATGAACAACATGGGTTGAATGTTTTTTTCAGGGGAACAAGGACCCTGAGTGCTATTCAATGAGCAAGAAATTATCCGGTGATATGTTTCAGGTTGAAAATTTCACAGGTCACACCAAAGGGACGACAAGACACGCGCTCACTAACAAAATCACTTAAGGCCTCCATTCGCAGGTGACAGTAGACAGTAAATGACTCATTCCAGTGGGGGTGCGATCGTGATCTAAGGGAAAATCTTGTAAGGATTTGAAAATGATTGAAGGATGTTAGACCTGGGTCCAAGCATCTGACCTAAACTATACCAACCAACATCAACAACCTCACACGCCAGCGCAAAGAATAAAGTAGGGGATCAATGATATGTGCTAGAAACATATCTCCCCTGCCAACGTTGGAAAAAAAAAAATCCTCTCTACGGCATGCAAAGTGTCATATTGGTGAAGATGGAACGTCCATGAGGCAACGAGATGATCAACATATCTGGAGAAAATGTTGACCAATTAATGGTTGAAGAAAAGTTTTGCGATTTTATTTGATTGAATCAAATTAGGGCTTAGTATTGATATACATGAAGGGTATAACTGTTCTTGAATTAAGACTTGAATTAATTCTATTCTTAAAGATTTAATAGTATAATGGGTTTGATTAGAAAACAAGAGTGAATTTTTTCTATGTTGTTTATCAAAGAATGATAAAGAGGAGGAATTGTTGTGGAAAAATTCATCTTTTCTTTGTATTTTATTTTCAACGATTTAACAAACGAATGCCATGCGTTCTTTGGCTGTATTTTGAGTTTCTTTTATGATATTGATACAGCTGCAGGGTGTGTGTGTGTGAGATTTCAGAGGTAAGGAGATTCCCGTGCTGGGGAGGGGTCAAGGGGGGTCCCTTTTGTTCCTTGTGCTGTGAAGGGTGACAAGAGGTAACACTATAAAAATGCTGGCCAACCTCTGCTCTGGGTCTCACTCCGCCTGCAGCTGGACTGTGGATGGACTGGGAACATTCTTGCAAGAATAAATATCTTTTAAGGACAATTTGAATCCTGATGTCTCTTATGCCTGATGCTATTTTGTTAGTTACTTGTTTTTGCCTCAACATTTCTGTGGCAGTAGCTTTTCAGCTAGCGTCTGCCCTTCAATTTTCTACAGAAACAAAATCTTTTTTTGTTTTTTTGTATACACTTTTCTCATTTCCACATTGAAATCCTATCAGGTAAAAAAAAATATCCACCAGCAAATTTGACACTAGGCCAGCATGATAGGATGACCATCTGACTTCAAAAATTTTCAATGTTTACACAATGCCCTAAAATCATTACCAACCCCAAACCAAAACCAATAGTTTTTTCTCATTCTCAATCACGCGTCTGGCTCTGGAGTGACGGTAATTGTAGGTCTGCTTATCCATTGGTAGGTTCATCCCTATGTAGAAAAATAAAACAGTATTAATTGATAGGCAATCATTGAGTGTCAATGTAGCTGTGATCAGGAATGAATATATATATATATATATATATATATATAATTCAGGTTGATTGGGACACTTTTTCCAAGTTATCTCAATGGCAAAAAGTGTCCCACTCAACCTGAATTCACCACCATATATACACATACATGAAGTACTATTACATTAAATAAATCTTGTCTGTGACATACCTGGAAAGGGACGCATGAGGTTGTTGTGTAGGGGAAATGCAGCATCACCAATGATCACATGTGGGATTTTGACTCCTGTTCCAGGCAGATTGGCTGGTGGGGGCAGGTTCAGTTTGTGTTCAAGAAGCCTAGAACCAAATCGGCTCTCCTTGAAGACACCACCGTCACTTTCCCGTCCGTATCCCCCCACATCCACCATGGTGAAGTGATATCTGGCGTCACAGGTAGCCATCAGAACAATGGAGTGTGCACCCTTGTAGTTGTAGTAGTCGCTACCTGCGTGCGGTGGTGCTTTTATGTTGACATGCTTTCCGTCTACGCTGCCAACACAGTTCGGAAAGTTCCACAGTCGCCAAAAATCGGCAGCAATAGTTTCCCATTGGGCGACTGAAGGGCAGGGAAGAAACTCTGGCTGCAGTGCTTTCCACAAAGCTTTACATACCTCGGCGACTATGGAAGACACTGTGCTGGACGACAGTTTGTAGCTAGCTGCTACAGCCTGTTGGCTTCCACCTGAAGCTAAAACTCGAAGGGTGATTGCCAGTCTCTGCGTAATGTCTACAGGCATACTGTGCGTACACTGATGTACGATAAATGGCTGCACACGACGAACTAAATCGTCGAATCTACCTGCAGACATTCGGAAATATCTGAAGTGCATTTCCTCGTCCATGTCTCTCAGTGGCCGGACAAGCACAGAAAATTCACCCTCCTTCTGCCTCATCAGGTTCACGGGTCGCACGTACCATCTCCTCCGACGCCTTCTCTCGTTTCTGCCTTTTAATTTGAGTAATTTCACTAAAATTAACTATTTTTCAACCTCAATAAGCTCCAACTCCAACATGATCCGCTCTCTTTCAGTCGCCATTGCTTGTTGTAGTAGCCTAAACTCAAAACACCCGCGAAGAATCTAAACACAGTGGAACATTAAAACCCACCCCCGCCAACTAGCGTTTCGGCGGTGCAACTGTAGAGCAACGCAGACATAACGCAGAAGTATAAATGCTCATTTAAGTATAGGAGTATAGGAGTCATTTAAGTCTATAGTTTAAGGGACCCTTTGTCAGTTAAAGCCTATAGTTTCCATTTAGGATAAAGTGTCCTATCCTGAGAGAAAGAACTTTTTATCTTGATGTTTTGAGACGAGACTGGCCAAATCCAACCTTGGAAAAGATGTGTGCTGGGTGTGTGTGTTAGTCTTCTTGCTTACAGGTTAAGGAACCACTGGCATTGTTGGAGATTGACTGAGTTGTTGTTCGAGACATGCTGGCACCCAGCAACCCAAATTTGCGACCTGGAAGGTCACGACGTGCCTAACTTCAGGGTCCGAGTGTCAGCGGCATAATCTATGGAGATATGCTTCTGTCTATCTGTATATGTGTGGAAAATTACTATGTTTATGAATTTCTTAGCCAATCAGAATCATTCAGCCTGGAAGCAATGACGTAGCTTAGACCTTGGAAATGGTATAACTGCTGTGTGTGTGTGTGTGTGTGTGTGTGTGTGTGTGTGTGTGTGTGTGTGTGTGTGTGTGTGTGTGTGTGTGTGTGTGTGTGTGTGTGTGTGTGTGTGTGTGTGTGTGTGTGTGTGTGTGTGTGTGTGTGTGTGTGTGTGTGTGTGTGTGTGTGTGGTGAAGGGTATAACTGCTGTGTTCTTTGTAACTGTAAGTGGGGCGGCCTACGAACTCCTGTGTGAGTCTTGAAGCTGACTTCTGCTGATGAAACTGCAAACTATCTTCAGTAAAACTTTTCTTCTATTTTTTATAATTCTGACTCCGGGTCTTCTTTCAAACATCTGGTCCTTGGGTCCTAAACTGTTAACCCCTAACAGTAATGGTAGAGGATGCGGGCAATTGTTCTTGGTGACACCCCTGGCAAATCAGCAAACAAGGTAGAAAGAAAGATTGTATTATTTGGTAGTACTGTCTGAGTGGATGAGATTGTGAAGGGGAACGGAAGAGCTTCACTCCGACGAGGAGAGTGAAGATTAATTATACTAAGTTAAAAGTATAAGAAGTCGCTGATAGCATTGTTTAAAGTTAACAAGAGCAGACAGCGCAAGCGAGGCGTGCTCTGTGGGGGCCCCGCTGGGCATTGTTGGTGTAGCAACACCCCAGCAGAGTACGTCCCTGGATTGAAGGTCCAGGGCGCCGCAAACCTACTCCATCTCTTCCATCTCAGTTAGGGGACCCCCGAATTTAGTGAATCAGGCAGTTAGGGATACTAACAAAAATAGGGTTGTTTGCCAGGGATGCATCAGGAATGATCCCAAGAGAAAAATAAAAAAGTTGTGACCCAAATTGGCGTGGACCAGTATATGTAACTGTCATGTTGGAGTATACTTTGCAGTTTCATCACGCAGAAGCCAAGCTGTGTTGTTCAAAGATCGCCGCCTCCATTTCTGCAATAACTTCAGGTGAGTTTGAACCATGATTAATATATGGCTGATGAATTAAGGAACCTGAACAGTCCTGAAACAAATAGTGAGACAGAAGAGAGCAAACGCTGTAAGCAGCTGTGCTCTGACTTCAAAGAAATGTGCAGAAATTAACCCTCTGATGGTCTTCGTTTAGCAGTCACACTGGGGGCCTTCCCGGTCATAAATGACCTGACACCTAAAAATGAAACTTCCTCCATCCCAGTAAAAACCAATGCAATTTATTTTTGTTCTATAATATTTATTCTTTTTAATTTAGAATTTTGAGACAATTTGATTGAACTTATTAATATTTATGCAATATTTATAGTCCATTTTTTGCCATTGAAAATAATGATTTTTTATTTTTATTTTTTTTTAACAACAAAAAAAATTCTATGCAGTATTTTCGGGTAAAATAGAGACTAGGCTTTCAGAAAAAAAAAAAAAAAAATTAATCAATTTATTAAACATAAAATTAAATAAAACATGTTATTGCATGGGTTTACCACTAGATGCCTGTATAGCTCTAAATGGAGATGTTTGTGAATTCTAGTTGTTTTTAGACCAAATTACTTACTTTTAAGATGTGGATTGAATGTATTTTTTTTAGAAATTCTCAAATAATACTTTTTGCCAAGGTTTATAACACTTTATTAATTATTATTTTAATAATTTTAATAATTATTATATTAATTATATATACATATATTAATTATAATTATTAGTTATGTTATGTTTTTCACTCTTGATGTTTTAGAGCTTCACCCCTTCATTGCTGAGCACTTTTTTTCTGCATCGTGGCTGATTTGTAGAGAATTTTTGTGTTTTTGTCAATTTCCCATTCATTTCCTATGGGGGTAATTTTGACTGAAGACCAAAATCATGACTAATTTTTTTACGACCGCTTAGCATGCTCGGATCATGAACTCAATTTTTGTATGTTCACATACCTAATGCCAGAAAAGTCACCAAGTTTCGTAACATTCCGATGAAGCTGTGATTTTTAAAAATTCAAAACAGATTTTTGTAGTCTGAATTTATTGGTGTGTATGTGTATAAAAGTGTGTTTGTATGTGTGTGTGTGTGGGTGGGTGTGACTTTTTTGCACTCTTGATGTTGTAGAGTGTCACCCCTTTACTGCGGTGTACTTTTTTTTAGAATCGTGGCCGATTTGTAGATTGTACAGTCAAAAGTTCAGAGAATTTTTGCGTTTTTGTAAATTTCCCATTCATTTCCTATGGGTCGGTCATTTTTGACCGAAGACCACGAAAGGGACTATTTTTTTTTACGGCCACTTAGCATGCTCGGATCATGACCTCAATTTTTTTTTGTATTCACATACCTAATCCCAGAAAAGTCACCAAGTATCATAACCTTCCGATGAAGCTGTGATTTTTAAAAATTCAAAACAGAAAATTATTCGGTCAGAAGTGACCGAAGACCATCAGAGGGTTAATAAGAAAATGGGTAGTCAGGGTTTTGATTCTGTTTTGAAATTTAAACAACAACTTGACTGGCTACAAACAAAGAAAGAAACTGAAATTTGTCATTTTTATCCTTGTATTGCTTAAGATAATTACAAAAAGCAAGTAAATGTAATTATGGGTTGGGGATCATTTCCTTGGACAAATGTGATTCAAGTTAAACAGACACATTGTGAAAACCCCTTAGAATATGTTGAGTGATTTTCTGTGCAGCTTATGAAAATGAATGTGCTGCCGATGATAACGATGAAGATTATGATTCGGCTATTGTGATTGAATCCGCCACTGGTGGACTGTAAAAGAATACAGAGAAATGCTTATCAGTGGCTCTGTTTACATTCCGGATCGGGACACACTGCTTCAAGGGTGTGCAGTAAGTTGGAGCCGTTTGCAAGCTCAATGATCAAACTATAGGCAAGGTGTCTGAACCCACCAGATGACAGAGAGTGTTTTAATTATGGTCAGCAGGGCCATTTAGCCCGTAATTGTAAATGGCCACTCAGAAGGTGAGAAAATGTGAAAGTAACAGAAATTTCTGGTATTAATGTGGGTTTGAAAGTAGATCCGTGTTTAAATGACGATATCAAAGTTTTCGTCTGAGAAAGAATAAGAGATAAAAACAAGGTCAAAATATTGAAGTCTTAAGGGAATCCTTTAGAAGGAAAGATCTATAATAATATTTTTTGTAAGTGAATTGATGAATACAGGTTGATGTAAAATTACAGATAATGACTAAAAATATGAGTTGCAAAATACATAAAAGTGAACATTGAAAATGAGCATATGTGTGTCTAGAATGCATGTGTGTGATGGTGACTGCACTTCATGTCTTGTATGTGTTAGTTTGTGGTACTATTATTTCCTGATTTTGTGAATATTGTGTCATTAACCTCTGGAATGAGTGTTTTATCATTACAGATGGGTTAAGTGAAAAGACAAACTTTAAAGAAGCTGATAATTCTGAGTCAATCTGATAAATAGACGATACAGAACATTGGGACGAGCTTTAATTGGATTGGTTTTCCAGCTCTGTCTGCTACTGGTAATTATGACTACTTTTGTCATTTATGATGTTGATCTGAATTACTCTCTGGATTAGTATTTGTGTAAATTGGAATTGTGAAGTTTAAGATTGTCATCCATTATGGGGTAAAAACTCTAAATTCAACTGAGGGTCTAAATTTAAATAAGACACCTGTGGGATCATGATGGTAAACTTAAAAATAATTGACTTGATGGCAGAGAGACAAAGTGACACATTGGCAAAGTCACTATCCAAATTATCCAGAGAGAGCTCCCTCATTTTTATGAAAGGCCGGTGGGCGAACAAAGGAGGAGTGGATATAACTTCTAAAAAAAGTTTTATTTCTCAATCCATTAAATGGATGGTAATAAAGGTTAAAGAAGAAAGCAGCTATATGGCTGTCTTAAGGATTGAGATTCGAGTAACATAATATTTTGGTTTGTGAAAAACAGTAAAGATAAGTGGGACTGAGACAATACTGATAATATTTTTTGGGATTTTCAGACTAACCATTTGATAGAGGAATACTGTGAGAAGTTGTTATAATGAAAAATAAAATTAAAATTAATGTTATGAAAACAAGGGTGTTGAATAATTAATAAAATACCATGATTTCCCTAAAGAGGAAACTTTAAGTGTCACTAGGCTGACAGCGGTGAGAGACTCGGTGGAAGAGGGAAGTAAAAAACAAAAAGGTTGTTGTATGAGACGTGTGTGTGTGGGGATTGTAAAAAAAAAAAAAAACAATACTGTACTGTTAGTGAGGCAGAGTGAAAAGAAAGGAAAATGATGCAGGAGGAACTGGCATGTAGGGGAAAAGGGTAAGATGAGAAGAAATATAGTAGAAAAATGTATGTTATGAAAATACAATTTCTGATAGAATTGATGGAACTATTTATGAACGCCTGTTCAGTCAAATTAAGTTGAAATGGTCTGAAAAGTGAGTTTCAGATAAAAATAAGGCATTGAGTATGATTAACAGGTATTAACGTGATATAAAGATAAGGAATGAACAAAAGTTTTATTAAGCAGAATGGGGAACAATTCTATATTTTAGTGGTAAAATAATGACTGAAATGATGATGTGAATTTGTTTTATTTTATTCTATTTAAAAAAAAAAAGTACAAGCGAGTACTCGCTAAATTTGAAGAACCTCCACCTTCTCCGGCCACTTCTTCCGGGCCACGTAAAAAGAAACGTCGCTCTCAAAGGCCGCCGGAACTGGACGCTACAGCTGAAGGCTCGCCGGAACCTCTCCCGCGAGCCTCGCTCTCTCCTTCCCCCCCACCCTTCACCGACGCGCAGCGGCCGGCCTCTGCCCGCACTGCCGTCGTTCTGGGGGATGATGCAGATGATGTCGCTGACAGCTGCTCTCTGCTCGTGTCTGACAGCGAGGAGTAGTCGGGCTCTCACCGCTCCGCCCCCTCGACTTTGGAGTCTACCACACCGCAGCCAACGAGCCAGTAATAGCACTCGCTCGCCTGCACACAAACGCCGTTTTTACGGCGACCCAGATAAATCTCAAAAAGAGTATAAGTGCTTTAAGTGTAGAAAATGTGCCCACACCCATGTGCTCACTGCTTCACACAAGTACAGTCCCTATGGTAACGCGCTCAGAGCGCTCTCTCATAAAGCGGCCTCACACCGCTCGAGTACTAAATGTAGTAAATGTGCCCACACTCCCGTGCTCACACCTACTCGCTGCTCGCTCTGTCACTCAGTTACCTCAAGTTGCTACGGCTCAAGCCGCAGGGACATTAAGTGTAGAAAAAGTGCCCACTCCCGTGTGCTCACTGCCTCACACAGATGAGGTTCCCATGGCAACGCGTCCAGAGCGCTATCTCTTAAAGCGGAAACATTCCGCTCGAGCATTAAGTGTAGTAAATGTGCCCACAGTCTTGTGCTCACACCTGCCCACTGCCCGCTCTGCCAGACAGGTTGCAAACCTCATAAAACTCCCAAACACTGGCCGTGTCATAAGTGTATATCCCGCGCCGGCTCACGAGCACGCGCACCCACTTTCAGACACCATAATCCCCACGCCGCTCTCGCGTCTGGGATATCTGACAGCAGTTCACGCTCCATCATCCGAGATCGAGCTACTAAAATCTGCACAGTCGGCCAGCCCTGTTCTTCTGCCCTCGTGTCCGAGCATCGGCGGCGCGCGCGCCGCCCCATCCTCTCTGATACAGGTTCCCCATCCCGCGCAACGCGGCGATCTGAACCCAGAGACCATTCGACCCCTAGCCATGCATGCAAAAGTATGGGAGGCTATTCGGGGCGCGTCAAAATGGGTGCTCAACATCATAAGACACGGCTATTCGCTCCAATTTGCTCGTCGCCCTCCGCGCTTTATAGCGCAGACGGAAACGAAAGTGAGTTTGGAAACAGCGCATCTGCTTCAAGCAGAAATAGCGAAGCTGCTGCGAAAAGGGGCCATAGAACAGGTTCATCCTTCCTGGAGCGAGTCAGGCTTTTACAGCCGTTACTTCCTCGTTCCCAAGAAGGACGGAGCACTAAGACCTATTTTAGATCTGAGACATCTGAACAAGGCTCTCATGAAACGGCCGTTCAAGATGATTACAACCAGACAGATCCTTGCGCAGATCCGCCCAGGAGACTGGTTTATCTCTCTCGATCTGAAAGACGCGTATTTCCAGATCCAGATAACTCCCCGTCACAGGCCATTCTTGAGATTCGCCTTCGACGGTCGAGCTTATCAATACACAGTCCTGCCGTTCGGCCTGTCTTTAGCACCCCGTACATTTACGAAATGCATGGACACGGCTCTCGCTCCCCTGAGGAGTCAGGGAATGCGAATTCTGAACTATCTGGACGACTGGCTCGTTATAGCGCAGTCAGAGACAGAACTTGTGTCTCACAGAACAGCGCTTCTCAGCCATCTGGAAAGCCTGGGTCTAGCGGTCAACTGGACCAAGAGCTCGCTCTTGCCCCGTCAGTCAATTTCCTTTCTCGGAATAGAACTGGACTCAGTG
The DNA here is from genome assembly GCA_021464565.1 of Rutilus rutilus. Lineage (NCBI taxonomy): Eukaryota > Metazoa > Chordata > Actinopteri > Cypriniformes > Leuciscidae > Rutilus > Rutilus rutilus. The sequence continues at coordinate 5,500,649 of JAJAQA010000009.1, forward strand.
GCGATGACAGCTAGATTGTCGGAGCAGCGCGCGCGCCGCATCCAGCGCCTCGCTGCATCCTTCAAAGAAGGCAATCGGGTTCCCCTAAAAGCATTTCAGCGCGTCCTGGGGCATATGGCCTCAGCTGCAGCAGTGCTTCAGCTGGGTTTACTGCGCATGCGCCCGCTTCAACGCTGGCTGAGAGCGCACGTATCCCATCGAGCCTGGGCGACCGGCGGCTCGCTAATCAGAGTGACTCAGGTCTGTGTTTCAGCCCTGCAGCCCTGGCTAGCAGCCGAATGGTATCACACTGGAGTGACTATGGGAGTGATTTCACACCGGAAAGTTTTCTCAACAGACGCGTCCAACCTAGGTTGGGGAGCGCTCTTCGAAGGCAGACCGGTCTATGGCCGCTGGTCAGACCAGGAGAATCTCCTACACATAAACTGTCTAGAGATGCTCGCGGTCGAGAAAGCGCTCATGCACTTCCTCCCATTCCTCCATGGTCACCATGTTCTAGTCCGCACGGACAACACATCAGTAGTGGCCTATGTGAACCGCCAGGGCGGTGTCAGATCAAAGAAGCTCTGCGCCCTGACGGAACGCCTCCTCGTATGGGCTCAGCACTCTCTGCGCTCTCTGAGAGCAGCGCATGTGCCTGGCCATCTGAACGAGGGTCCCGACAGACTGTCCAGGGACAATGTTCCCCCTGGGGAGTGGTCTCTACACCCCCATACAGTCCAGTCGCTGTGGCACCGCTTTGGCAGAGCGAAAGTCGACCTTTTTGCGTCAAAAGACAACGCACACTGCCCAGTATTCTTTTCAAAGAGCGAGGGCCCGCTATATGCGTTTCCACCGGTCTCTCTGCTGCCTCAGGTCATCGAGAGAGTCAGGAGAGCGCGCCACACAGTGCTCCTCATAGCCCCGTTCTGGGAGAACCAAGCTTGGTTCCCGGAACTCATACAATTGGCAGACTCAGCCCCTTGGCCGATTCCGGTGCTGAGAGATCTTCTCTCTCAAGCCCGCGGCTCGATTTGGCATCCCCACCCAGAGCACTGGTCTCTGCATGCGTGGAGCCTCAACAATTACATGCTGATCTACCAGAAGGGGTGATGAACACGATCATACAATCTAGAGCCCCCTCCACGAGGCGGCTCTACACGTCTAAATGGTCGGTGTTTAACAAATGGTGCACTACCAGAGGGCTCAATCCACAGACATGTGGGGTCTCGCAAGTATTGTGCTTCCTTCAAGAGCTACTGGACGCGGGCAGGTCCCCCTCCACGCTCAAAGTCTATGTCGCGGCCATTTCAGCGCTCTCTGTCTCAGAGCCGGGCCGCGCATTAGGAAGGAACGAGTTTGTCATCCGCTTCCTTAGAGGAGCGAGGAGGATGAACCCCCCGCGACCCCCTTCGGTTCCTATGTGGGATCTTTCACTGGTCTTAGACGCACTGAAAGCACATCCCTTTGAACCCTTAGAAACTGTGGATATGAAACACCTCACGCTCAAAACCGTTTTTCTGATAGCACTGTCTTCAGTAAAACGTGTGGGAGACCTTCACGCGTTATCCACTAACGCTGCGTGCCTCGAGTTCGGACCCAATGACTCTAAAGTTATTCTCAGACCGAGGCATGGGTATGTCCCCAAAATTTTGGGCACTCCCTTCAGAGCGCAGGTCATTTCTCTTTCAGCCGTGCCGAATGCTGGCTGCGAGGCAGATAGTAATCTCCTCTGTCCAGTTAGGGCGCTGAGAAGCTATATTTCACGCTCCACCGCCTTCAGGCGTTCAGAGCAGCTCTTTGTTTCGTTTGGTGGGCGCACCAAGGGTCTCGCCGCCTCGAAACACACCCTATCCAGATGGATAGTTGACGCTATCGCAGCTGCTTACGCATCTAAAAACCTGCAGTGCCCTTTGGGCATTCGGGCGCACTCCACCAGAGGCATGGCCTCATCGTGGGCGTGGTCCAGTGGGATTCCTATTCATGACATTTGTGCAGCGGCAGGCTGGGCCTCCCCTTCCACATTTGTTAGGTTTTACAACCTGGAAGTTCCCGCTTTGCAGGCCAAAGTGTTATCAGTCTAAGTCTCGCGTAGCCAGCCCACTGTCTGTGCGCGGGCTATGTTGCTGATTTAGCTCTACTGGTTGAGCTGCACTATGTGGAAGTATCAGTTGGACCGGCTGTGCCGCTCCCTGCCCCATATTATGTGCTTGTGTACTGTGGTATCTCGGCCGCCCAGCTCCGATTCGCGTTCCCTGGGCTCTCCATGGGATTCATTCAGGATGCTGGGCGCGCGCACGGCGTTAACAAGGGTGTTCCCGCAGCGTAAGCTAGCTTACGCAATACGAGAGAACCTCTCGTAAGAGAACGTACTCGGTTACTAACGTAACCTCTGTTCTCTCTAGAGAGGGAACGAGTATTGCGTAACCCGCCGTGCTCTCGCCACGAGCTCATTTCGCTTCATGCGACAGAAACCAGCGAAGCAGCCTCTGTTCCTTGCTTATATACGCTAAGCCACACCCCTAATGACGAGCTGTGACGCATTAAGCGCGCTCATTGGACGTGACGTCACGCGCAAGGCTCAGCCATAGGCTGCTGCAGTTGCCGCAGAGCAGCCAATGGGCACGCGATTCGCCTGCCCTAGGTCTGCAGGCTGCCGCACTGCGTTGACAAGATTTAAAAAATTAAGGATAATTTTTGGCTTCAGTATCTCGAGAAAGGAGACTTTCCCGCAGCGTAAGCTAGCTTACGCAATACTCGTTCCCTCTCTAGAGAGAACAGAGGTTACGTTAGTAACCGAGTACGTTTTATGGATGTATCCTGGTATTTATGATTATAGACAATGATTATAGTCTGTATTTAGGATCTGAGTATAGTGACTGTGGGTCTAGCCCATGCTAGGAATACAGCAACAGTGCTTGCTTATTTAGCCCGGCTTCCAGAGAATAAATACGTACTTGTTTTGTATCAGTTATAGTGGATGATAATACCAAATTCGGCAAGATGAATAACAGCTGTGTAAGAGATGTAAAGACAGCTATGTCCAAAGGTTCTGGAGATCAATAAGGTACAATGTGGGAAATTATGTTCATGTTAAGTCCTTGAAGGAAAAATAAATTGTCTGTTTTATAAAAAAATTAACCTGACAGAAGAGCATTTGTCAGACAACAAACATTTTGAAGCAGCCTTTATGGAAAGACCAGATGTGGTGTTTAGGACCCCACATTGGTCTAAAACGGGGGACTGAAGGGAGTGGATTGGAATCCACTGCTGCTTCAATGTATATGTAATGAGTGATTATAATCAAGGTATTAATCAATACTTTTCCTTCTAAATATCAAATGAGTTGAATGACTTCTCTGGAGATTTTACTTTGTTATAAGTTACCAGTGTGATTACTGAAATGTTCTTTTCATGTATTCATTAATGTCAGTATTTGATATTTGAATGCAGTAACATTGCTTGCCTATTTATCCCAGCTTCCAGAAATTAAATAGGGACTGGTTTTGTGTTTGAGAAAGGTCTTCAACTTGTTAAAACACATAGGAGTCATTTAAGTCTATAGTTTAAGGGACCCTTTGTCAGTTAAAGCCTATAGTTTCCATTTAGAATAAAGTGTCCTATCCTGAGAGAAAGAACTTGTTATCTTGATGTTTTGAGATGAGACTCCTGTTTATAGTTAGAGCCCGGCCAAATCCAACCTTGGAAAAGATGTGTGCCGGGTGTGTGTGTGTAAGTCTTCTTGCTTACAGGTTAAGGAACCACTGGCATTGTTGGAGATTGACTGAGTTGTTGTTCGAGACATGCTGGCACCCAGCAACCCAAATTTGCGACCTGGAAGGTCACGACGTGCCTAACTTCAGGGTCCGAGTGTCAGCGGCATAATCTATGGAGATATGCTTCTGTCTATCTGTATATGTGTGGAAAATTACTATGTTTATGAATTTCTTAGCCAATCAGAATCATTCAGCCTGTAAGCAATGACGTAGCTTAGACCTTGGAAATGGTATAACTGCTGTGTGTGTGTGTGTGTGTGTGTGTGTGTGTGGTGAAGGGTATAACTGCTGTGATCTTTGTAACTGTAAGCGGGGCGGCCTATGAACTCCTGTGTGAGTCTTGAAGCTGACTTCTGCTGATGAAACTGCAAACTATCTTCAGTAAAACTTTTCTTCTATTTTTTATAATTCTGACAACGGGTCTTCTTTCAAACATCTGGTCCTTGGGTCCTAAACTGTTAACCCCTAACAATTAGATGAATGTGATCATTTATGTTTGGGCCTGAACTCGCTGATACAACCTTTAAAGCCACAAACTCAACTTCTTAAGCATAATAATTTGAGGACAACAGCCCTATGACTAATACTTCAAATTCAGTGGTCACTGTCTATCTTGCTTGATTCAGGCCTGTTGTTTTGTCTCTGAAGGCACAGCCAACTACAAACAACACATTCTCACAGTTTTCTAGCCTTGTGTCTAACCTGTCAGGTCACGGTGTACACCCACCTAGCCTTTCATACATTTGACTGGCCTCTATTGATATTTTGAAAGGAACTCACATTTCGGTGTCAGACTGCCATAACTTCTCACAGCTCCACTCTCACACCCATCTCACATAAACACCATCTGCTCCACTCTCACATAAACACCATCTGCTCCACTCTCACACCCATCTCACATAAACACCATCTGCTCCACTCTCACATAAACACCATCTGCTCCACTCTCACACCCATCTCACATAAACACCATCCGCTCCACTCTCACACCCATCTCACATAAACACCATCAGCTCCACTCTCACACCCATCTCACATAAACACCATCAGCTCCACTCTCACACCCATCTCACATAAACACCATCCGCTCCACTCTCACACCCATCTCACATAAACACCATCTGCTCCACTCTCACACCCATCTCACATAAACACCATCTGCTCCACTCTCACATAAACACCATCTGCTCCACTCTCACACCCATCTCACATAAACACCATCAGCTCCACTCTCACACCCATCTCACATAAACACCATCCGCTCCACTCTCACACCCATCTCACATAAACACCATCTGCTCCACTCTCACACCCATCTCACATAAACACCATCTGCTCCACTCTCACACCCATCTCACATAAACACCATCTGCTCCACTCTCACATAAACACCATCTGCTCCACTCTCACACCCATCTCACATAAACACCATCAGCTCCACTCTCACACCCATCTCACATAAACACCATCTGCTCCACTCTCACACCCATCTCACATAAACACCATCTGCTCCACTCTCACACCCATCTCACATAAACACCATCCGCTCCACTCTCACAACCATCTCACATAAACACCATCCGCTCCACTCTCACACCCATCTCACATAAACACCATCAGCTCCACTCTCACACCCATCTCACATAAACACCATCCGCTCCACTCTCACACCCATCTCACATAAACACCATCAGCTCCACTCTCACACCCATCTCACAATAACACCATCAGCTCCACTCTCACACCCATCTCACATAAACACCATCAGCTCCACTCTCACACCCATCTCACATAAACACCATCAGCTCCACTCTCACACCCATCTCACATAAACACCATCAGCTCCACTCTCACACCCATCTCACATAAACACCATCAGCTCCACTCTCACACCCATCTCACATAAACACCATCCGCTCCACTCTCACACCCATCTCACATAAACACCATCTGCTCCACTCTCACACCCATCTCACATAAACACCATCTGCTCCACTCTCACACCCATCTCACATAAACACCATCCGCTCCACTCTCACAACCATCTCACATAAACACCATCCGCTCCACTCTCACAACCATCTCACATAAACACCATCCGCTCCACTCTCACATAAACACCATCCGCTCCACTCTCACAACCATCTCACATAAACACCATCCGCTCCACTCTCACACCCATCTCACATAAACACCATCCGCTCCACTCTCACACCCATCTCACATAAACACCTCCCATCAGGGTCGATGCCCTGTGTCGGCGTGACCCCCTGCCTTAGATTGCCCTCGCTTGGCCAAAGAGGATCTTACCCGTCGTTGAGTAATCACCTCGTGCACACTGTTAACCGCTCTTTCCCATCACAAAATCAGTTTTCTTCAACAGAATCAGGTGTTTTCTGGAGCTTAGGGAAGGCACATTCAAGAGCCACCAGAACCATTGGGGTTGCATAGTGTTAAAAGAGGGAGACAAGATAATAACAGCAGTATTTAATCAATTAAATCTGTTAAACCTCTTCAAATCAGCAAAATCTCAGTGAATTTAGATCACATACGTCTATTCACTGTACATCTACGTCTGTAGCCGGAGCCATCGGCCCTGTTTCATGGTGGAGACTAAGATCAGACAAAGAAGTTACTGGTCCTAAAATAAACTAGTCAAAATGTCACTTCTATCTTTTAAGGTCTGCATTATTATTTTAAAGACTTCTTTAAAGTCATTGAATTTTACTTTTAAAACATTTAAATACAAATTGCCCTCTGAATGGCAATGATTACTTTTAACATCTCTGTGTCTATGATTTTCAACTGAAACACTGTGCTTTACTATAGATGGCATTTGTGACACAGGCTCAGATAACCGCTTTTAGCTGACATTGAATGAGAGAGACTCTGAGGCATTCAGGACGGATACTTGTAACATTTTCCTTCTATCTTTTAACCCTAGTCCAGCTTAAGACATATTTGCCAAAAATGACATAAGGTTTCAATACAAACATAATTGTAATATATTTTTGCAACTCACATTTGTAGTTTACATCAACCTGTATTTATCCAATCACTTATAAACAAAACACTTTTATTCAAAAAGATTTCCTTAAGACTTCAATCTTTTGACCTTATTTTTATCTCTTATTCTTCCTCAGACGAAAACAGTCCCTTTCACACTTTTCTGAGTGGACATTTAAAATTACGGGCTAAATTGCCCTGGTGACCACAACTCTGTCATCTGGTGAATTTGTTTCAGCCTCAACTACAGCAACAGAAACATTGCCTATAGTTTGATCACTCTGAGCTTGCAAACGGCTACAACTTACTGCACACCGTTGAAGCAGTGTGTCCCGATCCGGAATGTAAACAGAGCCACTGATAAGCATTTCTCTGTTTTCTTTCGACAGTCCACCAGTGACGGATTCAATCACAATAACCAAATCATAATCTTCATCGTTATCATACCATTTCAACTCATAAGTTCAGAAATGTTATTTTCATAATATACATTTTCTACTATATGTCTTCTCAAAATGGTTAGTCTGCAGATTCAAGTATTATCATTATTGTCTCAGTCCCACTGTTTTACAGAAACCAAAATATTATATTACTCATATCTCAATCCCCAAGTCGCACACACAGCCTTATAGCTGCTTGCTACTTCAGTGTTTATCATAGAAATTTAAGTTCTTTAGATATCTAATGTCATGCATCCATTTACTGGATGAAAAAGTAAAAACTTTATTTCTCCTGACAGTTCGACTTTTTTCTGCACTCTGCCTCCTCTTACCAGCACAATATTGTTGGCTCTCTCTCACACACACACACACACACACAATACCCTTCAAACATTTTTTTTTCCCATGTTTTTTTCATCAGACCTAACAGCGGTTTATCATATTGATCTTTTTTGCGCATTTTACTCTACTACTTTTGAGATTTCTCCATGATGGTCCCTCTTTTCTGTGTTTTTTTCATATATAACTCTAGACGTCTCTAGAGAGATCAATTTTTACCTCAGTTGAAAAAGGTGAGCAGTCACAACCTGCCCACAAATTTGATCAAACAGACCCTCAGGGTTTTCCCCAATACACTCTCGTGGATAACTGAACCCACCAGACTAATAATGTGTACTAGTCTGGACTAGTAATCTGTACTAGTCCACCACAGTGTTCTCTTGACCATCATGAGTCAATCCCTCTCAAACAGGTAACCATAACCATTTAGACTTTGTCTCTTACCAGTCTCAGCTTACGCCACTTCAGTTCTTTTGATGATTCCAGTGGTGTCTCTCTTGGGCCCTTGCGGTCGGCCCCTCTCTCTCAAGTCCAGGTGGCCAAACTGTCCAAGAGACACATCCAAGGAATCCTGCCGATCAACGCCAAATTGTAGTGGCAAACAATTTTCTTATACTGAATAAGAGACAAACATTTCCAATTGTCTTTAAAGATTATTTATTCCCTTGCAAGGAAAGGTCAGCAGTCATACAGCCATACAAAGTGCCTGCAGAGTGTGACAACGAGTGGGGGCATCCTTCCTTCTTTATAGTTGTTCCTCCCCCAAGGTTGTTTCTCGAGGCTAAATGAAGATACTTCTTAGCCATAACTAACATTTTGTTAGGACAAATGAAGATACTTCTTAGCCATCTTATCCTGCTACCCTTGAGTGGAGCCCCTCTGTCTCGGTCATAAATTCAGTCACACATTACTTTTTGCCAAGTCACGTATACAAGGTCATACACATACAAACTAAGATTATATGAATATAAAAAAAATGCAAACATATAGAACATATTACATTTCTTCCACAACAATATATAACATTATGGCATAGTAATATTAACAGCTATTGAGTACAGACACATGCAGTGCCATGTACTGGGCAGATTACTTGCCAATTATAACTGGTTACTGATTCCAAATTACATGAAAATTCTAGTCAGTCAACTAAAGATGACATATTTTAGGTAACATATTCTGCCTAATTTTTGATTACTTTTGACCTAACTCTTTTATCACATAGATTTGAGTAGGATAATCTTGTACCATTTAGATAAATGGACAACTGGATCTTCTAGTAAAAATGACAGACTTACACCAGACACCCTGGTGATGTATGTCGGATTTTTCCAAAAATTTAGTCTGTTTAAACCCGCCCTCTTTTCTTACAATATAAATGTAAATCAACAGCTGATGGATAGAAACAAGTCCACACCCTACCACCCTACTTAATTTATATTTTGATAATTCGCTTCACTTAAATGTGCATCACAATATGGAAGAAAAGATCTTTTGCAAAAAATGTAAAAACACATTTGTGTACATTTTGAAACGAAAATATTTTGGTAATTTGAGAACAAGTGTTACATGATTCTCTATGCCGTGTCAATACCAATGACCCTGTTAATATTGAGCATACTCTTGACTCTCTCTCCTCAGCAACACAGCCCTCTCCTGAAGGCCTTCACCACTCAGGGCCTGTCTGAGCTCACGCTTCTGCTGAGGGTTCAGGAGTACTGTTACGACAACATCCACTTCATGAACGCCTTCCAGAAGATCGTTCTGCTGCTCTATAAAGGTAGAGCTCCTCTAATGCTGACTCTAGTGCTCCTGAAGAGCTTCATTAGACCGCTCCTAACCCTCTGCTTCTCCTGCAGTGAATGTTGTGAGTGAAGAGGCGATCCTGAAGTGGTACACCGAAGCCCATCTCGCCAAAGGGAAAGGCTTCTTCCTGGAGCAGATGAAGAAGTTTGTGGAGTGGCTGAAGAGCGCAGAAGAGGGTGAGTAGCCGTCCCAGTTAAACCTCCAAATCTCCCTCTGGATTCCTCTATTGGTCATATTTGATGCAAGTCTCTCCTGTGTTTCAGAATCTGAGTCTGAGGAGGAAACGGACGGAGACTGAAGCCGGATCGCTTCGTTCCGGAATAATCTACTGCCAGGATTGTCTTGTATTTTGAAGCTGAAGGGTCCAGATCATTTAAGGGCTTAACTTGCAGAACTGTTTTTAAAGTCTTGATTTGTTCTGTACTACTCAGTTTTTATATAAGATCTTTATGTTAGTTGGATTTGTTCTGGATATGTACTTGCAGTGTGAATTTTTTTTTAATCTTCATTTTGACTTGATTCTTGAAAAATAAAGTATATAGTCCAAGTCCTGCTTCAGTAGTTCTTTAAAGCTTCCAACTCCATTAGGAAGACAAAAGGTGGTCACTGGTCATGTGACTGGACTGGTCGGGTTTATGTAGTTCATAGTAAAGGAGAAGTTCAATTCAGTGACTTGCAGTCCAGTTTGAACACCTCAGGGTTTGCTTACATGATGATGTACTAAAAATGGAGAAGTTTTTCATTTGTGTACAGCTAACATTATCAAACGATCCCCATTCACACGTGAACTTAATCGCTGTATTCTGCTGCCAGGCCAGTACCTGTCTGATCAAAATTAGCCAGATTTGATTAAATCTCAGGGTAAATTGTCTGAGATTAGCAGATATATCAACGCTGATTGTGGCTTTGGGTGATGCAGTGATTGGCTGATGGCAAGACAGCAACGTAATGAAGCGTCACAGATCTGACACTGTTTTCTTGTCTCTAGAGACTCAAGCGATTAAATGACTTTATTTACAATTAAGTGAAATGTACTGTTACATGATTCACAATTTCATGATTTCTAGTATTTGTACAGGCTTGACATTTTTTTTTCAATGTAGTTAGCAAATCATTACATTTGACCTGTGAATCAGATTTATGACAGCATGAAGTGTTTTAAAGGTTATGTGCATCAAGCCTCTCCAATAACAGCTGTTCAAATGACTGCATGTCTCAGACTAACTACATCAGCAAGACTCCAATAAAATTATTGGGTAAACTGATAAATCTCTGAGAAAAACTGGCTTTCTATTGCTCACTGAATATAAACCCAACAGATCACTCAGATCATTAGGATCATATCAGCTAGAAATACCAAGGGTTCACTCTAAGCATGGCGAGTCCGCTTTTAGCTATTATGCCAGCCGCAGCTGGAACCAGCTTCCAGAGGAGATCAGATGTGCTCCTACTGTAGTCACATTCAAATCCAGACTCAAAACACATCTGTTCAGCTATGCATTTACTGAATGAGCACTGTGCCACTGTTCGTCCGACTGTTTGTACTGTACTGTATTTTTTTTTTTTTTTTTTTTTTTACTTTTAATTTTTTTATTATTTTAATTTCTTCTATGTAAAGCACTTTGAATTGCCATTGTGTATGAAATGTGCTATATAAATAAACTTGCCTTGCCTTGCCTATGATGGACTACACATTTGTTTTAAATTATTTTAAATTATTGTCCCTGGTTCACTAATGTACTCTACTTTTAAGAAAAAAAGCTGTGACAGACTTTAAATATCACGTCCGCTTGAATTTAATCTGATCCTGTTTACATAAGATGATCCCAAGCAGGTTTGAGTTTACAAATCTGTTATGACAGCAACTCTGGCATGAGCTTCAAAGAACCAAACAATCCTGGGGCCTGTAACATGATGCTGGTTCAGGGGGATAGCCAGGTGTGTTTCAGTTTAGTTTGCACCAACCCTGGGTTTTAGGCACCATGAAAGTGGTTTGGCTTTTAGCCATGTCCATCGCCATAGTAACTTACGCTCCATGGCTAACCTGGGCCATGTTCAAGTTCAAAACGGTGCGCAACGTTTTGCTACGGTTTCCGGGTTGAACGTCATGTTTCCTGGAAACGGCGTGCACCGGTGTGCAACGGGGTTTGAGATTTGGTGGGTGTGTCAGAACTGCAGTCCAATCAGCAGCAACATGTATATAAAACACGGGGTATTAAAGTGAACTCGCACAATGGGTTCAAGGAAAGTAATTTACTAATGTGTTCGATGCACCTCGGTATACGCAACGACTGAGGATATTAGAAGACATGTTTGTCGTAAGTTTTATTGTAAAAAATATAGGATATCAACATAATGATGTAGTTGTTTATATTTTTAGCTTCACTGCAAGTGTATTGGTATAGAAATAAACAATGGTAATTAAGTGCTTTTCCTAAAAATGAGAAAGAAAATACAGGGTATTAAAACAGTAGGAACTACAAATAAAGTCAGTATGTGAGGCTAAATAGATGTGTTTTAGTCTGAATTAGGTAAGATATATGTTTCCATTTCAGTTTCCACAAATCCCTTCACTCGATTGGGATGTTCTCTTTTGTTCTGGGCGGCAAGTGCAGTAACTGTAACATCGGGCATATTTTGTAGTATTAAACACATATTTATACCGACTTCATCAGGCTCCGAAAATTCTTAATAAAGAACACAAAGAATGGCCTTCTCAGCTGCCATAGTTGCAACTCTTGCGTCATCAGAACAGTGTGTTCAACGCATCACCGTTTCTGTTTAAAAAACGTTGTGCAACGTTTTGTCGGGGGCTGAACGCAGCCCTGGTCCGGGTCAGGTGATGTTCCAGGTAAGAGGCTGCAAACCGAAGTTGGACCAATCAGCTGTGAGCAAAGTGACACATGTCTGATGCGATAAAGTCACTCCACCTTTTTCTACTCCAAATTAATGGTCACTACATAGCAAATTATTTTTAAAGACAAAATCGGCTGGCTTTTACTAATGCTTATTTAGAATAATAATTTTGTATGATATAGATATTTATAATTATTAAATATATAATTATTATAACCTTAATCGATCACACATGTATAATTTTAGTTTATCAATTATTAATACACACAGTTTAAATTAATAAAATAAGAAAGGTAATATAAATACGCTTTAGAATCAATAGATAAAGCTATAAAATGACTACATGTGAGCTTAAATGTTCAATTCTCTCTAAGGCCTACCTTTATCAACTGTATAAATTAACTTCACGTTTTCTTGCACTGATATAGCAATACTTTTTTTTTTTTAGTTGTCGTGTTTCATAGACAGCTATTTTCTTCTTGCTGTGTAAATTTGTTTAAATTCTTAATATTTTTCAATCTCGTAATATTCTGCAGAAGAGAGAAGTGAATCGCACTGCTTCTCTCGCGAGAAATGAATCGCAGTTTCACTCTTTCTCAGCGTGTGATTGGCTGTTCGCTACTGATGTCACACCTAAACTCCTAAACTCAGGATCAAAGCCTGAGTTGACAGGGAAAAGTTGATGATCAGCATCATGGTACCAACAAAGCCTGGTTGGATTGGTTTGGTTTTATCAACTCAAAACTAATCCTGTAACCCTGAGTTTGTAAACTACCATCATGGTACAGGCCCCTGGATCATGTCAAATCGTCAACAGTGAAATCCTGATAGCGGAGTAATCCACGTACGAAGAACAGGCCCGGTTTCTAAAGTTTGCGTTTTCAAGTCCCCAGAATGCTGTTGTTGTGTAAATAAGAGACCAAAGCACATTATTTTTCAGTTTTTGGTAGAAAATGGTGTCATGTAAACGCCCCCATTGGAGAGTGTTTTTTTTAGTTAGTTTTTTAAATGAAGACACTGGCCTCTTAAAGCTAAAAAAAGTGTTTTATTTCTGAATTACATATGAAGCACCACATTGTAAAAGATATTTGGATCCTGGGGTGTTTAAGTCATTTCTGTGTCACTGCTGTTCGACTCTTCACTTCTGTCTTGTCCAGGTTCCTCCTCCTCTTTATTGTCACCGTCATTTTCTAAAATACAATGTTTCCAGAAATTATTCCCTGACCAATAAAATGCTAAAGCAATTTAATGACAATTTGACAAGCCAGAAAAGGGTCAAATGTAAATCTGTTCTAAATTTGCTATGAAATTACAAAGCTATAAACGTTTGTGATTTTCATTTCTATAAAACAAAACTAATCTTAAAACTTATGAAAAAAACACCTATTCAAGTGCAGTGAAGACTTCATATTTAAATAGTTTTTACTCCAAATATTTTTTTAAAGTGCTATATACTGTAGAAACAGGAAGATGTGCTGTTGTGATCATGTGTTTATCTCAACAGAGCAAGTCGTCTTTAAAGGAATACAGTCAGACTGACGTCCAGTCAAACTCTCTAAACATGCTCACCTGGTTCACTGCTCTTCTTCTGCTTATCCAGAAGTGCTGAATGAGCCGTTTCACCTTCATTCTTACCAGTCATTTCTTGCACATTTTCTTTTTCTGGAAAAAACAGTAAATAATGACTCAAATATCTGGGATTATGAGCTTAAAATATACCTTTTACACTAAATACAATAATAATTATAACTAGATTAGTTTGTAAATGGGAAACTGAAACCCATATCACATTCATATCTTTATGGTTTTGAGCATCTTACCGTTCTTTTTTTGTCTTTGTTTCTTTATTTTGAAATAAACAGCCACAGCTATGATCCCCACAACAGCAGCAGTGATGATGGATAATGCAACAGGTAGAATGATATTCTGATCTGATTGTGGAGAACAGAACAATACTCATTATCTTCATCATGAACTGTACTTGAGCATTACTGTAATGAGCCTGAAGTAAACCTGTGTCGCAGTGTTTCAGAGTGAAGCTGCTGCTCTTCTGGCTCACTTCATTCTTCACAGTGCACATATAGACTGAATCAGGCTCCTCCTCTCTGCTGATGTGAAGCTCTTGCCCGAACTGCTGAGCTGAACCTGATCCAGTCCATTCATAAGAAACATTAGACTGAGATGACACTGAACAGAACAGCGCTCGTGAAATATTGTTCAGATTACAGGTCACGATCGGCTCCTGTACAGCATCTGAGGGAACAGCGAATGGTGGATTTAGATGCTACGTAAACGTAAATACTTTATAACAAAACTCATCTCATGGCTATGGAAGCTTGTTTCCGCCACAGAATAAAGACATTTAAAAGATAATTGCGACTTTTATCTCACAATTCGGACTTTTTTTTCTCATAACTGCCTGATATAAAGTCGCAATTGCATGTTATAAAGTCAGAATTGTGAAGAACTCGCAATTCTGAGACTTTATAACTTATATCTGACTGTATAACATGCAATTGAAACTTTATATCTCCAATTCTGACTTTACATCTCGCAATAATGACTTTATATCTCGCAATTCTGACTTTATATCTCACAATTCTGTCTTTATATCTCACAATTCTGACTTTATATCTCGCAATAATGACTTTATATCTCGCAATTCTGACTTTATATCTCACAATTCTGTCTTTATATCTCACAATTCTGACTTTATATCTCACAATTCTGTCTTTATATCTCACAATTCTGACTTTATATCTCGCAATTCTGACTTTATATCTCGCAATTCTGTCTTTATCTCACAATTCTGACTTTATAGCCGTTTCTCAATATGCGAACTTGTCTGTACTTGTGTTCTTGTGGACTTGTGAAACGTCATCAGTCGCTGCCCTAGTACTGTTCCAATTCAAAGTTCACATCTAGCCAAGTCCAGTTCAAATCCCCGGATGTGTTCTTGATCCGCCCCTTTTACCGAGGATGCATCGAGAGGTGACTTGTGCGAACTCGAGACAGCCAGGTATCCCAGAATGCATCGCACACCAACCAGCAAGCGTCAATAGCAGAGGAGAAACCCCGCGTAATTTAAAAATACTGCTATAATTGTGTCATGAAATGTAGTTTTAAGAGTATTTCAGGCGAGAATGTAGTTGTTTAAAGCTCAAATCTTTGGTTTATTTATAAAGATAGCGCCTATTTGAAAATTTGATCTGACGTTTTCGGAGTTGTGAGAACCAGGCAATCGGACGCGCGGCGCTCGTACCCCGCCGAGAACAATCTTTCCTCGGCTACTGCTGCTGACTTGCCGCTGTCTCGGATGTCTCTAGTCTAGTGGTTTAACATGAGATATAAATCGTCTTCTGTATATCCAACAGGCGATTTATTTATTTTATTTGTCTCATTAATGTATAATTTGTTCCCTGGCAAAACGTTTTAGCTGAGGGCAAAGTGAAGTTTCATAATTTAACGTTAGTCTATTTAACTTTAACGATGTAGCCTAGAGAGCTGACTTATGTTTGACTGAATCGTTTGCTTTATTATTGTATAGCTTCTTATACCTTTTAGGCTACTTATATTGATCATTAAAACTGACATTTAACAAAAAAAAAGGTTATGTCATTTTATTTTATATATTTAAAACATAAAATATTTTATTATAGCCTACATGTTGCCTACATTCTCTTCACTGTATATACATATATGACACAACCCTGTCTCTTTTTGCTAAATGTTCGTTTTAATGATCAATATTATAATGTTTTTATTCATCATATTTTTAAAATGAAAACAAAGAGTCAGGGTTGTGCTTTATATTTCGTGTTGTTGTAAATATGCAGTTAAGATAATCAATTGCGTTGCCTGAACCACATTTGTGTGGCCATTATGTTAAAGTTTTTTTTAAATGAAAATGAAAAGAGGCAAAGGTGGTTTATAACATATTTTGTTTTATTTGTAGCCTATAAAGAGATAACCGGAGTAGCCAGAGCGAGCTGAGTGACGCTATCAAGTACGCTGCTGTTCCATTTCAGAATTATCGGACTTGTGTCCTCCCGTCCTCGGGAGTTCGTTCTCCTGAGTCGAACTTGTCAGTCCGAACTACCAAGGACTCAAGTCCGAACTTTGCGTACTTGGTATTGAGAAACGGCTTATATCTCGCTATTCTGACTTTATACCTCGCAATTCTGACTTTATATCACGCAATTCTGACTTTATAACTCGCAATTCTGACTTTATATCTCGCAATTCTGACTTTATATCTCGCAATTCTGACTTTATATCTCGCAATTCTGACTTTATATCTCGCAATTCTGACTTTATATCTCGCTATTCTGACTTTATATCTCGCAATTCTGACTTTATATCTCGCAATTCTGACTTTATATCACGCAATTCTGACTTTATAACTCGCAATTCTGACTTTATATCTCACAATTCTGACTTTATATCTCACAATTCTGACTTTATATCTCGCTATTCTGACTTTATATCTCACAATTCTGTTTTTATATCTCACAATTCTGACTTTACATCTCACAATTCTGACTTTATATCTCGCAATTCTGACTTTATATCTCACAATTCTGTTTTTATATCTCGCTATTCTGACTTTATATCTCGCAATTCTGACTTTATATCTCGCAATTCTGACTTTATATCTCACAATTCTGTCTTTATATCTCACAATTCTGACTTTATATCTCGCAATTCTGACTTCATAACTCGCAATTCTGTCTTTATATCTCACAATTCTGACTTTATATCTCACAATTCTGACTTTTTATCTCGCAATTCTGACTTTATATCTCGCAATTCTGACTTTATATCTCACAATTCTGACTTTATATCTCGCAATTCTGACTTTATATCTCGCAATTCTGACTTTATATCTCGCTATTCTGACTTTATATCTCACAATTCTGACTTTATATCTCGCAATTCTGACTTTTTATCTCACAATTCTGACTTTATATCTCGCAATTCTGACTTTATATCTCACAATTCTGACTTTATATCATGCAATTCTGACTTTTTATCTCGCAATTCTGACTTTATATCTCGCAATTCTGACTTTATACCTCGCAATTCTGACTTTATATCTCACAATTCTGACTTTATATCTAACAATTCTGACTTTATATCTCACAATTCTGACTTTATATCTCGCAATTCTGACTTTATAACTCGCAATTCTGTCTTTATATCTCGCAATTCTGACTTTATATCTCACAATTCTGACTTTTTATCTCACAATTCTGACTTTATATCTCGCAATTCTGACTTTATATCTCACAATTCTGACTTTATATCTCACAATTCTGACTTTATATCTCGCAATTCTGACTTTATATCTCACAATTCTGTTTTTATATCTCGCTATTCTGACTTTATATCTCGCAATTCTGACTTTATATCTCGCAATTCTGACTTTATATCTCACAATTCTGTCTTTATATCTCACAATTCTGACTTTATATCTCGCAATTCTGACTTCATAACTCGCAATTCTGTCTTTATATCTCACAATTCTGACTTTATATCTCACAATTCTGACTTTTTATCTCGCAATTCTGACTTTATATCTCGCAATTCTGACTTTTTATCTCGCAATTCTGACTTTATATCTCGCAATTCTGACTTTATAACTCGCAATTCTGACTTTTTATCTCGCAATTCTGACTTTATATCTCGCAATTCTGACTTTATAACTCGCAATTCTGACTTTATATCTCGCAATTCTGTCTTTATATCTCGCAATTCTGACTTTATATCTCGCAATTCTGTCTTTATATCTCACAATTCTGACTTTATATGATGCAATTCTGACTTTATATCTCGCAATTCTGACTTTATATCTCACAATTCTGACTTTATATGATGCAATTCTGACTTTATATCTCGCAATTCTGACTTTATATCTCACAATTCTGACTTTATATGATGCAATTCTGACTTTATATCTCGCAATTCTGACTTTTTATCTCGCAATTCTGACTTTATATGATCCAATTCTGACTTTATATCTCGCAATTCTGACTTTTTATCTCGCAATTCTGACTTTATATCTCGCAATTCTGACTTTATAACTCACAATTCTGACTTTTGTAGCAAATTAGCTCTATGAAATATTAATAATCAATAATAACTTGTTATAATTGATTATGAATATTTGGATCAGTTACTATAATTAACTTACTTTCGTAAATTAATATTACAATCAATTAGCCTGTTTGTCCCGTGAACACTCAGGATTAATTGTTTATTAATTCTAAGAAATGTACATTTCCGGGGCACGGGAAATGTCTTTCTTACTTTACAGTACTACTAAGAGCAGTAGCCAAAATCGATATGATTAGTGACTCCAGTTATGAGCTTGAGACACGGACAACTTTACGTGTGACATGAACAAGACTTTATTAACTAAACTAAACACTTAAACTACTCTAACACAGTGGTTCTCAACTCCAGTCCTCGTGACCCGCTGCTCTGCACATTTTGTATGTCTCTCTTATCTGACACACTCAGTTCAGTTCATGGAGTCTCTCCTAATGAGCTGATGATCTGATTCAGGTGTGTTAAATAAGGGAGACATACAAAATGTGCAGAGCAGTGGGTCCCGAGGACTGGAATTGAGAACCACTGCTCTAACATACACACACACACACACATGCATACAGTTTACCAAGGGAAAGAGAGCTGAAGCAGAATACAGGAAAGCAAGAAGTTATAGCATTGTTTGAAATTCAGCAGATCAACAGCCTTGAGCAAACCATCAGTTTAGTTCTAACACACCCTTCTTTAAAAGGGGTAAGGAAACTTAAAGGAACACTCCACTGTTTTTTCAAATTAAACTATGTTATTCCCTTAACTAAGACGAGTTGATACATACCTCTCTCGTCTCAGTGCGTGCACTCAATCGCTCTGGCACGCGGCGACACTTTGATAGCACTTAGTTTAGCCCAGTTCATTCATTAGGATCCAAACAGAGATGAAGTTAGAAGTGTGAATTTCTTGTGAAGTTCAGACAGATAATCTTTCTCTCAAAGTCGTTCAATACTGTTTATGCATCAGTAAATCAAGCCAGTGACTAAACGATCAACTTCACGTCGTTTCTCTAAGTAGAATGAAAATAATCTTACTTAAACTGTGAATAATATACAGAAAGCGATCAAAGAACAATCCCTTTCCAATCGCCCAAGCTGTCAATCACACAGCGCGAGTGATTATTGCAATGATAAGATCTTCATTCACGCGATCAACCGACTGTCATCTGCTCAATGCTCATCACTGTAACCTTTTATGTGATGGGAATAGATCTAAATACTTAAAAAAACTTCTCACGATTCATTTATCCCGATAGCTGTAACAGTAAAAACGTATAATAGCTGTAATAGTAAAAGTTTTCGAGAGAGTTCCACATGTAATGATAAATATTTCATATGCAAGCATGTCAGCCAATCACAGCAGTGGACGTTTACACTGAAGACTCACAGCAGCCAATCACAGCAGTGGGCGTTTACACTGAAGTCTCACAGCAGCCAATCACAGCAGTGGGCGTTTACACTGAAGTCTCACAGCAGACACGCCCCTTCAAACAGAGCGCTCAAATCAGAGGCTAAAATCAGGCTAGGAAATATGCCTTTTATTTCTACATTATAAACTTTTGATCTAAAAAGCATACTAACATTATAAGGGCACCCCAGGACACATTCTAAACTAATAAAATAATCCATGCAATGGGACCTTTAAGTTAGAGTCACAGCTCTCTGGAATTTCCTCCAGCTTCAGTGTGTCCTGTAACAGGAAACCGGGTTCTGCCATTGTGTTGGCTTCATTTGGGATGTTTTTGGGGGAAGTTTCACAGGCCTTTGTTGGGAGAGTGAGTTTGCTGGATTATTCATTAAATAAATGAATAATGTGTGTGTGTGTCTGATTGGTCCAGACGCTACACTTTTTATCTCACAATTCTGACTTTATATCATGCAATTCAGAATTGCGAGGTGTAAACTCGTAATTGCGAGAAAAACAAGTCAGAAATCTGAGATAAAAAGTCACAAGTACCCTTTTTCATTATTACTGTATTATTCCATGGTGAAAACAAGCTTATGGCTACAAGACATTGACATTTTTGAAACATGTTCTTACCTGCCTAGTTTAATATACGAGGATATTTTACATGATTATAGCTTAAAATTCACAAAAATGCATTTTGAATGATTAAAATTGCATAAAAAAAGATTATTAAAATTTAAAATGCATCATTATTTTGTAGCTTAATTTAACCTAAATTACAGTGATTTTCCATCTGTGTCACATCCATAAACAGTTTCCAGGACTTTTTCTATAAAATAAAAATAAATGACATGAAACAATTACTTCCTGAAAAGTCCATACATACTTTCAAATCATCCATTTCATTCATCAATAGAATATGTCAGCGTCTGTCTTGAAAAACCACAATAGTTTGTACAGTATGTTGTGTTTCGTGTGCTGGTGTCGTCAGATGTCTTAGCTTAACAAACAAGATTTTCTCGGTCATCCAGCTTCACCAGCACAGGTATGATGATACTCCAGCCAAGCCAACATTAAATCAGTGTAACCAACAATACTGCCGTCTTATTTCATTCTCACTTACCGATAACTTGAACTTCTCTTTCAGAACTTTCCAGCTTCCCACTGATCTGGATTACAGACTTATAAATGCCACTGTCACGGCTGGTCATGTTATGAACCGTGAGCTGTCCAGTAGTGAATTCAATCTCTGATCTTTCCTTGAACTGACCGTAATCTTGAAATTCAGTCGGATCATGGTCAGCCACCTTATTTCCATTGTGTGTCCACAAAATGTCTTCAAACTTTCCTTGAATATTTGGATTTAAAGTCAGACTCGTCCCATTCTTGACATAGACGATGGGCGTTACAGCATCTGATTCATATTTAGAAAAGGGGTTAATAAATCAGCAAAGGTAAAGATAATGGTGCAAGTTTAAACATCCAAAATATAATAATCTACATTAAGTTGAGTTTTACAATGAAAATCTAAATGTGAATTAGAGATCCTAAATAAATTATTGGCTGCTGCTTGAACATTGTCTTTAACATTAGGCTTCTTCTGTCTCAACAAAGAAAAGCTCTATTTTTTATGGATACAGTCTATTTCATTGTTTGCTTTATCCGGATTTGTCAGATTCGCTTTAAGAAGAACTTGTTATGTAACCATTACGACTAAAACACAGCTTACAAAACAACTCATAATGAACAACTTTCAATAATATGTTCAGCATATGAAGCAAATAATCATGACAAGTAGCCTAATAGAGAACATCACTTACTGGATAATCTTGATAGTATTAAACAGATGAAAAGACTCGATACTTCCCAAAGCGGTCTCATTGTCTAGTTTTACTTTCGGTCAGTTGTTCAGGTGACCCGGTCCGTCGAGAGCTCGCGGAACGAGCTTGATTTTCGCAGTGTGTGGCTTTACGGTGCAGCTGTTCGAGACGGAAGCTGTAATTAAAATGAACGAGTATATAATATATATATTATATGTATAATTGTGCCAATTTAACCGCTTACTGTATTGTAAGCTGCCATACCGGAACACCCTCAAAGAAAAAGGTATCACTCACCTTTACACGGCTCTCTGTTTTGTACATAAGCACCACCTCCTACAGCTGCGAACTCAGACAACCTACACTTCCTGTATAACATCAAGAGATGTCCGTGAACAGTGAGCGTTTTAGCAAAATATGCTCATAATGATTAGATATTGTTCTTATGTGAACTGGTCTGGGAGACATTGAAAGGCATCTTATCTGCAGCATTGAAGTGTGATTAATTAATTATTTATATATTTCCAGACCCTTAGGTCCATATCACAAAGTTAAAGAAACAGAAAGAAAAATATAACATACAAACAGATTTACATACACCAACATTATTTAAGAACACACAAACTTGAGTTTCAGTGCTTCCAGAACCAGGAAGAATACCTTGTGTCACTTAATATAGGATCATTTAAGACCATTATGATTGTATTTCTCAAGTCACCCAATCGACACATTAAATTATATTTTATAAATGATACATTTATTCAGCATGGTCTACGGTAAATTATGGAGGCAAATTGAAAAGTGAGAAGCTTCACTTGAAACAAAGTGATCACATGAGTTAGAGACCACATAAGCTCTGTTGTCACCGTCTCCACGAAACGTGAACTGTTAGTTACTATCAACACAACAATTAATTAGGCAACTTTACAGAAAATTGTGCTGTTATGCCTACCTTATTTGTAATCTCCGGTTATTTTCAGTTTTGAAGATATTAGTATTAGAATGTATGGTCACACACTTTAGATTAGGGTCCAATTCTCACTATTAACTACCAGTTTTGTCTCAATAAACTCCTAATTAATGCTTATTAATAGTTAGTAAGGCAGTTGTCAAGTTTAGCTATTGGGTGGATTAAGGGATGTAGAATATAGTATTGCCGAATAAGACATTCATTTGTGCTTTATAAGAACTAAAAAAACAGCCAATATTCTAATATGCATGTTAATAAGCAACCAGTTAATAGTGAGAATTGGACCCTAAACTAAAGTGTTACCGAATGTATTATTCATCCATTATGTTCTTCAAAGCAAAAGCTTGATTTTGTAGATTATCTTGACAATGATCTTTCCCCCCGTCTCGTTTGCTCTTTCCTCATGGCAGACAGGTGGTGTTCAGCTATACACTGAGTGTGTATACATTCATCACTGTCCTCACACCTAGTAGTACTCAAAGTAGGACACAACTAGTTCTCTAGAACACAAACTAAGACACGAAACATGCTTCCCAAAACAAAACCAGGAAAAATATCAACCATTAAGAAGATTTGAAAAAATCAGTCATAAATGATTTGAAAAAACAGCTAAATACAATTACATATTTCTGTGTATGAACTTATGTTTTAATAATATTTAACATTATGCCATAGTAATATTAACAGCTATTGAGTACAGACACATGCAGTGCCATGTACTGGGCAGATTACTTGCCAATTATAACTGGTTACTGATTCCAAATTACATGAAAATTCTAGTCAGTCAACTAAAGATGACATATTTTAGGTAACATATTCTACCTACTTTTTGATTACTTTTGACCTAACTCTTTTATCACATAGATTTGAGTAGGATAATCTTGTACCATTTAGATAAATGGACAACTGGATCTTCCAGTAAAAATGACAGACTTACACCAGACACCCTGACATCCAAACATTTAGTCTGTTTAAACCTGCCCTCTTTTCTTACAATCAAATGCAAACTTGTCAATCAACAGCTGATGGATAGAAACAAGTCCACACCGTACATTTAATTTCCATTTTGGTAACTCGCTTCACTTAAATGTGCATCACAATATGGAAGAAAAGATCTGTTGCTTCTTTTGTTACATTACATGAGCAAACATTCATAAACAGGAAAACAGCAAGAACATTACACAGCCAAAGGTGGATTGCAAATTTATTTACATGGTGTGCAAATAAAAAGGAAAGTTTCCATAGTGATACCGATAAAGGTCTAGGCCCTATATCAGTCAGTCTCAAATATATTTGCATTAAAGGAGAATTTCTCAAATTATGAACAGGCAATTATAATATTACAAAGGCCATCCATTTGTGGTAGTAGAATCAGACAAGTTATATTTCTAAACCAAAGTCTCAAACGGTTAAAATGTACAAACAAATTTGTGTACATTTTGAAGCAGAGTAAAAAAAAAAAAATTTAAAAAAAAATCACAAACCTAAACCTAATATTTCATTGTAATCCACATATACGTGTATGTGAATGTGTGTATGGCTTGATTTTAATGTGTTTAGACAAAAGTCTTTCAAGGTCATAGCCTATTGTAATAGAGCTTAGTCAGGGTAGCACCATATTTAACTTTTGACTGTTGGATGTTTAACAACTGTTGACAAAACATCTTTACAAAATACTTTAAATTGACAAAAACCCTATAAATGTTTTTTGAAAGTTGTGAGTTTTGAAAATTACATGTGCTCGATACATTCATAGAGTGCATGCCATTGTAAAGACTGTAAGTCTCTCTCTGACCGCCTTGTTTTTATCCTTTTATCTATATGCTACAGAAACAGTCAGTCACCTGAGATATGTAATTAGGACTGCACATGCACATTGGCTTCTCCAGCCTGAAATATAAGCGTTTTAACACTATTTGAACATAAGAAACAACATTTATGGGACAGGTAATTAAAAATTGTATTATATTTCTAAACCAAAGTCTCAAACGGTAAAACATTTACAAATGAATTTGTGTACATTTTGAAGCAGAGTAAAAAAAAAAAAAAAAAATTCACAAACCTAAAACTAATATTTCATTACAATCCACATTTACATGCCGAATGTGTGTATTGCATGATTCTGTGCATTTCAATGTGTTTAGACAAAAGTCTTTCAAGGTCATAGCCTATTGTAATAGACCTTAGTCTGCACATGCACATTGGCTTGTCCAGCCTGAAATATAAGCGTTTTTAACACTATTTGAACATAAGAAACAACATTTATGGGACAGGTAATTAAAAATTGTATTGCTGATTTGAAATGTGTTATTTAAAAGTGAGTCTGGAACGAGGCCGAGGTGGAGCCAGAGTGCCAAAGGACTGAGGTGGAACTGGTGGGAGTGAGGAGTGATGACTGAGGCGGAGTGAGGACTGAGACAGAGCCGGTGGGAGTAAGGACTGAGGCGGAGTGAGGACTGGGACAGAGCCAGTGGGAGTGAGGACTGAGACAGAGCCATTGGGAGAGAGGACTGAGACAGAGCCAGTGGGAGTGAGGACTGAGACAGAGCCGGTGGGAGAGAGGACTGAGGCGGAGTGAGGACTGAGGCAGAGCCAGTGGGAGTGAGGACTGAGGCGGAGTGAGGACTGAGGCAGAGCCAGTGGGAGTGAGGACTGAGACAGAGCCGGTGGGAGTGAGGACTGAGGCGGAGTGAGGACTGAGACAGAGCCAGTGGGAGTGAGGACTGAGACAGAGCCAGTGGGAGTGAGGACTGAGACAGAGCCATTGGGAGAGAGGACTGAGGCGGAGTGAGGACTGAGGCGGAGTGAGGACTGAGACAGAGCCAGTGGGAGTGAGGACTGAGACAGAGCCGGTGGGAGTGAGGACTGAGGCGGAGTGAGGACTGAGGCAGAGCCAGTGGGAGTGAGGACTGAGACAGAGCCGGTGGGAGTGAGGAATGAGGCGGAGAGAGGACTGAGACAGAGCCAGTGGGAGAGAGGACTGAGACAGAGCTGGTGGGAGAGAGGACTGAGGCAGAGCCGGTGGGAGAGAGGACTGAGGCGGAGTGAGGACTGAGACAGAGCCAGTGGGAGAGAGGACTGAGGCGGAGTGAGGACTGAGACAGAGCCAGTGGGAGAGAGGACTGAGACAGAGCTGGTGGGAGAGAGGACTGAGGCGGAGTGAGGACTGAGGCAGAGCCGGTGGGAGAGAGGACTAAGGCGGAGTGAGGACTGAGACAGAGCCAGTGGGAGTGAGGACTGAGACAGAGCCGGTGGGAGTGAGGAATGAGGCGGAGTGAGGACTGAGGCAGAGCCGGTGGGAGTGAGGACTGAGGCAGAGCCGGTGGGAGTGAGGACTGAGGCAGAGCCGGTGGGAGTGAGGACTGAGGCAGAGCCGGTGGGAGAGAGGACTGAGGCAGAGTGAGGACTGAGGCAGAGCCGGTGGGAGTGAGGACTGAGACAGAGCTGGTGGGAGTGAGGACTGAGGCAGAGCCGGTGGGAGTGAGGACTGAGGCAGAGCCGGTGGGAGTGAGGACTGAGGCAGAGCCGGTGGGAGTGAGGACTGAGGCGGAGTGAGGACTGAGGCAGAGCCGGTGGGAGAGAGGACTGAGGCAGAGTGAGGACTGAGGCAGAGCCGGTGGGAGTGAGGACTGAGACAGAGCTGGTGGGAGTGAGGACTGAGGCAGAGCCGGTGGGAGTGAGGGCCGAGGCCACATTGGCCACATCCACATTGACTAAGTACCCAGTCCACATACTCAATAAATGTCCCTCGAGGATCATCTACGAGCAGGCAAGCCTTTGTTTGGCTGTTTAGTCCTGCCCGAAAAACACACAGAGGCTGCTGCCATTGGAGCTAATGAGATGGACCAGACCTAAAATGCTCTCTTTGTGATCCTAGAGGAAGCGATAGCCCTGTGAGAGGAGGAGGATTTGTACTGCTGCTAGATCCATTTTATAATAAATAATAAATATAATAATAAATCCTTTCTTCACTCTGGGTTTTCTGTCACGAGGTGAAGTGGATCTAAAGTGCAGCGTACTTTATTTAACAAAACAAAAGAGTAATTTAAAAATGACTAATGCAAAACAGGAAGGCAACGCAACAGTGTGCACAAGCACAGACAATATCAGACAAAGAGTGATAGAGTTGAAGGCATTAAACACACTGAGAACTAATGAGGAAAATGTGTTTGTAATCAATGAACCAATGAGTTATCGTTACGTAATAGGAACAAAGGAAACAATGATCTACAAATTAAAAGAAGAAACACAGATTGTGACAGTAACAGTACTTTGTGTGTCACAGGGCTGTGTGATTAAAACTGTAGCTGTGGTAGACAGGTCACCTGGCAGAAGTCTTTGGCACAGCATTAAGGGGGTGGTTTTCAGCCCACAGACCGGTTTTCTTTTTCTTCTGATCAGAATTCCTTTTGTGCTTCCTTGTCAACAACAATATTATAACCAATAAAAGAAAACAAATCAGAGGAATAGTGATTCCCAGTGTTATTAATAACCAGTCAATCGATTTTTCAGCACCTAAAAAAAAACAAATCAAATGTTAGATTGTTGTTTTTTTGGAAAAGACAAAGATTTGCGGTTTTGTATATATTAGATTTATAGTTGAATGTGCTTTAAGTGTTTTTTTATTTATTATTATTATTATTATTATTATTATTATTTTATTTTCAATACAACAAGAGAAGCCCATCCCTTTAGACCAGTGGTTCCCAAACCTGTCCTGGAGTACCCCCAACACTGCACATTTTCTTTGTCTCCTGATGAGTTAAATCAGGTGTGTTTGATTAGGGAGACAAAGAAAACGTGCAGTGTTGGGGGTACTCCAGGACAGGTTTGGGAACCACTGGTCTAAAGGGATGGGCTTCTCTTGTTGTATTGAAAATAATACAAGCCTGATCCTAACATCACCCCTAACCCTAAAATCATATTGGCTGATTGGAATGTTGTTCCAGGAACATGTCCAACTTGGTGAAAACATGGTCACCATGTGGTTGAAGGGATGTGAGCAGGCTTATTTAGTGACTCAATCCTAGTGGAAATTATCAAAATGACTCAATTTGTTTAGTATGAAGACATGTTAGTTTGTAGATAGTTACCTTCAGTGTGGACATGGACAGAGAGCTCTCCAGATGTATCTGAAACCAATTTCCTCCAGTTGTCAGCAGCTGGAAGATACTCCTCGACCTGACAGTAGTATTGACCCTCATCAGTGGGATGAATCTGCAGCACAGTCAGTTTGTAGTGTGTGGCAAGTGGTCGTCCAAACACCAGATGTTTATCACCGATTGGACTGTGTAAGGTGCCATCACGCCTGGCAGTGAATATAGCGACTGGTCCGTCCTCCTGAACCTTGAACCAGGTGACCTCAAAGGTAGACTTATCACTGGACTGTGACTCAATGACACAGTCAACGGTGAACCCAGCCTGATCATTGGTGATGTTGAGCATTCGGTTCTCCTTCTTAACATGCAGTTTACTTTCTGTTTAAATCAAACACAACATCAAAGTTTAAAAAATAACTAAATAATTTTTTGTCTGAATTTCTTAATTTATTTAAAAATACATAATTTACATAAATCCATGAATATAATGATTTGAATAAATCTCTTCTGTGATGATTTAATCTATTGTATGTTTTGGTGAATTGGTGGCTAATTCATATGAATTTGTATGATCTCATTCATACATTTTTGTACAATGTGCTTATGTCCCACAGACAGTTCCATACAAATTCAGTGAAAAGGCAATTGCAATAAAGTAAATGTATTTTTTTTTTTTTTTTACCTTTCTCTTTGACAACAAGCTCTGTGGAACCAGACATTTTCTTTAGGGAATACCAGTCACCAAGAGGATCCTGAAGCCACTCTTCCACCTCACAGCGATACTGTCCACTGTCAGATGTTCTGACCTGATGGAGAGTCAGCTGGAAGGTCTGTTTCTGTCTTACTTCCATGCGGATTCTCTGGTCCATCTCTAGTCCAGCTGCGGGGCCAAACTTGACAACAGCATCTAGGTCCATAGTTAAGAGCATCTGGGACCCAATCATCCACGCAATCGTGAAACGAGAAGTATCTGTGGTTGTCGTCAGGACTGAGCATTCAATCTTAGCATCAGTGTTGACAGTGGTTTCCAGGCGAGACTTGAGTTTGGACAGGCTCATCTTGCTGACTGTTGGTAAACATTACAAAATGAGGAGAGTAGAGAAAAAAACAAGATATTCAACCAACTGCTGAATCTACAGTCGTCTCAATGCTTTAGGACAATACAAATGGAATTATATGAATTATGCAATGCGGCATTATTTACCGCCCCCAAAAAAGCACGTCTTAAACCAGACTGGTAGATTGCATTTGACTGCGTCTGTGTTCTTTAATTTTCGCGTCGTCAGTAGATCACACGCAGAACTTTCCACTCCCATCTGCACTTTTATGGAATTACGCTCGCTCTCACGCAGGAATTAGCCCTGCTTAGTAAATCTGGCCCTAGGTGTCTGTAACTATTTGCAAAATTTTACATTTGGTATAATGCGGTTATTGTGTATACTGTCACATGTATGCTTTGTTTAGTTTAGTTTCTGTGTTCCTGTTTGCCTTAGTTCCCTAGTTAGTCTCCTAAATTCTTAATAATTTAACACCTGTTCCGTTTTTACGTTGTTTACTCTCCCTGTGTATTCAAGCCCCTAGTTTCCTCAGTTCGTTGTTTGGTCTCGTCTAAGATAGCGTGGTTGTGTTTGCTATTCTACAGCTATCTCCTAAGTTTTAGTTTGTGTATTATAATAAAGTATGTTTTTTTCTCGTACTCCTTTGTCGTGCGCATTCTCAACACCCACATCTGACACATACATTTTTGCTAGATTTGCATTTGCTGCTACTGAGGTTGGTGGCAAGCTTTATTTGGAAAAAAGTTGAAATCTGTGCTACCTGACTAGAGAAAACCTGTTGTCTAGAGAAAAAGAGCTGTTCTTTACTCTTTTGCCAAATAGGTAGGAAAACACCCATAATGCACAGAGCATACTACTGACATTGTAACAATACAAAGTGGCATTATAATTGGCGAACGTTCACTTTAATACATTCTTTTTTAAATAAACGGCTGTATTTACCAGGTTTTTGTACAGTCACCGCCAGCGGGTTGGAGTTCTTCATGGCTTTCTGTACATTCTTTTGATAGGCATCAACTTGGCACTGGTACTGTCCTTCGTGTTGCTTGCTGGCTTGTGGCACAATGAGCAAAAAATGTGTGGCTGACGGCTGTGTCTGAATGGACAGCTGATAGCTTCTCTGATCTCCTTCCCAGGCGATTTCTCCAGTGTGGCGTATGGATAAAATATTCATTTGTACAGTAGAATTGGGGGGCCGAAACATCCAGCGTACAGCCAGAGACACTTTAGGCCCTTTGACTATACATAGTAATTCTACTGAAGAATTTATATGCACATTTGTTGTACGACTTTTCAAGGTCACCTTCATTAGAGATTCTGAAAAGAAATGTCTAGAGTGATTACTCATACTCTGGTATCAGTAACATGCAGTAGAAATATAAGTAATGACAAAGAATTCATGTCAGCATATCTAGACAGTTTCTCTGATCTTGAGAATAATGTGTGATTATATAACAGTCTTACCAACAGATTTAACCGAAATGGCTTTTTGCTGAGACTGTGTGTTGGCTTTCGTCATCTCTCCATTGCTCTGTACGGTCCACTCAGACACACTGCACCTGTATTCGCCACTGTCAGATGCTGCAGATGCACCGATCTCCAGGGTAAAGTTTCCAGCTGGAGAATGGAGTGTTTGAACATGTCTGCTCTGATACTTTGTCCCAATATCTTTCATCACTCCCTCATGGGTCAGACTGATGACATCTCTGAAGGAATCCCCTGAGTCTTTCTTGTGTTGCCATGACACTGATAAAGGACCTTTGGATCTGGACACCAAGCAGGTGACCTGTAGAGTATCTCCCTCTGTCACAGCTTCCTCCGTCACCATGACCAGCGTTAGATCACTCTCTGACCAGACAGGCAAATAAACAGGCAATGTCAGTGTCTTGTGATGCAATACCATATAATTGAATTATTTATTTTTATCTGTGTATTTATATATTTGTTATAAATAATAATTATATGTCTCATTACACGGTAGATGTCTAGGATGTTCTTGACAGTGGAAATGACCAGAACACACAACACAGAATTGCAACACAATAAAGTCCACTTGACTGTAGAGGAGAATCACTGTAGCATTATTTACCTTTGGCGGTGATGTTCACTGTCTCTGGACTGGACAGTTGTTTTTGTATTTTTCTGAAGGTGCCATCATCATTTATGTCTTCCTGCCATACTTCACACTGGTATTGGCCCTGGTCTTCAGCCCTAGCCGAACGGATGGTCAGCAAGTAGTCCGTACGACTGCTTTTCACTGCTCTCATCTCCGCTGCATTCTCTCTCTCTTCATAGCTGTCAAACACTGTGAGCATCCCAGAAGATCCAATCTGAGCCACGTTCTTCTGGTCCTTCAGCCAGGTCACCGAAAATAAATGACCAGGAAGAATCTGTGCCTTCACACTGCAGTGGATGTCCAGGGCATCTCCCACCTGTAGGGCCTCCTTTGAGGCCTTCATACTGACACTGAACGAACCTGCCTCAGCCACTTATGAAACACAGGAAAAAGCAGGAGTAATTGTACTGTAAACTATTGACAGCAGAGAGCATAAAATGTGTAGATAAATGTGAATAAATATCAACATTTTAAGGGCTTTTTTTTTTTAACTTTTGTACTCTAAATTCTTTTGGGTCACTAGGTGTAAAGCTTTGTGAAGCAAAACCAGTTGAGAAACTCTGGTTTAAATTACAAAACATAAATCTTACCTATTTGTTTGACCTCCACGTTACATGGTGTGCTGGTTTTGTGGGCAATCTCTGTCCAGGAACGGTCTGGGTCTTGGATCCACTCAATGGCTTTGCAGTAGATTTTCCCCTGGTCTGACTGCTGCACTTGCACCATCTTCAGTCTGAAGGTTGTGTCCTCCACCTTATCCATGCTGATAAGACCTCTGCGGTAGCGATCCTCAAATCCAGCTCCTGGCTTTACAGTCAGATCTTTGTCCAGAGTGATGATTGGTCGGGGGTTCTCATCCGCTTCACTGTGGAGAAACCAGCTGACCGACAGATGGGTGTGCTGATAAGTTTCACTGGAGACCTGGCACTCGAGCTGAAGAGGATCACCTTCAGACAAGCTCTGAGAGGAAGAGCCAGAGTACGATGCCTTCAGGGTGTCCTCAATCACTGTGGATTTTTGCATTGAAAACATTAGTAACGAATGGTCGACCATTATGTGTTTTCAATGCCAATACCAATATCTAGAGAGTAACTGATGTCTGATATAATCGTCATTTAAATAAATATATGTACAACTTCAGCTTATAGCTGATCATCTTCTGTTGGGATGAATGCAAATGGCAATGGATGCTAACAGATGGATCTCTCTAGATATAGATCTGCCAATGAAATGTCAATAATCTCAAAATAGCCAAATCATCTGATTAATCACCAAAACACTCAAGATAAAGAAATATCTTACCATTAAGTTTTGTTTCTGCTTCATAACTTCCGAAATATCTGCCATCTGTGTTTGGGGTTTGACAGAAGATATCACCAGCATCCCCTTCCAGCAAATTTTTGATCCTCAAGAGAACTGAAGATCCTGACAACCTCTCAATCTCAATCTCTTTTGCCCTTACTCTATTGGAGTACATTGCGTAGGCAAAGTCTGTCTCTTTAGTACTGATGATATTTAAATCCACGTTTGATTTCTTGACCTTAAATTCAAAATCCTGCTGAGATGAGCCTGTAAACCCACTAACATTACAGGATATGGAGATGGGGTATCCTTTCACTCTATACAGAGGACCTTCCTGGATCTGGACCAGACGCTGGCCGTAGCACAGATCTGTGTGGAGAGATGCATCAGACAGGCAAATTGTTAGGAAGACTTGTTAAGTAGCATACATTAAATAAACTGAAATGTGTGGAGTGACATTAAATGTGACGTGATGAACAGGATGCACATAACTGCATCAACACATTCTCTTTTTTACGTGGAAGTATGTCCAAAAACTCCCTAAACGCTGGATTATGCCTGTTGGTGTTTTTGTTTTGTTTTCTTTCTTCTTTTTTTAACCCAGCCGTTGCCAATCTCACTCACAGTTGAAAGTAACAATACACCCCTCCTCCACCCTCTGACATAAGTCAAGTCAAGTCACCTTTATTTATTTAATGTCACCTGCACGGCGCACCAGTCTCGAGTTCTCACGGGGCAGTTTCAGCAGCATAAAAGAAGGAGCGATGACAGTGAAGGATGATAGAGGACCAGGCTTGGAGCTTTTCCTTTTGTTTTGTGTTTGTTTATTTTGGATATTAAAGTTATTGAATGTTTGCCAGTTCCTGCCTCTTTCCCTGAAAAACTAACCTTGTTACATGTGTTGTCAAAAGTAAAGACTTTGGTACCAAGTCGGTGCTGAAATATGAAAAATGTGACGCTTTGAGCGCAATCGTAAACACCTCTGATTGCCCATTGTGTACACGCGCTCATTGGATATGTCTGTTATTGGCTACAATGATCAACGTACGTGAGCGATTGAGAGCACACAGAAGTGTTTGAAAGTGTTTCGAAAGCGGGAGCTTTTGAAAGCACAAGCAGGTGTCTATCAGTGGACCGGTCCGCTACTAGATCCCTGCTTTCAAACGCTCCCATGTGTATCTGTGTAAGCGCTTGGTCAAGAGCGTCATTGAAGTATATTTACAACATGTTTTTGAAGCGCTGATCATTGTAGTCAACCACAGACATATTTGATGATTTGATGAGAACAATGAGCAATCAGAGGTGTTTACGATTACACTCAACAGCGCTAAAAGCATCACATTTTTTACATTTCAGTACCGACTTGGTATCGAAGTCGGTTCTTTTGACAACACAACTTTTGCAAAGTAGAAAATTTTACGGAACTTTGAGGGGACAAAGCAAAACATAATTTGAGCATCAGCCACACAAAACGCTAATACTTTTTCATATAATGTTTACTTTCATTGTATAACAGTTCTATCTAATAACGTATTAGACAGGACTGCAACAGATCGTAAACGAATGAAGACAGTGAATGTGAGCACTGTGAGCTCAGGCTCTGGCGTTCTCACACCATCAAGCGCGGCTTACGCCACTTCAGAGTTCCTACTGGTGGTGCGAATGCAACCAGGAAAACGGCCCTAGAGGAACCACTAGTTCTCGGGGAACAACCCTGGTGGCTAGTTCCTATAACTGAGTTCCTAGAACTACCTGGTGCAAAAGCCCCTACTGATGATATCTAGGTGAAAGAGTCTCTGTGTTTGCATTTATCTGACTTCTGTGACGTGAGGCGGCTAGCAGATGGTGGTTTAGCCAGTATGTCTGCTTACTGAACTGCCCAAACAACCCAGCCGTTGAGTTAGAGTGTGGGCTTTCTGCATCCGCTTCAGGAGAGAGCAGTTCTCAGCATTGACGAATCGATGCACTTCTTTGGAGAAATACATTTTTGTAGTTTATACAAGTTTTTACTGTGTTACAAATTATATTATTTTATGAAATGTAACATACAGGGATGAGATATCAGTAAGCAAAAAGTGTCAGTCAGCATCGGCCATTTTGCATGATGATTTTTTTTAAATGATTATACTGAATCTAATTACTTTGGATGTTAAAAAATGTCCCATGCATGTTAAACAATGATAAACTGCTATGAGAGTTGTATCTTATAACTCCCGTGGTCTGCAGCTTGGACAGGATGCTGGAGCGAGAGCCCAACACACTGTCATTGACAAGCTCTTTGAGAATGCTGATGTGGTGTGTTTGCAAGAGACTTTTTTAGCTATTCAAGATCTGGATAAACGTAACACTGTGCATAATGATTTCCATGGGGCAGGGGAATCCACGTCAGACTGAAACACCAGAATTCTGAGTGGAAGGATCCCAGGAGGTGTGGCCATATTCTGGCACAAGAAACTTGACCCTTTGGTCACTGTGATCAGGTTAGATGTGGACTGGTGCATAGGAATTAAGGTGGTGCATAATAAGAATGTTTTTATAATCTTAAATGTATACACTCCATGTGAATGTCACAAAAATGAAAATGAGTACTTGAATAAGCTTGCTTCTATTGGGTCTTACATAAGGGAAAGTGAATATACATCCATATTTGTCTTGGGGGATCTGAATGCTGATATATCAAATACTAATTCACTTTTTGGTCAACACTTGACACAATTCTGCAAAGATAACAAGGTTATTTTGTCCACTAAGGAATTACTGCCAGCTGATAGCTATACACATGTGAGTGAAGCTTGGCATACTACATCCTGGTTGGACCATTGTATATCTACAGCTGATGCACATGATTGTATATAGGAGGCTGAGATCCTATATGGTTTGGCCACAGCAGACCATATTCCTGTCTCTATGTTCATAAATATTAAGGGTCTACCTGAGCTTGTCTGTAGTGACAGCCATAAACCAGGTGAGATACTGGACTGGACAAGGCTCACAGAAGACGACCTGCAATATTACAAGTTACTGACTGATGTGCACTTGAGTAATATTGAGTTACCTGTTGATGCAATTATGTGTGTGGATAGCAGCTGTAAGAATGTAAGTCACAATAATGACCTATGTGCAATGTATGATAGAATTGTGAACTGTTTAGTTGATGGAAGTGAACCACTAAGAAGTAAAGTGGTGAAACAACATATTGTAAGACCAGGGTGGAATGACTATGTCCGTGATGTTCATATGGAGGCAAGAGATGCATTTAGAAGATGGGTCTTAGCAGGCAAACCTAGGCATGGCCCAGTCTGTGAGCACAAGGTACGGCCTAATGCTAGGTTCAAATATGCTGTGCGTTTTATAAAAAGAAATGAGCAGACTATGAGGGCGAACTCTATGGCGAGAAAGTTACAAACTAATAATGTTTATGAGTTCTGGAAGGAGGTGAAAGTGGTTAACAACAGCAAAATGCCACTGCCTTCTAGTATTGATGGCATTACTGAACCTGAAAACATTGCAGAACTATGGAGGAGACACTATGAGAACATTTTTAACTGTGTGAAGAGTGATGTGTTTAACATAGGAGAGATACCTCACAGTGATGGTGTAGTCATCGGGCCAGAAGAAGTATGTTATGCTACTGACAAACTTAAAATGAACAAAGCCTGTGGGTGGGATAGAATAACAGCAGAACATCTGAAATACGCTAGTCAAAGTATTTCAGTTTTACTTGCTCTATGCTTTTCTGGGTTAATGAAGCATGGCATACTTCCTGGATCCATGTTATCTGTCTTGCTAGTACCTGTAGTTAAAAATAAGACTGGTAAATTAACAAGTATAGATAACTATAGACCTATTGCACTTGCAAGTATACTATCCAAGGTACTAGAAGGGATCCTTATGGATAGGCTTGCAGAATACATAGCGTCAACAGATAATCAGTTTGGTTTTAAGAACAAGCATGGAACTGATCTGTGTATTTACGCACTTAAAGAAATTGTCCATAGGTACAGATCACGCAATAGCACAGTCTTCATGTGTTTCCTGGATGCGTCAAAGGCTTTTGATCGTATCAATCATG
This sequence comes from Rutilus rutilus, assembly GCA_021464565.1. Lineage (NCBI taxonomy): Eukaryota > Metazoa > Chordata > Actinopteri > Cypriniformes > Leuciscidae > Rutilus > Rutilus rutilus. The sequence goes on from JAJAQA010000009.1 coordinate 5,536,797, forward strand.
GGAAACTGTTTGGTAAACTACATGAGCGTGGTGTCCCCTCTTACCTAATCAGGATACTGCAGTTCTGGTACTCTCACCAAACTATGCAAGTCAGGTGGGGGATGAGTTTGTCAATAGCCTTCTATGTCTCCAATGGAGTGCGGCAGGGCGGAATTCTGTCTCCGCTGCTATTCAGTCTGTACATGGATCATTTATCTAGGGAGCTAAAGGGCTGTAGGACTGGCTGCTTGGTGGGGGATAGTCTCATTAATCATATGCAATATGCTGATGATTTGGTGGTACTGTCTCCCTCCAGTGCTGGCCTGCAGCAACTTCTTAGAATATGCTCTCAATATGGACTAATGTTTGATATAAAATTTAACTCAATGAAGAGTGTGGTACTGATCGCCAGAACCAAGGAGGATATGAATTGTGTCTATCCTTCTTTCTCATTGGCAGGTGAACCACTAGAGGTTGTAAAGAAAGTTAAATATCTGGGACATGTGATAAGAGATGATGATGATGTGCAGCGTCAGTGTGGAAAACTGTATGGGCAGGCAAACATGCTGGCACGCAAACTCCACATGTGCACTCCTGATGTTAAAATCTCTTCAAAACCTATTGCACTCCACTGTATATTGCCCACCTGTGGTGTCATTTTAGCACTGAGAATTGTGCTTAAAATTCCTAGGTGGAGTAGTGCCAGTGAAATGTTTGTGTCTAACAATGTGCCCACTTTTAACGCTGTTTTAAGAAATGTTATGTCTAGATTCATGTGCAGACTGACAGGGTCTAAGAATATGATCATTGTGTCCATAGCTGATGTTTCTAAGAGTGACACAAGGTACACATCTTGCTTTTGGAAACATTGGACCCGAAGCCTGTATATGCCTCATCTGCATCATTCTTAAATGCTTTGTATTGTATTGTTTTATATTTATATATATATATATATATATATATATATATATATATATATATATATATATATATATATATATATATATATACACTGTGTTGTCTCTATGGACCTCTGTGTTTTGAACAAAGTTGATTGAATGTTGTCAGATCTCTGTACTTTGTTTATGTACAGGTTATAGGGAGTCGGTCACAATATCTTTCGTTGTCACAATATGCCCCTCGATCTGAGCTGCACCAATCACATCGGGTTATCTGATATAGGCGGGCCAGAGGCGAGATGACGACAGCGCTGTGACGTCGAAGTCATTAGTAAACATTGCAAGATGGCTATGGATGAATACCAGTTGTTTGAAACGGCTTTGGCCGCTACAATGAACGAGTTAGATTTGGCTTTTTATCTAAAAGAGGAACCGAAGACGGCGCTCGAATCGTTCCTTTGCAAGAAGGGCGTTTTTGCTGTTTTGCCGACCGGATACGGCAAGAGTATAATCTAACAGTTAGCTCCGCTGGTAGCTAAGAGCGAATGGGGTTTATTGTTGTGATTGGTTATAGTTTGACCAATTGCGTGCAGTGAGATTTTCAAATGCACGCTTGGTGCCGCCCCTCGAGCTGGCCGAGTTTCATTAGTCGACGCCAGACCATTAATCTTTTAGATTTAGGTCTGGATTTCCAGGCTAAGTTTATATATCACAATTATGACTTTATAACTCGCAAATGCGAGTTTAAATCACGCATTTGTCAGAATTGAGAGACGTCAATGCAATTGCAAGAAAAAAGTCGCAATTATCCTTTTTATTTTTTATTCAGAGGCGGAAACAAGCTTCCATAGATAATAGAGAACGGTTGATTACACTTGAAATGTTACTCTTAAATGTTAAATGTTTATTTCTAAAATGTTTGTTAAACAAGTTTAAATGTAGGTATACATTAATAAAAACTGAACTGTATTCATTCAAAATAAAGGTTGTATCATGTAAACACAATGGTTGCTCTGCTGTGTATTTTACAAAATACATGTCCCATGTATGAGGTACAAACAAGCTAGTATTACTGTAAAATGAACTAGCATACATTAACCTTTACGGTGAGTTTAAAGAACAACCCAACATGCTAAGCTAGAATAACCCACGGTTGGGTTTGTCTATATTTGGGTTTGACCTATCATTTGATTGCAAAACAACTCAAACCGGGTTACTTTCCACCCAATGTTTCTTAGAATGCATAATCTGTACAAAAAGACTACTTTTAGGCATAAGTACACATGTTCGCCTTGTTGCCAGAATGATTGTTTTACAATGTAATGTAGGGATGGTTGTATGGAATGCAGATTTTAAAACCGTTTCAAATCAAATCAATATTTCATGTCCACATTATTATTTATTTAGTGAAAAGCTTAGTATGTGGTATGACTGTACATTGCCCCTTAAATGTTCATCTTTCAACCTATGCTCAAAGCTGCTTGCTAGGAATTTTTCTTTGCGTAAGCTTTGGATCAGGATCCTGATCACCCGATCTGGGATTATTTTGTGATAACTGCAGCGCAAAGTTGATTCTGCACTAATTTAATCAAATATTAGATTTTTTTTTTTTAATTAGCAAATGAGAATCGCTAAAAAATATTATTTTTATTTTATTATTATTTTTCAAGGTAATTAAAGCAACCGTTTTTCAGTAACAGAAGAATATGTACAAGTATGGTATTTGGGGTAAAAGGCGAAAGACACAATAATTAAAATGATAATAAACAGCTGACTGACTTGTCGATTTGTTGACATGACACGGTCGGATTCAGATGGTAAATATCATATATTAAGTTGGGTGTCCACCTTAGAGATAATCACCATATTTATAATGAAACCATCATATTTAAAAATATGATATTAATCATATCATATAATAAAATATGTTTTTGTTACCACTGTAAATCTATAATATATATATATATATATAGTTTATATAACATTTTAATGACAGTATGTTTACTGAACAATAAATAATTATTATATTTATCAAAATAAACAGAAAATAGTACAAACTTTGCAAAAGTGATTGTTTTGAACAAGTAATAACTTAGACATTATTAAAAACATATTACTTTAGATAAAGTATTTGCATCAATACTGTGTGCCTATTACCCCGTGTGTCTGTGGGGTAAAAGATCCTCCCTGAAACCTCATACATTTAAAAGACTTTTAAACCAAACAAACCACTTTTATGATTTATTTCCATACAAAATATGTTGCTCCACCAATGTTCAATTCAAACATATACTTTTTCCCCCGCATTTATACTAGAGTGGTGAAAAGAACATGTATCTTAAGGTGTGTCTTTAGTTGTACCCTGACACTTACCCTACACCTGGGCAAGGCGTCTCTAGACGTTTTAAACATAAAAGGACCAGTTCAGTCTATATATTTGTAATCTTTAATATAAAATGAAATTGTGTTTAGTCTTACCCCCCTGCAGGAGTCCTGTGAGACACATCAACAGAGACAGGTGACACAGTCGGCACCAAAAGTCCAACATCCTTAATCTGATCGATCCTTTCGCTTTCTCCCTCATCTCCTCAGAACAGGTTAACACAGGTCCGGCCCGGTTCTACGAGAACAGCATAACTCAAACCCTCAGTTAGTTGATACTGTAATAATATATTGGCGAAACAGGTTTGGGAAACGCTTCCGTGCGTATTTGTGTTTGCGCTCTGGACTGGAGATCCTCAAATGTACAACGTGTTTAAGCAGAGTTGAGCAATGCAGCCAATCACAGACATATATGGTAATCTTTTGAACGCAACGGCCAATCAGAGGTGTTTTAATGACTGTAAAGGGAGCGGTCTTGGCTCGCGCTCGAGGCTAATCTATTGAATAAAACTTGTTTTACAGGCTATGAAGTTTCGGAAGTGACATCCCCATGCTGGATTCACTCTGCGCGGAACAGAAATATGACATGTTGAAATAGTAACGCATTAAAGCAATGTAAAGGCAGACTTATACATTAATAGAAAATAAAACTTTGTTAAAAGTGATGACTTGTAATTTAAACAGTCTTAAATGTCTCACTGTACACTGCTATGGTGAAATCGTTGCTTATACAAAAATAAAGGTTATTGGCATCAATGGTTATAAAGAACCTTTAGCATGGAATCGTTCCATTGTACAGAAGAAGGTTCTTTATAGCAGAATGGTTCTTTAGATTTAGATTTTTATGTCTGTGTTTATACACCCTCAGTAATTTGATTCTGGAACCGGGCCTGATACAGGTTTCAACAAGCGCATAAACATGATGTTCTCTGACGCAAGAGACTGTGACAGTTCACACAAAACGAACATGTGTGAACAACAATTGAAACCTTACTAATCATCTCAGAGTTACATTTAAAAGCTACTCCACCGATTTTGTTGGTCTCGTTATCAAAAATGATAAAACTCTTTGAACCACGGGTTACCCTTTTTACTTTAGTGTGTGTGTGTGTCATGTGTGTGTGTGTGCATATTGATTACTATAATGTTTACAGGCCAACCAGTAGCCTAATTTTAAGATGTTCACAATTTGTTTTAAATGTAATTTAATAATTTAAACAACAATCATTCACACTTTTTAAGGGAGTTCGCCCCAAAAAAGAAGATTCTGTCATCATGTACTCACCTTTCTTTCTTTGAATCATTGGGAAACATGTGAACAAATAAGCATCTGGACATACACATATACAAACACAATTTTAAAAAGTACAAGTCCTTTTTATCAGATCTCTAGAAATCAGCCAAGAAAAGATTTAATATTTAGAATGTTTTTAATTAAATGAAACAATCACAGACATTTTGGTTTGTTAAATTTGTGTAAGAAAAATAATAAAATAGGGCCTTATTATTCACATTCCAACCAACAAACCAGTGGCTCTCAACCTTTTTCTCCAAATCGATCCTGCAAGATCCCCTAAGATGACATTTCCTATACTGTACTTCTGCAGCAAAGAGAAGTGTTTGTTTTTAAACCTTTTATATATATATATATATATATATATATAAATTGTTTCCTAGTGTTATTACTCTTCTACTGCATGTTATTTTTTAAACAAAATAAATTCAAGATAGATTTAAACCTTCTGAATTCTTTTTGCAAACACACTTTGTAAAATGAAGCTATTATAATATAGCTATAGCTATCAATTATAACTTTTTAAAACAATATATAAGACAGATTCAAAGCAGACACTTTACAACTTAAAAGTACTCAAGTCCCGAACAGATCCACAGGACAGGGAGACACCAAAAGATCCCTAACCCTCCGCTTTGACCTGACTGCATTTATACAGCTACTCTACGGATCCATTCAGAATTACTAAACACCGCAAAATACAAAAGAAAAACGCATAATTCAAAAGAAAAATTCATAATTCAAAACGCATGATTCTGAAGCTGGGTCGACATCAGAAGTGAACAGTTTCAGACTGCCTCAACCCACTTCTTCATGAGAATCCATTATAAAACACTCGCAGGACTTTCATTGTACACATAGGCCACACTGAACTGTGTTCATGCAGAAATCTGATGTTATAGCGATCAGTGAGGCAGGAGCGCACATACAGTTTGTTTGCGCATCAATGATAACAGACTCACTCTCGCATGCCTAATGTACTAAACATTAGTTGTCACTGTCACTGTAATCGTCTTTACCTTAATTGACCTTGATCCCACCTCACCTAAGCTTTCTATGGCCACTTCTTCAGCTTTCTTCAAAACAGAGCTGAAGACAACTGCAACCATAACAATATTTCCTTAAATAATATATGTGATCATATACAATATATTTTGTCTTTGCCAATTTTTTTTTAAATAAATATTTTGTATGTGACTGGCATATACATCAATTACATTTCTTACCTTTCCACTTTTCTCATAATGCTTCTGTCAACCACAGGCTTGCAGTGCACATACTGGTGCTAAACACACGTTTGCATGGCAAAAACTAGTTTTCTGCATTGATTACTCATAAAATGTGGTTTGATCTTCAGCTAGGCTACAATTGTGGACAAATATAATCTATATAACATAAACAATATTGACTAAACTAACACACAAACAGCTGTACGGTACTTTTCAAAAATGTATGATATTGAGTGAGCATTGATAAAGTCTGGAAACACAGATATATAGTTTCAAAGCGTTCACTAATGTATTCTTGCCACTGGACTAAACTAATGTAAAATATTGACAGCCACAGTTTTTATTCAGATGGCACAATTTGATGCCGGAGCATTTGGACTGTTCCTTCTCTACATCTTGTTTTCACCTGCTGTAGAACGTGTCCATCATTTCCTTCATTATCTTCTGTTATTTCTGATGTTCCTCCAGTGTTTTCCTTCTCACAACTCTCACTACTCCCTCCACACGGCTCTAGGTCACCAGTGTTTGTCTGTTCATCTTTCAAAACCTCACCTCCCTCATTGCTAATCTCAACATCTGTTCTTCCACCAGAAACCGTATGTGTGCTCAGATCCAGCGCTGAACGATGACTGTCCTTCACTGCATGTTGTTTCTTGTCCTCTGGCACAGGCATGTCACTGGTTATCTAGTCTGAATCAGAGACATTTACACCACAGTCTTGTAACTTTTGTTCATTTTTGACGTGTTGACTCATTTCCGGTGGATCATTTCCTCCTTCATGTCTTGTTCTGGCTCAATGCTCATGTCTCTCTGTCCACTATTACCACTATCTTCTGGTTGAGTTAAGTGTCCACCATGTTGAATTTGTAATTGCACTTCAGTTTCGCCTTCATTTTGCATAACCTTTGCATTATTATCAATCAATTTAAAGCTTTGGCCTGTATCAGTCACTTTTCATTTATTTGGCACTTCTTCATCATTAGGGTACTCAACTCATCTGCGTTAGCGCAGGTTTGTTCCTCATGTATCTCTGGGTCAGGATTTTTTTCTTCTGCCGTTTGTTCCTGGCCAGTTTGTTCTTCAGGTTTCTGCTCTTCTCTCTCGTTCTGATGCTCAGGAAACTTCTCTTCATCTCCGCTCTCCTGTTTCTGACTTTTCTCTTTCTCCTCTTCTTCTTCTTCTCTCCGTTTATGTCTCTCCTCAGTTTCATCAGGTTTGCTGTAAGTGTTTTCTTTTGCTTCAACTACATTTTCACTGTTCTTCATATTTTTGTCTAGATCTTCTTCATTTCCACTTCGGGTGTCCTTTTGGTTTGTTTCTGACACAGCAGATTGTGGACTCTGTTTTAGATTTTTTGTTTGCACTTCTTCATCTCGTCTACTCAACTCATCGTCGTGTCCCAGCCGCTGAGGCACACTGTTTATTATAGTGTCTGAATCAGTTTGTTTGCCACCTTCCGGTTCCAGTCCAGGATGTTTTCTTTCTTCTTCTTTGTCTTGTTCTGTGAAATTACTTCGGTCAGTTTGACTCGAAGACGAGTCACTGCTGTTTATAGGTTTCTTCTCCAGGCATGGTGAATCTATTACTAAATTGAACAAGATAAGAAACGTCATCCACTCATTCAAACACTTTGTTCAAATGACTAATAAATGACAATATCAATCTTCTGAATCTGGACTGGATGTGTAGACAATAAGTACACAGTTAAAGTCAGGTCAGATGTTTATTTCAGAATCATGTTCTGTTTCTCCAAACATATAATCAGTGTTTTACCTGTGTCTCGTCTGTCTTTCGTCTCTTCTTTCTCTCCTGGTGTCTGATTATCCTCACGGTTATCTTCAGGTTTCTGCTCTTCTCTCTCGTTCTGATCTTCAGGAATCTTCTCATTTCCGCTCTCCTGTTTCTGACTTCTCTCTTTCTCCTCCTCTTCTTCTCTCTGTTTATGTATCTCCTTCACTGTTTCATCAGGTTCGCTGCAAGTGTTTTCTTCTGCTTCAACTGCATTTTCACTGTTCTTCACATTTTTGTCTAGTTCTCCTTCATTTCCATTTCCGGTGTCCTTTTGGTTTGTTTCTGACACAGCAGATTGTGGACTCTGTTTTAGATTTTTTGTTTGCATTTCTTCATCTTGTCTACTCAACTCATCGTTGTGTCCCAGCCGCTGAGGCACACTGTTTATTATAGTGTCTGAATCAGTTTGTTTGCAGCTTTGGGTCTCTGGATCAGGATTGATTTCTTCTGCCGTTTGTACCTGGCCACCTTCCGGTTCCAGTCCAGGACGTTTTCTTTCTTCTTCTTTGTCTTGTTCTGTGTAATTACTTCGGTCAGTTTGACTCGAAGACGAGTCACTGCTGTTTATAGGTTTCTTCTCCAGGCATGGTGAATCTATTACTAAATTGAACAAGATAAGAAACGTCATCCACTCATTCAAATACTTTGTTCAAATGACTAATAAATGACAATATCAATCTTCTGAATCTGGACTGGATGTGTAGACAATAAGTACACAGTTAAAGTCAGGTCAGAAGGAAAGGCAGAAACTAACCCGCCAGAGAACTGAGAGCTTCATCGTCCAACAGCTGATCCACGGCGGGATGATCGCGAGCTTCCGCTGAAATAAGCAGAAAAACAGATCAGATGTTTATTTCAGAATCCAGTGATTTGTCTGCAAGGTTTTGTTTCTCCAGACAAACACATCATCTGCTTTTTACCTGTGTTTGCTCTGTCTATCCCGTCCTGGTTTTTCTCTTCACTTCTCTCTTCTTTCTCTCCTGGTCTCATGTAATCCTCACTATTAGCCGGATCTTTGGTTTTCTGATTTCTCATGCTCTCGTTCTGCTGCTCAACTGATTGTTCACCTTTGTCACTTTGGCTCTTCTTCTCGTTTTTGGGTTGTTGTTCTGCTTCATTTTCTGAATCCATTTTTTCTGTCACAGCAGATTGTGGACTCACAGTCTCTATGATTTCAAAATTAATTAGTAGATTAATTAGTAATTGTGTGTCTTCCACCTAATGATAGGTTAATGCTTCTGATATTGAGGTCTGCTTTAAACCCTTAGTTTTTCAGTGGAATACAAAAGGAGTATTTTTTTTTAATCTTCACACAACTCGTATTTATTCAACAGTTCATAGTGACCAATATCAAAACGGACAAAAACACAATAAAATCACCATGAAAGTACCATAAAATTAGTCCATACATCTCATGTGTTATATTCCCAATCTCCTTAAGCCTTGTGTGACAAACAGACTGAAGATTAAATTGTTCCATTAATGCGCTCCATTAAATACGAGAGTTGTGGAGGGAAAACTTTCAGTGAATAACATTTAGGTCTGTATGTTATAAGCCATTACATAAATACTCATGGATAGGAACATAGTGCACAAGCTACATGAATGAAACTTTTATTATGCTTTCTAATGTAGTTTGTGGAGCTTGAAAAAATCTGCGTGAAAATGCTTGAAATTCTCATTTTGTGTTCCACTGATATCCATCATATTGCTGACATGAGGATGAGAAAAAGATCAATTTCTTTTTTGAGTGATTTATCTTTTTAACAGGAAATGACTCAACAAATCAGGTGAACAAACCCTTAAAACTCCTTCTATGTAAATTTAAATACATTACAGAAGTAATAAAAATGGTATTTTATATCCAGATGAGATGTTTATTTCAGAATCATGTTCTGTTTCTCCAGACAAACATATAATCAGTGTTTTACCTGTGTCTCGTCTGTCTTCCGGCTCTTCTTTCTCTCCTGGTGTCTGATTATCCTCACGGTTATCTTCAGGTTTCTGCTCTTCTCTCTCGTTCTGATGATCAGGAAACTTCTCTTCATCTCCGCTCTCCTGTTTCTGACTTCTCTCTTTCTCCTCTTCTTCTTCTCTCTGTTTATGTCTCTCCTTCTCAGTTTCATCAGGTTTGCTGTAAGTGTTTTCTTCTGCTTCAACTGCATTTTCGCTGTTCTTCTCATCTTTGTCTAGATCTCCTTCATTTCCACTTCCGGTGTCCTCTTGGTTTGTTTCTGACACAGCAGATTGTGGACTCTGTTTAAGATTTTGTTCCTGCGATTTTTTTTTCAAAAGTTTTTGTTCTTCATCAGTTTCACCTGAACTCTCTGCTCCATTGTCCTGATGCCATTTCTTATCAACAATAGATGGTTTTTGAGGGGGAAGTCTGGTGTGACTAGGGAGTGTGGCTTCAGACGAACCTGAAACAAAGCATTCAAAGACATTAACAGCAGATTCAAGCGTTGTTCATTCTCAGTGAGAGCTGAGAGTGAGTTTATAGTGTTATCCAGCAACACGAGCAACAGCTACCACTGTAAATATCATGTCAGTGATGATAATAATACTAAATAGTAATTGTTACCTGGAATGACATCCGTTGGGTCGTTTCTCAACAGGCTACCTAAATTAATAGAAAACATTATTTATTACATAAAATTATCTTTTATTATATAAAATGCTTATGCTCTATTAAATGTCTATACAAGTGAATTTATGGCAGTGCTTATAAATTACAAGAACTATCAAGTTTGCAAAGTCCTGCATATTTAGGAGCTCATCCAATCCTCAACTAGATAAGGCAGGGCATTATATGCAAATTATAGGCAAATATCATTTAGTGAATCCCAAGCTTGAAGCTTTATATCTTTGACTTTGCCCCTTTGAAATCAATGGCTTATCTATCTCCCATAAACTTCAACTGAAGCCCTATAGGCTGTGATTCTGCACACAGAAGTCATGATATGATTTAACTTACATTCACATACATATTAAATGCATACGAATATTTAATAAATAGAGAGATTAATTATACATAGACAAAATACATTTCTGATGAGATTTTGAGGGAAGCCAGGCTTCCTGGACAGACCCTCAATTTCAAGAAATTGCTAACTAGAGCAATTAAAAAGAAAAAAAATCTTAATAAAAGAACTACTATTTATATTTATATAAGACTATTTGAGATAATGATGTTATTTTAATATGGATGTTTGGCTAAAGCATATTATGCAAAATTATATAACTTGCAAACGTTTGTTTTGTAGAAAGAGCAACATTTGTATTGTTTTTCTTACAAGTCACACAAGATGCCAAATCATGTCATATCAAATACTGAAAGCATCTCAAACCTTGAAAGCATAATAAGAGTTAAAAATCTAACATTTTCCAAGCTCTGTACAAACCCTGATCTTACCATGTTCAGGGTCTGGGGTTTTCTTGCCAGGCTGCCTTACTGCTCATCCATGTACAAGACAAAAACAATCTTTGTAATATAATCTTTGTGAGACATGGGTGTCAAATTAAGATGTATTTTGAGAGCAAATTGTTGAATACTTTTTCATGGCACTTACACTTTTCTCTACGTCTGTATAAGAATATTCCCAGTAGAATAAGCAGAATGATGAGAAGTATTGTTACTATTATGACTGAAACAAGTACAGCAGTCCCTGCTCCGCCTGCACACAAAAGACATAGTGTAAACGTAAAGCATCTGCATCAGAGTCTCAAGGCATCTACAACAGTTGTGTTGAATGATCGGCTGGCGAACCTGTGTGGCAGTCTCTCAGAGTAAAGTCTGTGCTCTTGCTGTAAGCTTGATTCTCCACAGTGCAGGTATAGACCGAGTCACGGTTTTCCTCCTGTTCTTCAACGAGAAGCTCTGGTCCCGATTGAACCTTTATATTCGGTCCTCTCCATTTATAGCTCAGCTGAGTTCGGGATTCCACCGAACACAACAGTTTTTTAACATTTGAAGTCTCATCCGGTTCACAGGTCACCTGAGGCTCTGGCAGAACATCTAAGACCCAAAAGCAGAGGCATTAGTGATAATCAGTGGATATTTGCTCATTTTGAGATTACTAATCAATAACTAAAACTGTTTCAGTTAATAATCAAGGTTATTGATTATTAATCAATAACATTGTTAACGTCACTTTCTCTGTTTTAAATATTTATGGGTACATTTACATTTATGCATTTGGCAGACGCTTTTATCCAAAGCATTTCAAGGTACACATTTACAACTCTTATCAGTTCTTGCTTTCCCTGCTCTACTGTTTGAGCTACAGGAAGGCTTGGTAAATATTGTATTATTCACGAGTAAATAATCAAGCCATGTGTAACTTCCTTGACCATAACAGAGTCAAACTAACACCGCAAGTGTTCATTTCTTCGTTCAACAAAGAAGAAACTGATTGTAACTTCAACTCCATTGACTTACTGAGCCATCAAGACTTTCTCCTGAGGCTGCAACCGGACGCTCATTCGACAGCTAAGGCATTGCATGTATCCTACATTTATCTAACGACACAGAGGTTTAGTATGAGCGGTAGACCTCTTGTTGACAAGGTGCTCTGAAGTAAGAAGCTGATGGTTCCTTCAGATGGTTAAATGACTCTTTTGATGGCTTCATTCCCCCGGGTTCTGCACTCGGTTTCATTCAATCTCACGTTTTTCATTTCCCATGTATGCGTGATTGTGTGTATGTGTTTGTTTAGATCAGTTATGTGTTTTGGATTTAGTTAAATAAAACTTTTGTGCACATTCATGTGAGTTTTGATTCTAGTCTCTGCTTTTAAATCAACGTCAATTTAACAATGCAATCACAGCTACATGCTATACAGCGTTATTTTTCTGTGGCCATGAAAAATATCCTTTCTGAGAGTTGATAGACGAACAATACTGAGTGTTCGCTGGACGAACAGATGAACTGATTGTAATTTGAATCAATTCAATATTAATAATTAATTATAAGGAGTTATGATTAAATATACATATTTCCCTTGAAACAAAATCTGCTACAACTGATATACATTAGTCTAAAATATTGAATTTCACCAAGCAGAAGAGCCTTGTAGTTTGACACTACAGACGGTAAGGTAAGAGATAGATAGATAGATAGATAGATAGATAGATAGATAGATAGATAGATAGATAGATAGATAGATAGATAGATAGATAGATAAAGATAGATAGATAGATAGATAGATTACCCAAAACTGTCACGGTATGACTGGAGGTCTGATCTTTCCCATTGATCACAATTTTAGACGTATATTGTCCACTGTCTTGGCTGGTTAGTTTTCTTATTGTGAGCTGTCCTGTTTCGAAATCAATCACTAAACGTCGAGTGAACGAGCCGTACTCCATCACCTCACTCCCGTCATACCACAGAACCATGTTCCCATTGTGTTTCCACACTATTTCTGTAGGATTTCCACGGATGCTTGGAGTAAGTGTGATTTCTTTTCCAGTTTCTTCATAGTCATCACAGAAAACAAAATCTATAGGAGATGAAAGAGACACTATTAGTGAAGGTTCTTTGGTTCAATGGTTCTTCTTTAGTGAAGTTCAATGGGTGAATCTCACAAAAAATAAACCTGGGTCATATTTTAAACTAAAATCAAAAGACAAATACAGGACATAATATTCTGCTATGAGACAATTAAGCATATTTTATTATTTGCACTGTACCATATTTAAAAATGTAATTTTTTTAATAAATGTTTAAATGCACCAACAATTTTCAAGATATTCCCCCAACATTCTCATTGCCATAATGTGTCAACATGTTTCGATATTTAATGACAGATTGTCATTACTGCAATACAGCAATCTTTACTATATAACAGTAAATATACTGTAATACATTTGTAATATCAAATAAACAATTAAAACAATAGATACTTCAATTATAAATAATAAACTACATTAAAGTTTAGAGCCTGAGATTTAATTGTCTTTATGCTAAATACAATGACTTTATTCCTTTGATTTTGAAAAGAAATATGACCTTGTTCTGGATGTTTCATTAAATCAAGTTACCAGCCTGCAAGTTGTTGGTTAAAAAATATATATGTATATATTGTAAACAAACAACAAATCCCATTTTGGTATAAATCTCTAGCCTGATCTTATCAAATAAAGGTTTTGTGTTTCAGTTCAAGATCACAGAACAGCTTCAGTCCAAAGTTCAGCGAAAGTCCTGCGTTCAAAGAGAGATTCACCTAAGTTTACAAACGTTCGACTTTTAATCTTTTTAGTCTGGCTTCAACTATTCCTTAAATGCTAAATACTTCATACCCCGTTCCAGAACTCTTTAAACAATGACTTATTAAAGAAGCATATTTATTTCCGCGAATGTCTGTATGTTTCGACCTGCCCAGGAGTTTCTGTTTCCCGCAGGTCATTGCACCTGTATTACAGGGCAGGGGAATAGTCTGTTTTACCTCATCTCCATGTTTAAAAAGCTGTGGACTTACCTCGAGCAAAACAGAGACATGTAATGAAGACCAAACTCTTAGTTACTGCCATCTTCCCTCAGGTCTCGAGAGTTTCTTTTTAACCCCGTGCGCGCGCCTGTGCGGGGATAATTAATGGAGACTGCATAAATCTCGACAGCTAACGCTAACAAAACAAAACAAATAAACCATTAAAAAGTCGCCACACCGTTTTGAAACAGTGAGTAAAGGAAGAATGAAAAGGAAACTCCACTTAAAGGTATATCGAGTGTCCTCCTGAAACTGTGGGCGGAGACTGAAGGTGTAAACGCACCTTTATAAGTGACGCATGCAGTAAACGACAACCGGTTATATAACAGCTAATGGTCTCTTTCATGATGATTTTCACACTAAAAGCGATCACAAAACATAGCACCACCAATGCTATATTTTCTTAATGTAATTATTTGTTAACAAACAAGTATTCGTTACTTCAATGAGCTCGTTGTTTCTGCATTAAATTATTACATTGTTTAAATTAATACATTTTTAGCTAACTGTGATTTTGTATATACATCAAGGTTATTATAGTTTTGCATTTTTAAATTAGTTTTTATTTTAATATCATTTTCAAATTTCCTATAAATTTCAGTTTAGTTTTAGTTAGTTTCATTAATGGTTTTGTTAGTTTTAGTTTAGTTTTTATTTTGTGAACATATTTCTTTTTAGTTTTTATATATTTAGTTTCAGTTTTAGTTTCAGTAATTATAGTTTAGCAGAGTAAAACAGAACACTTCCAGTTAAAGACATTTAATTTCAGCAAAGTTTAATGTTTGCAGTTAACTCTTGTGAAAACCTCTTGATAATAAAAATAAAATAACTGTTTGAGGATGAACAAAGAACCAAACAAATGCAACTAAAAAGTAAAAATTATATAATAATATTAAAAATGAAATCTTGTTAAACGTGGTGTATAAGAAAAAGAAAATGATATGCGTACGAGTACGATTATTCTTTAAGGTTATTTCAATGATTAATCCTTTCAAACATTATTCTTGTATTGATCCATTTATGCTTTTTGTCTATTGCATCGTTTAAAATCATATACTCATAGTTATACACATATTCAAATGTTCTCTTCAGACCAGGCATTTAGTATAGGCCTACTTCTACTCTGACAAATATACGTCAATTTCTGGGCTCTAGACATGCTATTTGTTGTTTCCGTTTTCTGCTCAGTGTGGTATCTTGTCTAATATGTGTGGTATAGGCCTATCTTGTTTAGGCTAGTTTCACATGAGATGGTGATCTTATACCTGGAATTAAGGTACAGCTGTATTTGCATGAGGTGGAAATACTTATTTGGGCCTTTCTGCTTCTTAGGGCTGGTTCACACAGAAAGACGCGGGCAGAGG
This sequence comes from Rutilus rutilus, assembly GCA_021464565.1. Taxonomy (NCBI): domain Eukaryota; kingdom Metazoa; phylum Chordata; class Actinopteri; order Cypriniformes; family Leuciscidae; genus Rutilus; species Rutilus rutilus. Next base: position 5,552,223 of record JAJAQA010000009.1, read on the forward strand.
AATGGGGAAAAAGCGCAAGGTCTTGAGACGCACAAAACGCGTCTTTTAAAAGTTGAACTTATTTTAACTTGAGTGCCGCATTTTTAGAGCGTCGTGTCATGCACGTGATGCTGCAGAAGACGCGACACTCGAGCGCAGCGGTCATACATTGAAAAATAAAGTAGCACAGTGGAATGGAAAGAAGTGAATTTCCGGTAGGCTACAGGATGACAGCTTATTAATTACGAAAAAGATTATTTATTTCTGCTAATTATTATTTTGTTTCAGTTAGTTTTTCAGTAACTGTTGTTATTTCGTTTAGTTTTAATTTTTCATTAATGTTGAAATTTCTATTTTATTTCAGTTTACGAAAATGTTTTTTGACCAATAGTCTAGAAAGTCTTAGTTTCAGTTTTCGTTTACGAAAATAACCTTAATTTCTGAAATGCATAACTAAGACAGTCACTTCTGATAACAGAACACTCTAGATTGTAATGTGGACTCATGCACTTTCTGTAAAGATGCTGCTCTCCGACTGAGCCTGAGCCCTCCGACTGAGCCTGGTCTCTCCGACTGAGCCTGGGTTCTCCGACTGAGCCTGAGCCCTCCGACTGAGCCTGAGCCCTCCGACTGAGCCTGGGTTCTCCGACTGAGCCTGGTCTCTCCGACTGAGCCTGAGCCCTCCGACTGAGACTGGGTTCTCCGACTGAGCCTGGGGTCTCCGACTGAGCCTGGGTTCTCCGACTGAGCCTGAGCCCTCCGACTGAGCCTGGTCTCTCCGACTGAGCCTGGGTTCTCCGACTGAGCCTGAGCCCTCCGACTGAGCCTGAGCCCTCCGACTGAGCCTGGGTTCTCCGACTGAGCCTGGTCTCTCCGACTGAGCCTGAGCCCTCCGACTGAGACTGGGTTCTCCGACTGAGCCTGGGGTCTCCGACTGAGCCTGGGTTCTCCGACTGAGCCTGAGCCCTCCGACTGAGCCTGAGCCCTCCGACTGAGCCTGGGGTCTCCGACTGAGCCTGGATTCTCCGACTGAGCCTGAGCCCTCCGACTGAGACTAGGTCTCCGACTGAGACTGGGGTCCTCCGACTGAGCCTGGGGTCCTCTGACTGAGCCTGGGGTCTCCGACTGAGCCTGGGTCCTCCGACTGAGCCTGAGCCCTCTGATTGAGCCTGGTCTCTCCGACTGAGCCTGGGGTCTCCGACTGAGCCTTGTCTCTCCGACTGAGCCTGGGTTCTCCGACTGAGCCTGGGGTCTCCGACTGAGCCTTGTCTCTCCGACTGAGCCTGGGTTCTCCGACTGAGCTTGGGTTCTCCGACTGAGCCTGGGGTCTCCGACTGAGACTGGGTTCTCCGACTGAGCCTGGGGTCCTCCGACTGAGCCTGGGTTCTCCGACTGAGCCTGGGGTCTCCGACTGAGCCTGGGTTCTCCGACTGAGCCTGAGCCCTCCGACTGAGACTAGGGTCTCCGACTGAGACTGGGGTCCTCCGACTGAGCCTGGGGTCCTCTGACTGAGCCTGGGGTCTCCGACTGAGCCTGGGTCCTCCGACTGAGCCTGAGCCCTCTGATTGAGCCTGGTCTCTCCGACTGAGCCTGGGGTCTCCGACTGAGCCTTGTCTCTCCGACTGAGCCTGGGGTCTCCGACTGAGCCTGGGTTCTCCGACTGAGCCTGGGTTCTCCGACTGAGCCTGGGGTCTCCGACTGAGCCTGAGCCCTCCGACTGAGCCTGGTCTCTCCGACTGAGCCTGGGTTCTCCGACTGAGCCTGGGGTCTCCGACTGAGCCTTGTCTCTCCGACTGAGCCTGGGTTCTCCGACTGAGCCTGGGGTCCTCCGACTGAGCCTGGGGTCCTCCGACTGAGCCTGGGTTCTCCGACTGAGCCTGGGGTCTCCGACTGAGCCTGGTCTCTCCGACTGAGCCTGGGTTCTCCGACTGAGCCTGGGGTCCTCCGACTGAGCCTGTGGTCTCCGACTGAGCCTGGGGTCCTCCGACTGAGCCTGAGCCCTCCAACTGAGCCTGGTCTCTCCGACTGAGCCTGGGTTCTCCGACTGAGCCTGGGGTCTCCGACTGACCCTGGGTTCTCCGACTGAGCCTGGGGTCTCCGACTGAGCCTGGGGTCTCCGACTGAGCCTGGTCTCTCCGACTGAGCCTGGGGTCTCCGACTGAGCCTGGGCTCTCCGACTGAGCCTGGTCTCTCCGACTGAGCCTGGGTTCTCCGACTGAGCCTGGGGTCTCCGACTGAGACTGGGTTCTCCGACTGAGCCTGGGGTCTCCGACTGAGCCTGGGTCCTCCGACTGAGCCTGGTCTCTCCGACTGAGCCTGGGGTCTCCGACTGAGCCTGGGGTCCTCCGACTGAGCCTGGGGTCTCCGACTGAGCCTGGGGTCTCAGACTGAGCCTGGGTCCTCCGACTGAGCCTGAGCCCTCCGACTGAGCCTGGTCTCTCCGACTGAGCCTGGGTTCTCCGACTGAGCCTGGGGTCTCCGACTGAGACTGGGTTCTCCGACTGAGACTGTCTGGGTTCTCCGACTGAGCCTGGGTTCTCCGACTGAGACTGGTCTCTCCGACTGAGCCTGAGCCCTCCGACTGAGCCTGGGTTCTCCGACTGAGCCTGGGGTCTCCGACTGAGCCTGGGTTCTCCGACTGAGCCTGGGGTCTCCGACTGAGCCTGGGTCCTCCGACTGAGCCTGGGTTCTCCGACTGAGCCTGGGTTCTCCGACTGAGCCTGGGGTCCTCCGACTGAGCCTGGGTCCTCCGACTGAGCCTGGGGTCTCCGACTGAGCCTGGGTCCTCCGACTGAGCCTGGGGTCTCCGACTGAGCCTGGGTTCTCCGACTGAGACTGGTCTCTCCGACTGAGCCTGGGGTCTCCGACTGAGCCTGGGTTCTCCGACTGAGCCTGGTCTCTCCGACTGAGCCTGGGGTCTCCGACTGAGCCTGGTCTCTCCGACTGAGCCTGGGGTCTCCGACTGAGCCTGGTCTCTCCGACTGAGCCTGGGTTCTCCGACTGAGCCTGGTCTCTCCGACTGAGCCTGGGTTCTCCGACTGAGCCTGGTCTCTCCGACTGAGCCTGGGGTCTCCGACTGAGCCTGGTCTCTCCGACTGAGCCTGGTCTCTCCGACTGAGCCTGTTGCCACTTGCCTCTTGCCACTGTTGTCTTGGCTTTTGGCTTGCTTAGTTGGGGACCTTTAATATTCAACAATATTATTGATCTGCTTTACTTAAGGTGGACGATGACGCAATTTTCTTCTAGAAACAAATTTTGTTGTATTATTTTCATGTTATCACTGTGAAGCTGCTTTGATGCAATCTGTATTGTAAAAAGCGCTATATAAATAAAGGTGACTTGATTTAACTTGACATTACTCGGCATACACAGTGAAAAACATTGGGTTGTTTACACATTGGGTTACACGTATTGGGTCAGTTGGGTTACTTTCCCAAAGAAAAACCATTTGGGTCATTTTTAACATCATTAGGTTATATATATATATATATATATATATATATATATATATATATATATAAATAATGTAATTAATAAAAATAAATAGTAGCCTAAATTCAACTGTTGGGTTACTTTTAACCCAAATGGCTTGTAACCCAATGATGAATGATTAATTTTTCATTATCTTTCAGACTTATTTTTAATGTAAGAGTGAGATCGGTCATTTTAAACTTGATGTGCGTGGCTTTCGCTGTCAGCAGTCTCTAGTTATAATTTATCTGTGCAGAAACAGTTCGTTGTGCTGCTGGATGTTGTAAATGGGTATTTGTTTTCCAAGTATTTTAATTTATTAAGGTACTAATCAACACACTAGTTTTTTGGGCAATTGTTTTATCATATTACTGCACTTTAAGTGTGTCACACATTGAAGTCTCGCACATACAGTCGGTCTTTCCAAGAAACTGAATTTAAAACTGAAACTGACTCCGGTACAGTGGGGAACTGTCTCTCCTTCACATCTCCTCCAGACGGCAGCACTGCACTGCACGACATGCTCAGATGACTAATTCATTTGAGAGAAATAACCTGGACAGAAATTGCAAAGTAAAAGTCATTTTCAAAGACTTTTTAAATAAAGAGATTGAAATTATTGTGATCAATTGCAAAACAAATACATAGATAAGCATGAATAAATTAAGTGCTTTAAACCAACCTTTATTGGACATTAATTGCATTCATATTAAGAGTTTTTTAAATGTTTACAAATACATTAAACTCACACACACACTCTCACACACACTCTCTCTCTCTCTCTCTCTCTCTCTCTCTCTCTCTCACTCACACACACACACACACACACACAATGTTGTGTTTTCATGTTTTATGGGGCTCTGCATAGACGTAATGGTTTTTATACTGTATAAACTGTATATTCTCTCCCCTAAACCTACCCATCATACGAAACTTTCTGCATTTTTACATTGTCAAAAAACATCACTTAATATGATTTATAAGCTGTTTCTTCACATTAGACAAAACAATAAAAAATGTCCCCACAAAGTCAAAAATATATCTGTGGGGACATTTGGTTCCCATAACCTATATCAGGTACACGCACGCATACATTATATATATATTAGGATTCAAAGCATAAAAACCATTGAACTCATTCTTTACATATGAGCTGATTAAAAAGAATGATTTGTGTATTACAGTGAAAATGAATGAAGAAGTCACTATTTATATATAAACTATCAATACTGTATATTAACAATGCAGAGACTACAATATATAAACAATGCATTTTCTATAGTTTTATTCTCAACAATAGACAATAAGAATGATCTCATTATACTGTAATCACTGAATTACAGCGTGACTCGCACACACTCCCAGACACACACTTACAGGAAACTTAACCACTGAGATCTTGACATCTTACAACAAAACTGCTCACTCACAGACCGCTCGAAAATGATGATAAACTTCACATTAATTCTCCTCTTTAATTTAATCTTCATCTTCTCTTCTGGTAAGTTGTTGATCAATTATATACATATGTATAATTAAAAAATATCTATCTATATATATATATATTTTTTTTTTTCTTCTGTAATGCCTCTTGTCTGATTATAGACAAAATGTTCTTCTTAGTGAATTATTTTTTTCACCAAATAAGAAATCAATTGAGCGGTTTTTGGTTTTGGATTGAATTTTAGTTTCATTTATCAGTCATTAAAGTTGTTGAACGCAAACCCAATTTTCTTTTCTGCTTTTTTCAGATAGTTTTTAAACAAATTATATTACTTCCAATCACATTTCATAGAATTGCATTTGGTTTCATATGAATAACTAATTCACCCATTCATGTGTTTCCCATGTAAGACCCATTTCTTTGAGTAAAAGTGTTTTAAGATATCAGTCTTTTCTCTTGTGAATGTGTCAAATCAAGTCATGAAAGGTCATGTGTGCTTGATACGCAGCACAACAGAATATTCTCAAACTTTTTGCACCACTTTATTGTTTTAGGTAAATTTGTATCCTCCTCATGTATCTACAAAGCAGTGGGTGAAAGAGTTGAGATTCGACTGGATATTGGAAAATTACAAGAGGAAAACGACCTGGTTTGGACATATAATGTAAGCAGCAGGGTATATTCAAAAAAGGGCTCAAAAGTTAGGATACATGATTTCGATGTCGACCCCTATGGATCCTTGATACTGGAGAACATACAGAAAAAACAATCTGGGAAGTACGAAGGCGAAGTCCACGATAAACATGGAAAGCTCATAAAGAAGACCACACACCAGCTCTGTGTACAAGGTACGAACTATAGCTTGTGGTCTGCTGCGATTTAAGGCATTGAATGCATATGTTATTTCTCTCCTCTCTTTTTGCCCGTTCAAAGCAAGACCAAGTGTGTGTCAGCATTGAGCCTTGCTGTTGTTGTGTGTGTGTGTTTCAGAGCCAGTGCCTGAACCTACAGTCATGTTCGAGTGTGTAGAAAACGGAGTCAATCTGAGTTGTAGTCCACTGAACAGCAGTGAGGTTTCTGTGTCCTGGGCGAAAAACGGAAAGAAGTCCGACACGACGCGTGCCGTTTTACACATCAGCTCGTCTGAGCTCACACCTGGAGATAGGTTCTCATGCACACTCAGAAACATGATCAGCAATAAATCAACAAAAGATGTTCAGCCGAAGTGCTCTGACACAGGTTATATAGCAGAACAAATCACTTCACATGTTTATTCTCATGTAGGACAACATTGGGTTAATTAGTTGACTAAGAATATTTTATAACCCTTTTAAAGGACCACAAGCAACAAACACCAATGAAGACAAGAAAAGCAAAAAAGAAGAGAACAACAACAACAAAAATAAAAAAGATGGTAATTGTCTATTTTTGTCACAAATTTCCTCATGATCATGTTTTCTGCCATTGAGGGATTTCTGTTATGAAGCTCCTTTTATCAACCTTGATTGTCTCTTAAGTTAAATTATGAACACGTATTACATGAAATTATATCATTATTGTTAAAATGTTCTTTTGCACACAAAAAAGATCATATATGACATTTACATAACATATATTACAGTACTTTGGAATACTTGATTTTAATTGGTCAATCACAAAATTCTGTGAATAAATAATTTTTGTATAATGATGCTAAACTGTATAATTGAATGTTGTAAAAGAAAATTGACTTCACATGTCGCTATGCTAGTTTTATATGTCTCAAATCACTCTATAGTCTCATTCTCACATATTAAATTCATAACAAATTATAAATGGTGGTGATGAAAATGTTTTCTTTGTATTTGATCCTTCATTAGGTGTGTCGGAGAAGAAGTTGCTATTTGGCTTGGATTTCTGGTGGATGCTGGTGATCCTGACCGGAGGAGCAAGTTTCCTCCTGGTTCTGTTCATCATCTGCCTCGTGTGTGTCTGTCGCTGCTGCAGACGAAACAAGAGGAAGGCCAAGGGTAAGAGTTGTCATGTTTTCAGTTTGTGTTTTGATCTGTTTTCTGTTCAGTTCATGTGTGAGTTTCTTTGTTCATCCTCTTGTCTGTTCAAGGAGGTCAGTTCTCCATTCTCTCCCTCTTTGTCACTATATGGTTACTAACTATTGATTTGAGTGCAGGTGTGTCTTGTCTATTATCTTGTTTGCCCATTCATTTAAGGGTACGTTTACATGACAACGCTATGCTTGAAACGGAGAAGTTTTTCCTATGAGTTTTCCGCGTAGAAACGACACCTTTGTCAAAGCGATCCCCATTCACAGGGATCCGCGAAAATGACTAAAAGCGCTGTATTCTGCTGCCAGGCCATTAGATGGCGATAACAATGTAGTCTAAACAAGATAGACTGAACACGTAATATGCATGTACATGACGTCATCGTCTTTTTTTGTTGTTGTTTACACGGACACCATTTTCAAAAACTTGCACTTTGAAACCCGGTTTCAAAAGTTTGAGGCGACCAAACACATTACATTGTCGTGTAAACGAACGGCCAAAACCATAAAAAGTTTTACTTTTTTAGTTGAAAACGGTGTCTTGTAATGCTATGTTTCAGTCAGTCTCTTGTCTAGCATTATTTCATTTCTCTGTGATATGTGGTTGTACGTTTTCTTGTTCAAGTGTTGGATTAAAGTGTCCTATAGCATCTTCTTCGTCGTGCGCTTGATTACAGCCACCGTATCCGTGACACATCCGTCACATACTGTGTTTGTCTTCACACTTAGAACAGACGAACAGCTGAAAACAGCCATTTGTTGGTCTGATTGAGGTAATAATGGGGTGTGTTTCACAACCACGCAAATAAGTATAGATGAAGCGGGGCAAACTAATATAAAATATCTGAATATTCTGAAAATTCTCAAACCGACCGGTCGTTTCACGTTCTGCTGTCTCCGTCTGTTCCACAGAGGAAGCTGAGTTTCGCCTCGCCTCTCTAATGCCGGGTACACAGTACGACTACACCGATCAGCCTGATGTTCAGTACATGCAGAAATCGGACTCTCAGAGACCGTCCAAAAGCCTGCGTCCTCTTCCACCCCTGCCCAGCTCTCGAGGTCCTCCTGCTCTTCAACCCCAGTGAGAACAACCTGGCCTTCCCGAGACTCTGACACCAACAACACCAAAGCTGAATGGAAAATACACCAGTCAAAACACACATCCACTCATTCTTCATTATTACAGCTTTAAACAATTCAGAGTAACTGTAAAGTCATCGAAACAATGAAGTAGCAAAAATGGAAGCCTAAAAAAAACTTATTTGTCAAGATGTGATGTTTCTCTCTGTGTGTGTGTGTGATATTAGTTTAGTCTCTCAGTTTGTTTGGGTATGTTTGAGTTAATATAACTTTGTTTTATATGCCAACTTTTATTCTGAACAAACAGCATTTCTAGTTTCATAAATACTCTGTAAGTGTACTGTATGTATCTCACTGAATCTAGGTCATTTCCGTCGATTATATGAGGATCTGTGTGAAGTTATGTGATTGGGCTCAGCGAGACCACCTTCGTACATGCAAGCACAACAGACTTTTTGCACTTTTCCTGTTTTAACTGATGTCACTGAATTGTGGTTGAGTTCAGAAAACAGCGTAACACAGAGCTCTCACAGTTCAGTAGACTCAAAAAACCTTTAAAATTTACTGCACAATTACTGTTAAATGGCTTCCAGCAACAAATTACAAGTTAGCAAAGTTACGTAAAAGGTAGATTTTTTCATCCATGAAACAGAAATGGGTCCACTTTATGAAAACTGTGCCCTTAAGTGTTTTATCTCACCATTTAAATAACAAGTTAAAGTTTAACAGTGAACCAATAAGTTACATTGAGGTTTCTCACATGTGGTAAGTGTAAATGTGATTCTGACACTTGGTTTGAATGTGTGAAGATGTGGGTACATGTGCTTTCTTTTGTCTGCCTTCTTGATCTCCCGTTCAAATGTATTTGAATTTTCCATTGTGCCTCCACATGACTTCTGAAACGTCAAATGAATAAACACATTATTGCGTAAGTCTTGCGTCCAATTGAAAAATGAGTGGGATGTGGTTTTTCAAGCAGTCAGAAGGTTAACCTGGTTATATGTGAGAGGAAAATGAGACATGCTGGTATCACATTTCCACATCTTTTCTAAATGAATAAAATCAACCTCATGAATATGCACATTTCTAAGTGTTTTTCCATGTTTCTTTATTCTTTAAAAATGTATTGTTTTCTAATCTATGTAGCTAATAGTATAGCCAGAGCCGGCCCTAGACCTTTGGGGGCCCTATGCAAAATTTGGTTGGAGGCCCCTTTGACCATTTTAAGTAAGTCCTAAAGAAAAGCAATGACTACCTAATAACTATACGATACATATTATTATTATTATTATTATTATTATTATTATATCTACTATGTTTGATGTCTAACAGAAAAAAACTGTGATACCACTGAGCTGAGCAGAAGTGTTGAGGAGATTCCCCCTTCTATGTAGAGTGCTTTGAGTGCCTAGAAAAGCGCTATATGTAATGAATTATTATTTTCTATTATTATAAGTGCAAGCTGAACACACATTGATGAACTTGCTGAATAAAAAGACTGATAAAGTGATTTTCTCTGACCAAACCAATCTTTTATTGACAACAGTTTAAGAGGCACAAGCATATATATAATTTAAATTAAATAGAGCAAATAAAATAACATTTAAATAAAATAATATATAAAATAATAAATAGAACATTCAAATGTTAGAATCTTTCAAATAAACAAAACAATAACATCTAAAACACCACAAATAAGATCAATATTAACAAAAATAATAATAATAACAATAATAACATTTCAATAGAACTATTCAAATCTAGTTTAAAATAAAAGACAGAACTTACCAGCATTGTCAGCTTCTTGTATGACACTAGAGCTGGAGGTAGGGATGGATGGACCTGCTAAAAAAAAAAAAAAATGTAATTGACTGACTGAACTGAAATGACCCGTGTCCCTAGCATCAAACCTGGAAGATTTACAAATGCAATCTGCCATTTTCTTTTAAAGTTACTTTAGATAAATTGTATTTTCAACATTAGCAGCTTTGCTCAATAAAACAGCTACTACAAACCCACCTCATGACAAATTTCATGTATGAGCAAAGGACAGGACACTACAACCACTGGGGAATGTATCTATCTCTATAAATAAAACACAGAACTTACCAACATTGTCAGCTTCTTGTGAACTAGGAATTGATGGAGCTGCAATGAAAAAAAAAAGATGAGTGCTTTGTTCACTGGCAGCATGTATTTTAAAAGTGATCCTGGACATAAGGAATAAATTAATGTGTTAGCCCTTTAGTGTAAGTTAGAAGCCAATCTGGGTTTATACTGCTGTTAAATGCATTAACACCACATCGAATAATAGGCATAATACTAAACCAATTTCATGCAGCAGCATGTTATTAGCATGTAAACAACTGTAGCGGTAATGAAAGTTAATACATGCGCGATTTTGGCTAATGTTAATATACGACTTTGTGCAGATACAGATTATTAACGTTATCCATACAGGTATCGGACAATTAGGCTTACATACCTTTTTCTTCTTGTTTCTTCTCTTCCTCCAGTCTTTTCTTCTTAAGTTTTTCATTTCCAGAAAGATATTTTCTTTTTTTCTCAGACATCGTCAACGCTCGACGTCAAAGTCACGACAAGGCCAATTTATACTTCTGCGTCGAGTGTACGCCCTAGTGTACGTCGTAGGCTACGCACGTAGGTGACTCCGTCGCGAGCATTTATACTTCTGCGTTATGTCTGTGTTGCTCTACAGTTACACCACCGAGACGCTAGTTGGCGGGGGCGGGTTTTAATTTTCCACTGTGTTTAGATTCCTCGCGGCTGTTTTGAGTTTAGGCTACTAGCGTCTGAAAGAGAGTGGATCATGTTGGAGTTGGAGCTTATCGGGGTGGAAAAACAGCTTTAGTGAAATCACTAAAACTAAAAGGCAGAAACGAGAGAAGGCGTCGGAGGAGATGGTACGTGCGACCTGTGAACCTGTTGACGGTTGAACCGAATTTAAAAATGACGGGCGGTGCAGAAGAACACGCCGGAAATGTGTAGGAGGAAATGCGATGCTACCAAGCCGACCAATCACAGATCTTGCGGTCCGCGTCGCCGCGACGCGTAGTTAAATTTTTGAGGAGGTGCGCGTCAGGGTACGGCGAAGGGTACGACGTATGATACGCGTCTATGCGTATGCTACGCTTTACCTACTACGCGCACCCGACGCAGAAGTATAAATTGGCCTAACTGACTGACTGACAACGAGTGACATCATAGGGTAATTTCAGGGTCAAGACTCGCGGTCGCGGGAAAATTGTTAATCGCTATAAGAAATAAATAAATAACAACTGTGCTTATCATGATGCCTGATAAAGAGCGTTGTAGCAGTGACTTTAGGGGGCCCTCTGCTGGCCACAGGGCCCTTTGCAATTGCAAAGGTCGTTTAGTGGCTGGGCCGGCTATGGGTATAGCTAATAAGAATAACTTGCTTAATAATGACTTGCATGCGTTTCAAACGCTCTAAACCGTGAAAATATTGCTTGATGCAACGCTGCATTGACCTGTTTTCATTTGGGTTTCCTCGCTCTTGATGTCTGAAGTGAAACTCTCTCACACTAGTACCCAGTGTTCAGAAACACAAACATCAATTATGTGTTTTCATTTCTGGACACAAACTAATGAAGAGTGAACTAATTAACTAGGCAAATTAAGTGATAAACAGTTCTGCACTCTGCTCTAGAGATCACAGTATGCCGGTTAAGATGTCCTTGTTGCAGTTTCACGAGTTCACACTTACAAATAAGTTGATAGAATAAAAGCGTATTTGGCGTGCTGTCCGAGGAGAGGCTCCGGGCTCGGTAAAAGAATGTGCCAAGAGTGAGGAGTCGGGGTGGTGGAGGGATGCTGAAAAACTGTCAAGGAATGTTAGGTGAGTTGTGTAAATATATATATGCTTCTTCTCATGCTGATAGGGTAGACATAGTAATTGTTTGATGACAAGTAGATTGGATTGATTATTTGAACGTGCTCCTCCCGAACTTTGTTTATAAAACATCATTTGTGGAAGGTTTCTGTGTACCTGTTTGACAAAGAGAGAATGTAAAGAGATAACAGAAGATAAGCTGTCAAGAATGGCCTGTATATTCTACAGAAAGTAGAACAATGAGCACCCTAGAAATCTAAATCATATAGATGACAGTTTGTGAGCAATCTAGAGCAGGGGTCTGCAAGTAAGACTAATTCGCCACTAGATGGCGGCCTAGAACATAGTCAAAGGATAACTTAAGAAATGAATTGATGAAAATGCAACGAGAATTGCCTGTGTCAGACTGTTACAGTGTGATTTGTTACTGGTAGTGAGCTGTTACTCTATGTTAAATCCTGTAGTAGGACAGTCATTAACAAAAAGCCACATTTGTGTGGCGGTGTCCGGGTTTCACACTGGATAAATTAATAAAGCAGTCGTGGCATGTAACCTGGCAAGTATCTTCATTCACCAACTTTCAACACAGACCGCCTTGCTAAAACACACATATGGGTAGTTGACGTGACGTGGCTTTTTCACCGTCACAGAAGATAAAAAATTATTTATTTCACATTTTCATCATTTAGAATACTATAAATGGTTAAACATTTTCTTGTTAGGGGCCAAGCCCCGAAGGGGCAAGGCACTTATTGTATCTGTTAGTTTTCTTATTATTATTATTCCGTAAATTGAAGTCTATGGCAGCCCTATGAACTGTAAGTAGGAAAATGATGAAATTTGGCACACAAAAGTAATTGGACCAATTTTGGAGTCTCTAGGACCAACTCTATAGCGCCACCACCAGTTCAAAGATTCAAGATGGAAATGATTATAACTTTTGAACCCTTAGATCTAGAAAAATGAAACTTAGTACACTTGATTCCTCTCATCATGGTGATCAAGACCAATATAGTCCATTAAGAAAAGTGGCCATTTTTAAGTACAGTATTAAGTTTTTTCGCTACTCCTCCTTCAAAATTTAACCAATTTTGACAAAAATTAACTCAAATGATCTTTGGACTGAGACACACAGAAATGACTGAACAGATTTTTTTTATTCAAGTTTGTTCAAAAGTTATGGTGTCGTAAAGTTTACGAGGTCGACCCAAAATTGGTTCAGAGGCTGTATCTTGGCCAAAAATTGATCAATCGAAACGAAAATTGGTACGCTTCATCGGAAGTATGCCCTGAGGTTCCATGCCAAAGTTGGAAACAGCGCCACCTACGGGTCATGAGATATGGAAAATGGCTATTTTGGCCAATAACTTTTGAACAGTTTGTCAGAAATTAGGTATCTATGGATTCCTTGGGTCATGCCGAATCCATGGATACCGATTATGCCAGGATTGGATGAACCAATTGTCCGCCATTTTGATTTTTGTCATAAATCGCATTATCTTATAAAGTATTTGACATATCGGCACAAAAATTGGTAAAGATCATCATTAGCATGGCCTGAAGGTACCTGAGAAGGTGTTTTGCAAATATGCTTATAACTTTTGAAAACATTGGTTAAAATTTGATTTCTTTATGTCATTACGTTCATTGGATTATGCAGATTCCGACGATATCTCATTTGTCATTTTCCAACAATGTGACTGTCCGCCATATTGAAGCAAATGGTAAACAGTTTTTCGCTACTCCTCCTTCAAATCTTGCTCAATTTTGCCCAAAGTTTGCTCAGATGATCTTTGGACCAAGCTGCACAGAAATGACTGAATATATTTTTGATTTTCGCTACCGTTCCCGAGATATTTGTCTCCAAAGTTGACCTAGCCTGTGTTTGTTGTCTTATGCTAGTTAACTTAGCATAAAAAATTGGTTAGCATGCTAACCAGATGCCATTCTTTCTAATGTGGCTCTTCAGCTATCAGGATAACTATAAGCTACATTAGCATTAAGCTAGCTTAGCATGCTAATCTCGTTAACATGATTTTGTGTGCTCACTCATATAGTGAAGCCTCTCCTCAGCAGCAGCTGTGTAATTCACGTCCTCTGAGTGGCGCAAGTTGCTAAACCACATGTCACGAGTCCCGAACCATTCCGGTCGTGGGTTTGAATCCTGTGTGGGACAACTTTAAAATTGTGTATAAAGATGTCCTTTAAATTTCTTCCAGCTCTGCACTGCTGTTGGTGCTTAAATGCTCGATGTACATTTACATGTATATTCAATTTGTGCTGTTTTTGTTCTTGCGGCTCTGCACTGCTATAGTAAGAATACTTGGCCCCTGTGAGGCTGCTTGCAGCTTTAATTTTACATGAATTTGTTGTTTAAATAGTTATTTTTTAATTTTTTTACAACTTTGAGCCAAATCTCAATATCGTCCTATGGTGTGACGGTAGACAACATTATTTCATAAATATTAACTTTTATAAATAAAGAAAATAATGTTTAAACATCTTAATGAACACTCCTGGCATAATTGTGCAAGTGTCTATTTCACTAAGTGGCCATCACGTATCCTGTACATACATTTCTAAAAGTGTAGGAATTTAATAAAGTTTGTCACAGAATAAAAATGTCCTTTGGTGTTATGCAATAACCTGATATTAAGTTGGGCAATATCATGGACAACTAAATTTAGTTGAAAGACCCCATTCAAGGTCATGTGAGTGAAGACCCCTATGAAGCCCATGAGAAGTGCACATGGCAAGTATTTCTCTCAGAATTGTTCAAATATTTAACTATGGTTTCAGACCACTGAAGTTGTTAAGTTTTTTTGTCCTTTAGTGTGACACCCCTAAATTTAAATTTTTAATTAAAATTTGTATTTTTAACAGCTGTACTATGTAATATTATGCAAATGTACCATGCCAATTGCTAATAACTGTTCAGCTAGTATTAGCATGGTTATTAACTGCCACAACAGCTCAAATGTCCTTTGGTGTGATAGAAAATGTCACAGGAAATGTCCTTTGGTGTGACACTTTGGCCTGTCACACCATAGGACACAGATGCCACACCATAGGACAAGACCTCCTTAAGAAGCTTTTAAAACGAATATATAAAGTTTCAACAAAAACAAACAAATGTCCTCTTTTATTATTGTTACAATAAACTATATATTCTGACTCTTTTTATGCAATGACTATCTTTGTCCTTTAGTGTGACGTTTTGTCCTATGGTGTGACAAACATAAAACAACAGAAAAATATACTTATTTTAAAATATCTTTAAAAAAAGAGTCAAGTTTGGCATTAGGGGAGTTACAATAATATCTAGGGTTGGCGAAAAAGTTTTATTGACATTCTTAGGGAAAAGTTTATCAGGTTCATCTATCCATGTTGAAAATGATTCTAATTAGTACTTTCATGTAAAATAAATATCACTTTAAGAAAATAATGTTTTAATAATGTGAACAATTCTGTCTCAAGTATTTTTTTATGTTATTTAATAGAATTTCTTAGTACTTTTTAAATGTCACACCATAGGACACATTTACAGTACTGTTGAGTGAAAACGTGAAAAAAATATGTGAAGTCATTGACAAAATGAGTGACCACTACTATTTTCTGAAACTGCAGTTTTCATACTCCATAAATATATGTATTTTTTCTTAAAAAGTTATGTTTTCCAAAAAAAGTACTTTTTCTTGGCCATTTGTCAACTACCCATATGTGGGAGATGCGAAATGGATAAAAATAACTTATAAAATAAAAGAGGACATAATTTAGCCCATTAAAGGAGAACTCCGGTCAATTTTAACATTGAGCTCATTTTTTTGTACATTTGGAGTGCTGTCAATACAGAGAACAACGACAAAAATCGGTGTTGCCTACACCGAGTTATTCTATTTTTAAAATTTGCACCCTATTGACTTCAATGGGGCAAGTAGTAAGCCTGCTTTTTAGCCTCTTAACATCCTTTAAGTGTCATTACAAGTGCACAGAAAATGTGAGTGATTCCTTCCGAGTGAACACGAGTGGATCTGACTGCAGTAGATGTTAGAGATATTAATAAAAATGAAGTTAATTCAGCCAGCGCTCATACCTTTGTTTACATCCTGTTTTCGGTGGAAGGCCATAGTAATCGATTGTCGAGTTCACGCGCGTGATCATAGGTACTAAACCTATGCGCGTGAACTCGACAATCGATTACTATGGCCTTCCACCGAAAACAGGATGTAAACAAAGGTATGAGCGCTGGCTGAATTAACTTCATTTTTATTAATATCTCTAACATCTACTGCAGTCAGATCCACCCGTGTTCACTCGGAAGGAATCACTCACATTTTCTGTGCACTTGTAATGACACTTAAAGGATGTTAAGAGGCTAAAAAGCAGGCTTACTACTTGCCCCATTGAAGTCAATAGGGTGCAAATTTTAAAAATAGAATAACTCGGTGTAGGCAACACCGATTTTTGTCGTTGTTCTCTGTATTGACAGCACTCCAAATGTACAAAAAAATGTGCTCAATGTTAAAATTGACCGGAGTTCTCCTTTAATGGCATGTTTGAGTCATGCTCTTAATGACCTATGTTTTATTTCCTCTTTCCATATTGTGAATAATAAATGTGTATAATTTGAATTTGCTTGTTAGACAATGGAGCCTAACTTATTGTAATAATTATTTACATTTACTTTTACATTTAGTCATTTAGCAGACGCTTTTATCCAAAGCGACTTACTTATTTGACGTAGACTAATTTTACACTCAGAATTATTCCTTGGCATTCTCACATTGTAACGGGGCGAACAAGACATGAGACGTGCGGATCCATATGCAAGGCTTTATTCCAAAACATGGTCATCATGCAGGCAGGGTCAATAAACAGCAAACAGATATGGCAGACAGGGGCAAGGCAAAGAGAGATAATCCAGGTAAACAGCAATAATCCAAACGAGGTGCAAACAGAGTCCAAAGTGGTAGGCTAAGGGTGAATCCAGGAAACACGGGCAAGAATCAGAACACAGAAAAACACAAAAGACAAGGCAAGACTAAGATCATTGGATGGGCCCCGTAGAGAAGCTAACACTAGGGGAATGCTAAACGCAGTACAATACTCGGCCCCAGGGATAGTGATGTGACATTCGAACCGAGGCGTCGGAGCTTGTGTTGAGAAAAAATGAACGTGCCAGATAAAGCCGCGATTCGAGGCTTGTGTTGTTACGTGAAAATCACGTGACCACTGACAAACGAGGCCTCGGTTTGTGTGGATACGTCATCGGTTCGGTCTGAGTGTTGCTTCTGGATAAAAGGCGGTTCGAAACCTTGTGGGTATTGTCAGGAGTAGTAGAAGCAGTTGTAGTAGTGTCAGAGTCAGAGAGTTAGATAACTCCCATTGTCATTGTCGTTATTGTGTCATATATGTGTTAGGGCTGTATATTATTATTACATTATATCAGGTTAGAATAGTTATAATATATTGCTATTATTAATTATAGTAGGCCTAGCTATATTATAGTCTTGTTATATTAATTAGATAAGATTATTTGGATTGCTTTGGATTTTTCGATCTGGACTGGATTGCTTTTTTATTTGGATTGCCCTTTTTGATTTGTTTGCTTTTTGTGACCTCTTCCTTTTTCCTGGTAATGGAGCCAGCAAGAAAGAGGAAATCCTCCCCTGTCTGGTCTCAACAGAAGCATCAGTGTCCTCATTTACACCAGCTGGCACTGGCATTTTTATGTTCCCCTGCATCCTCTGTGGCTGGAGAGGTTTTGTCCAAGAAGAGGAATCGTCTAAACCCCAACACACTTGAAAAAATTCCCCAGTCCAATAAGCACAACACTGCACTAAAACTAGTAACAGTTCACTGCACAAAACCCCCCAGAAACAATTTTTACCACCTCAGACTATTCTGTTGCAGTTTACTTTATTACACTCCCTCCACCATAAGCACTGCACTCAACACAGTGTCACTTTTGCTGCTCATACTGTCACTATCCAAACAATTTATGAATAATTAATTAATTGTGTGTGTGACAGTTGTCTCTGCACAAGTAAATTCAGACAGAGAAAGATACATATTTTATTTTATACCCAGGCAATGGACAAATGTCTGCTCAGGTCATTGGTTCAAAATTAATTAATCTGTCTGTTATTTCTTTGCACAGTAGCTAAGTGTCACTAGTGAGCAATGCTGAATGAAGCTTCGAGTGATGCACCTTTGGCTGAAGCAATGGGCTGTGAGGTCTCAGTCGTTCAGGAAGCCTTATTTTGCCATCACTACCCAGGGAGAGAAAATCCAAGGCTTATAAAGAGTGTGAGATAGTTCTCAGGTGTGAGCGTGATTAGTGGAATCAGCTGTGTGTGTCGTCAATGCAATGAATGATGGGGATTGTAGTGAAGTGCAAGAGTTCATGCTGTGAGTGGGCGACCTCTGGTGGTGACCAACCGTAAGTGCATGGACCAGATTCTTGACACACATACTAAACTGCATTTATTTAGTTATTTATCCTCCTGGGACCCAAGAATAGACTTTTGTCCACTGTAGTGGACATTATATTTTAGTGAATTTCTCTGACATCATAGATGTCACATGACACAACCTGGGTGTCCTGTAAAGAGCACATTCAGGACTTTTCAGAGACACCAAATGTTTGGAGGTTTCACCATGAAAACAACTTCTCCTTGGTTTTTAAAAATGTCTGACATTAATTTAGTGATCAAATGTAGCATTCTTATGGAAATATGATAATATATTGTAATTATAATTTAAATTGGACTACTTTTCAAATTGTATTTCATAAAACAACATCTCAGGAAAATGTGATGGGGTTTCAAATAAAAAAAATATTTTCTGTTACAGAACAGGGCATTGATTTCATACATGTCCACTATAGAGGACATCAAGACTTAAATCATGTTTATCAGGCATTTTGTGAGACACAAGAAGTGAATATGGAAATAAATTATACATCAATATTCCTATGAAATATTAGATGATATTATTAAAATGTTGCCAATTATTACTCCAATTATTACACTTCTTTTTTCATTAAATGTTGCTCCAAGAACACATTAAGGTGCAAATTAGATACAGTTTATAGATACATTGCATTGAATGGGAATATTAATTTATGGACATTTTACCCACATATTGCATAAAGTAAAATGGTGTATCAATTCATTCCGTTATTTCTTTCATAACATAGTTGAGAATAATCTTCATACAAATTTTGGTTGGAAAAATCCTGAAACCCCCAAATTTATTGGTGATTGAAAAAAAAATCCCATTGTTTTTGCCTATACATATAATTTCATGTCATTTTATTTTTTAAACAACTTAGTCCTGGTGTCCACTACAGAGGACATAATGTATGATTAAAATATTATTTTTCAAAAATGTTTTTTTTACCATTTGTTTATTGTGCTCTAAACAGTGTGATGACATGGAAAAAAACTAAATTCAAAAAAAAAAAAAAATGTCTGGGTCCCAGGAGGTTATTTATTATTTTTTGATTGAGTGATGTTAACATTTAAGCTAGCTGGTGAGAGAAAATGGCACTATCAAAGAGTCTAAAGAGGAAAGTTGACAGCGAAAAGGGCAAAAAAAGAAGAATGGAAAGACAACTATGCGTTCATCCTACCTAGTTTCGTGAATGCAAAGTCTTTCTGCAATGAAGCGATCCACAGACTCTTTTGAATGTCTTTCAGAACTTTTCTAAATCCTGATGTCCCAGCCAGGTTTGTCCAAATCTCATCATCGCCATTGGTTCTGCCCAGCTCCAAATCTCCTTCGTCACCATTGGTTCGAACACTTCAGAATCTCACTGGAAGTAGTAGGTCATCTGGGTACTATTTGCCTACTCTTTTATGAATACTGTGAATTTGGGCATACTTCTATTGTCTTTTCGCCTCGATTTTGTGCGCTGCTCTTGATTAGCTGGTTCAGATGTGTTTAATTAGGGTTGGAGCTAAATTTAGCTGGAGAGTGGCCCTCCAGGAGCAGATTTGTAATTCCCTGTATCCTAAACCCATGGGTGAGGACCCATTGGAAGCCGTGGTGTGTCTCCTTGCCCAGGCCCCTGGTTCCCCGAGGCGGATAGGAGAGCCGGGTGTGTCCCTCTTCCACCCTGGAACACTCCTCAAGTCGCCATAGCCCAAGTCAATTTTGGGTTACCAGTGGCCCGGTTCTCTGGAGGCGCGGGGCGGTAATGCCCGGGCTTAAGTGTGGGACCCCCGGGTTTGCCTGGTGCTCAGGTGAGGGTGGAGGCCGGGGCTGTGCAGGAGCTCTGGTTCTCCGAGTCGGGAATCATGATTCCGTTGCTACAAAGATCTAGGATCAGGAAATTATTGAATGGCTTTGGATAAAGTGATCCAGCAACTACCAACTTTTAAGAGGATGCTAAGTGCAGCTAATAAAACAACCAAGATTAGTGATGAGGTAATAACGACATCAACAGAAGCAAAACAAGCTTGGGTGAAGCTTCTGACTCAATCAATAGATGGGAGAGATTTAACATTTCCTGACATCAATGCAGATAGCAACCTATGGATGAAGCAACCAGATCGAGTCTTCCCGAGATTTCATCTACGAGCAATCCAATTGCGCAGTGGTACCCTTTCTACAAAATCTAGAGGATCCCGTGGGACGAACTTATCTGAGCAGGATGTGCAGTGTAGAAAAACATGCCATGCTACAGAGACATTGAACCACATACTTCAGATCTGTGAAATAACCCACGATGGGAGATGTGCTCGGCACAATTGTGTGATGAAGGAGATCGAGGGAATCCTCAGGAAAAATTCCACGAAGACATGGATGGAGCCAATCATTCCCACCCAGAAGTCATTCATCAAGCCAGACCTTGTCGTGCACTGTAAAAAGTTTAACTATTATTTACTCAATTTTATTGGTGAAACATTTTTACACTCAAAAAAATTGAGTAAATTTTAAAGCTGTGAAATCAATGAAATATACTGTATGAATTGAGTAAATGCAAGTACAAAAATTAAGTAAATCTGAGTAGCTGCATCTGGTACATTAACAAATAAAATTGAGTAGAAATAATTTAACATTTAAACATTTAAAAAACAATATTTATGAGTAATATTAACTGTTTTTATTAATGAGTAATATATATATATTTTTTTTTCTCTAAACCTTTGTAAAATAGTACTCCAGACAACCAGCAGTTTACATGACATTGGCCTTTATTTTCAATGAGTACAGCAATACAGCACATTTTAGACTGTTTTTAACATGTATACAATATTGCCTGGATTTAAACTTATTTAACAAGTAAAAATGAAATATTTAAACATTCAGGTAACGTTAACCTAATTCAAGTGTAATCAACCAGTCTGTTATCCAATATCCACCGAATCTGCACTGCTCCTCGTGCCGGAGACGGACTCGCCTCTGCGGGTGAACTTCAAACTTCATACCGCCGTCCTGCGTTTCACTCAGTCACAGCCGAAAGATACTGCGAGCGACTGACACAACCTGCCAATAAACAAACAGTGACAGTTCTGAGGACATTTTATCATCAAAATGATAATAATTATATTCATCATCATTAGGAATGAAGTCGTGTGTTTATGCAAAGCGTTTCAATCACGCAAAAAGACAGGCGCGACTCTCGTTTAGGTGTCAAATTACGCCTCTGTATGTTGTTTTGCATTAAATATGATTTAAAGCACAGTAAAGATTTTATAGATAAAATAAAACATACACCAACCTGAATTTCACAGAGGAAATGCACCAAATCTGCGACGCTGAAAAGAGAGCTGTTGTCTGGAGACTGGAGAGTTCAAACAGTGCGCGCTCCCTCAACCAACCGTCGAGCTGTCCTCAGGTCAGAGGGCGGGGGAGGGGTGCGTTGTTTTAATTGAGTAAACTTACTCAATTTTAAGAGTGTGTTAAATATATTAATAATATTGATTTGAATTAAGTAATTTTTTTGTTTCTTGAAACAGATCAGTTTAATTCAACATTCTCGAATATTTTGATAGAAATTTCACAAATATATTAAGTATATTATAAAGAAATAATTGGTTAGTCAAATACTAAATCATTTTATTGAAAAAAACTTAAATATATCTGTAAATTTTAGATAAAATTAACTGTTGGATTTTTACTCAATTATTTTGGTATGTTTAACTCAAACAATCAAGTAAACGATATTCAGAGATTTTATTAAGTTAATAAAGTTAAAAATTTCTGTAATATTTACTAAGCCACAGAATTATTTTTTACAGTGTGGAGAAAGGAAGAACTACACACATCATGGATGTTTCAATCGTCGTGGCTCACAGGATGGAGGAATCCTGGGTTCTGAAGACTAGGAAGTACAGCCCCTCAGAAAAAAAGTTTGGACTAACTAAGAGGGACATATCCGATTTATGCCTTCTGACTATTGCAGGCTCATTGAAGTGCTATGATCTGTACATGTGTGGCACTTGATTGATAGGATGGCAGTTCTAGCGAAAAAGACTCTTTAGGATGATGAATCCCCAGGGATCCCACCACTAGCGTCTGGAAGACACATTGCTTGGATTTGCCGGGAGCTGTCAGGATTATTTGATGAATAGAAAGTTCAAAAGATCATTATTCATTTGAACAGTTGAATACATTTTTGCTGAAAAAGTATTGAAAAAACTTTGTCATACCCATTACCATGCCAATCACTCAGAGAGTTGTCATGACAGAAATACAAAGTTCTGGCATTAAACTCTAGATGGTACAGGCTAATAGGTCCTTTACTCACCTGTTCATAATCAAAATACTTGGGTAGCATTTGCCTTAGCAGTGCAGCACGCTTTAAGAAACCCTCCACCTTCCCCAGCTCCACCTGTATAGATCTGCTACGGGTAATTCATGTACGCTATATTGTACAGCAGCAGCATGTCTTACTTGCTCACATCAGCGTGTTGTGTATGTATTGGCAGTAGCAAGTCCGGTAATTGCTCTGCCGTAGCAGCAGCAGCAATAACCTACAGCAGCAGCAGCACAGCAGATCTATTCGGCCAAGACTATACATACAACATTGTCATATAAGCCCGATCTCATCCCAAGGCGTCATATACTGACGCTTTTGACATTTCGTCTACATCGAACGCACATGGCACCCTTTAGCGTCAATATGAGACGCAGATAGATATGGGCCAGAAGGCGCCTCCTAGCGGTCTAACCCTAACCCTACCCCAGACCTAAACCTACCCATAACCGAACAAAGCTCTGTGCGTGTCATATTGACGCTAAAGGGTGCCATGTGCGTTGGATGTAGACGAAATGTCAAAAGTGTCAGTATATGACGCCCTAGGATGAGAATGCGTTGGTCATACCCATTACCTTGTCAATCACTGCGAGAGTTGTAATGACAGAACCTATTTTAAGGATCAAAGCATATGGTTTAAAGCGCACGCACAGTGCAAGTTCACTTAGGGCGTTCAAATCCACTTTTGCTAGTTTAACGACGGGAAAAATGGTCGGCGCGCCAGGCGCATGGTCTAAAAGGGTTGTCCCTATTCTCTTAATGAGTAATTGGTGTGTTTTGGGCGTAATGTGCAAAAAACTAATCAGTGTGTAATTTCCCATTGCTTTTAAAAGCCTGTTGCGCTCGCGCCATGTTGGATTCACTATTTACATGGCGGAATTTGCAAGCAGAAAAACTGAACGCTTCTCTAGCAAGAAAACGGATCTGCTCGTGCGCGAGGTTAAAGCGCGCAAGCAAACCATCTATGGGACAAGCCGGATTCCACCATATCTTTATGTACACAATATTAATCTTTTACATTGTAATCCTTTTATTTCTAATATTTTGCTAGTTTGTGAGCTGCTGGGCATCCCTGTGAGTGTAATAAGCAGAGTATGTGTGTAATAAGCAGAGTGTATGCGCATTTTGGACCTGCCTATAGGTACATACTACTAATGCACTCTTTAAATAACATATAAAAAAATAAAAATACTGTGCATTGACTTTAGACCAGGTTTCAGTTGGTCAATGGCACAGTATATTTCAGATGCTTCAAAATAGCAACGCGCTTGAATACACCTGGTTTTCAGACCAGCAGCCCATGGGCGCACAAATGCATTTCCTATTTAAACAACGTGGCGCAGGACGTGAAAATGAAAACTGCATAGGGCTAAAACTAGCCGAAAACACTTGCGTTGCCTGGCTCTGCATTGCGCTCGGTATGATAGGGCCTATAGAATGAGAGAAACTCTGAATATATGGAATGGAATTCTGAATATATGGAATGAAAGTCTGAATATATGGAATGAAACTAGCAAAGTAGCAGCAATCCTAAGTAATGATGAGCTACAGCAATGCATGTACGGGGTAAAATACTGGTAACCGTATTCAATACAGTTCTACTAATGAAGAAATTCGTTGACTATTTTATTGTGGAAGACTGAATGCCGTGAACCTCACAGGCCTGGAAGTTCCTGTTTATCAGGCATACATAAATACAGAAAGAAACATGCCTTCCACCTCACAGGGAGCACCCACAGAAGCCCCTATATACTAGTGATGCAGTATGTGCACTCCAAATGTGCATAACATGCACTTGTATATCAGCTTCTACCTCGAGTGCTATTTCAGCCAACATCTCCCTAAGAGATTAATAATTACTTTGATAATGATGCATAATGTTTTCAGCAACATTTTGATGTTGAATTTACACATAAGCATTAAGAATGTTGCAATAATGAAAATATGATCCTAAAGATGACTAGATGTAACTGTCGTTGTTTGGAGTATGACCAGCTGTTGCAAAAAAGTTTTCTTGATCAACAAAGTATTGGAAAATTTCAGGGAATACCATTTTTAAAGTCATGGAATTCAGAAGGCTATTGCTCTGAAAACATATATATAACTAGCGTGTAATTCATTAAGTACTGTCAATTTGCACTTTCATTCCATATATTCAAGTTTCATTCCATATATTCAAGTTTTAATCCATATATTCAGAGTTCCATTCAATATATTCAAGTTTCATTCTATTCTAAGTTCCACATTCAAACTCTCATTCCATTTATTCAGAGTTCTATTCAAAACATTCAGAGTTCCATTGATATATTCAAACTTCATATTATAAAAACAATAATTGAACGCATGCCATAATAAATAAATATTGTTGTTGTTCTAATCTGTTTATTAGCTCAGTAATCCTCGTTTCCCTCCTGTTTGTCTCCATAGCCACTGATTTGGAGTATTGGTATATATTATATCTGGTATTGTCTTTATGTGGTAGAGTGTGTTCATGCTCATTTTGATTCTCCTGTTCTCTCCTGCATTTTTATTAAAGACTTTGTATCAGCACTTCCTTGTGTGCTGTGACTAGAACGCACATCAGAATCATGACACATATATTGCAAATAGCTTAGTTTTAGTTAGCTACTTTTTATTAGTAACTTGTAATACAGCTTACTATTTTTGCTATAGGGTTGATTTAATGTAGATTGACTATTTAAATTATGAGCAGCTTGTAGCTTGTAAACTCCCTCAACACTGGACAGAAACTCCCACATCCTTCATGCTCTGAACATACAGATTATCACCACTAGAGGGAGCTTTTGATCAATCTACACTCACCTAAAAGATTATTAGGAACACCTGTTCAATTTCTCATTAATGCAATTATCTAATCAACCAATCACATGGCAGTTGCTTCAATGCATTTAGGGGTGTGGTCCTGGTCAAGACAATCTCCTGAACTCCAAACTGAATGTCAGAATGGGAAAGAAAGGTGATTTAAGCAATTTTGAGCGTGGCATGGTTGTTGGTGCCAGACGGGCCGGTCTGAGTATTTCACAATCTGCTCAGTTACTGGGATTTTCACGCACAACCATTTCTAGGGTTTACAAAGAATGGTGTGAAAAGGGAAAAACATCCAGTATGCGGCAGTCCTGTGGGCGAAAATGCCTTGTTGAGGCTAGAGGTCAGAGGAGAATGGGCCGACTGATTCAAGCTGATAGAAGAGCAACTTTGACTGAAATAACCACTCATTACAACCGAGGTATGCAGCAAAGCATTTGTGAAGCCACACCATGCACAACCTTGAGGCGGATGGGCTACAACAGCAGAAGACCCCACCGGGTACCACTCATCTCCACTACAAATAGGAAAAAGAGGCTACAATTTGCACGAGCTCACCAAAATTGGACCGTTGAAGAATGGAAAAATGTTGCCTGGTCTGATGAGTCTCGATTTCTGTTGAGACATTCAGATGGTAGAGTCAGAATTTGGCGTAAACAGAATGAGAACATGGATCCATCATGCCTTGTTACCACTGTGCAGGCTGGTGGTGGTGGTGTAATGGTGTGGGGGATGTTTTCTTGGCACACTTTAGGCCCCTTAGTGCCAATTGGGCATCGTTTAAATGCCACGGCCTACCTGAGCATTGTTTCTGACCATGTCCATCCCTTTATGACCACCATGTACCCATCCTCTGATGGCTACTTCCAGCAGGATAATGCACCATGTCACAAAGCTCGAATCATTTCAAATTGGTTTCTTGAACATGACAATGAGTTCACTGTACTAAAATGGCCCCCACAGTCACCAGATCTCAACCCAATAGAGCATCTTTGGGATGTGGTGGAACGGGAGCTTCGTGCCCTGGATGTGCATCCCACAAATCTCCATCAACTGCAAGATGCTATCCTATCAATATGGGCCAACATTTCTAAAGAATGCTTTCAGCACCTTGTTGAATCAATGCCACGTAGAATTAAGGCAGTTCTGAAGGCGAAAGGGGGTCAAACACAGTATTAGTATGGTGTTCCTAATAATCCTTTAGGTGAGTATGTTGGATGTTGGACTTTTAATATTTAAACATATTTTTCTGGTAAAAAATATCCTAATCCTTATACACTTAACATAGCAGCAGCCAAGGGAAGTTACTCATTTTAAAACTAGAAACATCACAAATTCCACTGAAGGACAAATTCAAGAGCCACTCAATAGTAAACCATTCATTTGTCTCATATTTACAATTACCACCGAGCTATTTTCAAATTTCACAAGCTTTTGGCTGTCTGGTGGCTGGTGCTAATTCCCATCTGTGCCTAGCTGTGACATTAGGTGCTTTAGCTTATTTCACCTGTAGTGTCTTTGCTCGTTGATGCCCGGAACATGTCTGTTATTTTGGAGCATTCCGCTGCCTCCCCCTCCATAATTTTTTTCCTTTTAAGTCTGACCTTCTCAGCGCCACCTTTCCCTTTTCTTTTTTGTCTTTCCATCATTTAGACTCACTCACTGTTAACGTTAGACTTCCAAAATGTGACAAGGAAAAAAAGAGGATTTCGATGGCTTTATGTCATAGACAGGCTATGCCATTCGGGGAGGGGCCGCTCACTGATCCTCCTATATTTTAGAAAATCCTGGACATGGTTGGACCTGCACTTCGTTAGTGCTTTCTGATTAGCCTTATTATTTCTATTGAAATAAGAGGCTGCTGCAGGTTGCAACCCCGTACGGGTTGAGCAGAAGCTGACCAGCGGGCAGCGGCCGCACACCAGGCCGCCGGATGGTGTTGCTAAGAACTTGCAATTTATAACTATTATCAGACTGGCCCTCGCGGCCTCGAAACACCACCGGCCCACCTGGAAAAGTCTCGACTCACCCGATTGCCACTCCGCTACTCATAGTTTTTGTAGAAAACTGCAAAATGAACCATGGCTTTACCATAATATTCAGTAGAACCATAGTAACTATAAAATGAACAATGATTTTACTACAGTATCTATAGATTAACTATAGATTCAGTTATTTCTTACTCTTAAAAACTATGGGCTGTCAATAGAATAATCATAATTAATCTCATGATTTCTGTAATTTAAACAATAATCAAATCACATTTGGAAAATGTAAAAAAAAAAAAGTCAGTTATTACAACAAATAACATAAAACTCAGCTTTGATCACAGGAATAAATTGCATTGTAAATTATAATGTATATGTACATTGTAAAATATTTCACTGCATTATTTAATTTTTTTACTGTATTTCTTATCAAATAAATGCAGCATGGGTAAGCAGAAGAGACTTTCAAAAACAAAACAAAACAATAACAAAAAAAAAAAAGTTATTTATTGTGATCGGGGACCTCAGTTTGTCTACAGCGATGACAGTTTATCTACAATCTTAGAAATAAAGTTTAAATGGGGTTATATATATATAACCCAAAGATTCTTTACCCAACTACAAAGGTTTTTAGGCTATACTGCTTTATTTATGTATTACATTATTCTGCTGGGGTTTACATTGTCTGGTTGCATTTTAAAACTTTTTTTTATTTTTTTTATTTTTATTGAGAATGTTGCATTTAATATTTTTGCATTATTATTATTATCATTATTATTATTATTATTATTTTAGGAATTACTCAGTACAAATTATAACAAACATAATGGCACATTTTAATCCTATGGTCTATTTTTCTTACTTAGCCTTGTTTGCATCTTAGGATAAGTCTGCCCATGAAAAATAAAATCTTTACCTGCTACCCAGGTTGCCAGCGGAATCGGCCCACTCGGCTGTGTACTGCCAGCGGCTCACCAGAACTGAGCTAACTCTGACCCAGTCATAAATATTTCTTTCTGTCCTAATTAAGAAATAGTTTTCTGTATATTCTTCTTTCTCTTTTCTGCATTTCACCTCTGCTGTAGCTTTTTTCCTTTTAATAAACCTGGCATTGTATAATAATATTGTTGGCTCTGTGACAAACTGTTTATGTTCCTAGATCCTTCCATGCTGATGCCCTGCAACGCAGCAGAGTTGGAGCGGATCGAGTCTGCCATCTCAAAGGCGCTATGAACCCTAATGACTAGTAAGTAAAACTTCCAACATACACTAATGTCAAACTTACACAAATGGTGTTGGTGGACAATTCCAGCATTATGGACGTGGCATTTGCAGTCAAAACTATTTTTATGTTGAAAAAGTATGAAAAAGTATGAAATAAAAAAAAGAATGTTTTCCTAATAAAAGGCCTTAAAAAGTATTAAATTGTATTAAATTCAGATTCGATGGGTCTGAAATATTTTTGTAGTTTAGGTTGCTGTTTGTAATAACATGGTAGATAGCATAGGGATGGCCTAGTAATCTATACTGAACCATAGCAACAATAGCTTACCTAGTCATTGCTGGTGTTGACAGGAATTTTGCTGACAAGCTTTCTAAATGCTGGAGATTATACTGTTGATATATTTCATTCATAATCAAGAGTAAAAGTTTAATAGGCAAGGCAAGGCAAGGCAAGTTTATTTATATAGCACATTTCATACACAATGGCAATTCAAAGTGCTTTACATAGAAGAAATTAAAATAATAAAAAGAAATAAGAATAATTAAAACAGTTTAGAAAAATAAAAAATAAAATACAGTACAAACAGTCGGACGAACATTGGCACAGTGCTCATTCAGTAAATGCATAGTTAAACAGATGTGTTTTGAGTCTGGATTTGAATGTGACTACAGTAGGAGCACATCTGATCTCCTCTGGAAGCTGGTTCCAGCTGCGGCTGGCATAATAGCTAAAAGCAGACTCGCCATGCT
Organism: Rutilus rutilus; assembly: GCA_021464565.1. NCBI lineage: Eukaryota > Metazoa > Chordata > Actinopteri > Cypriniformes > Leuciscidae > Rutilus > Rutilus rutilus. The sequence continues at coordinate 5,581,668 of JAJAQA010000009.1, forward strand.
TAGAGTGAACTGCAATGTATTGAGGTCCTAGGCCATTGAATGATTTATATACCAGTAATAATACTTTAAAATCAATCCTAAATTTAATCCAGTGTAAAGACCTGAGGACTGGTGTGATATGTTCATATTTTCTGGTTCTGCTCAGAATCCTGGCGGCAGCGTTCTGTATGAGCTGCAACTGTCTTATGGTCTTTTTGGGAAGGCCAGTGAGGAGTCCATTACAATAATCCACCCTGCTGGTGATGAAAGCATGCACAAGTTTATCTAAGTCTTGTCTGGAAACAAAGCATCTTATTCTTGCTATATTTTCAGATGATAGTATGCTGATTTAGTTATTGCTTTGACATGACTACTGAAACTAAGGTCTGACTCTAGTGTCACACCAAGATTCCTGACTTGATGTTTAGTTGTTTGACCCCTAGAGTGAAGGTATGCGTTCACCTTGAGAACTTCATCTTTGTTTCCAAACGCAATGACTTCAGTTTTGTCTTTGTTTAACTGAAGAAAGTTTTGACACATCCAACTGTTGACTTCATCAATGCATTGGCACAGGGAGTCAATGGGGCTGTAATCGTTAGGCGATAGGGCTAAGTAGAGCTGTGTGTCGTCTGCATAGCTGTGGTAAGAGATTTGGTTCTTTCTCATTATTTGGCTCATTGGGAGCATATACAGGTTGAACAGGAGTGGCGCAAGAATTGAGCCTTGAGGGACTCTGCATGTCATGGATGTCCACTCAGACTTATGGTCTCCTATACTCACATAATAACCTCTCCCATCTAAGTATGACCTGAACCATTTTAGGACTATCCCAGAAAGCCCCACCCAGTTTTCCAGCCTGTCCAGAAGTATGTTGTGATCGACAGTGTCAAATGCAGCACTGAGGTCGAGTAGTACCAGCACTGATAATTTGCCTGAGTCAGTATTTAAGCGAATATCGTTTATTATCTTTATGAGCGCTGTCTCTGTGCTGTGGTGCGGTCGGAAACCAGATTGAAAATTGTCAAAGTATCTATTCGAGCATAAGAATTTGTTCAGCTGATTGAAGACAACTTTTTCAATGATCTTACCTATGAAAGGAAGATTTGAGATCGGTCTATAGTTGCTTAATATGGTCTTATCCAGATTGGTCTTTTTCAGGAGGGGCTTGACAACTGCAGTTTTTAGGGAGTTTGGAAAACTCCCAGAGAGAAGTGAAGCATTTACCACTTCTAGAAGATCTGCTTCTAAACTGTTTAACACACTTTTGAAAAACGATGTGGGAAGTGTGTCAAGAGCGCAGGTTGATGTTTTAAGGTGCTGTACGGTTTCTTCCAAAATTTTGCCATCAATTTCTTTGAAGTCAGACATAGTAACTACTTTCTCAGGTGGTTTGATCTGTCTGACCCCAGCGCAAGTCAAGGATGTGCTGATCACCTTTCTGATATTATTGATTTTCTCAGAGAAGAAAGAAGCAAACTCACTGCACTTGCTGTCTGAGAGCATTTCACTGGGAGTCTGGCTTGGGGGGTTTGTCAGTCTCTCTACAGTAGCAAAAAGAGTGCGTGTGTTGTTTAAATTGCTGTTTATAATATTTGAGAAGAAAGTCTGTCTAGCTTTGCCTAGTTCCATATTGAAAGCATGAAGGCTGTCTTTGTAGATGTTATAATGGACTACAAGTTTTGTCTTCCGCCACATGCGCTCTGCTTTTCTGCATTGTCTTTTCATATTTTGCACTGCTGTTGAGTTTCTCCAAGGTGCCTTTTGTCTGCCACTCTTCTTCCTGACTTTCACAGGAGCAATATCATCAATTACACCTTTAACTTTTGAGTTAAAAGAATCAAGGAGAAAATCAACAGAGTCAGCAGATATGCTTGGTGTTAAAGATATAGCCTTCATAAATAGGACACTAGTGTTCTCATTTAAGCATCTCTTCTTGACAGACACAGATCTAGCTTCAGTGGCAGGAGAGATCAATATATCAAAGAAAATACAGAAATGATCAGACAGTGCTACATCCTTAATAACAATCGATGAAATGTTTAGACCCTTACTGATAAGTAAATCTAGAGTGTGTCCACGATTGTGTGTGGGTCCATGTACATGCTGAGTCAGATCAAAAGTTTTTAAAACAGTTTTGATTTCTTTTGCCATATTGTTTTCTCCATTATCTATATGGATGTTAAAATCTCCAGCAATGGCAAAACAGTCAAACTCTGAGGTAATTGTTGATAACAGTTCTGTAAAGTCTTCAGCAAAGGCTGGAGAGTATTTTGGAGGCCTGTAAATAATGAAAAGTAAAATGCGTGGAGCACCTTTTAACACAATACCCAGATATTCGAAAGACAAGTAATTCCCAAATGATATTTGCTTACATTGATAAATATCTTTAAAAAGAGCAGCTAGACCCCCACCTCTCTTAACAGCTCTGCAGACACTCATAAAAGTAAAGTTAGGAGGGGCTGCTTCATTGAGGATTGTTGCACTGCAGCTGTCTTCTAGCCAGATTTCATTTAGAAGCATAAAATCCAGGTTGTTTGTGGTTATTAAGTTGTTGACTAGAAGTGATTTATTTTTAAGTGAGCGAATGTTTAAAAGAGCTAACTTGACAGTCTTACTTTTCCCCACAGCAATATTAGTTTGACGTGTAATAGGCACCAGATTAGTTGGGTTTGCTGTACGGCTATTGAAGGCCTTAGACTTTCTATCATGTAAAAGAACAGCAATAGAGAAAGATACAGGCACACTGGGTTCCCGCTTGTTTTGTAAACATTTGAGAAAGTTACTGTTATCAAAACGGGGACCCGACACATATCACTGAGAGCTGGTATCAGTTGTTTTTGGTTCACCTCGAGCAGACGAAGGAGGGTGTGGGCCCTGGTGTTGTGGCAGAGGCCGAAGAGCTCTCACAGGAGGAGGGGGAGGGCGAGCTGGGCCCGCAGGCTTTGGTGGTAGTGGTGCCTGTCTTTTTTTAGTTGGTATCTGGGGGCTTGCAGCAAAAGAGTGGGATAGTCTGGTTCCAGCATGCACCAGTTCTTCCATTTTCTGTGAGAAGCACAGTAGTGGCGTTGCAGGGGAGAGGGAGAAAGTGTCTGGTGAAAGGGGCTGTTGCTCTGGTGTTATAGGAGGCTGTAATATGCTGTCCTGGCTTCCCTGGCTGTTTTCCAGGAAGTCGTCCTTGGGTGCTGAATCTTCAAGCAGTTCTGATATGGCTGTCTGTGGTGAGCTCTGTGTGCAGGGCTCAGCTGAGATTGTGTCCGTGAGCAGAGGTTGTTGTGGCGGAGTGGTGTTATCATGTCCATTTTGCTGCTGAAGTGAAGTCCCGTGGTCATTAGTACTGTGTCCAGGTGTGTGTGTGTGCCGTTCAGATTGAGTGGATAGGCACAAACTGCAGAAGGATGATTTAGGGAGAAGTAGATATTGTCCTTTAACACTCTTGAACCAAGTTTGTTTGGGTGATGGCCGTCCCGATGAAACAGTTGTCGTTGACTCCAGAAAAGATTGAAATTGTCAATGAAGTTTACTGCTTTTATATTGCAGGTTTTTTGCAGCCATGTATTAAGCCCAAGCAGCCGTGAAAACCTGTTTGTTCCTCTTGCTGGTAGTGGTCCACTGATGAATGTTTGAACTTTCAGTCTTTTAAGTGTTTCAAAAAGTTCATTGAAATCCTTCTTAAGGAGTTCTGACTGCTCTTTATGAATATCATTCTTCCCCACATGTATGATGAGTCGATTTGCAGTCTTATGTTTCATCAGAATGTTCTGAAGTTCCCTGTTTATATCAGACGTTTTTGCTTGTGGAAGGCAGCACGTAGTTGTATCCCTGCTGCTAATGTTTCTGATTATCGAGTCCCCCACTATCAGAGTCCTGGGCTCGGCAGCGCCCTGAGCTGAGTGCCGCTGTCTGCTCGACCTTGAGCGCCAGTTAGCATCAGTGTTAGCTACTGTCCTATTCAGTCTGTGTTCGATCACATTCATCACATTTGTGGATTCCTCATTTACATTCATTAGTACTTCAAATCTGTTCTCAAGATGTATAGGCAGTGGTAGCAGACCAGTGTTTGCAATCCTTGTCAGAGCTGTATCTGGGGTAGAGGATGCTACTGCGGTAATATGTGATGCTCGTGACAATCTGATGTCTCGAGTGCCTTTGGGTTTAGCTCCCTGTTTGTGCCATCGATTAGTAAGTCGATCGGCTTGTTTCTCTACCTGTCGAGGAGTACTAGTTTCATGGGACTCACCGGTATGCTGAGGGTGTCCATGACGAAGCTCTGTTGTGTGCTCCGTCTGGTTTGGTGGTCCCGTAAGTAACTTTGTTTCTAGAACTGCAATCCTTTGTAAAAGTCTGTGGCAGTTAGTGCAGCAAGTAGATTCCAGAAGAGGCATTTTCTCTTATCCTTGTAGGCAGTTGTGTTTTCCTTTCCCGGTATGTAAGCTGGTCGGGTAAAAGAATTCTCAGTTTTTGTAGTAATCCAAACTTTGTCGTATGAGCACTGTGCTGATTTGCTGAAGTTAAAATTAGGTGATAAAAGGAAATAAAATATAGAAAAAATAGGAGATAAAATGTAAAAGCGATAGAGCAAAGCGCGGAGCAGTAAGCAAGAGCGTCCGAACAGTAGCTGAGCAGGAAGTTTATAAATAATATAAATAGATAATAAATATAACATGAACAGGTAAAAATTACTTCTAGTAAAATCACTTTGAGTATTTCTATAAAAATGTCAATAATGTCACTCTGAGTATAATATTCTTGCCTATAGGAAAAGTAAAGTTGTCAAGAGCACGCTCTTTCTGTAAGATAGAGTGCACAGAGCCAAAAGGTCTGAGTCCAAGGTATAGACTGACCTGTGGCGAAATCTATCTTCCTTTTGTGCAGTTAACTTAGAGGAACAAGGCCATGATCCTCTTTTCATTGTTTGTGGAGGAAAGCAGCTTCTCCAGACGCAGCAAAAAAAAAATACGTACATATCTGCCACATTCTGATGGTTTCACTCCTTCGAATGAAAGTACAGACTCATATCGTTCCAGACCTAGGTGTGAATTTGTTCATCTTAATGTTGTCAGCTAACAAAATAAATCAATTGACACTGAATCACGTTTTAGATTTGCTTTATTTTTTCTTAATTAATTAAACTGTTTACATTTTCTTTGTTAAGATCTTCAATGCTTTGAACTGAATAGTTCAACATATAACAGGTGATAATTTAGTATCACTCAACCTCCAACACAGGTAACACTACTCAAATTCCCCACACGAGGTCACTATAATTATATTTTAAATGTTAAATTAAATAACCATATTTATAACTAAATGTATAAACTCAAAATGAATAGTTCCAAAAAAATATCTTAACAGAAAATTCAGTAAAAACTTAAAAGTAAAGTGTAAATTTATCAGATTTCCAATTATTACGAATGTAAGGGCATGCTTTCGGGGTGAAACAATAAACTTAGCAAGCGAACACAACCACGGCAGTGGCACCCAAACTCTTTTATAGAGACTTTTTTGTGATGCCTGTCACGTGCATCAATCAAACATCTTCGATCATCTCGAACTTTGACACACGACTGGATTCTCTCTCATGCACTGCTTTAGCCGTCTATCTCTGTATCGCACTGTTAACACTTCATCGTCAGTGCTGAGATGGGTATGGGATTATTTTTGTCCCTTTGATATTGAACGTAACTTCTCAAGAAACCAATGAAAATATAAATGGACACTGAATAAAATGTCTTAAGAAACCAAAAAAAAAAAAAAATATCAGGCAAATTTTTGGACTGTTTTTAATACACTGCATGTTTTGCTAACTGTTTTCTCATCTTTCTTTCTCATCTTTCTTTCTTTCTTACAAAGACGCTTCCAGAGTTTTCATTTACACTGCTGAAGTTTTTGTTTACGCTCCCTGAGGTTTTGTTTGCCATTCTGACACATTTCTCTCATGGGGGCGGGACAAACCGCGGTGTGTTCTCATTGGCTACTGAGTTTTTGATGCGGGGGGCGGGGCAGGGCAGGGGCCACTTGTGCTTTAACATTCATCTTCTTAACCTATTTTCAGTATTATTTCAAGTCATTTTTCACCATGTCATGCATCACTGCAATCTAATAAAAAAAAGCTAATAAAACAATTTCAACTCAAAGGAATGTTTCATAATGTTTCATTTATTTGACAAGTAATGTATTTATATCTTATATATATATATATATATATAGTCACTTTTTTTTTATCTGTAAACTATGACACATATACTTGTATAACAACCAAACATACCAACAAATCAACTTAGGCAGTCATCTGAAAATGTGTTTATGATCATCTGTAACATTATCATGTATTCATAAAAGCTGTATTCTACATTTTTTGTGGTTCCTTGCAAACACATCAACAAATTCTTCAAGATTCAAATTATTTGCACGCTTGGATTCAATACTTTGTTAGTGAGTGAGAGTTGTCGTAGTTGATCTCAGATGCGTCTTGACCAGTTTTAGAGTGGAGAAGCTCCTTTCACAAGAAGCTGTACTAATTGGAATTGCAACACAGATTTTGCAAAGTTTAAAGAGCTCAAAAAAAACAAAAAACAAAAAAAACTTACTATAAAGTTCCAGAAATGATGCCAGCTCCACTGTACTTGAGGGTCTCTGCATTCCTTGTTTTATTTTCCTGTCTAAAATCCGTCTGAACTTAGGTATTTCACAGCCCAAATCCTCAATATTTGAGCTATACATTCTACCCAAACAAAAGAGGACATCCTCTTTAAGAAAGACATCACTTTTGGGACGTAGAGCTAGAATCCCATTCATAATATTACAGTTCTGGGTGGAGAACCGTCTGTTGAGCTCAGAAAGCATTTGGTCTATTACTGGGTAAAAAAGAAAAAAGAAGAACAGAAATCACCTTTGCAACCAACTTGCATCTGCCCTTCTCCCACCAGTTGTAGAGAGAACACAATGTTCACTAAATTGTGAACTTAGCTGTGTCTGAAATATTGCAGTTTCCAGCTTCCATTTCAGTTCAAAGGCCATCAAAAAATGACTAATTTCTGTACTCAAGCAAGGTCTGAATCAAGGCTTGAACTAAATCAACAGCCTTTGAAAGATCAAATGACTACAACATATCTGAAAGCAGTCTTGCTTCTCCAAAGATTTTACATAGTGTAACAAGATGCACAGTGAATTAAGTCTAACTGTGCAAGCAGACCTTGCGCTTCAACAGACCTGTCACCATTGTGTTCCTCAACTACCTCCTGCAGAACTCTCTTAATGGCAGGCAATCTATCTACGGTATTACGCAATGAAATGTAACGACATGCCCACCGAGTATCACTTAGTCTCTGAAGTTCTCTAGGAGCACCTTCAAACATTTCTCTTTGTACAGCAAGTCATTTTTTATGCACATGTGACCCAGACATGAACACATCTGTTAGCCTCAGGGATTTTTTTGTGTTGACTAGGACCAAATGTAGACAGTGAGCACTACAGTGAATGTAAAAAGCATGCTTTGCCACATCTTTAATTCGTGCCTGTACACCTGCATGCTTGCCACTCATAACAGATGCGTCATCATAGGCTTGGCCTACTAAATTTTCTCTGTATTCTAGATCATGGCTTTCTAATATGGATAATCTTTTAAGTAAGCCCAGCTGCGTCTACCCGATCAGCCAATTCAAAATGGAGAAAACTCTCATGGATGGCTCCACTATAATAGTACCTGAGTACCAAGGATATCTGCTGCTTTTTTTAATGTCTTGTGTTTCATCAGCCATAATACTGAAGACCTCACTCCTTACTTCTATTATTTTTGTTCTAACCATGTCTGCCAAACTACTGAGAACTTCATTCTGAATTGCTTTGTTTGTGTACTTGGCATTATGGATAGAATTCAACGTTTTTTTCACAGTTTTGTCATGGGTCATTCCACGAAATCGGTGCCTTTTCAACTTAAAAAATTTGAAAAATATAATTGTTTCAAACTGATTTTTTTCAATACCCATTAATTCAAGACATCTTAGCATGACAATAAATTGTGTTGGGCCATCTCAAGCTATGCCATTTATTATTTTATGACTGTTTATTTATTTCATGGTTTGATATTTTCCTTTTACTAAATAAAGTGATATTATATATAATACTTCCAATTACAAATATGCAACAGTTTGCACATATATAAGTAGTATTTTGGTCCCTCTTTTCATTCAGATCATGTCATATTTAAAAAAAAATCTGTTTATATCATAATTGCCATTCAGATTACTAAAAAATGTCCTATTTCAGGGATGACATCACATTACAATTAAGAAATATGTATATTTTGACAAAACATTTATTTTAAAAAGGGTCTTGTCCAAAAGATGGTGAGATCTGTTTGACTGTCAAATGTAATTTTTCTTTTAAAATATCAAATTAATGACAGTAACAGGATTGTGCTCTCAATAACCGAGAAAAAATGCTGTTCTTACTTAGTATTTTTGTGTTGTTTCCAGTCCAAAAATCTAAAAATTCTTAAATCAAGAAGCATTTACTAGAGAAGTAAAACTACATAAGAAATTCTATTTTGTTTTCAGATAAACAGAAAGTATCTTAAGTGATTTTTGCTTAAAACAAGCTAAATTATCTGCCAGTGCAGTAAGGAAAATAATCTTGTTTTAAGATTATGTTTTTATTAAGTTTTTTTGAATTAAGTTTTTTTTTCTTACTGCACTGGCAGATAATTTAGCTTGTTTTAAGCAAAAATTACTTAAGTTACTTACTGTTTATCTGAAAACAAAAAATAATTTCTTATGTAGTTTTACTTCTCTAGTAAATACTTCTTGATTTAAGAATTTTTTGATTTTTGGACTGGAAACAACACAAAAATACTAAGTAAGAACAGCATTTTTTGCAGTGAAGGTCTTTAGTCACCTATTGTTTGTCATTGCAGTTAATTGCATGCATTATGGACAAGAGTTATGAACTTATTTACATACTAGTTACCTATGGAACATTAGGCCATGACAATCTGCTTCCATATGGGAGGTAATCTAGAATTATATAGAAAAATACGATAGAAGAAAACATATCTTTATTAAAACAAATCAACTTAGGACGTATAAAAACCAATTTGAAATACAACTACAAAAAAATTCATCCACAGGACATAACAAGGGTAAGTACTTTTAAAAACTGATTGTTTCTTGTATGACATTTTTTGTACTATATAAATCCTGAGAACAGCCATACAAACATCACATTACATGGTGAAGTTAAAAATCTCAACAAAGGAAAGGAATTTCATCAAAGGAAATTCAAACTTAATCATGCACTTACAGTAGTAGTATTTAGCATGTAAAAACTCACAATTGTATATATTATGCCAATTAAAGAAACAGCTGCCATTCAAAAAAGAGCAAACAGTACTGTACCACAGAAAAACAACGGAATAGAAAATAGAAGTGGTGACAGAAGTAAGAACATTTGGCGGGAGGTAAATAATTTGATCTAAGGCAATTTCATTCAACAGACAAACCTCTCTGATCTAAGATAATGACAGAGCTACTTCTCAGTTTACTTTGTAAGCTGTAACCATACATCTCTCTGTATCTCCACATGGCGGGCAGTGACTGGCAAAGGAGCAGGGATGAGACGAAGTACATCATCTAATAGATTCCAAAGTACATAATCTCGAATTGGCCAAGAGAATCTGTTCAGACCTCTGCTATGAATGCATTTCACCTGGACGTAAGAATCATCTGTTGCCATCACAGTCCCATCACAATGCCATCACAAGGTCATCTCCATATTTAACCACACACCACTTTCCAATGACCTCGGAATTGGTCCAGTCAACTGTGTTGTCTTGTATTGGAGTTTGGTTGTTACGCAGGAAACTGAAGGCCTGAGATCCAGGGCATTGGCACTGTAGCCTCTTCATAGCTACGCATGTACAACTTACATCATGGCAGATAAGGACACCTCTTTCTAAGGTCACAACTTGATGAAGGCGCAGAGTTGAGGGAACTGTTGGGATGTTCTGAGGCATAGCCTGCACTGCCTGTTCTATATCGTCCTCATCCACATAGAACAGCTTGATGGTGGTGTGTGCTTTGATCAGCGCTGAGTACAGAGACCTAGCATCAGTGATGTCATGGCCTTTGCTGACAAGGCCATCAGCTTGTCACTTCAGAGTTCCTCCTACTCCATCAGGAGCCCCCTTCCCATGATTGGCCTCAAAATAGTTCCATGTGCCTTGTGTGAAGCCCCATTTGTGTAATTCTGTGCAGAAGAGGAAAAAGTTGCCGTGTTGCCGGTATTGTGAGCAGGGTCCATCACTCAGAAATGTAGCACCTTCACAGTAGGATTCTCCTGCTTGACGTCTTCTTCTTCTTATGCAGTCCATCGATTTCGAAGATGACGTCACTTCTAGGATGCGTTGTTGGAGTGTTGAGGCAGCCACTGCTGTCGGCGGTGCCATTGAAGGTGGCTGTAAAGCCCAATCCGGGAGCCACATGTCCTGCCGCAGTAGGGACATGTGAGTGCTGAATCTGAGGATGGGTGCAGTTGTGGCTGGGCGCGTTGGTGTCTGCGCTGACGTAGCACAGTTCTGTGTTGGGTGCGCTGTGATTCGATCAGTTGGGCCCCCAGACCACATACAGAGCTCCATGTCTGCTGGCGGTCGGCAGCTGTTGTTTCCAGGACTCCAGGGTTGATGCTGCAGCTTTTCAGGGTCGACTTGAGGTTGTCCTTGTAGCGACGCTTCTGACCCCCAGGTCTCCTGTTGGCTGCGTATATCTGCCCATAGAGGACCTGCCGGGGTAGGCGGTGGGAGGGCATGCGGATAACGTGTCCAACCCATCGTAGTTGCCGCCTAGCAAGGGTTGCCTCCATGCTGCTGGAGTTGGTGCGCTGTAGGATGTCCGCGTGGGGGATTTTGTCTTTCCATGTGACACCTAGTATGCGCTGGAGGCATCTGATGTGAAAGCCCTCGAGACACCGAATATGCCTGCGGTAGGGAGTCCAAGCTTCTGCACTGAACAGCAGGGTGGAAACGCAGACTGCCTGGTAGACGGCCGCTTTGGTGAAGGTACGGAGATCTTTATTAACAAAGACTCGAGATCGAAGTCTACCAAAGGCAGAGGAGGCAAGGTTTATGCATGCCTGGATCTCGTTGTCTATGAGGCAGGTGGGTGTTAGGATACTTCCGAGGTAACAGAAGTGCTGAACAACCTTTACTGGTGTGCCATGGATGAAGAATTCAGGAGGTGTAGGGGTGGGGGCCGTGGTCTGTGCAATGATCTCAGTCTTTTTGATGTTGACTTGTAGGCCACAAGCTTGGTAGACTGCGCATACAACATCCAGTGTGTGTTGCATTGCGGTAGGGCTGTGGGCTAGGAGGGCACAGTCATCAGCGTATTGCAGTTCATGAATTGTGGTGGTGGTGGTCTTGGTGATGGCTTGCAGGTGCCGAAGGTTAACCCTCTGGTGTCTGAGGGGTTTTCTGGGCCCTGGAGGTGTTCTGACATGCTCTGACATTTGTGCTTTTTTCAGTTATTTATAAACATGTCAATGGCAAAGGTGTAAATTCACTCTATATAGCACAAACAGGCCTACCATAATATGTGATCAACATGCATGTATATGTTTGAATTTTTAAGAGAATAATGTTTATGCGTGGCTATTGAAAAAAATAAAAATAAAAGTTGCTGAAATAAGACCACAAAACACATAGTAAATATGTGTCAATAAGACTTTTGACTAATGAATGTTGTCGCTTCGAGTTTTGGCTTCAAAATGATGTGAAAATCATCCTGCCTAATCGTTCACATAACACAATACATTGATTTACACTTTGTAAAACAGTTTTTTTGTCAGAAGAGGTTTATGCATGGGAGTGGTAATGGCCTATCAATATTAATGAGATTCAGACCAGGGGTGTGACAGACACTCCCCACATTCCTAAAAAACAACAACAAAAAAAACTGTTAGCATACATTATCCAAAGTAAACTGATGGGCAATTAATTGTTATGGACGCACAATGTATGTATATATCTGTTGATGGTCCATAGGACAGAGAAATATCACTGCGAGTATCTGTTTATGGGCCATGACCGCACGTATTTAGTGACGCACGTAATGAATGGATTGTTCGCGAACGACACATGCATTTCAAACATTTACACCTGTATTCACAAACATCTGTGCATAAGGCAGTATGGAAGCATGATAAGCAGTGTCATAGTCTAACAAAAACCATACGTTTATATATATATATATATATATATATATATATATATATATAGCAGGAAGGGTTATGACCCCTCCTACTTGTCATGGTTTGGCCAATGGCCTGGCATCCGGTGCGTATAAGAGCATGGGTTACCGGTTCCTTAGTGTGCGTCACTATCCGGGGCCGTGACGTTACCCAGGCGCCCTGCTGCTTTTTGCTGGAGTGCAGTGTCAGGTGTTTCTCGTAAAAGATTGCTGAAGCTGCTTATTCACTGTCGGTGCTGTTTGCCAGTCTGTGTGCTTTCTGGAGAGTTCAGTATGGACATTTGAGACAGGTAAGGGAAGCATTTGTATGCGACGGTGTTTTGTAAATGAAGTTTTGCTTTGGCTGAGCAGGTAATCTGACTAATCTGTATGCTTAACATAGTGTAAGATCTACAGTGTCTGCGCTTTCTGCCAACGAGTCTTGTCGGAGACATCTGGCTCCATCCACCGCATAGTTCGGGGATAGTAATCCCGGGACAGCATGTTTTGTTGTGAGTGTACTGCTCGAGCGTGAAGCCAAGGGAAAAGGAATTGCAGTGTAACACTTTTTCGTTCTGTTTTTAGGCACGCGATAAGGACAATAGCGGCGTCCTGCATGAGAATTATCTGCCCATTGCTTCATCATAAAGTGCTGTTTGCTCTGCTCCTCATCGGCTGCTGTTCTGTTCTGTTGAGTGTTCTGTTCTGCTGTTCTCTTCTGTTCTGCTGTTCTGTTCTGTTGAGTGTTCTGTTTGTGTTCTGTTTTGAATTCCGTCTTGAGTGAACTGTCTTGAGTGAACTGTTTCGAGTGAACTGTCTTGAGTGTTCTGTCTCGAGTGAACTGACTCGAGTGGACCGTCTCGAGGGAACCGTCTCGAGTGAACTGACTCGAGTGAGCCGTCTCGAGTGAACTGACTCGAGTGAACTGACCCGAGTGTTTCGAGTGAACCATCTCGAGCGAACTGTTCCAGTGCACTGTTTTCTGTGAATTCTGCTCTCAGTGATATGCTTTGAGTTTCTTTTGTTTGCTTTTTCCTGTTTATTTCTTTAAAGGAGTCATAACCTGCAATTTTCACTTTTCCACGAGAATCAATGTATGTTATGATCGACTAACGATTATACACTGGCCGGGAAGCCGATATTTAAAAGTGAAGCGTTTGTTTACCTCAGGGTAAATAAACCACCGCGCGTGCATGCGCACTCAAATACGAGATTTTGATTTCAGCTCCCTCTTGACGTCATGAGGTAGTAGGATATACCATATATGGACACCGCAGCAGGAAGCCCCCCTTCCCCTCTCCCCCTCATATTCAGTTCAGTCGAGAAAGATGGAGAAACCGAGTGCACACCGGACTTGCTCTGTGGTTGATTGCCATAAAAAACATGTAAATGTGTTTTATCTCCCAAAATCGGACGAAACTATCAGGGACCAGTGGATGAAATTCATTTTTAATGACGCTGTCCCAACAGCCCTTTCAACTGGCGTATCGTTATGTGTGTGCGCTTTATTGTATATTATATAACTATGACAACATATCATTGTATTGATTTTTTATAGAATAGATAACGATACATAGATAAATAAAACAAAGAGTCAAGTAATAATAAACATAAAGAAAAACAACACGTTACCTGTCTAAAGAAGAAAAATATTGAATGTCTAAATAACGTGAAACAAGGCAAAAACAGCACATGATAGTAAACGTCTCATCTCAATAACCACTGTAAGCTGATAAAATAAGTAGACTACATCTCCGTTAATGTAATCGACATTAAATAAAAGGTAAACCTATGTGGGAGAAAATAGCAACAAACGTTTTAGCTCGTTACCGATGTTAATGTATGTCTCAGTCAAAATGATTTTCTTTACCATTCAGAGACATCTTGATGTAGACGTCCATCCAACAACTCTACATCTTCCCTTTCCAGCTCAGGTTCAGAGTCCAGCTCAAACATGTAGGGTTGAATCCCGTAGGTCGCGGCCGAGTCGGGTTCATTCACCACTTGCGCCATGATGTCAGTTTGTAATGATGCTGAAGTTACCTGCGTGTCAACCCCCCTCCTTCCTTCAACCAATCAACGCGCCCCTCATTTGCATTATTAAAATGAGCGTCCACGACAGCCAAAACATCGCATTGATCTCGCGAGACAATAATGCCTTCAGAAATAAGGGTAAAAGTAGGTCTGTGTTTATTTTTTTTCCACTTTTCTTTTTTAGAAGGGCTTGAAAGACTATAATACAGCAGTAGGTATCCAGTGTAATACTAGGTTATGACTCCTTTAATTGATTTATCTTTTTGAATTTATATGTTTATTTTGGTTTGATTATTGTATTAGTGACTTATGGTTATATAATTTTGTTCTTTTTGCATATCACTGTTTGATGTCTTTTCTTTCTTTTGTTTGTTCTGTTCTGGCCTGGGCACCCGGGGGCAGATGAGTGACCATTTAGGTGGTGACGTCCTCACTGTGTGTCGTGGTCTTCTCTGACATGAGTCGTTGAGTGTGTATTAGTGTGTGTGCACTGTGAATAGAGTCATTTTCATAAGGGTGATATCTTGAGACTGCCTCTGCGGGTAAGCCCAGGTTCCTCTGCTGCCAACGATAGAATTAAGCAAATAGATGAGAGTGATTGCTGGTCAACGCCTTTTATAATCATTATGTCTTAATAATTAATAAAATCTTTTTCATTACCCATGTCTCTGATTCCAACAGTGATTAGAACCTGTGTGTGCCTGTGTTTAGAGGTTGTGTTAAATTCTTGGGGTGAAATTCCCCAGGTGGCGTAGTCGGAAATTATATCAATTTGAGTCAACCTGCGCCTGCTCTGCTACATATATATATTTTAGTACAGTGAACTCATTGTCATGTTCAAGAAACCAATTTGAAATGATTCGAGCTTTGTGACATGGTGCATTATCCTGCTGGAAGTAGCCATCAGAGGATGGGTACATGGTGGTCATAAAGGGATGGACATGGTCAGAAACAATGCTCAGGTAGGCCGTGGCATTTAAACGATGCCCAATTGGCACTAAGGGGCCTAAAGTGTGCCAAGAAAACATCCCCCACACCATTACACCACCACCACCAGCCTGCACAGTGGTAACAAGGCATGATGGATCCATGTTCTCATTCTGTTTACGCCAAATTCTGACTCTACCATCTGAATGTCTCAACAAAAATCGTGACTCATCAGACCAGGCAACATTTTTCCAGTCTTCAACTGTCCAATTTTGGTGAGCTCGTGCAAATTGTAGCCTCTTTTTCCTATTTGTAGTGGAGATGAGTGGTACCCGGTGGGGTCTTCTGCTGTTGTAGCCCATCCGCCTCAAGGTTGTGCGTGTTGTGGCTTCACAAATGCTTTGCTGCATACCTCGGTTGTAACGAGTGGTTATTTCAGTCAAAGTTGCTCTTCTATCAGCTTGAATCAGTCGGCCCATTCTCCTCTGACCTGTAGCATCAACAAGGCATTTTCGCCCACAGGACTGCCGCATACTGGATGTTTTTCCCTTTTCACACCATTCTTTGTAAACCCTAGAAATGGTTGTGCGTGAAAATCTCAGTAACTGAGCAGATTGTGAAATACTCAGACCGGCCTAGGGTGACCACCCGTCCCGCGTAGCGCGTGCGCGCACAGCGTTTGAAGCCCAATTAATGCGTCCCGCAAATTGAGACCGTGTCACGCATAATCTATGCTTGCTCCAAAAAAAGTTGGTCACTCTATATCCTCGAGCCCCAGGCAGCCAAACGAACATTACTTGACAGTTCAGCACGCTATTGTTGCCACACCCACCCCTCAGTTGAACTGCTAACTAGGTTGTCGTCAACTTTTTCGCTGTTGTCATGACAGCGCACGCACGCGCATACCAGACACACTGGGAAGGAACTTTTAGATGCGCGCTTTCCAATTCGAAAAATGGAGAAAGAGACTGAGTTTGAGAGGCACTGCCATTATCAATTAAAAAGAGAAGGTGTGGGTAGCCTACAAGAAAGACTGGGAAAATTAATATTTGTGGCTAAAAGGTGTTGAGGGGGATACCAAGAGGGCTTTTTGTGACCTTTGCAAAACGTCCTTCTCAATCGGACATGGAGGGGAATAGGCTACGATGTCAATCATATTTTTTTTTTACTGTTCCTGTGGTGTTGAGCAACTACAATTCCTGTTAATCCTATAATTTTATATTATAATTTATTTAAAGTGAATAAATTGTAAGGAAAAATAAATCAAATTAAATAGTAGCCTAAATCGTAAGTGGAAGTGCATTTGTCAATTCATTGAATGTTCAAAATATTATGAATCTTTATTTAGAAAAAAAATACACATTGGTTGACCTATTCATGAGCATACATCATCAGCAATTACACATGTTTAGGGGAATAGGGCATTATTAATATACCATGTGGTAGGTGGTATAGAAATGGGTAAACCACTATCAGTGAGTCTGCCCGTGGGGTGGGGGCACCGCTGCGCCGGGCAGTGTCCCACATTGTCCCTCAGAAACATACCCCTTGTCCCCCCTTGGGCTTATTAGCAGGTGGTCACCCTAGACCGGCCCGTCTGGCACCAACAACCATGCCATGCTCAAAATTGCTTAAATCACCTTTCTTTCCCATTCTGACATTCAGTTTGGAGTTCAGGAGATTGTCTTGACCAGGACCACACCCCTAAATGCATTGAAGCAACTGCCATGTGATTGGTTGATTAGATAATTGCATTAATGAGAAATTGAACAGGTGTTCCTAATAATCCTTTAGGTGAGTGTATATATATATATATATATGCCCTGGCATTTTGGTAGCATGCTCTGAGGTCGATGGTAAGGGCTGCATGGAAAAGGAGACGTTTCCTTACCACTGTAGGTGAACTTCGCAGCTCGTGGCTTATCTTTGACCTTGGGGACATTCTTCAGCCGTTGACATCTTTTCTTAAATTTCTCCTTCTGTTTGTGTTCCTTTTTCAGCTCCTTTTTTTTTTTTTGACCGTTTCCTTCCCTCTCGACGTTTGTCTGAAATGTAAACATTACACAAAATTACTCCAATATTGCTCATCAGTCTCTTTAGGAATAAATCAGTTAGATTCCATTAGTATACATGTTTGTGTGCTGTACTTGTTCCATGTCTATTCTTGAATGCACTTCCCTACACCTCATTCCACTGCCTATATTTGCTTGTATGGTGCAACACAATATCACCTTCTGCTTTTAATGTAAATATTGTGCAGACTTTACATATCTTTTTACTATTCTAACCTTGAAGGGCCTGGTTCTTGGCAATCTACTTGGTGATCAGACTCGGGACTCTTTGGAGGTGTGGACAGGCTGCAATGGTCTTCTGCAATTGACTGCAGCTGTTTTTTTGCTGCAATGGTCTTTGCCTGGTCTGCTCTCCATCTCCTTCGCCTCAACACCTTTTCTACCTCATTGCATTCATCAATGCTTTTTTTCTTTCCTTGTTTTCTGTCTCTCTTATACTTCTTTTTTTCCCCTAGAAGATACCGCTCCCTCCTCTCTGGATCCTGGTCTCTACGATCGCGATAGTGCCGTTGCTTCTCAGCTGCAGTTAATGGCATGTTACTAACAACTGTAAAAGTATATAACAAAAAATAAGTGATGTTAATTCTATGCAAATAAGACAAAGTACAAAGTAAGGTGCATAAGTATACAAATTAAATATCAGGATTAATAAATAATTGTTTATATGTACACATTAAAAAATGGTAACAGGACTGATGTTGTATGCTGACCCCTCTCTAACAACCCTGATAAAACATGAAAAATAGAATATTTAAGAAAAGAGAAACTTACCCTTGCTTACATTGTGGAATCCACTTGCTCTAAATTATGTCACTTCCTTGAAATGATGTCACTTCTGGTTTGTACCATTATTTTATAGGGGGGTTTTGGTGTTAGTAACAGGACTGATATGAAATTAGGGGACAATGATACAATTACTTATATTTCTAAGAATATATATATATATATATATATATATATATATATATATATATATATATATATATATATATATATATATATATTCATGTCAAAACCATTGCTTAACAATGAGATTACACTTGAGACAATATAAAATTGTGAAAATTGTTTCATTTTACCAACATTTTACAAATGAGAAGTCCTGTTGAAAAAGAACAACCATAGCGAGGGACAGGCCAAAATCCTTACCCATAGCATATAATAAGTGATTTTAATTATTTTAAATGATATTTGAAAGTGAACTTTTTTTCTGTTGCACGTCTCTAAACTTAAACAAAACTCAGTGAATACTAGTTACACAGGCATGAGCTATATATCTTTATAATTATTAAAGTGTGTACTTTTAAATTACCTCATTCAAATTGAAAACAAAATATTCTCTGTTTATGTAATATATATGAAAAGAGAGAGAAGTCAGTCGTTCTCATTTCAGCTCATTATAGCTCATTATCTGTTAATGTGAACACGCCCACGGAGAGAGCGCGCTATTCAAACGCAAATGATCTGAGGCAATACATGCAAATGTGTCAACGTGCTGTAAACCGCAAAAAGATTGTTTAAATATGAATCGCGTGTCTGTGTGTGAATGAATGAACAGCACAGATGCGCATTGTTGTTTTCTATGTTACAGACGAAACATGAAAGACAACATTTCGTTGACTAGTTTTGGACAGATTATAACGTTTTTACTGTAAAATAGACTACTGCCACATCAAATAAGCTTTTGTTCGCCAGTTTCTGCTCATATGTTAAATATATAAAACTTTTCAACTAAGATGTTATTATAGTGTTTGTTCCAATGTAGGCTGTATCAAACTAATGAATCCTTAACTTTGAAATACGTACAAAAGTAATTGTTGTTGATTTACATGTGAACACTTTTTAATAAAATAGCAATATATATTTACAAGGTAGATATAAAAAATCGTAATAGGTCAATATAAGCCTTCTCATTAAATTATTTATTATTGTTTTTTATTAGTGACACATTTGGGGAGAGGATATATTCCAAAACTTTTTGAAAATTCAGAATGAGATTTAACTGCACAATTACTAGAAATGTTTACCTTGGATATTATACAATTTGCATGCATAAAAAAATTTGTGGGAAAAGAAAAAAATATTTCCAAGATGTTTCCAACTCTAACTTTGAACCAATTCTGTAGAATGGCCCATATAGCCTATTTGATCAGGATTTGTTTCCATGTATGACTATGTACTAAAAATTTGATTTTGACTTCTGACTTTCATTTATATTTGGATTATATATATATATATATATATATATATATATATATATATATATATATATGATGCGATCCGGGAAAACCCACCACATGGTAAAATTTGACCTTTTACAGATTTTGATATCACATGGAAGCTGGTATTAAGCCCTTTCCAAATCTGTTGCTTTCCTATCATAGCTTGTTGGTAGCAAAAGTTATGTTTATCTGAAGTCGGCCGATCGTTATGATTTTCTGGAACGGAATTTTGAGAAAAACGGGTTTAATTAACTGTCACCGTCGAGACGCTTCTTGTCCATCTCGATTGTTATAAAACTGCGTGACGTTATAGTTTAAACAGGATTGGCGCGAATATACACATTCACTGTAGTGTTAAGAGACGGACAGGTGTATGGGATATACAGCGATTGTTGTTTGTTTTTTTTCACCTCTGCCGGGCGTTAGAGAAAATGGTCGCATATAATGCATTAGAGAAAGAGAGTATTTTTAGCTTGACACTATAAATCGCTGTTTTTCTGCACTAAACAAGGGAATTTTGCCAAGATATTTTCAGAGATAAGAGAAAAGATGTTATAGAATAATAATTTAATGAAAAAAAAAAATTTGACAAAAAAACTGACATTCAAACTATTTTGGAATTTACTGAAAACGGCCAAGCGCGACATCCGACGGGTTTTCCCAGATCGCATCATATATATATATATATATATTAGTGCTGTCAATCGATTAAAAACTTTAACTAGATTAATCACAAATTTTTTCTGTGATTAATCGCAATTAATCGCAATAAAAAAGAAATGTTTTTGTACGTTTTTAATATATTTTATAATGTAATAATTTCACAGTTAATCAAATTAATGAAGAAACAACATAAAGACAGTATATTTTAAATAATTTTTTAATGGCATCTTTTTATGAATGAAGGCCAGTATTACTGATATTAATACAGCTACTGATTTTTTTTTTCTTTTTCACATTTATTAGGCTTCAAAAATATAACACTTTTTAATTTAAGTGAACTTAAAACAATGCTAACATAAACCCATAATAAATGTCATATTTATTCGTGCCCTTCCTGTCTTAACAGTTAGGAAATATACTGTAATAAAGTTATCAAAGTTATATGCAGTCTGCACTGCATAAACTATAAATTAAATAGTTAATCCTTATTAAAGCTACAAAAGTTATTTAGTCAAGTCAAGTCAAGTCATCTTCATTTATATAGCGCTTTTAACAATGTAGATTGTCTCAAAGCAGCTTCACAGAGATAAATGTATAATATAACGTAAGATTGTTTTGGCTTTATAGCGGTTCTTTAATAAAGTTATTTTCCAGCTAAAGTTAGTTTTGATTGATTCGCTTCCGTCGCAACGATCATTTGTTTTTAAATTAGGGCCGCCAAGACGACACCATTCTCTCTACACAGACTTTAAACGCGAACCTGTGAGAAACGCTGATGGCGTTCAGATGCACATTAAGAACGAGTTCTATAGTTATGTGCGTTTGAATATATGTGTGCAGGTTTGGAATTCCCTACAAACCAAACCTAAACAAATTACTGGTGTTTCCTTATAGTTTTGATTCAGAATTTTATTTTATTTTATCAATTCGGGGTAGATACGCAAATTGAGTTTTCCCGACGACGCGTTATCTGTAGAGTGGGAAAGGGATCCTCCATAGGGAGAGACTAGTTGGCCCTTCAGCACTGCATTGACATCGGGTCCAGGCGAAGGTCCTTCATCAGATCTGGAAACGGCCTGGATCCGGCAGGCTGCGGGAAAACCTTGGGATAAACAAAGACACTAAAATTAGCGTAGATGCCATTCTTCTCATGATGTAACAAGTACATCAGGATTTATGGGAAGTGTTCCCGGTTCCAGCTGACCTAATCTATGCAGCCTAATATTGAATTATAGAAGTCTATAATGTATTATGTGAACGCTATGTCAAAGAGATGTGTCTTTAATCTAGATTTGAACTGACAGAGTGTGTCTGCTTCCCGGACAATGGTAGGAAGGCTGTTCCAAAGTTTTGGTGCTAAATAGGAAAAGGATCTACCGCCAGCAGTCGATTTTGATATTCTAGGTATTATCAACTGGCCGGAATTTTGAGATCGCAATAGACGTGAAGGAGTATAATGCGTTAAGAGCTCGCTCAAGTACCGCGGAGCTAAACCATTTAGTGCTTTGTAAGTAATCAGCAATATTTTAAAATTGATGCGATGTTTAATAGGGAGCCAGTGCAGTTTTGACAGAACCGGGCTAATATGGTCATACTTCCTGGTTCTGGTAAGAACTCGAGCTGCTGCGTTTTGGACCAGCTGTAGTTTGTTTATTAAGCGTGCAGGGCAACCACCCAGTAGAGCATTACAATAATCTAGCCTTGAGGTCATGAACGCATGGACTAATTGTTCCGCATTTGTCAATGAGAGCATATGGCGTAATTTAGATATATTTTTAAGATGGAAAAATGCGGTTTTACAGATACTAGACACGTGACTTTCAAATGAAAGATTGGTATCAAAGAGCACACCCAGGTTCCTAACCGACGACGAAGACTTAACAGAGCAGCCATCAAGTGTTAGACAGTATTCTAGGTTATTACGTGAGGAAGTTTTTTGTCCAATAATTAGAATCTCTGTTTTTTCAGAATTTAGAAGTAGGAAATTACGAGTCATCCAGTTTTTTATATCAGCTATGCATTCTGTTAATTTAGTGAATTGGTAAGTTTCGTTAGGTTTTGAAGAAATATAGAGCTGAGTATCGTCGGCATAACAGTGGAAGCTAATTCCATGTTTCCTAATAATATCTCCTAATGGCAGCATGTACAGAGTGAACAGCAGCGGTCCTAGTACTGAGCCCTGTGGTACGCCATACTGAACTTGTGATTGATAAGACATCTCTTCATTTACTGCTACAAACTGATAACGGTCAGATAAGTATGATTTAAACCATGCTAGTGCAATTCCACTAATGCCAACATAGTTTTCTAGTCTATTTAAAAGAATGTCGTGGTCAATGGTGTCAAACGCAGCACTAAGATCGAGTAACACTAATAGAGAGACACAACCACGATCGGATGATAAGAGCAAATCATTTGTTACTCTAACGAGAGCTGTCTCAGTACTATGGTATGGTCTAAATCCGGACTGAAAATCCTCGCAGATATCATTTCTTTCTAGAAAGGAACATAGTTGTGAAGATACTGCCTTTTCTAGTATCTTTGACAGAAAGGGTAGATTCGAGATCGGCCTGTAATTGACTAATTCTGAAGGATCAAGTTGCATTTTTTTAACAAGCGGTTTAATCATAGCCAGCTTAAAGTTTTTTGGTACGTATCCTAGAGACAAAGAGGAATTAATGATATTAAGAAGAGGATCTCTGACCTCTAGTCAACAGCAGTGAGTCATTTTCTCTGTTCCCTTTGTTCTTTAACTTTACTGACAGGAAGCTTTATTGGCTGCTGTCCCTTTAAGAGCAGACAGACACGCGGATCTCACCGTTTATATACCGTACTGTCTATGGATCTCACACGCGCGCCTCATTCTCTTGCAACTCTTCGTTCATTTTAGACTTTATATAAATCATTTAAGACTGCTCTTATGAGGATAATCGACAAAACTGACATTTTGGGATTGTTATTGTTAGTTCAAGCGCGAAAGAGAACTGGATTCTGGCGCCCTGTCTATGCATTGTGTGTGTGTGTGTGTGTGTGTGTGTGTGTGTCACATAAAGACATTCACAGACAGCGCTTTCTCTTTTGTCTTGCCGCGCTTGAAATGTTTAAAAGCATTTAAATGAATAAGAGCGTGATCATATATAATGTAAAGCTAGCCAACGGATGGCAGAAAAGACGGATGCTGCGTTAATTGCGTTAAATATTTTAACACGTTAAACCAGACAAAAATTAATCGCATGCGTTAACGCGTTAACGTTGACAGCACTAATATATATATATATATATATATATTGTCCTTGCCTTCTTTCTTGTGTGACACACCTGAATGAAAGGCTCAATATGCAGGTCATTGTCTTCTCAGGTGTGAACCACATCATTAATCATGATCATTCACGCCCCCACGCATATTGCCTTTCCAAACAAAAAGTGTCTTACAAAATTTAAATCAATGTATTGTTTTATGTGACTGATTAGGCAGGATGATTTTCACATCACTTTGAAAAAAAAAATCTAGGCGACAACATCCATTTGTCAAAAGTCTTATTGACACATTTACCTGTTAATTTAATTTACCTGTTACCTGCACATATCACGTGTTTTGTGGCCTTATTTCAGAAACTTATTTTTTTTGTTTTTTTCAATAACCATGCATAAACATTATTATCTCAAAAATACAAACATGTACATACATGTTGCTCACATATTATGGTAGCCCTGTTTGTGCTAAATAGAGTGTAATTACACCTTCGCCATTATAATATGTTTATAAGAAAAAGAAAAAGAGCACAAATGTCGGGGCATGTCAGAACATCCCAAGGACCCCCAAAACACCTCAGACCCCAGAGGGTTAATAAAGAAGGACATTATGTCCTTTTGTTTTTTCTCTTCATTTTAGCTACAGAGGGGAAAAGGATGAAAATGTAAATGAAAGTCAACATGAAAGGAAACCCACTCAAAAACCCAATCATTACAAGCCATCTCAAACCCATTTGATTTTCTGTAGATATAATGAACTGAAACATAAAATAAAATGAAATAGTGATTCTGACTGTGATGGACTGTCAGGCTCAAAAACTATATATATAGTCCTTTTTTGAGTATGACAGAACACAGCAGACAAAAAATCATGAGCTGACATGACATTAGAGTTAGAAAATAATGAGTAGATTTTCGATTTTGATAAGGTCATTCCTTTAAATCTAAACTCTGGACTTAAACAAACTCAATTATTTTTGACAAATAACTGATTGAAAAATAATTTATAATTAATAAAAGACTTACCAGATTCTGTCTGTCGCGTCTGCTTCATACCACCTACTAAAAAGGCAAGAAATGAATGTAGGGCAAAACTAGACGATATAAATTAAATATTGATATCTAAATTTCTATTTCAAATGTGTTAACGCTACATCTTGTACACATTGTTGACACAGGGGCACTGGTCCCCCCTGGCCCCACCTGCACTTGTGTATTGAATGGTTAAAACTTTTTTTTTTTTTTTTTAGAAGACATTAATTCATCCACTGGGGTTGTATGAATAACCCATTACATTCACTGTGTGTGGTTTTTAAAGTATCAACTTTTAAATACCCATTAATTTGCATTACTGTATGGACTCACAGCTGGATTCTCTTCATGTTTATCTGAAGAAAGAAAGTCATATGTGTGGGGATCTACTCAGGCAGGCATACAACACAGCTGTATCACATTCACTCAACACCCGGGATCATATGATCTGTTTTTAAGGTCACATGACTAATCAGGAAGTGATAAATGTTTGCTGGCTGCAAGGCAGACTCTTTTGTGTTGATGCTCTGCTCTGTTGTGTGAGTTGGGCTCCCTTTTCATGCAGGTATAATTGGACATTGTAGAGCATGTTTAATCACTGCCATTGAATTTTAATACTTATTTATTTCATTTGATTAGGGTAATTCTAGAGGACACCGGCTTCTGCATGGAGTTTTAACATTTATGCAATCACCCCCAGTGTGACTCGAGCTGCTGAGCTGCACTGGTAAATGCCTCAATATGTACATTTTCCATTGAGAGTTTCATACTTGCAGTAAACCATGTTTTAACGACTTCCTCTGTCTGTAGCAATGGAACGTTCACCCTTTCTCTGCATGTGTTAATGCGCTGTGGGACAGTTGAGCATACTGAAAAGTAGGCCTATATTTTCTAGTTATGTTTTAGCTGACTATGCTATGCTGTTTAATGAGGTTGGTAACTAACATGTTTGGTTTCTCTTGAAAAGGGACCAGGCCAGCCACTGTTTTCCTGTAATAGGCATTTCTTTATTGCTTCCTGTTGTTTGTTTTCTGTTTGGTTATCCATAATTTTGCCACTCATGTGCCACCTTCATAGTAGCATTTCTTATTTTTTTTGATTAAGTGTTGCCATTTATGCTGGTGGTTCTCCTCTCTAACTATGTCTTCTGCATAGGTTATCCTTGTACAAGGCCGGATCCACACTGATGCTTTGCCCCTTCTCTTCAGGAGACCACACTGGGAGACACACTGTATTGGTGTGTACTTATAACTACAACGCGGTGTGATATTTTGTAGTGGTATTTAAAGATCTTAAGTGTGTAGTGCTTGTTGTGTTGCATGCTTCGACTGGTGTTGGGTTGCTGTCTCCTGTCTCCTGTTTCTGTCTCTGAGCAGGGGTTTTGCACTGGCTGATCCGACCTTCCTAGATTGAGGAAAATCCACCAGTCATTTAACACAGTATTTTTAAGATCCGTTATAAATAACTTTTCTACGTCTTTTTGTACTAAAATGTAATAATTTTGGAATATATTTACATATCTGCCTCTTGTTGTCCCTTTGCGGGGATAAATGTATTATTAGCCACTACATTCACGGGAAGAGTTGGGGTTCCTCCTGCCCATCATCAGGGGGTGGCGTAGTCAGACTTAAGGTATACTGCATGGCAGGTACTACATATGCATCTGGGATGGCATGAGGGTGGGTAAAAGATGAGGGAATTATTATTTTTGGGTGGACTATCCACTTAACATTCATATGCTGTCGGTGTGTTAATCCAAGATCAGCGTAGACTTCTAAGAATAAATTGTAACCTCTTGTGTACTTGTGAACTGTGTTAGTCTTAATCAAACACTCCAAATAAATTAAAATATTTGCATAATATCAGGTGTCTGAAGATCAAGATCCCAGACTTTCAAAAGTGATGTCATATGTCTGAAGAAAGTAAGATTCCTGTCTAATGGGGGCAGTGGATCTCTGGCAATACAACACTCCATCCTCTGGGTCAGCATCAGAATTCATGGAGAAGTTGCTCAACTCCCTACAAAATGAGAAAGGATAAGTATTATACTAGTCTAACAATACAAACTGCACATGACAAATTGAGTCAATTATTATTGAACCTCCTATGTTCTTAGGTTTTGCACCTATGAAAAAGCAAACATGATATAATCGAAAAAAGAAAACTGTAATTTTAAGTAGATAAGGTTGTGTAATGATTGGGCTAAACAAAGACAACACTGCTGTATAATGTTGTGGGCTCTCAATGAGATCTACAATACCTCGCCACCTTTTTTACTAAAAAAATACTGACTTACCGTGAGTCTACAGCATCTCCATTATCCTGATAATAACAGGTGATGATAATGATGATTTATTATATAATCGTCTGTGCTATTCCTAGGAACTCCTCTCAACAATGTAATGTAGCAGATACTGAACTCCTAACTTTATTTCACTAAAATGAAATAGGAAGCTGCTTACAGACTTACATCCACACATGTAAATACAACACTGAAGTCTTTACTTACAGGTCAAGAATCTGTCAATCAAAAACTCAGTAGCCAATAAGAACACACCGTGGTTAGCCCCGCCCCCATGAGATAAATGTGTCAGAATGGCGAACGAAAGCTTAGGGAGTGTAAATGAAAACTCCAGAAGCGCAATTGTAAGTACAGATCAGCAAAAGAAAGAGGAGAACAGTTAGCAAAACATTTCAGCTGTGTTTCTTTTTTTCCCGGTTTCAGACATTTTATCCAGTGTCCATTATTATTTTCGTTTGTTTCTTGAAAAGTTACATTCAACATTTAAAGGACAAGTTCGGTATTTTACACTTAAAGCCCTGTTTACAGATCGTATCTGATGAAATAGAACGGTTAAGATTAAAATTTGGACACATGCTCCTGTCCCGAGAATTTTAGGTTTATTTCGCTTTCCCCTCCACCCCCACAATGGTTGTCTAGGTGCACTGGAACATTCCTTCCTAAAACACATTAAACTTTCGTTTACAAAGACGTGAAACTCACCGAGTGGTCAGGGGTGTTCACTGGTATGCTCACTCAAAAATCGCTGAAAAAGATGCATTCCAACAGGTGTTTTACCATTAGTTGTAAAACTGTGGACCTATTTTTCCAAACGTCTCACACCCGTAGATTCTTCCGTTGAGAGCTTGAATAATAGACACTCCAGCCCAGTTGGTGGCGATAATGCACCTTTGCCAATTGCAAGCAAACCACTGGCATTTCATTGAATACACAGAAGAAGCAGAAGACAAGGCGGCGGAGTAATACCGTACCTCACACAGCTCTTTCAATACAACTCAATGGAGTTGGACAAAAACTATGATAAAACCTGTTGGAATGCATCTTTTTCAGCGATTTTTGAGTGAGCATACCAGTGAACACCCCTGACCACTCGGTGAGTTTCACATCTTTGTAAACAAAAGTTTAATGTGTTTTAGGAAGAAATGTTCCAGTGCACCTAGACAACCATTGTGGGGGTGGAGGGGAAAGCGAAATAATTTGTAACAAAAAATGCAATTCATTCAATTATAACACTTTATGTAAAATAATATTAATTATTATTTTTTCATTTATTATTATTTTTATTTTTTTTTGTCAATTTCCCATTCATTTTCTATGGGGGTCATTTTTGACCAAAGACCACAAGTGTGACTATTTTTTCTATGACGATTTAGCATGCTCGGATCATGACCAAATATTTTTGGTGTGTTTACATACCTAATGCCATAAAAGTCACCAATGTTTGTAACATTCCGATGAAGCTGTGATTTTTAAAAATTCAAAACAGATTTTTTGTAATCAAAATTTATTGGTGTGTATGTGTATAAAAGTGTGTTTGTATGTGTGTGTGTGGGGGTGTGAGTGTCTTTTTTGCACTCTTGATTTTGTAGAGTGTCACCCCTTTACAGCGGATTACTTTTTTTTAGGATTGAGGCCGATTTGTAGATTGTACACACAGAAATTTGGAGAACTAGATGTACCGCATGGCGGTACAAAATATGGCGGTACAAAATATGACCGCCGCTCAGGCCTGCACTGGCTTTCCACAAAAATAAATGACGTGGAGCAATTTGTGAGGGTCTCTGAGGATATCATTACTGACCCCCTGACCTCTGTCAGGGCAACAGCCACATACGGTGGTCATACCCACACGTTAACATCTACAGGTGCCTGGACAACTCTCCTGGACCTACACCAGTATCAAGAGAAACAACACTGGACTGGACTGAAACTTCAGGGGAAGCTTGCGTGTCTCTCCTCTGCTGATCACTCTGTTTCTCACTCATTTCTTAAGAATACTGCACTCAGTGAGGACATTGTTATTTTTACAGTAAAAGCCAGACTACAAGTTCTTCCAACTAGACTCAACCTTTCTATCTGGTTTCCAACAGCTCAGGTACCTCATTGTTTGCATCACACTACAGAACAGATCACTGAGACACTGCCACATATCTTGAATGGCTGCCATGCCTATAAAGGAATGTACATTGCACGTCATGACAGAATAGTGGATCTTATAGTGAAAGACATATCAAGTAATGTCTCATCTTCAGTAAAAATGTATAAACATTCTTGTGTAAAACCATCCATGTTTCAGAATTGTAATAGCTCTGAAACTTTTTCTCATGTGTCTGCTAATACACCAGATGTGGTTGTGGTTAATGAGGAGATCAGCGAGGTGTTCATTGTGGAGGTTGAATGTACCTTTGACTATAGTATGGAAGAAGCATTTATGACTAAGATTATTAAATATCAACCACTCCTAAACATCATTTCAGAGTTAGGTTATCAGATCCGACTACTTGTGTTCATATTTGGCAGCTTAGGAGACACACACAGGCTGGTTGTAAGAGGGCTTCAACAACTAGGGATGCCCAAAAAGAGGGCCAAACGGCTAGCAAAGTATTGTGCCCTGTCTGCTATTATAGGTAGCCGTCATATCTGGCGGAGACGGTGTTACTTGTATCCATAACAACTGAGTGATATGCTTAATATTGTGAAGATCTGCTGTATGCCACTGGTCCATGATTATGTGCATGCATCTGACTGCATCTATAGTATTTATGTCCCTGTAAATCATGTCTTTTAAGTGGACTTAAATAAATATTTAAAATGTGCATGTGGATTTGTATGTGTGTGTATGGGTGTGTGTCTGTGCGTGTGGATGTCAGTGTGTGTGCATGCTTGCGTTTGTTTGTATTCCTGCATGTGTGTGTGTGACAGTTAGGGTTGCCAACTTCAGAAAAGGAAAATGCGCGGCAATGGCAATCGTGGTTATTTATAGGAAAATGAGGGACACTCAAAATATGTGTACTGTATCACACAGTGTACGTCATTTTAGTGTCTGCAGTTAAGTTTGTGTTTAAAAGGTTATCAGACATAAACACATTTGTATTGCTTAACCTATTTATGTATTTAATTCTAAAAATTATTTTAATGTCATACATGAAAAAAGTCACATTACAAACAAACCATAGTTCAAAATAACAGCATTTATCTAAAATAGAAAGCTTTTTTAACATTATACACTAGGTTTACAGTTCAAAAGTTTGGGGTTAGTAAGATTATTTTTTGGGAAAAAAAATAAATAAAGTAATTGCCTACTTTTATTCAGCAAGGATGCATTACATTAATCAAAAGTGACAGTTAAGATAATGTTACAAAAGCTTTCTATGTACTTTCTAAAAGCTTTAAAACATTAATAATAATCAGAAATGTTTTTTGAGCATATTATTCCCTCAGGTAGATTACATGTTTTCTTGCGTGGCTGGATGTTAGACTCATGAACAATAATCACGTTGTTTGCATTCGCCAAAATTGATTAGCCGAAATCAAAACGTGGACAGTGAAAGGAAATTACCGTTAGCGCGAGACGAGTCCGGCTTGAAGCGGAAGCGACCAGATGGCAGAGGATGTTCGCAAATCAAACAATGATT
The DNA here is from genome assembly GCA_021464565.1 of Rutilus rutilus. NCBI lineage: Eukaryota > Metazoa > Chordata > Actinopteri > Cypriniformes > Leuciscidae > Rutilus > Rutilus rutilus. The sequence goes on from JAJAQA010000009.1 coordinate 5,612,004, forward strand.
TGTCTCAAAATTAAAAAAAGCTGTGATTGGATGATGACAGGTGTCGGTGATCATTCTCAAGTGTCGTGGTCAGCACTGCTGCTGTTGCTGTTGTATCAGTCAGTGGTTTATCAGCTTGTCAAAAAACGGGACACGGGAGGTCACGCACGGGACAAATAAATTAGGCCCAAAATACGGGATGTCCCGCCTAATTCGGGACAGTTGGCAACCTTAGTGACAGTATCATCCTAAACCAGCAACCCTTCGCTCAACAGCACCATCTACAGGCCGATGAGTGTACAGTCACTAAATGTGCACATAAATTAATTTATTTAATACCCCCCCATGGATGAAATTCTACGAAACTTAGCATACCCCCCGAGGATGTCAAGTTAATCATACACATGAAATATGGTGCAGTTCTGAACATCTCAACTGAAGATAGGGGCGATTAAAGCAGAATAATATTGCATTTTCATTTTTTATGGGAGGGGCGCAAATCACAAATGAGTGATTATGGGCTAGGTTGATGTGGGCCCTTAAGACCAACATACCGTAAAAATGTCTTCATCCTCTGTTCCACGGTTCAGGTAGTTATTTAGGAAAAACTGAATTTTTTGGGTTTGGGGGGGCCCAGTGCGGGGGGGGAGTGGCCCCCGGGGACCAAACAAAATTTTTCCGTAAAAGTCTAGTGGGGCTACATGCCCACCAAATTTCATATTCCCCGGTGTTTCGGTGTCCCTGGTATCGTTGACGAAAAATTCAGTAGATGATGAAAAAAAACCAAAAAAAAACCTTTGACAATCCCTAAATGACCGCTTAGGCTAATTGTTTTTTTTTTTGTCAATTTCCCATTCATTTCCTATGGGTCGGTCATTTTTGACCGAAAGACCAAAATCGTCACTATTTTTTTTACGACCACTTAGCATGCTTGGATCATGACCTCAAATTTTTTTTGTATTCACATACCTAATGCCATAAAAGTCACCAAGTTTCATAACATTCCGATGAAGCTGTGATTTTTTTAAAATTCAAAACAGAAAATGTTTCGGTCAGAAATGACCGAGGACCGTCTGAGGGTTAAATATAGCTTTAACAAGAACATCTTGTTCCACTGCGGTCTGTCTAGTGGGACTTTTAGACTTTGCTCACATCTTACAGGAAGAACAAAAAGGTGAACCTAAGTCAGCTACACTGAGACAAAGAAAAGCATTGAACATATTTCAAATGATAATACTGATAAACACAATAAAGTATATGATTTCTTCAGATATGATTGACGAATCAGATCAGTCACCCATTTAAGATCCCGTATGAATGATGAAATTGTAAAACCTTCGACTCATCACCCTAAAAAAATGAGACCGCCGCTCGCAGCCAAACATAACTATTGTTCTCAAATGTTTTAATAACATTTGAACCTCTAATCCAAATTTGTGTTTTAAAAAGTCCCGTAAAGAGGAGATTCTCTGCTTTTCAGTGGTATAGTTTGTCTCAGTTGGACATTCAGAGACTCCGTAGTGAACGTGATCATCAAGTTTTGATCAGCATTGATTCGTTAAAGAAACCCATGCGGTTTGTCCCTCTGAGCCGAACAGGAATGATTGTTGATGCTTGTTGATTCGTTACTGTCACGGATAGATGAGGCAGACAGAGAATCCACATGCACACACAACTTTAATAGAGGAGAGACAAAACACTGATAATCCAAACTAGAACATCATGGAGATAGTCCACACAAGAAAACAGGAACTTCCTGGACACAAATAGGAACAAATACAATAATCCGTTCAACGACTAGCAAAACACAACTGAAAAACCCAGCCTAAATACACAGAGAAATAAGAGATAATTAACTGAAGGTGTGTTCAAAGACGGCATTTATGGGAAGAAAAAACAACACAGAGAAAAGGAAACCAGACCAAACAGGAAGTGAGGCTAGAAGCACTGGTAACTGAAAACACATTTTTATTTTTACCATTTTGGTTTTCTAGATAACCCCCTTGTTTGAGTTAAAAGATCAAATGTATTTTCTTTTTTGTGTGAAATGGCTCTTGAACTATAAATGGGTTTGAATAATATTTTGTTACTGGTTATGTGTGCAGTATTACTTTATTCAGTGTGATGTTTGACAATGTTCAGTTTATGTTTTGAAAATTAGTTGTTTTAATTAAATGAGTTTTAATAGTCAAAATCTCTCTCTGTTTGTTTCAGTTTTAAGGTGCTCTCTCTCTCTCTCTCTCTCTCTCTCTCTCTCTCTCTCTCTCTCTCTGTCTCTCTTTCTCTCTCTCTGATCTACCACAATCTCTAAACGACTAAGCACTAACTTTCATGCTACTCTCACTAACTTTCATGTCAGAAGAGACTTTTTTTGACACTCTCACGGGAGGATATCATGCACCTTCTTAAAATGGACGGAATAACTGGACTTTTTCATTCTGTGATTTTGTTAATTGCTTTTGGTAAGTTGACTTGTTTAAGACAATCTTGTTACCTTTATTTATTTATTTTAATGGATGCTTGGTTTAACCTGTTATTTGTATTTCATTAGACATATTGTTTTCTGTCCTATTATAAACTCTTATTTTGTGGTATATTAGTGTGATTAAAAATAGCTTGTTTTATATTGCACTTAAATCGAATCAAATTCTATCGTCCAATAAGAACAGGTGTTTGTTCCTTATCAGTTTATTACATTTCCCATCTAAAAGTAGGCATGTTATTTATTTTTTTCCAACATTTCATATTTCCAAATTCAGAGTTTTATATTTAAAACATTAATCTCATAACATTATTTATGCAACTGTAATTGCAGTGCAAATGCATAAATAGCTACTACATCTAAATGTCACTTCATACAGCTTCTGTGCTACTGTGCAGTGCTAAGATGCATTTATTTGCCTGGTAACTAGAGCCAGTTATATATTCTCAATAATGAAGTATTCAGAGGAAAATCTGGTCTGTTTTCATTTACATCTATGTATTTATAAAAGTTTGGTTCATTTTGTAGATTTGAATTATAAATGTACACAATATTGCATGGTATCACAATGCTACTTGGTATCATGATGCTTCAGCTGGTATAGTATCGTGAGACATTTTTATGGCATAACTTACTATATTTCTGCCAGAGGGGAAACAGGGCCCTCCAGGTGTCACGGTTGCAGTCCAACACGAATGACAAATTCCCTTCACTTTACTTGCATTTTGACAAAGCCCAACAGGCGATCCAGCTGAAAATGATGGGAGACATTTGCAGTGATTCTCCCAAAATAGTAAAAGACATGGGGAAAAAAACATGTCTAAACTCCATCTACAAACAAGGGCTCTTTTCAAAGTTGAAAACCTCATCAAAATCAGAAGTCTCCCCGTCTCAGCTGCTTCATCGGAGAGAACATTGTCCGCTCTCCTCCGTCTGAAGACATGCTTACCCACAACCATGACCCAAGAAAGATTGTGATTTGACTGCATACATATTACCTGCGTGTTTATGTGTTTGTTTAATTAATAACCTTGTGACAACACAATTAAACAAAGATTGTGTCTGTAACTTTACTGACTTAGTGACCATGCACATTTGCTGCTTTCTGCATAATAGTTACATTTTTCCCAAATCATAAATTTAATATGGTCTGTTACATACATTTAATCGGCTGCTATGCCAGTCTGATGAAATTATTATTGATTATTATTATCAACATTGCTTGTTTGTGGAGATGGATTCCAAAATGCCACGATCGCTGTTCACTGTCTATGATGTGTAAGTGTCTGTTGCTAACGTGCTTTGGTCTGAGCGCTGTCGTGATGTGTTGGCTTAAATAAAATTTTGGGGGTTTTGTGGCCAGTTGTCATCATATTACGCTGAAATGACACGACTGTGTGGTGATTGTGTCTCACGCTCACTCTGATGTTTGCTTGTTGCATTTATTGTCAAAGGTAACAGTATTATAGAAGAGGACACATTAAGCTATAGGCTGATTTTAGGCTGAGTTTACTTTTTTACTGACAAGGGAAGAGGGAGAGAGGGCCAAGGTTCAAAAGACATGAGGCTGAGGGAGAACACAGGGAATATATAAATGGGACAGGCAAAGGACCTTAACAAGATAATTAACTACACAAAGCTGAACCAAATTAACTAATGATGGATGTTGGAAACAAGGAAAGGCAGGAAACTGAACACAATGAACACAGAATGAAGTCCAAAAACAAACTGACATGTAACAATAAGCAGTTCAGGGGCCCAGGGTGGAGCCGGCAGGTCAGGTTGTCCGGAGTTTTATGTCATCAATCAATGTCACGTTTGTTCACAGTGAGCTGCATTACATGGGGATTGAAATGGTGGTTACAACGAAAACTCTAACGTTAATTTTGGTCATGGCTTGTCTTGAAAAGTGCAGGTCTGTGAGTCAAATCTTTAAATCTTCCAGCTTTAGATGTTGATTTGATTTCAGATGCTTTCTTAAAGCGCCCTGCAGACTGCTAACAGCTACATTAAAGTATTTGACTGTTGAGCCGCAGCTCATTGGCCACTGATGCAACAGCAACCAATCAGCTGTCAATGTAGATAATGATGTGATCGCCACCAAATGAGTTAAGGACCTATCAGCCTGTTCCAGCTAGAGTTTCATACCAGAACTATGTATTTATTCCCAATTTCCTGTTTATAATGTAGCCTAGAGGTTCCATAAGGAAATTCTTACATAAAGATCCAAATATCCTTTTTAATATTATACATGCACGCACAGCCATGTGAATGATTATTCTTATTTCATTTTTATATAAAGTACCTATTGAGACAGCATGACATTTTCATGTATAGTGTTCATACCTAGTAAGCAGTTCTTGAAAGTTTCATGGCAGTGTCTGCAGGTTTCCAGTTTATGTAAGCTCGTTTCCACAACAGATTAAAGAAATAAAAACGGTATATCTCAAAAACAGAGATAAATACAGAGGTAATGCTGTATTTCCTTTCTACATGCTCTATATGTGAGAAATCTTGTCTTTTTCTCTTAGTGGCGGTCAGTGAGAGCCGTGTGGTGAAGGTGCCAGTCGGTCCTCTGATGCATGTCGAGGGACAGGCCGTCTCCATCCGCTGCAATGTGTCCGACTACCAGGGGGCCCGGGACCAGGATTTTGAGTGGTCCATGATCCAGTCCGGTGATAAATTGCTCCATCTCGTCTCCACCTTTGACAATAGCTTCATGGACCCCACAGTGAGGGACCGGGTCAACAGCGGGGACATCAGTTATGAGAAGCTGGGCGATAATTCAGTGGAGCTCAGGTTCAAGAAGGTGCGAGCGACAGACAGCGGTGTGTATCGCTGCAGCACCCCGAGCACAGACTCCGTCATCAGCGGGAACTACCACGCCGATGTGGAGCTCAAAGGTGAGTCTAGATTTAATTACAGTTACAACATCAGCATCGCTAGGGTTTATTTGACAGGGTTTATTTTCTAAACCGAAAATTCTGGATGCACTTGGCCGAAAACCGAAAATGACTTATTATTCATTTCTCATTTTAAAATCTTTTTTTGTGTAATTGTATTATTATTAGACTTTTTAAATTAAATACAATAATTTAATTAATTGAAATAAATAAACAATAAATAAAATAATCACACTTTTATTTAAAGTAACACAAAAATTGGACAGAAAATAGGCCTATATTAAAATAATATTAAATATCAATATATTAACATCAATATATCAATATATTATTCTTCATTCAGTTCTATGAAACATAAACAGATTCAACAGATTTATTTTTTGACCAATTATCAAAATAAAGTAGTCCAACAAAGCTATCATTATCAGAGCATGTGAGCAGATAGCAGGGAGTGGATCAGTGAACGATTTATACTATCTGCTCACATGCTCTGATAATAATAGCTTTGTTGGACTACTTTATTTTGATAATTGGTCAAAAAGTAAACACTTGTTGCACGTTAATGTTTTTTCTTTTTTGGGGGGAAATGTATGGGGGTAAATTGATGCCAAAACCATTGAAAATGGACAGACTAAAAGTCACAAATAGATATTACAACTTGTAAATACAAAGCACAATCTACAAATAGATTAAAAATCCGCAAACAAAGTTCTCATGATCCTCAAATGTAAAACAAGATCTACAAATAGATACAAAGTCCTCAAACAAACTCTTTGTGACCCACAAATATAAAGCATGATCTACAAAAAGATTAAAAATCCACAAATAAACACATCCTGATTCACAAATAGAAATCAGTGACTTGTACTTGAAAACCAGAATTTGGATGAATGTAAAGTGACTTGTTTGCAGGTGAAGATCATGTTCTGTTTGTAGATTGTGTCACATTTGTTTTCAGAATTCTGACACTATTGTTTCGCTGTTGTGACAAAATAATGCCATAATCATTGAAAATGAAGAGACTATGAGTCAAAAATGCATATTACAATTTGTAAACACAAACAAGATCTACAAATAAATTTAAAATCTGCAAACAAACTCCTCATAATCTGCAAATGTAAAACACAATCTGTAAATAGATTCCAAATCTGCAAACAAACTCCTCATGATCCGCAAATGTAAAATGCGATCTACAAATAGATTTAAAATCCACAAACAGACTCTTCATGATTCACAAATAGAAATCAGTGACTTGTACTTGACAACCAGAATTTGAATGAATGCAAAGTGATTTGTCTGCGCATGAGGGTCATTATTTGTTTGTAGATTGTGTTGCATTTGTTTTCAGAATTTTGGCACAACTGTTTCGCTGTTTTTCCCATTAAAAAATCTACAAATGCCCTCCTCACAATTTGCAAACAAACACAGTCTAACTTGTATTTTCAAACCACTGTAAAAAGACATTCTTACACATTCTGTGCAAAGCTCAGCATGCAAGTGTTGAATATGCATTTGCAGATCACAGGGCATTCACAGATCCCTCTACACGCGTTTGCAGATCACAGGGCATTCACAGATCCCTCTGCACACGTCTACAGATCTTTTTGGCACTATCTTTCCGCAGAGAGTGTGACTACGATCCACACGTGTAGTCAGCCAATCAGGGGTATTGCTTCAATGTGATGTCACGCCCCCTCAATGAGCCCTTTTCAAAATAAGAGCTGACACTTCTTGGATAGGTGGGCTGTGCTCACTGCACACACACCGACTCCCCGGACAAATCGCACTCTCTTTCGCATGCACGCGCAAGCGAGTTTAAATGCACTTCCTTTGCTATATTCATTTATCGATCGATTTTTCACACAGCAAGCACCCAGATCCTGCATGGAAGCTTAGTCTACACTTAAATAAATTAACAGAAAGTGAACTAGTGTGGATAAAAGATGCAAAAATAGATAGCTATCAAAACAAAACTGTTAATTTCACTTAATTTAACTGAATTTATCGTTTGTGTGTTAAACACGCTGTGGTTCATAGGAAAATATTGTATTACTCTCCCCATTGCACATGAATGTCATTAAAAATAATAATATGTAACCTTTTTTCACGAAGATAGGCTTTAAGAGTTCATCAAATACATATGGCAAATACCTGTTTTTTTTTTTTTTTTTTTTTTTTGCTTAATTGCGTCTTAAACATAGAAATAAAACAAATTATTAGTGATAATTGAAAAAAAGAATGTAAGAAACCTTAGACATTTTTTTTAATTAATAGTTATTTTCCAGCACATTAGGGCCCAGAAAAGCAGTATTTATTTAATTCATTCTTTCAATTTTACATCTTACATAGCCAGGGCCGTTATAGACATTAGGAGGCCTTAGGCAAAATTCATGTTGGAGGCCCCCACCCCCAATAAAAAAACACTTGAAACAAATATGATTCCTAACCTTTTTATTTATACAACATGTCATTTTTAAATTTAGTATATTTTTACTTACACAGTAGGCTACATAAGTTTGGACACATTGCTATTTTTAATGTTTTTGTAGATTGTGCTTTGTATTTACAAGTTGTAATATCTATTTGTGACTTTTAGTCTGTCCATTTTCAATGGTTTTGGCATCAATTTACCCCCATAGAAATGCACAGAGAATTTTTTTTGTAACCCTCCCACACCTTTTAATTTTATTCCTTTGATTTGTCGTCTCATTCGTTTCTTTGCTAGATTTTCTCATGTCTGCTCATGCTAAGTTAACATTAGTCAAGTTAACGTTTTAATGTGGTTTTTTTTTTCTCACAAATGTATGACTTTTGGAAGTGCAATTTGATTACCATATGCAGTTTTATTAAAGCTGAATTAGCTAACCTTCTAATGTCATTTTTACTCTTCAAAGTGTACACTTGCAGGTGTTGATTATAATGAATTTACTGTTAGCCCCATAAATAACAAAGAAGATTTAAAAAGTATATGATTATCTAACATATGACTAATTAAAAATTAACCACAAAACAAAACATGCTAAATGGGGGATATCTATATCTAGCATAAAAAAATTAATTGTCAGAATGTCGTCTCTCAGTTGCTGAATGTTGCACAACTACGTTGTTACAGCCCTGTTGCAACTTGCGCCTTACGTTGTTACAACGTTGCGAGCACTTAGACAGCGACGTCGCCATAGCAGAAATGCAACGTGCCACAACGTAAATGTGTTTGCTGGGCACTCACCAAGGTTATTTCCATAAACGAACACTGAAACTAAGACTAAAACTATTGGTCAAAAAACATTTTCGTAAACTGAAATAAAATAGAAATTTCAACATAAATGAAAAACTAAAACTAAACGAAACTAACAACAGTAATTATAATAATAATATTATATTATTATATTATTACAGTAAACAAAATAATAATTAGCAAAAATAAATAATCGTTTTCGTAATTAATAAGCTGTCATCCTCTAGCCCCGGGGTTTTCAAAGTGGGGGCCGCCAGGGGGCGCCAGGGGGGCCGCAGCAAATTAAAAAAAAAAAGCGGAAAAAAGTTAAAAAACGTAAAAATCTTTGTTAATATGAGTATTGTTATGAAATAGCATTATAATAATTTGTTACATAGCCTATCTGAAAATTATACGTTTAATGCTAATCTTTTAGAGATTAACTTATTGATCGGCTGGTGACCAGAATTAGCCGATTTTCACGTGATTTTCAGTCTTACATATGCCGATTTTATGCCAGTCAAATGCAGTCGGGCGCCGCATGATTAACATCATGCAACATCAGCATCACACGTGCACACGGAACGCACATGTAGGAAACCTTGTGAATTACGGCCGTTTCAGACCGCAAGCGCGAGCAGCGCGTGAGCAGCGAGAATTGTTTTCGCCGTGCATGTTCAGTGAGTGCATTCACACCGCGAGCAGGAGCAGCGCGTGAGCGTCAAGCAGGAGCGTCGCGTGAGCAGTAGTGAAGCGGAGGGTTTCCGCACCGAGTCAATAGCTGTGTCCCAATGTGAAGGCTGCATCCTCCGAAGGCCATATTTGAAGGCCGATTGGCCGTATTTGAAGGCCGATTGCGTCACAGCGGCGTGACGAAGGACGTCCCAATTCAAAGGCTGCATCCTTGGAAGGTCGCATTTGAAGGCCGATTGCGTCACGCGGCGCGATGAAGGCTGTCCCAATTCAATTCTGCATCCTCCGAAGGCCGTATTCGAAGGACGGTTGCGTCATCGCGCCGCGACGAAGGCTACCCTGATTCAAAAGCGACGCCAAATGCGCCCTTCGTTTCCCCGTGAAAGGAAGGATACATAAATGGACACTTTAGCGGCCTATCCTACCCTATCCTAGAACGAACGTAGAGTTTTGTTTTGCTCTGCTCTCTGGCTGCGCTGTCACGTTCGTTCTACGTCACGATGCTTCCTACACTACGTCCTACGTCATACGCCAGCATCCATCTCCGTGAACGCACATCGACCGCTACCGGAAGCCAGTTATTTTTGTTTCTAAAGTTTTAAATATGTATATTTTTACGACAAAACCGCACGGATTACCCTCAGAAGGCCTTCGTTTATCCCCCTGGAGCCGGATGGATTACGTTTGTGAAGGATGCATGCTCATTTTGGGACTTGAACGAGGTGGACCCCATAGCTTCACATTATAACCACTGAAAGATCTAAGATATTTTCTAAAATAACCGAAAATGTGTTCGTCTGAAAAAAGATTGACATATGCATCTCGAACGGCTTGAGGGTGAGTAAATCATGGCTTAAATATCATTTTTGGGCGAACTATCCCTTTAAGAAAACAGCTTCATCAGTTTCACAACACACATGTGCTCCAAATAACACAACTAGAAACGCGCTGCAGACCACATCGGAAATGTTTCCAGGGGAACTAAATAAGTGACGAACCTGGCTGGGCTGTGCTTACAGCTCAAAAGTCTACTCTATTTTATTTTATTTTATTTCTTTTAATTGTTGTTGCTGTTGTTGCAAAACATACAGAGATTACATTTTTATGACATGCAACTTGTTTATACAATATGGGTACAATAGTCACTAATGATTAGTGGAGCGTTTCGGCCGTGAGCGACTGAGCAGAGCGTGCACACAAAGCTGAGACAGCGCACACACACACAGCGGAACACTGACCAGTCGCTTTGAAGTTGTGCATCTTCGGAAGCAGAGCTGGTCGCAAAGTTACAAAACATGCCGCATCAAAAATCCCTAGAAAAAATTAAAGTAAAAAATATATATCAACGTTTAAATAAACTTGTTAACACTTTATTTTGATGGTCCTTTTAGAACATACTGTTTGATTATAGGATAAAGTTCAATATAGGGACTTATGAAAAAGACTTTGGAACTGACTGATTTTAATGTTCATTTGAAAAAGATTCAGGGTCAGATAAAAAAACACGGCTTAAAATAGTCCATTCATATAAAATGTGTAATAAACTATTAAATATTTTTCTTGAAATTAATATATGAAAAAATGCTCTTCAATAAATTCTTCATATCCCATTCATGTTGTATTTATACCAAATTGAAGTTAAATTGGTTTGTTCAAACACATTAAACCCTTTGACACCATTTAAACCCTTTTGACACACCTTCTCCTGCCTGCTTTAAAGTGTCCTCTGTTGTGTCCAGTGATCAGGGACAATCTGAAGGTTTCTCCAGCCATTCCCAAGTCAGCGGTGTCCGAGGGAGAATCAGTGGAGCTTCAGTGCAACACGATACGGGGATTCGAAGAGCACACCTTCCTCTCCGTTAGCTGGTCCCTCAAGAAAGAGAGCGGACTGCTGGAGGACATCATGACATTCGGCCCGGATGATAATATCAAAGTAGGGAGCAACTACATTCAGCGTTACACAGACGGGGGGCTTCGCTTGGACCTTCCTGGAGGTGGCTTTTATGGACTAGTCCTGAAGAGTGCAAAGCCGTCAGACCAAGGGGAGTATGTGTGTACGGTCCAAGAGTGGGTGAGGCATGGAGAAGGAGGAAGAAACTGGAAGAATATTCAGGAGAAGTCTGAGGAAATAGGAAAGGTTGTGGTTCAGCCCACAGGTGAGTCAAATTCATTTTCCAAAATATTTATTAATTATTTGTTACGTAGAGCATTTTAATTTATTTTCAATTTTAAAATGTTGCCATATACATGTCTTAACAGACTAAAAAAATATTATAACCTATTTAAGGTCTGCATGCAACAAACGACGAAAAGACAAAGAGAATGATGGAAGACAAAGAAAAAGAACTGAACAGCAACAATGAAAATGTATTTTGTATAAAAATATAAACATGTTTTGTATATGTAATTATTTCGATTAGTCAAATTCTTTGTTACCTATAAACATTTGAATTTGTCACATGTAAAATGATCCAATTGTTCATAAATTGAAACCCTGCCTTTTTGTTTGTCTATTTTTCTTTTTACTAAACTTACTTAGCCAAAGTATTTACTTACTTAATTATATTTACCTGAAAATACCTTATATGCAGTACAACAATGAACTGTTGTGTGATGTACCCATGGTACATGGATGTGAGTATGTGTGTGTGTTCTAGGACATAAGAAAATGTAAGGGTCACAGGAAGATCCAGAAAAGGACATTGGACATCTTGGCCAAATCCAGTTATTCATGAGATAACTGATAACACTTTACAATAAGGTCTCATTTGTTAACGTTAGTTAATGCACTGACTAACATTAACAATGAGCAATATTTTTTTACAGCATTTCTTAACGTTTGTTAATGTTACTTAATAAAAAATTTCATGTTAGTTCAGAGTGCATATCAGTCAGTCACATTCAACGTTACGTCAGAACTGACTGACGCAATGGGATCACGCCTGAGAGCCCAATCACCTTTGTGTGATAACAAAACAAGCCAATGCACATTGGTGAGTGAGATTTGCATGGCAAATCTCCACGTACAAATGGGTATATAAGGCAGCATGCAACTCACTCATTCAAGCTTTCGCTTAGGAGCCGATCAGTTGTATAACTCGGCACTATGACAATCATCGTTTGTGTGAGCTGAACAAGAGGGAAGTGTTCTGTGTTGGTGTGAAAGCCAGCGGTGGTTGCATTGAGATACTTTGCACAGCCAAGTGCAGCGACCACACTCCTGAGCGCTTAAAAGAGCTTTTTTTTTCCTAAAAGAGCAAGCACGGGTGACGTTGTGTCTTTTTCAAGATGGCATTCCACCCGTATGCTTCTGAATGCAGTCGCTCCGTCTGACATAATCAGGTTTTTTATGTTTTCCAATCAGGTTTCAGAAAACTGCACTCTACAGAGACAGCACTTGTCTCACTTATCATGAAAGGTTAAATGAAAAAAACTTTTTCTAAAAAAAGTCAGTTCCTTTCAAATATACATTCACATTAAAACACCCGCGCCGCGTTTTGACTTTGAAATGCAGTGCTCATGTTTGTTCAATGATGTCAAAGCCTTTTGGAAAATCTAGTTTGTGGGGGCAGTGTTGATATTGTGAACCAATGTAATATAATTTGACAGCTATCAATTATAGTTTAACCTATCCATCTTCACCGTCACGCTTAGTAACACATACAGCTGTGTCCTCACCACAGTGCAACAGTGAAAGGGGGCCCCTCTCAAACAGTGTCATAGCAACATACGACATAAGTATTGCGGTATATTAAAAATTCCTATCATCCATCCATCCATCCATCTTCTACCGCTTATCCGGGGCCGGGTCGCGGGGGCAGCAGTCTAAGCAGGGATGCCCAGACTTCCCTCTCCCTAGACACTTCCTCCAGCTCTTCCGGGGGGACACCGAGGCGTTCCCAGGCCAGCCGGGAGACATAGTCTCTCCAGCGTGTCCTAGGTCTTCCCCGGGGTCTCCTCCCGGTGGGACATGCCCGGAACACCTTCCAATTCCTATCATAACAAAACTAAACACTGGTATTCGATATGAACCGGTATACCGCCAAGCACTAGTTTTGAATTTACTAGAGAAAATGGTGCCTATACTGCTAGTCATTTCAACAAGCCCATTTGTGTTCATGCGTACACTGAGCAACTGAGACCGATCAGGCATTTATGAATCTAACTATAGAGGTTGGGATAATTGTATTAGTCGATAACGCGGCGGTTAAATATCAGCAGTACGCAATATGCACGTTGCAAGGTAGTTATCAGTGACATCAACACTTTCCAGTAGAATATCTATATCAGTAGGATTAGTTCCATGCGATATAAATAAAAAATAGTATATAATATGGTTACAACGATGAGTGGGTCTAGTGATGTTTTTCTTGACCCCAAAGGAGTTTAGTAAACCTGTAAACGCAACCCCTAACACATCATTTGTATTATCTACGTGAATGTTACAAATCTCTGACAACCAATGCTTAACCAATAGGTCTGAGAGAAAATCCGTAAACTCTTTTCTATCAACATAGGGCTCTTGAGATCTATGCACGGTAGCTAAAGCAAGAGATAGTAGGGACTTTTTTTCTTATATCTGAGAGATAAATATTGTAATATTTAGCACAAGCATTTCAAACAAATTAAACCTGTGTCCTGTTTTCTGAGTAATATTAAAAATATCTCTATAAATTGTTGCAACACCGCCGCCACAACCAATCAGACAGGGCTCGTGCTTATAACAGTATCCTGGTGGAGTAGACTCTTTAAGACCGAAATAATCAACAGGTTTAAGCCAGGTTTCGGTAAGACAGAATATATCAAAACTATTTTGTGATAATGTCATTTACAATAACCGCCTTAGGTGTGAGCAATTTAATGTTTAGGAGCCCTAGCTTTAGAAATTGTTTTTGTTGATTAATTTTGTGATTTTCTGGTGTGGCAAGCTCCCCAAGCACTCGTCAGCGTTGTCATGGAAATGGAGTGGATCCAATTGCCAGGAGCCGGAGTCAGGGAATGAGAGCCACCTGAGAGCCATTGGGGGAAGAGGATATAAGCACAACAGAAAGAAACTTATGGGAGACTAGATCTCCCAAGACCAGACTAACAGTTTCTCTGGTTCTTTTCTCCTGTAGGCTCCAGTGATTGTTAAGAAACTCCAGCAAGTTGCCACCACTTCACTTCTGCACTGAAGCACCAGTTTTTCTGCACCTTGGAACACCTGCACTAATTACAATCTTTGTCACTTAATAAAGGCACCTCCGGGGTAATTTCACCACGTATAGCCCTCTCTTCTCCAGCCACAACTGGTGGAGAATGCAGGCAAGTGAGAATTGAGGACAAATTCTGACCTACACTTTTGTTTTTTTCCCCCTCTCTCTCTTAGCATCTTACATATCCTCTCTCTCATTCTCTGGTATCACATGGAAAACATTTTGGACTGGCTGGCTGAAGTTTAACTCCACCAGCAGTGGCTTTCAGAGGAGTTTTCTATGCGTCAGGAAAGGTCAGAAAATGCATTTGAATGGCTCTGCCTATAGGCCACCCTACGAGCTTCACTCCCCAGTGCCCGAGCCACAGCTAGACAACTGCTCACCAAATTAACAGATCTTGATGATGTAGAGGCCTACCTCCACACATTCAAAATCGTGGCTGAGTGGGAGGGATGGGACTAGACGGAGTGGGCTGGCATTATTGCACCCTTTCTAACAGGGGAAGCGCAGCGTGCCGACTATTCATTATCCCCCACTTCGGCCACTGATTATGCAGCAATAAAGCAGGAGATATTGGCTCGGGTGGGGCTTTCACCCATGTGCACAGGACAGCGTTTCTTCAAGAGAGCGTACAACCCTCATGCCCCAGTTCGAATACGGGCAGTCCAACTCTCCAGGTTAGCCCATCTATGGCTTCTCACTGGTCAACCCACTGCATTGCAAGTCGCAGAGAAAGTGGTGGTGCTTCGATCTCTTTCCTGAGTACACCTGAAGGCTGTGGGGATGTGAAATCCAGAGTCACTGAGTGAGTTGGTGCAAGTGCTAGACTAAGCTGAGGCGGTTCTAGCACAGGAAATCTGAGAGAGAGCCGGAGGGTATCCCCGGAGGGTGTCTAATGACAGATGACCGCTAAAGGGCACCTCTAGGCCAGTAGGCAGACCAGTCATGACAGGGCCCCATGGTGAGCCCATGCCCACCGATCCCAACCCACCAGAAGTGCGGGCGAGGCTGGCAAGTTGTAGTGTGCACCGTGGTATACCCTCTGGGGCGTC
Organism: Rutilus rutilus; assembly: GCA_021464565.1. Lineage (NCBI taxonomy): Eukaryota > Metazoa > Chordata > Actinopteri > Cypriniformes > Leuciscidae > Rutilus > Rutilus rutilus. Next base: position 5,627,522 of record JAJAQA010000009.1, read on the forward strand.
AGAAAGGAGAGTGAGGATTGATGGGTGTCTAGAGAAGGTGTTATCTGATTCTTGCAGTTTAGTGAGCCTGGCCAATCCAAATGTTGTACCAACGAAAGATGGAGGTAGAATGGGGACATCCGGTATGTGCCAGCCCGTATGGTTACCATTGCTGCAGAACCCAGAAGCTGGAGGATGATTGTGGGGGTAGTACCCCTCCTGCTTGGTCATGACTGGTCTGGATTTTACTGCCTTCTGTCAACCACAATGCAGTCTGCCAGACAGCGCCAGACACACAAAGGAGGATTGAAGAGGGATGCCCCATGACAGCCAGCGATGCTCGCCACCAACAGCGAACGAGAGTCACATGCCTCTCAGTTAAATGTGTACTCTGATCTGTTTCAGCATGTAACAGCAGGGGGTTCATTCAGCAGAGAACAGAGAGAAGATGAGCATTTTAAAAACTGTTGGGATCAGGTCAGAGTTATTAATGGAGAAGAGTGCCTACCCCAGCCTCATCCAACACCACACTTCATTGTGGAAAATGGTCTGCTCTACTGCCTGCCCCATACCAAGACGGAAATGGTTCTGACCCTGGCCCACTCTTATATATTTTCAGGGTATCTGAGCCCCGAGAACACTCTCCAGCAGGTCAGGGATCGGTTCCACTGGCCAGGAATAAATGCAGAGGTGAGACGTTTCTGTAGAAGACGCACTTCCCCACAGAAACCACCCCCCAGCCCCCTGATCCCACTGCCCATCATGGAGGTACCCTTTGAACGCATCAGGATGGACCTTGTGGTGCCATTGCCAAAATCAGCTCAGGGTCACGAACACATCTTGGTCATAATGGATTATGTCAACCGGTATCCTTAGGCAGATCCACCCCGGAAAGCCACCCCCAAGAACATCGCCAGGGAGTTGTTCATTCTGTTTAGCCTGGTGGGCATACCCAAGTAAATATTGACCAACCAGGGTACTCCATTTGTCTCCCGGCTTACGGTGGACTTGTGCAAGTTGTTAAAGGTAAAACAACTCCATATCTCAGTCTACCAGCCCCAGAAAGATGGATTGGTTGAGTGTTTCAATCAGACTCTTAAGATAATGCTGAAGAGGGTGGTAGCCGACGATAGGCGCTATTGGGACCTGTATATGATTCTGTCCGTGCTGTTTGGGGTCCAGGAGGTGCCCCAGGCCTCTACTGGATTCACCCCCTTTGAGTTACTGTTCGGGCAACAACCACGAGGGCTCTTAGATGTAACCAAAGCCTGGGAGGGCCAAGCATCCCCACATCGAACTCTGATTGAGCATGTACAGGAGATGAAGGAGAGAATAGACAGAGTGATGCCCCTAGTAAAAGAGCATCACACTCTCATCACAGTCCCAACCCGCCCAACAGCTAGTGTACAACCACCCCACTCAAGTACGTGAGTTCTATCCAGGTGACAAAGTATCGGTGCTAATCCCAAATGCTTCTTGTAAATTTGTTACATCCTGGCAGGGGCCGTATACTCTGTCCGAGAGAGTGGGGCTGGTAAATTATCGAGTCCTCCAGCTGGGACGGCGACGTGGTGAACAGATATACCACATTAACTTGCTGAAGAGGTGGGTCGAGCCAGCCAACCAAGTGCTGTAAAGGGACCAGCTGTGGTGGATCTGGGGACACAACTCTCAGCAGTCCAAAAGAAAGAACTGGATGGGTTGGTAAGCAGCTATTCAGATGTGTTTTCAGAGACCCCTGACTGGACCGACATCCTATCCCATGAGGTTCGCACCCCACCTAGAACCATCATTAGGCAGCACTCCTACCGGGTACCAGAAGCTCGCTGACAGGCTTTAGAGGATGAAGGATGCTTCATTTGGGGGTAATTTGGGAATCTAGTCCTAAAATCCAGTCCGTGGTCCACCCCTATTTATGGTGCCCAAGAAAAATGGAAGTCATTGGTTCTGTAACATCTTTTGGAAGCTGAACGAGGTGTCCCAATTCGATAGCTACCCCATGCCCCAAGTGGACGAGTTGGTCAAATGCCTCGGCAGGGCCCGCTACATCTCAACACTCAACCTCACTAAGGGTTATTTATATAAGGGTTATCCTCACAAGTGCCGTTGTCTAAGCACGCTAGAGAAAATCCTGCCTTTCACCCCCCCCCCGACCAACGTTCTGAGTGAATTGCCATGTCGTTGATGTACAGTTGGTACTGTGACGGCCTGCATACCTGTCTTTGTTATTCTTTGTTTCAGTAGGGCGGGGCTGCGATCCTGAGGGTGAATGGAGGACACCTGTGTTTGGAGTTTAACGTCCTGTTAAAAGCTTCCTACTTCCTGCCTTCCAGAGAGAGAGAGTGGTTCTCTCCCCGGCGTGTCTTCTCTTTTATGTTTTTGTTATTGCCGGCATTTTGTTTAGTTTTGGTTCTGTTTGGTAAATAAATTGGTTATCTTTTTATTAAGTGTTTCTGTTTTCCGTGCTAGTGCGTGCCAGGGCCAGTCGCGTTTCCACTGTCACTTCCGGGGCTTGATCGGGGCTTACTCAGGGCCAACGGCCAGGATTTCTGGCCCGTCGAATACCTTGGGCCAAAGCGGGCCAGCTCGGGCTAGAGGAGTGGTTACGAACAGAGGCGGAGTTCACCTGAGTCGGGAGACGGCAGCGCCGGATGATTCTGTCAGCATTAAAGACTTTTAAAATAATTTAACTCGCGTTCATGTTTGAATGCCTTCTGTTTGTGATGCAAAAGACTATTCGCGCTAACCGTTACCATAGTAAACATAGTAAACGCTTGAAGATACGCATAGTAAAAAAAACATAGTGAACGCTTGAAGAAATCAGACCAATCATAAAGGCTATCACAGTCATGTTTTTATTTGATCTGTCAGTAGCCTACGTCTCGTCTCTTTATACCGGTCTATCATAAAATAAAGTTCAGTTTCTTTGACTGAAAATATCTGTATGGGAGTCGAGAGAGTGCTAAAGCTCCTCAGGTCGTATTTTTGGTGGCATATATTTGTAGAAATTATCATTCTTTCTAAATGTGATGTAAATATGTCATATAACTACCAGATAAACAGAAACAGACGCGACTGAAGAAGTAAGTAAGTGTGTCCTCTTTCTTTTGTGAAATAGACCTAACAGTAATTTATTTCTGAGTGACTAATGTGCAATTTTGACATAAATTAATTCATTATGATCAATGTATCACTTTTTATTGTAAACCTGTGGTAAAACATCGATGCTTGGGTTTGAAATATTCAAGTAAACAAAAAAATGCCAGCAAACAGCCGCTTTTATCATGTTTGTTTTCAACGCTGTTTCCAGTGATTTCTGATTAGTTTTTTTCTGATAAAACTTCCATTTGTTGGTGAAATGATGGGTTAGTGTGACGTTGTTCCAGAGAGGCGTGTTACGGGCGTGTTTTAGTGAAGCGCTGTGGAGCTACTGGCCCGACAGTGGAAACGCAGGCCCGGTGCTATTAGCCCGAGGCTATTAGCCCGGCACGGCCCGTTTAAAGCCCTGGCTCGCACTGGCCCGACAGTGGAAACGCGGCTATTGAGAGCTGTAGCAGATAATGTCAATATATTATCTCATATTCATATTATCATATTATCTCATATTCACGTCATTCAAATTCAAGCGAAACATTGTAGTTAAACAAATTCATAATCACAATACTGAAATTACAGTACAAATTTAGAGCTGAAACAAATGTAGGCTTCTATTACATCACATTTAAGCAAAGTAGGCTAAACGTTAACATTGTGTGCCCAGTTTTTCTATAATTTAGAAAGGCTATGCACGTTTTGGGTGTTTGTTTCTTGTTCCTGTCTTTTGTCTGTCATGTGATCCCCTGGTTTTAGTCTTGTGATCCTGCCATGTGTTCCCTTGTCTGTTGTGTCATTTTGTAATTGGTTTATTGTTAATTGTTCACAGGTGTCCCTTGTCTTGTCATTAGTAATGTGTGTATTTAAGCCCTCTTGTTTGCCCTGTGTCTTTGTTGAGCATTGATTGTTCCATGTCCAGGCTCCTGTAGTTTTGTTTTCCTGAACCTGAACCTGAACCTGAACCTGAACCTGAACCTGAACCTGAACCTGAACCTGAACCTGAACCTGAACCTGAACCTGAACCTGAACCTGAACCTGAACCTGAACCTGAACCTGCTTTAGTTTTGAGTTTTCATGCCTTGCCATGTTTTTGTTTTATGTTTGATTTGTGTTCTTTTTGTAAATATATTGCGTTTGGGTTCTTACCTTAACTTGCCTTCAGTGGACCATTCATTACAGAATACTCAACCAAACATGGACCCAGCAATTCGTCTTTTCCGCCTCAGCCAATCTACCGTCCGATCAAAGATTATGTAGAGGAGGTTTGTGGGCTTTGTCATGGGGTGGATTTCAATGATGAGGTCTTGAAAGACATGTTTCGCTATGGGCTTAAAGGAGAAGCCAAGCAAATTTTTTTGTAAATTTGGAGTGCTGTCAGTACAGAGAACAACGACAAAAATCGGTGTTGCCTACACCATGTTATCCTCGTTTTAAAGTGCACCCTGTTGACTTCAATGGGGCAAGTTTTAAACCTGCTTTTAGCCTCTTAACATCCTTGATGTGTCATTACAAATGCCCAGCCATTGTGAGTGATTCCTTCAGAGAGAACACGGTAAATCTGACTGCAGTAGATGTGAAAGATATGAATAAAAATGATGTTAATTCAGCCAGCGCACATACCTGTATTTTCTTCTTGTTTTAGGTTGAAGTCCACAGTAGTCGATTGTCGAGTTCACGCGCGTGATAACCTATGCGCATGAACTCGACAATCGACTACTGTGGACTTGACCGAAAACAGGAAGAAAATACAGGTTCACGTCACGTCTCCCGAGCCAGAGGCTGTTCACGTCATGTCTGCCGAGCCAAAAGCTGTTCACGTCACGTCTCCAGAGCCAGAGGCTGTTCACGTCATGTTTGCAGAGCCAGAGGCTGTTCACGTCATGTTTGCAGAGCCAGAGGCTGTTCACGTCATGTCTCCCGAGCCAAAAGCTGTTCACGTCACGTCTCCCGAGCCAGAGGCTGTTCACGTCATGTCTGCCGAGCCAAAAGCTGTTCACGTCACGTCTCCAGAGCCAGAGGCTGTTCACGTCATGTCTGCCGAGCCAAAAGCTGTTCACGTCACGTCTCCAGAGCCAGAGGCTGTTCACGTCATGTCTCCCGAGCCAAAAGCTGTTCACGTCACGTCTCCCGAGCCAGAGGCTGTTCACGTCATGTCTGCCGAGCCAGAGGCTGTTCACGTCATGTTTGCAGAGCCAGAGGCTGTTCACGTCACGTCTCCCGAGCCAGAGGCTGTTCACGTCATGTTTGCAGAGCCAGAGATTGTTCACGCCAGGTCAGCCGTGCCTGTGTCTTCGGACAAGATAGCCAACTCGACGCCTGTGTCTTCGGACAAGACGGACAAAATGATCGTAAAATTAAAACATTGTCAGGACTTGCTAACCGATGTTAATTGGCAGCGTTTGTGTTTTAGCATTAATTAAGAATGAAATAGGCTTACAGTAGGTTGTTATGATTAGCATAATTTTCTTTAATAAATAATGAAAACATTTCAAAATAAATCTCTAGTTTAATATTTGTCAAAAATAAAAACTCCTGAAATGTTCATTTATTGATTCGAAACACTTTTCAGAGCTTTGTTATTCATTGTCTGTCATTTTTATTAATAGGCTTTCAGACAATTACATTGTAGCCTACATGCTGTTAACCGATGTTAGCTGACAGCGTTTGTTTTACCGTTCTTGATGCTTAAATATTTAACAGATTATTAAAGTTAAGAGTTTTGTTTAATTAATAATTGCTCATTACAACATAAATTTGGTACATTCCAGTAGAGCCGCTGCACAGCCGACAAAACCCGAAGGTGCTGTTGAAGGAGATTATCAGCCGATCGCACCAGAAAATCACAATGGCCTCGTCTTTAACCTGCTATTATCGTTTTGTGAATCACTCACGAAACTGAGTTGACTGACAGTGATACCCGGCCATAGCAACAAAACAACATTTTCAGAATACATTGAACATATCAGAAAAAGACAAAAAATAACAGACTAACTAAATAGTATTGCTTTCAATAAAAAAACAATGAAAATGTAAAAGAACACTCAAATTAATTCAGTTTAAAACCCCATTGCACATTTCAAGGTTTAAATAAAGTGCTGGGACATTTTATTTATTTAAAACAGGGTTGCATCGAGTTTAGTGTTTATTCCCTTTGCGATGCAAAATGAAAAATAAAGAATATTAATCTTGCGACATTTTAAATTTGTATTGCCAAAGAAATTGCAGATTTGCTGTGTACAATTAAAACAGTACAAAATTAAATTAGCACAAAGCAACATAAATTAAGTACAGGCGTTTTTCTTTGCCTCTCTCTCGCAGACGCGCTGGATCTCTTTTTAACAAGTTTCTTTTGTCTGCCTCACTGAGGCTGCAGACCTGGAGCCGGTACATATACGGCCCAGGCAGATTTACGCCCTTGTTGTTCCTGATGCTGCACAGTGACACAAATTGAGGTAGCCTATGCTAAATAATCTGCTAAAGATATTGTTGTTTAGCAATTATGCAACATTAATTCATTCATTCATTCATTCATTACATGTATTACATTTATATAGCGCTTTTCTTGGAAGGGGGAATCTCCTCAACCACCACCAATGTGCAGCATCCCCCTGAATGATGCAATGGCAGCCATACTGCGCATAGCCCACCACACACCAGCTTACTGGTGGAGAGGAGACAGTGATGAGGCCAATCAGTATATATATATGGGGATGATTAGGAGGCCATGGTGGACAGAGGCCATTGGGCAAATTTGGCCAGGATGCCGGGGTTACACACCTACTCTTTCAAAAGACATACTGGGATTTTTTTGTGACCACAGAGAGTCAGGACCTCGGTTTAACATCTCATCAAAAGATCGGTGCTCTTTGACAGTATAGTGTCCTCGTCACTAAACTGGGGCATTAGGACCGACCCAGACCACAGGGTGAGCACCCCCTGCTGGCCTCACTAACACCTCTTCCAGCAGCAACCTAGTTTTCCCAGGAGGTCTCCCATCCAGGTACTGACCAGGCTCAGCCCTGCTTAGCTTCAGTGGGCAACCAGTCTTGGGCTACAGGGTGATTTGGCTGCTGGCTAATTTTATTAAAGTTTATTATTTATAAACGATTAGCTAAGGGTAGATATAAATTCATTTCTATATATCAATGGATGGGTCTATAATTTATTTCAAGAGACAAAAAAAGTTCTTGACAGTCAGGTTGATGTTCTGTCTGGCTCAAACTTAGCTAACACGTGTAGGTTTAGCTGCCCCTAGTCTTCTCTACTCACTTTCAAAATTAATTTTCTTTTTCATTTTCTTTAGCTTGAGTGAGATGGCCTCTTCTGGTTAGACCCTGTTTACTCCTTGCATTAAAACATACTCCACATGGTTTCTGGGGCAACATTACTGTAGATATGGAAATATGTGAACTTGTTTTTCTAGACACATTTATAATAGGCATATATGTATGTATGTATGTAAATCTCTCTCTCTCTAAGTAAAGAGTTGAACTGCACACTCACTCAAATATCTTGATTACGTCATACATGATAAAACTCACATTAATTATGATTAGAATGTAGATTCTGATTTGAGTTCTTTCTTATAAATGAGATTATCTAATTATCTAATTTATATCTTAATATATATATATATAAATTCTTTTTTTTTTTTTTATAGCTTACTGATCTGGACTAAAATGTATGTGCAATGTGGGTTTTATCATACTCTGTCTTTACAAAGTTCTCTTTAACTTGCATTTCATAAAGATGTGTGTTTGCTTTATGTACTTAAGGAAATGAAAATCTCTCTCTTTATAAACTTGTATAACTACAGCATAAACACCCATCCCTTTTTTTCACTGCATTCCAAACAAATAGCTTGTCTAGTAAATACAGAGACGTACATGGACATGAAGATCAGGAGCAAATTGATGCAATCCACACTCACCTGACATCAATTCTGGACAGCATACCCACACAAGATCAAATTCAACATGGATGTCCTTTTTAATATTATTATTATTTTTTTTTTTTTTAGCAGTGAGCGGGAGCACTTTGACAGGAGGATAGAAAAACAGTTAAAGAAGAGTTGCAAGCCACAGGGGAGTCATCTACGGGAGAAATAAATATATTATTTATTTGTGAACAATAATATTGTCTCTTTCTTCTTAATGTCCCTTGGAATTTTAGAAAACGGATAAATTGTGTTTGTCTTCATAAAACGACACTGTTTTTTTAGCTGTATGACGACCAATGGTGAATAGCACGGTACTGTATGTGTAATGGGCTTAATATGGCTAATATCTACATGTAACTTTATATAAATTCATAAAAAAACATTTCACTCAGTCTCCTTTATAAAAACCTATGGTGAATATAACTATTCTACAGTAGGTCATATATCATTACTTGTCACCTGATCCAACTATGAATATTATACATTTTTTAATTCACAAAAACAAATAGTCTTCTGTAGTCTTCTTGCTGAGTGAAGAGAGTGAAGCCCAACTGAATCTACAGATATTTTAATCCGTAGTGCAGATCTACACTGTAACGTTTATATTTAAATGAACAAAAAACACTAAATTGCTCAAAGTCTATGGCAGGACGGTTATTAATGTGTAAGTTTCAGGGTCGATTTAATTATGTTATTTCGAAATGTTTCAGGTTAGAAACATCATACAGCTAATACAGTTTTTCTCGATTGCTTAAACACTATGACCAGGCTTTTGAACTAAATTTTCAAAACCATAATGCCATTTATCTAAAAGCACACCCATTTCACTAAACTATAAACACTATTCCCTGTTTTGACACATGAGTCAGATTTGTTGAACTGTCACTGCAAAACTCTACACACAAATCCCTTCATTTCTCATTGCCTACACCATGTTGTCATATAGAAAGCACTAGCATTCAATATTGTTCACTCAAGTCAGCACAGCTTCAGCTCAGTTAGCACACAATTACCTAGGTGGAAACACTAAGAGTCAAAATTGAACACACATCAATCAGAACCTTCAATAGATAGATAAAGGGGCCCAAATCAGTTTATTGAGTTTTGGAACAATGGATCCAGAAAGACCTGAAGGAAGAGATCGAGGAGGGATAAGGAGGAGGAGGAGGAAGGGCAAGAAGACAAGCAGTCTCAGATGAAATTCAAGCCACTCTAGTTGCCCATGTCTTAGTCAATGGTATGACTATGAGGGAGGCTGGGCTACGAGTAAGGCCAAATTTGAGTCGCTTTACTGTCGCCTCGAGAGCCTTCAGGGAGGTGTGTGGTGGCAAACAAAATTATATCACTGAATAAGAGACAAACATTTCCAATAGTCTTTGATGAGGTGTATTTTCTTGCAAGAAAAGGCCAGCAGTCGTACAGTCACACAGAGTGGTTGCAGACTGTGACAGTGAAGAGAGGGCATCCTTTCTCCTTTATAGTCTTGACTTCCAGAATTGTATCTTTCTAGGCAAATTATGGTATTTCAGCCATATGTGGAACATTCTCAGACTTGTTCATCATATTGTATCCTTGAGTGGAGGCCCTCCTGTCACGTAACAACACTCTTTACCATTCCAATACAATTCCATATTAGAATAAGGTTTGTGTGTGCTCTTTTACTGTCATATGATGGTCACACACATCTTACTGTAAGTAAATATAAAAACAAATTTAGAGGAGAGAGTAAAAAAAAAAAGAGTAAAACAGGAAAAAAAAATTTTTTGTGTGTGTGTGTGTGTTGTACTGTGTAGTACATGAATGAATAAAAATGTGCCAATGTATCCACTGGTTGTGTCTTTTGTGTTCATCATGTGAAAAGGTTTGTGATGGGGGGAACCACAAGCAACATAACTTACCAGTTTTTGAAATGTTGTTTTGAATTTATTGCACCAGTGTCTTAGACTATGTTGTAGTGTGTGTGATTTTGAGGGCTTGCGTGTCCTGTCTGAGAGCAAAGTTTGGTTTTTCAGCAAGAGTGAATGGTTTTGAGTGTAGAGCTTCATTTTGACCTGAAAATAGGATGTTTGGGAAATTGGGTGAGACGTTATGGATTTGTGTTTATAGTTTTGAGAATACGAGGCATAGTTTCAAGAAATGTGTTTAAGCAATCGAGAAAAACTGTAATACTGTAAATGTTGCTGCGGATCATCCACACCAATTAAATAAAAAACATCCTTCTTATGATGTAACGAGTACATCAGGATTTATGGGAAGTGTTCCCGGTTCCGGCTGGCCTAATCTATGCAGCCTAACATTGAATTATAGAAGTCTATTATGTATTATGTGTATGCTAGGTCAAAGATATGTGTCTTTAATCTTGTGTAGCGGTTGTTCCTCTGCGTTGTGTTATTTTGAATGTTTTAAAATAAAAGGATGTTCCACTCAAAGCTGTGTGATAAAACACATAAACAGACAGGCACTGTTAAACCGCAGCTCTTTTAACTGTACCTCTCCTCAAGAGACATTGCAGGAAAGAGGACGAACCTCCGATTGCACTGCTGTTTGAAGCTCGCTCCTACGCATGGCGTCAGCCGACGTGCATACTGCGATGATTACCCTTAGTAAGAGCACACAAACTTCTTTCAAAATAAAATGCCCCAAAACAAATAATAAAATAAATAAAAAAATAAATAAAATGGTTTATAATCTGGTGTAACAACATATCCCTGCTACATCCTGTGCTAGAAATTTTACATTTAGATGTGTTCTTTTTTTACTTTTAGATGTGTTTTTACTTTTAGATGTGTTTTTACTTTTAGATGTGTTTTTACTTTTAGAAGTGTACAACTTGTATTACAGTTTTTCTCGATTGTTTACACACATTTTCTGAAAGCATGCCTCATATTCTCAGAACTCTACACACAAATCCAAAAAAACACACACAATGGGCAAAACCCCTCAATGCTACTGCAAAATGAAACTTTACATTCAAAACAATGTTATTTCTTCTCAAAATGGTATTTTGTTTTCAAATGACACACACAAACCATCATATGAATAGACATTTATAAGAACCAGTTGAACACTGATGTGCTCAATGTAAAACACTATGATAAATGGAAAACACTTCTTCTCCATTCATCATAACGATTTAGGCCTTTTTTTGTTCAGTGTTACACTTTCTAGAGACAGTACATACATAAGTGTGTTGTAAAATATCTGAGAATATTGTTTTTATACTCAGAACACACAAATACACGGTAACGAATATATTTAATTTTTCCCACAAAAACAATGTACACAGTGTACATCCCAACCAACACAAAGTAGGACATACAGTGGTCTACATACAAAACAACAGAAGAATTTACTGTATACAGTTACAGTAAAAAAAGAAAAATCCAATGTTGGCCTCCATTGCCCCATTGAAGAGCTGACCTTTTGCCCTTTTATGCTAAAGCTCTGATTGCTAACTGTAAAACTGTGTGACGGGTGTTTGCCCATGTGAAGAGTCAGTGTGCATATTTGAATGGCAGTGTGTTCCTTGTGAAAACAAGAGATTTTCTGCATGAAAATTGTGCCAAAAGCAGAGAATTGTGTGTAGTGTTTTGAAAAAAGTGTGTTTTAGAACTGCAATTTGAGTGTAAAGCAGGAATTGTGCTTGTAGTTCAGCAGAATTGGCTCAGGGGGTTGGTGAATGAGTTACATGTTGTGGTCATTGTGTCTCAAGTACCAGAAAATGTGTGTTAACAATCGAGAAAAACTGTAACATCTTTCATTTTATTTGTACTCATAAGCATTTGAAGAAATATATTCATATAAGCTAAAGCACGTTATTAAAAATATATTTAATCAAGTGTTTTAGAAGGCATAAGTTAAGACAAGCTTGCAGGGACAAAATGTTCTAAGTAACGAAGAGACTATACGCACTTAGGTGACCCTTTGTACTTCGAGTGTCCTTTTGAGCTTCCAAGTGTAAAGTATGTGCGTAGTTTAAGATCAAAAGTAGAGATAAGCAAAATGTGTGAAGAGCTGCAGCTAAAAACAGGAACTTGTATCTAGCCACGATATTGTTTTCTGTCTAAGATATAACATACGGTAGACAAAGATTTTGAAGAAGACATATATTACCTTATAAGGAATTGATCCTTTGACACAGATGAAGCCTAATGCAGGATGTGATTTTAGGGGTATATAAGTTGGGGAAGGGGACTAGCCCTTTGCCTTCTCATACCAGATGCGTTCTGTATGTGAATGTCAATTAGCTTGCAAGAAATAAACCTTTTTGATACTTTGACTTTTCAAAGGTCTCGACTTGTCTTCTTCCTCCTCTTGAATAGAATTATTTCCACAACAATCCACCCCCACTGTTTTACACCAGATTCTGCATTACATTGTGACGGCAAGTAATCGAGGAGACAATAGCAAGTAAAACTGGTATTTATTCAACAAGTGAACCAGACTCAGAACGAGTAGGAAGTAACCGGGAACAGACACAGTCAATGCAGATGAATCTCACGGTCCTCAGGGAGAGCTCAGGGTGCGTCGGTAACGCAGGCTTGCGTGGGCAACTCAGAGTGGCGCGGTCAGATGAGTGAGGTGAATTCCCGGTGATGACAAGACGTGAAGACAAACTGCAATGACGAACAATCCGAACAGAACTCAGGCTGGAGACACGAGGAGATGAGGAAGAACAGGAACTGAACGGGGAACATCCACAAACAACGATCTGACAAACACAAAGCGCACACAGTGAGTATAAGTAGCCACTGGGAATGAGGATCACCTGTTGCTGATTCTCCCGGAGAATAATCAGCGACCACGCCCACACACTCATACACACACACACAGCACGCAAGGAAGAGTCAATGAATTCATCAACCGTGACAGTACCCCTCCCCCTAGGAACGCCCCCTGGCGCTCCCAGAAGCACCTACCTGTTGATTGTAATCATCAATAAGGGAATGATCCAATATGTCCCTAGCAGGTACCCAACTTCTCTCCTCCGGACCGTAACCTTCCCAGTCCACCAAATACTGAAATCCGCGTCCCCTCCGTCTCGAGTCCAGAATACGATTTACCGAATAAGATGGTTCCCCGTCTACGAGACGTGGCGGTGGAGGAACCGGGACCGGCGGATTAATGGGAGAATAAAATACGGGCTTTAATTTGGAAACATGGAACACGGGATGAATTCTCCTGTACGCAGGATGAAGTTTGAGTCGGACTGTCACCGGACTAATGACTTTGGTGACAGGAAATGGGCCAATGAATTTAGGAGCTAACTTATTCGAAACGGAACGGAGAGGAATATTCTTGGTAGAAAGCCACACTTTGGAACCGACGACGTATACGGGAGGTCTTGACCGGTGGCGATCGGCCTTGACCTTGGTGCGCGCCCCTACTTGGAGCAGAGTCTCACGGGCTCTGGTCCATGTACGGTGACACCTCTGGACGAAGGCGTGAGCAGAGGGGACCGCGACTTCGGATTCCAGACTAGGAAAAATTGGTGGCTGGTACCCTAAACTACACTCAAACGGAGATAGGCCCGACACTGGTAACGAGTTGTGTGCGTACTCCACCATAGAAAGTTGTTGGCACCAGGAGGCAGGATTCTTTGACACCACACATCGCAACATTCTCTCTAAATCTTGGTTGGCTCTCTCGGTCTGACCATTGCTCTGGGGGTGGTAACCCGAGGACAGACTGACAGTGGCCCCCAGTAATTTACAAAGTTCCTGCCAAAATTTGGAGACGAATTGGGATCCCCTGTCAGAGACCACGTCCGTCGGGAGGCCATGTAACCGAAAGACGTGATCGATGACAGTCACCGCTGTTTCCTTGGCTGAAGGCAATTTGGGCAAGGGAATAAAATGAGCCGCCTTCGAGAACCGGTCCACTACGGTTAAAACAACCGTATTGCCTTGGGAGGGCGGGAGGGCGGTAACAAAATCTAGCGCAATGTGGGACCAAGGTCTCGAAGGGACAGACAGCGGTTGAAGAAGCCCATCTGGGGGCCGATTGGAAGTCTTACCAATCGCACAGACCGAGCAAGCCAAAACAAAATCCCGAATGTCGCGAGCCATAGATGGCCACCAAAATCGTTGCTTAACTAGAAATCTAGTACGATTTAATCCTGGGTGACAGGCTACATTGGAACAATGACCCCACTGAATAACGTCGGACCGTAATCCCTCCGGCACAAACAAACGGTTCGGTGGGCACCGGGACGGAGGCGTTACCCCTTCTAAGGCCGTCTTGACCTTCGATTCGACCTCCCATCGGAGTGTGGAGATGAATAGGGTCTCCGGTAAAATGCACTCGGGAGTAGACGGGCGTTCAGATGGATCAAAAATACGAGATAAAGAATCGGGTTTGATGTTTTTAGAACCCGGGCGGTACGAAAGAGAAAAATCAAAACGACCGAAAAAAAGAGCCCACCGAGCCTGCCTGGAGTTGAGTCTTTTGGCAGATCGAATGTATTCTAAGTTCTTGTGATCAGTCCAGACGATAAAAGGTACCCCCGACCCTTCTAACCAATGTCGCCATTCCTCCAATGCTAACTTGACTGCCAACAACTCCCTGTTACCAATGTCATAGTTACGTTCGGTAGGCGATAAGCGATGAGAAAAAAACGCGCAAGGATGCATCTTGTCGTCTGAAGAAGAGCGCTGAGAAAGCACTGCGCCTACCCCCACCTCTGACGCGTCGACCTCCACCACGAACTGACGTGACAGATCAGGGGTCGTAAGAATGGGAGCCGAAACGAAGCGGCTCTTCAGGTTGGCGAATACAGCTTCGGCTGTTTCGGACCACCTGAACGTCGTTCTGGGGGAGGTCAAGGCAGTCAGAGGTGCGGCTAGTTGGCTGTAATTACGAATGAAACGTCGGTAAAAATTGGCGAACCCCAGAAACCTCTGTAGGGCCTTACGGGAATCTGGACTTGGCCAATCCACCACAGCCTTAACCTTGTCAGGATCCATACGCACTCCCTCAGACGAAATGACGTAACCTAGGAAAGGGACAGACTGTGCATGAAAAGCGCATTTCTCCGCCTTGACAAAAAGCCCATTCTCTAGCAACCTCTGAAGCACTCGTCTGACGTGCTGGACGTGTTCCTGGAGAGACGAAGAAAAAATCAATATGTCATCCAGGTAGACATAAATGAACTGATCGACCATGTCTCTCAACACGTCATTGACGAGTGCCTGGAAGACCGCTGGGCTATTGGAGAGCCCGAAAGGCATAACCAAATATTCAAAGTGCCCCCTAGGGGTATTAAAAGCGGTCTTCCATTCATCCCCCTTCCTGATGTGGACCAAATGATAAGCATTACGTAAGTCCAGTTTTGTAAAGACAGACGCTCCCTGCAACCTCTCGAAGGCTGAAGACATCAACGGCAAAGGATAAGTATTCTTTACCGTGATGTTATTCAGCCCTCGGTAATCAATACAAGGTCGCAGAGAACCGTCCTTCTTCCCCACAAAAAAGAACCCCGCCCCCGCTGGAGAAGAGGAAGGTCGGATGAATTTGGATGCCAGAGAATCAGAAATATATTTCTCCATGGCCTCCCTCTCGGGAATAGACAGAGAGTAAAGCTTGCCCTTGGGCGGAGACGTACCTGGCAGTAGATCTATAGCACAGTCATAGGGACGATGCGGGGGAAGAGAAGCAGCTCTGGACTTACTGAACACTTCCTTCAGGTCGAGGTACTCAACGGGCACGTTTGACAAATTCACCGGCTCCTCCTGCAAGACAGAACAAGACAGAGACGAACCAGCAGACACTAAACAAGACGCATAACACTCAGTGCTCCAGGCAGAAACAGAGTTATGTCCCCAGTCCACCCTGGGATTATGTTGCACCAGCCAGGGGTGACCGAGAACAATGGGAACCTGAGGTGAGTCCATGAGGAGGAATGATAGTTCTTCAGAATGGTTGCCGGATGTGATGAGTGTTAACTGACAGGTGGTGTGCGATACTGTGGGTAACTGTTGACCATTGAGAGCGTTGACGGAGATCTTGTTAGTGAGTGGTATGGTGGGAATCTGAAGTCTGTGTGCAAGGGACCAGTCCATAAAATTACCTTCAGCTCCGGAGTCGATGAGTGCTTGACATTGATGAGTTTGAGTTGCCCACTGCAATCTCACCGGAAGGAGAGTGGAAGAGGTTTTCAGAGTGGAGACCCCGCCCGACAGAATCCTCTTCTCTACTGCCGGGCTCGCTCTTTTACCGGGCAGTTATTGAGGAAGTGCCCAGAGCCCCCACAGTACAAACATAATCCTCGGGATCTCCTTCTCTCCCTCTCCTCCCGGGAGAGCCGGGCTCGACCCACCTGCATGGGCTCGTGATCGTCGACAGGGCTGACCGCATCACGACCGCTGGGCTGAGGGGGTCCCAACACACTACGAACCGGAGTAGTACGAGTGCGTTGCTCCAAGCGATTCAGACGAGCGTCCACTCGTAATGCCAGATCAATCAATTCGTTGAGACTCGTGGGTAGCTCCAGGGCGTAGATTTCACGTTGGATGCGGTCAGCCAGCCCATGCAGGAAGACGTCCCACTGCGCCTCCTCATTCCAGCGGCACTCTGCAGCGAGGGTGCGGAACTCGATGGAATAGTCAGCTACTGGTCTTTCTCCCTGGACGATGTCCGTGAGCTGACGAGCCGCTTCTCTCCCGACGACTGCACGGTCGAATACCCTCTTCATCTCTTCCGAGAGTGCCGCGAACGAGCAACAGCATGGTCGTTGGTTCTCCCACACCGCCGTCCCCCACAGAGCTGCCCGTCCTGACAGCAAGGTGAGCACGAAGGCCACTCTCGAATCCTCTGTGCAGAACGTTTGAGGCTGAAGGGCAAAGAACATAGAGCATTTGGTCAAGAAAGCTCTACAATAGTTTGGCTCACCCGAATATCTCTCAGGCGTAGGTAAACGGGGCTCTGATGGATGATTCGGTGTGGGAGGAGTGGGGGGAACCGGCGGTGGGGTTGGCGCAGCGGGCGTCGCAAGTTGTTGTATTTGCTGGGTGAGCCCCGACACCTGCGTTACCAACGCTTGCACCGCTCGGCCGGTCGCGGCGAGATGCTCCTCCTGCCGTTCCATACGAGCTGAACTGTGAGCGAAATAATCCGCGAGCTCGGGGTTGCTTGCTGCCTCCATCTTGGTCAGATCGTTCTGTGACGGCAAGTAATCGAGGAGACAATAGCAAGTAAAACTGGTATTTATTCAACAAGTGAACCAGACTCAGAACGAGTAGGAAGTAACCGGGAACAGACACAGTCAATGCAGATGAATCTCACGGTCCTCAGGGAGAGCTCAGGGTGCGTTGGTAACGCAGGCTTGCGTGGGCAACTCAGAGTGGCGCGGTCAGATGAGTGAGGTGAATTCCCGGTGATGACAAGACGTGAAGACAAACTGCAATGACGAACAATCCGAACAGAACTCAGGCTGGAGACACGAGGAGATGAGGAAGAACAGGAACTGAACGGGGAACATCCACAAACAACGATCTGACAAACACAAAGCGCACACGGTGAGTATAAGTAGCCACTGGGAATGAGGATCACCTGTCGCTGATTCTCCCGGAGAATAATCAGCGACCACGCCCACACACTCATACACACACACACAGCACGCAAGGAAGAGTCAATGAATTCATCAACCGTGACATACATAGGCCTACAAAGTCTTAAATTAGCGATGTCAATTTTCCTGAAATCACATTAGATTCGCTCAGTTCTTAACTATCTCTTTCGAGATTAAGATAACCCAGGGGTAGCTAATCCCCAAATTACCCATAGAAAACCATGCCTTATACACAGTTCTACTCATGACACCAACAATGTACCTCTTAATGTACATTACTCACAAAACATGTAATTACAGAAACAAGGCAAAAAAAAATAAACATCTTTTAAACTCATTCCAACAGACCCTTTTGTTCTTCTTAATGTAACCATTCAAATGTCGTGAATTGCATGTACTCTTTGTGTAGACATTGTCTGTATAAGCCTGTTAACTGGCTTAATGAGTCTCCCAAATCTTGACATATAACCCTCCTGTAGACCAGGGACTCTTACATTTTGCTGATTTTGTACACTTGACGTTGAAACAGTTTCTGCAACAGTTGAAGTACACTCGTCAACTTCAGAAGCACATTTATCACTTAGAACTGCTGATACAGAAAAATCAGACACCAAAGAACATACAGACAAAGTAGAGGTGGGAATGTTTTCCACATTTGTCTTACACTCAGGTACACTGTCCAACTCAGCGTCACATTCCACAGCAGTGTCATCAAATGCATCACTCTGATCAGCATTAGAGCTCTTCACAGACCCTATTTTGGTCACATCTGTGCCAGCATTAAGATCGAACACCCAGCGAGAGGTCCGATCATCACTCTGAGTTTGATCAACTTCATCACATGAGCCACAGACAGAGGAATCCACAACATCATCACCACCATCACTACCATCATTCCAAGCTGGCACCGGCAGGAAATTGACAGGCATCAATAGATTACGATGTACCGTCTTGGTACGACCCGTCCCAGGATTCCTTATCTGGTAAGTGTTCAGATCACCCCTCTTTCCCACAACAACATACACCACCTTTTCCCATCTGTCCGCTAACTTCTTTTTCCCACGTTCACCCTTATTCGCCAGGAGTACTCTGTCACCCAACTCAAGAGAATGACCTTTACCCTTCCGATCATAATACTCCGCTTGTTTTGCTTGTTGCCTTTTTGTATGCTCTTGTGCAATTACCATTGCTTCCCTTAAGTCTTTCTCAAGAGACTGAACATACTTGTGAACATTAACAGTCTCACTATGCAACATGACATTTTCAAACAGAACATCCACTGGTAATCTTGGTGTTCGGCCGAACATCAAGAGAAATGGTGGAAACCCAGTGGTCTCGTGTCTCGTACAATTGTACGCGAAAGTAAGAGTGTTCAACATCTGTGGCCACTTGACTTTAGATCTTGAAGGCAGCGAACGAATCATATCCCCTAGAGTACGATTAAATCTCTCTGTTTGTCCGTTATCCATGGGATGATATGGGGTTGTGTGCGATTTTCCCACACCCGACAATCTCAACAGTTCGACCATGAGTGAGCTCTCAAAGTTTGCACCCCTGTCGGAATGTATTCGACCCGGAAACCCATAAATACAGAAAAACTTGTTCCACAAGACACGTGCAACAGCTTCTGCAGTCTGGTTCGGACACACATAAGCACAAGCGAGCTTTGTGAAATGGTCAGTGACCACTAGCACATCCACCGTCTTGTTGTTAGAATCTTCCGCTGACCAAAAGTCAATACACACCATTTCAAGAGGGGCACTCGTGTGAATTGACACGAGTGGAGCCCTTGCCTCTGGCTCAGGCCTTTTACTCAAAATACACCTCTTACACTCATTAACGTATGTCTTTATGTCCTCTTCCATAGACTCCCAGAAGAATCGTTGCCTAGCCAACCATAGTGTGCGATGCTGACCCTGATGACCAGCGTTATCATGCACCCCCTTCAGAACAGTACCTCGAAGAGCTGTCGGCACCACAAACTGGTAAGTCTTTTTCTTAGACACTGGATTCTTAGAAACTCTGTACAAAACACCCAACCTTAAGGTAAGTTTACCCCATTGGCGCAGTATCTTAACAGTTCTTTTAGACTCAAACACTTTTTCTCTGCGAGACGGACGTCTTTCTCTTTCCACAAAGAACTTTACTCTGTCAATCGCAGGATCCGGACTCTGTTTCACCAGCAATTCATCATGGGTAAGACTAGGGAACTCACTCTGCTCTATATCCCCCAAACTCTCTAAATGCTGCACAAACGACATACTCCTAATGGCTGCACCATGCTCCCAGTCACAATGAGAATGAAGAACAGCTGACAAATCTTGGTGAGCGACTTTTCCAGTTAGGTGAGTGGACCCTACATTCACATTTCCACCTACATCTGTAGACTCCAACAGACCCTCTCCCTCTTCGCCATTCGGACGCTCACACGAAAAATGGAACATGTCTTGCACCCGCTCAACAGCGACAGACTCAGCCTCATGCAACAAAATATCATAAGGTGTCCTTGTCAATCTGTGCAAAATTCCCGAAGTCACAAACGGTACCCTGCTTAACGCATCTGCCACGACATTTTTCGGTCCAGGGATATACTGAATGTAAAAATCATAAGGCGCAAGCTTCGCTACCCACCGTTGTTCACACGCATCCAACTTGGGTTTTGTGAGGATGTACTTAAGTGGGTTATTATCAGTCCACACAGTAAACCTGTGTCCCCGCAGCCAATGGCTGAATTTATCACAAATAGCCCACTTCATTGACAAAAACTCAAGTCTATGTGCTGGATACTTTGACTGCGCATGATTCAAAGATTTTGACGCGAAAGCAATAGGCCTTGCCACAGCGCATCCCTCCTGAACCTGCGACAAAACAGCCCCTAGCCCACTAGTGGAGGCATCCACAGACAACAGAAACGGCTTAGAAAAATCTGGGTGCGCAAGCAAAACCTGACTCACCAAAGCAGACTTCAAACTCTCCAGAGCTGCTCTGCACTCATCAGTCCAATCCGCCGGAGAAAGTGTACGACTTCTTTTCAATCCTTTCACACCTCTTCCCTTTCTGGGTCTTTTTTGTCCTGTCAAAAGCTGAAACAAGGGTTTAGCCAACATAGAACAATTTTCTATGAAATGCTGATAGTACACCACCATACCTAAAAAGGATCTGATTTTCTTTGCTGATGGCGTAACACAATCACTCTCCATCAAATCTTTTTCAGATATACTCACAATGGCATCAATTTTTGCTGGATCACTGGCCAGCCCCTTTTCAGACACAATATGACCCAAGAATTTTACAGACTTCCTCAAAAACCTACACTTTGAAGGAGACAATTTCAAATTTTGGTCTTTTAGACGCCGAAACACCATCTCAAGCCTTTCCAAACTCTCTTCCTCAGACTTCCCGAAAACCAATAAATCATCTAAATAACAAAGAAGGCTCAAAAAGTTCTGGTCACCAAACACAGTCAGCATCATTCTCATAAATGTGGCTGGGCTGTTGCACAATCCCTGGGGTAATCGATTATATTCATGGAGCCCCAATTGTGAACAGAACGCCGTGAACCTCTTGTCATCTTCATGCAACGGGACGTTATAATACCCAGAGGTCAGATCCATGGTACTAAAGTACGCGTTCCCACCCAACGCTGCAAGGACATCTGCTTGGTGAGGAAGAGGATGAGCATCCTTCACCGTGCGAGCGTTTAACCATCGGAAATCAGTGCATATCCTTAAGTCACCATTTTTCTTCCACACTAAGACCAATGGAGACGCAAACTCACTGCTCGATTTCCTTATAATTTCCTTCTCCTCCATTTCGTCTAAGGTCTCTTTCAACTTCAAGTAATGGGCGGGAGAAAGACGTCGGTATGGAAGGCGAAAGGGCTTGTCATCTGTAACTCTGATACGATGACAAAACCCCTTTGCTTCACCACAGTCCAAACTGTGCCTGGAAAACACACACTCATATTTCTCGACTAGGTCAACAAGCTTGTTTTGCCAAAAGGATGACACCTCGCAATCTTTGACATTAAGATTGTTCAGTCCCAGGTCATCCAACCTGCTGTCACCTACTGAACCTTCTCCAGATGTAGAGTCTCTCACCGTTAGACTACCACACGATCTGTCAGAACATACCGCACCCGCATTTTGGCTAACCACCCAGTCAGTCGTTTGTTCGAGGTCCTCTAACGCAACACAAGGATACACATCAGCCACCTTCGCATTTTTCCTCAACAAAATTTCTGCATTGGTCGGGTTGATCATTTTTACTGGCAGCCAACCATCACCCCACAAAGGTGAAACAACCCTCCCAACCAGCACATTCCGATGCACGCAACGTGAAGTACTTGGTTCGATGACTACTGTGCTCCCTACGGACAGCACCGACCCTGGGGGCAAACGACCCCAAACAAGGTGTTCACTCTTTGGCTGGAGTGTCACAGCTGACCTCAGTCTCAGAGTACCCACCTTGTCGGGAATCAAATCACCCCTCCATCTCTCAATACAAGAAAGCATGCGCAAAAATTGGCTATTTTCTGATTGTATAGCCGTGTCTGGTCTATTTACCACCCTCCAAAACTGCTCTGTATGCTTCATCTGACTTATTAGAGGCTTCAAGACATTTGTGCCGAGTATAATTGGGTCTTTTTGACCCCTCACAATCAGAACCGGTACATTGAAACTGACCCCATAAACTTTAAGCTTCAGATTGCATACACCATCCGGGCTAGTTTGTTTTCCACCGCAACCCACCAGGACAATATCAGAAGAACTCAGGATATCCTGGTCCAGCACCCCAGCATCTCTGAGTTGAGGAACTACGTCCGTGCTCAGAGTAGTCGCCATCGAGCCACTGTCCAACATCCCCTGAAGCTCAACTTTGTCCTGCAATAACACACTTGCATAAAACAAACTGCTACTTTGGTCAACTTGCATGTTGTTCTGAAATACTACTGTTTTTGTTTTGCCAATGCTTTCACGGTAAAAGGAATAAACAGACTCAAGATCAGTCTCAGAGGAATTACTACACAGCCCCACCTCGTCCTCTGCCCGAAGGGAGCAGCCTAGTTTCCCTGAGACGTGACCTTGTCTTGCTGACCGGAGCCCACCCTTGACGTAGTTCTGTGACTGTCGCAGTTGTAGCTTGTGTGTCCAGCTGCAAAACACTTGAAACACAAGTTATACATTTTGCAATGAGCAGTCGTGCTATGTTCACTGCTGTGACACACTCTACATTCTCGAATCTTATTGCCCGTATGTTTAGGCCAGGGACCTCGCACAGACTGAGAGTTGCACACTAATGCTTTTTCAAGCAAAGACAAGACTTTGTCCAATGCGTTCTCATCAGTTACGCCCGCACCCTGTTCAGACTTAGAAGGCGAGATAGACACATCAACATCTGGTTCTGAGACAACCGTGGTGAATTGTTTGACCGCTTGATTTGTCAACTTCCGCTCTCTTAACAACTCGTCAAGCTGCTCTTGCACCTCAGATGCGTTCCATGACTGTACAGGTTTACTCTTGAAAACAAAAGCTAACTCTTTGTCTGGGCAATTACGAATGAACATAACTGCTACCTCTTTGCTCCTGTTATCCAGAGTCCTACCTTCCCATTTTAAACTTTGCTCAGCTACATCCGCTGCCTTGTTTAATCGTATCCAAAAATCCCAAGCGTTCTCTCTGGGATATGGTCTCACAGAATAGAAGTCAGCCAATGGAATACCCGAACTGCTCTGGTCCCCGAAGTGCTGCTTCAAAACAGAAAATACAGAATCAACAGTAGGAGCCGTTGAAACATTGCGCAGCCATACTCTCATTACATCTCTGGCCCGCCCCATAACTCTGTTCATTATCTCATCGACCATTTCAGAATCCTTCACCTCAAGTTTGTTCAAATATACCCTCATCATATCTTCCCATTCCATGATTGAGTATTTGTCCAAACTTTCTCCTCTAAAATGTGGTGGTGCTGCCACCTCAGCTTTCAGGATCAAGTTCATTTTTGAAGCATCAATGACAGTACTATTCGACTGGTCAGTCACCTGGCCACTGAAACCTTCTTGGAACCTCTTAGCGGATGGATAATTAGGAAATTCAGGCCTCATCATACTTTCTCTAATTGATTGCCCAATCTCACTACCAATTTGTTTTATGAGGTTACTCATCTGACCAGACATTTCTGACTCCTGTGGAGCGAACTCATAGTTACTGGCTGCAGCGATTGGACTACCCCGACTATCGATTCTTTCATAGGCAGAACCACTAATTGTTCTACCCCGGCCTGTGCTACAGTACTCCGGATCCTCAAACAGCTTAGTTTTGTCAGGCGTATCCAAAAGACTGCCCCGCCCTCTACCAGCTGTAAATGTATTGTCCCACCCCAAATCGCTGTGTCTAGCAGCCATTCCCCTCAGGTGTCAGAATACACTCTCAAAACACATAAATATTAACCAACCAAATCAATGGTAATGAACCAGTTTTAACTCAGAAAAAAAAATTTCAATTGTCCTTAGAAAAAGAGAGAAAGAAGAAACAAAAATTCACTTGTTTCTCAGTCCTCCAATCAAAGATCCAGCCAATTGATGATGCAAAGTACCTTCATCCACACAGTTCAGTCAAAAACAGGTAAGTTGGTGACACTCTTCAATGATCCAGCACGCTGCTTGCTTGATCCAGCTAAGTCACAACTCACCAGACCAACAGTCTGAACATGCGATCTCAGCGTTGAATTCACGTGACACACTTTATCAGCAGTCTCAGCAGTCTCCACCTAGACACAGCACAACCCGTCTGACATCCTGACGCCACCGAAGAAACAGCAACAGTTCACTGAAATCCCGTCTCTCCACCAGCACCCCACAGCTCCAGTCAGACTCGACGTCAGCAATCCCAGCGGTCGACAACGATCAACCAATCGCAGGGTCACGGCACCAGTTTTGTAGCGGTTGTTCCTCTGCGTTGTGTTATTTTGAATGTTTTAAAATAAAAGGATGTTCCACTCAAAGCTGTGTGATAAAACACATAAACAGACAGGCACTGTTAAACCGCAGCTCTTTTAACTGTACCTCTCCTCAAGAGACATTGCAGGAAAGAGGACAAACCTCCGATTGCACTGCTGTTTGAAGCTCGCTCCTACGCATGACGTCAGCCGACGTGCATACTGCGATGATTACCCTTAGTAAGAGCACACAAACTTCTTTCAAAATAAAATGCCCCAAAACAAATAATAAAAATAAATAAAAAAATAAATAAAATGGTTTATAATCTGGTGTAACAACATATCCCTGCTACACTTGCTTTGAACTGACAGAGTGTGTCTGCTTCCCGGACAATGTTAGGAAGACTGTTCAAAAGTTTTGGTGCTAAATAGGAGAAGGATCTACCGCCAGCAGTCGACTTTGATATTCTAGGTATTATCAACTGGCCGGAATTTTGAGATCGCAGTAACTGAAATGTGCTGTATGTTATCTCTCATTACAGGAGGCGAAGTGCTGGTTTTGCTGCACAAACAGTATTCTCTTCGATTCATAACATTAAGGTGGAACCAGTGTAGTCGCATGGACTATTTTAACGATGTCTTTACTACCTTTCTGGGCCTTGGAAGTGGTCATCAAATTGCTGTGGTCAGAGAGCTCTCAGATTTCATCAAAAATATCTTCATTTGTGTTCCGAAGATGAATGAAAGTCATGGGTGAGTAATTAATTACAGGATTTTCATTTTTGGGCGAACTAAACCTTTACAGTTTTTTACGATTGCTATGACAGATTTTTCAATACTTTTAACAATTTTCCAAAACTCTTAACACAGTTAGCACTACATCCGTCTGTGTAAGCTGGGGATATATTTGTGTTTCAGTTCACAATATAAGCAGCTGTCTACCTTGACTTTAGCCTGTAAGGTTAGGTTTAGAACATGGTGTTATCTGTTCTGGCATACAGTGTTAAAGCACTGGTAAATTTGGCAGTAAAAATCCATTGTTTTGGTCTTGTTTGAGCATGTGTGTAAAAGAAGTTCAAGCATTTTAAATTTGTGTTAATTGTATGCATTTTGTGTTAAAGCAACAAGAAATGTGTTAATAGTATAGCTTACACAGGCGGATGTAGTGCTAACTGTGTTAAGAGTTTTGGAAAATTGTTAAAACTATTAAAAAATCTGTCATAGCAATCGTAAAAAACTGTAAATGGCAGCTATATTGCATATTTTTGTTATCTTGTAGTAATGTCATTTTGCAAATAAAGTCTTTATTGCAGCAATTCTGTCTCTGTCTTCGTTTTTTCCATTATACATTGTGTAAAGCACTCTGAGATGGGTCTTTTTTTATTGAATTTCTGCAGCAAAAGACCTTAACCCCATCAAAACAAAAATGTAGAGAGGCTTCAAAAGAAACTGCAGTGCAAAACACAATCTATGATCAATATACTGTCTGTTGTATAAGGGCATACGTATAAAATAATGCAGTTTCTGTAATTCCATCTGATGATAGTGTTTTTTTTTTTTTGGTCATTGTGTTATGATTGACTAAATCTTCCTGTTGGATGAGAACACATGTTAGTGTTTTGAAAAATTATTTGATTTTGAGACATGTTTGCAGTGTTTTGGTAGACATGGTGTATTGTGTTAGTGTATTATTGTATTTTGAAAATTAGTGTTGGAGTTTAGTTTACAATGTGTGATTTTGAGCATGAAATTAACTGTTTTGCCAATTGTGTGTTGTAGGTGTGTTGTGTTGGTGCGTTAAGAGTTTAGGAAATTTGTTAAAAGTATTGAAACAAATGTCATAGCGATTGTAAAAAACTGTCATTTTCTTCCATAAGCATGACTGTACTGAAGCTCTGTGTCTGTTGCATTCAATTGCCTTGCAATCACCACTAGAGGGAGCTTTTGATCGATCTATGTTGGATGTTGGACTTAGGATTTCATTTGACAGACGTACTGTAGACAGTTTCTCTACTTTCTCTATCTCTGTTCTTTACTCAACACAAAGGTGTTATATTTTATTTTGCAAACGTCTTCTACATCTGTGTGACGCTTGCATTGTGAAATCACAGCAGGTCATAACAACAGATCAAATATTTTCCCTGCAGATGTGAGCAAGCTTATCCAAGGACACATTCGATCAGATTCCTACAAGATGAGGCGGAAGAACATACCTCTACTCTTGCTGGATTCTGTCATGACAGGACATTAATAATGGCACAACTGAATGCAGGGAGAAGTTGATCAGTATGTTTCAAATGAGTCAATTTTCCAAATGCATAAGATAGAATAGATCACATTCAGTACTGGTGAGAGCATTGTGTGTTTGATTGACAGCCCACTGTCATCAGTCACTGTCACTGTCCTTGTTTGCGTATGGTGATCGGGGCTGTGCTGGTGCTCAGAGTCGGCCAGCTCCCTTTGTCACAGAGGCACGTCTGAAGGGTGTGTCGGGTTTGTTCTGAAAGCACTAATACTGGGAGGAGCCGTTCACAATGGAGGAACTGTGAAACAGTTTGATTGTGCCTTAACGAATTCTGGCTTTATTACCATACTGTGTGTGTGTGTGTGTGTGTGTGTGTGTGTGTGTGTGTGTGTGTGTGTGTGTGTGTGTGTGTGTGTGTGTGTGAAAGAGAGAGTGTGTGTGTGTGTGTGTGTGAGAGAGAGAGAGAGAGAGAGAGAGAGAGTGTGTGTGTGTGTGTGTGCGTGTGTGTGACGTGTGTGAGAGAGAGAGAGTGTGTGTGCGCTTGTGTGTGTGTGACGTGTGAGAGAGTGAGAGAGAGTGTGTGTGTGTGTGTGTGTGAGAGAGAGAGAGAGAGAGAGAGAGTGTGTGTGTGTGCGTGTGTGTGACGTGTGTGAGAGAGAGAGAGTGTGTGTGCGCTTGTGTGTGTGTGACGTGTGAGAGAGTGAGAGTGTGTGTGTGTGTGTGTGTGTGTGTGTGTGTGTGTGTGTGTGTGAGAGCGTGTGTGTGTGTGTGTGTGTGTGTGTGTGTGTGTGAGAGTTAGTGTGTGCGTGCGTGTGTGAGAGAGTTTGTGTGCGCGTGTGCGTGAGTGTGTGTCTGTGTGTGTGTCGCAGTGGGTCACTGCAGTCTGACTGCAACCATATGCTCTGCATCAAACAAGTAAAAATAGTCACACAATGACTTGAACACAAGTGTTAATCACAGTGGCTTTACCAAAAGGTACACTGACCTATGGGAGGCCGTATGGGACGAAACACATTGAAAACTTGCGCTACACACTGAAACACTTGCGCTACACACTGAAACGCTTGCGCTACACACTGAAACGCTTGCGCTACACACTGAAACGCTTGCGCTACACACTGAAACGCTTGCGCTACACACTGAAACGCTTGCGATACACACTGAAACACTTGCGCTACACACTGAAACGCTTGCGCTACACACTGAAACGCTTGCGCTACACACTGAAACGCTTGCGCTACACACTGAAACGCTTGCGATACACACTGAAACGCTTGCGATACACACTGAAACACTTGTGCTACACACTGAAACACTTGCGCGTACATGTGAAACACTATATATGAGCATATTTATGAAAGACATATGGTTACATAGAAACTCTTTGCATATATCCTGTAATGGCCCACGTACTGTTGTACCTGCATTAAGACTGCACGTTTCAAACATTTGCGTGTGTGAGAGAGCACAAACATTTTTAGTGTGTCTGGAAGTCGTTTCATTGCAACTGGAAGTTTGGTTCATTTGGAAACAGAAGCACGGTTTATTTATCACTGTAAAGATGTACAATTCTTAGTTTCATTCATGATAGAAACATCTAGTCACTAGTGGAATATTGCTGCAATCTCCGGGACAAACTAACACTTAATAACATGAAATTTTAACAAAAGCCACTAGATTTCAAACATAGCCCACAATCAGACATCATTTCAATGTATTTATTTATTTTGTTTAGCTATAGAAAGTGTGAGTTTAGTCATCAAGTGTCATGCCATTTAAATGAATCAAACTTTTTTTTTTTTATGTAAGAAAAGGTCAAGAATAATTTGTAACCTTTGTCCAATTTCAATCTTGTCACAGCTCCCTGAAAACTATCAACAAAACGGACAACATCTACTATTCTTACTTTTGTCAGATATATTAATGACAGAGAAAACAACCTGTTCACAGTCCAAGTTAGAGGATTTCAAAAACAACATGGACTTTGGAATCCAAAACACTCAAGGTTTTGGAATGGAATAGAAGCTTGCCTTGAAAGCATTTGTTTATTTTGTTTAGTATCGCAATATCGCAAGTGTTTCAGTGTGTAGCGCAAGTGTTTCAGTGTGTAGCGCAAGCGTTTCAGTGTGTAGCGCAAGCGTTTCAGTGTGTAGCGCAAGCGTTTCAGTGTGTAGCACAAGCGTTTCAATGTGTTTCGTCCCATTCGGCCTCC
Source organism: Rutilus rutilus (assembly GCA_021464565.1). Lineage (NCBI taxonomy): Eukaryota > Metazoa > Chordata > Actinopteri > Cypriniformes > Leuciscidae > Rutilus > Rutilus rutilus. The sequence goes on from JAJAQA010000009.1 coordinate 5,656,494, forward strand.
CATACTGACCTTTGACCCTGAACCCTCAGTCACCACCTGACCTCTGCCCAGATCTTTCTCTACACATTCACACAAACAAACATGTTTGAATCGTGTAGTAAAGTGTGTCTGTCTGTATGTACACTAGCATTTACCGTTTTTTCCAATTGCTAACACACTTTTGCAAACTAGACTGGTGTCTAGTTGTGTGTCAACTAGGGTCAAAATGTGTGTAAAGCAGAAAATGTGTTTAGACTTTTGGAGACTTGAGAAGAGGTTTAACTGTGCTGTGCATGTCAGTTTAGTGTGTTAGCAATCGGAAAAAACTGTCAAATGTATGGGGTGTTTACAACCTGATCTGACAGGAAAATGCAGTGTAACTGTGTCATGATGTGAATCTCTGTGATGTGAATTTGTACAAAAACATACAACTGAGATTTTATGAATTTATACGAATTCAACAAAATGTAAAATAGTGAAGAACTGCCATGAGTTTGTGTTTATAATATACTATACACATACATTTGCATTTACAATGGGGTCTAAAATTAAAATGCATAATGACAGCAGCACCTGAGCGCCACAGATTTGTGTAAATCCCAATGATCATGTTATGCAGCATGATCTGAGAATGAATTAAATACACTGTGCAAAAAAAATAATAATAAAAAAAAAATTCGAAGTTGTTTCTATGTTGTTGTTGTTTTTTTGTTTTTTTTGTTTTTTTTTTTACTGCAAAGAGTTCACATGATCAATGCAACATTTGATTAGTGACCTAGAAATAGTGCAGAATATAAAATTCATATTCATTTTACAGCATAGCCTATAACTTTCCTTTCTAATAATGTCAGAATCCAAACACGCTTAATCTGTGTAAAATGTAAATAAATCCATACTGTGGTCTTAGCCTTCACTGTACTGATGAATGTCTTCATTCAGGTGTATGATGATAAGAGCATATCTCCTACAATGCCTCTCTCTCTCTCTCTCTGAGATGAAAGGACAGATAGGCTAATAATGAGGACGATTTCTCGCCATAAATGATTCATTCTGCATCGTTCTGGGAACACGGAGGATATCAGTGGGTGTTTCGGGGTCTCTCTGGACTCTTGAGTTATTCTGGGAGATAATTAGTGCCTGTATTTTGCCTGCACCGTCACGACGCACTCACACACACACACACACACACACTCTCGCTCGCTCGGGTGCGGCGGAACTTCACCTGCGGCGAGTCCCTCCCTCATCCAACATACACACACACACACACACACTGACTCACACACACACTCACTTCCGGACACGACTGTGCCAATCCAGTCCTCAGTGCTGGGTTTTATCATGCAGCTCGCGCAGATCCACCAGTTCACAGGACTAAAGGACTAAACTTTAATCCGCGCTCGTGGGAGAGACTCGTTCAGGATTCCTCACGCTCTGCCCGGTTTGAGTGACAAAGGCGATCCCGTGGGAAAATCACGCGCCTTCACAAAATGGATAAAGGAACGGGACGACTCCTTCGTCCAGTGATTTTGTTTTTTGCTCTTGGTAAGTTGACTAGTTCTTGATTAAGAAACGCGTGTTTGTATTTATTTAGTTTAACTTAGATAACAACAAAAAAAGTTAGACATGCAACTAATTTCCTCTGAATACAAGCTCGTTTTCATCATAAAATAGCCAATAGTAAGATAAACAACCATATGACGAGTTTAGTATAAACTCGGTTGTTTAATCTTACTATAGGCTATTTTATGATGAAAATGAGCTTGTTGTGTTTTAGATCGACCTCAAATTTAAATTATTATCGTCAAAAGATAGCAGAAGGTTTACAATGCTTCCTTATCGCTCTAGGTCTGTTAACCCAACAATGCAACATTAGTCTGTTAGTTAATGAGCTTGAGTTTCCTTTAGTCTGTAAGTTTGATGTAACGTGTGAATCCAGGTCTCAGTTGTTTAATATTGGCTACATGATCCATTAAGTGAAGTGATCCAGTGTTAGTTTGGGTGTAAATGTGTTTACTGCAGGCAGATAGAGTGAACCTGTTTTTCAAGCATCATGTTTAGAATATCAGTTGTTTTGCTTCAGGACTCAAAAGAGTCAAGTGCTAAAGTAGTTTACCATTCAAACATGGCCTTTAAATCAAACATTAAATGAATATTAGGCTACTATGAACCGTATGAGTCCAACAATATACGCTTCAAAGTGTATTAAATGTCAATTTTCATGCTCTCGACATACAATAATTCAGTTATTTATTCATTTTCAAATGGTTGTAGCCTCCATGAACATTGATCTCTGATATTTAGAATAAAATGAGTTTACATTGTCAAATAGACTACATGTGGTCCCTTCGTTCTTGAATATTTGGTTATGTGCTTGATTTGAGGATGAGGTAATGTTAGCATCTGCCTGAAAACTTCAACCACCTGACATGAATTTGTGCTAAAGGACTGTAAAGTTTTTCTGAATTCAGATCCGCATTCTAGAATACTGTGCCGATAAGTCTTTTGTGTTGTCTGATCTGGCTCGTTCCCTGGCTCACATTCATTATCATTCATAATCATTCATATAATCAGCTCTGATCCACTTTCACTGTGTCCTGCTTTAAATACTGAAGTAGCTTTTGACCTCAGTTGCTTGACAGCAGGTTTTATTGTACCATATATTTCTCTAGTGTCTACAATGTTTGTCTTCTGAGTCCTCCACCTAACGAGAACAACCGATCCCTCATGAGGAAACGAGTTGTTACATGTCATCTTCTCTCAGTTTTGGTTTCTGTCCCTCTGTTCTTCTCCTCTTCTGGTTTGTCTGTGGGTTTTTCTCCTGTGTAATGTCTTCGGCTGCCGTGCTGATGTAATTCCTCTCACAGCACTTAATTCCCAAACCCAATAAAATGTTAATATTCACCTTTAGTTGCGCCCACATGTTTTTATTCCAGTGCTTTGAACCTAATATGGTTATTTACAATGAACATTTCCATGAACAGACTCTTTGAGGTGTACTTTTAACAGATACACACACCTTGAAAATGAACAGTCTTTCTCTTTTGGGAAAACAGAGCAAAAATATTGATGACTCATCCTGCACTCGGGACTGATCATTTCCTCTGACATCACCACACTTTTTGTCTTCGTGGTTGCTTTTTTTGATTGACATGGTTTGGACAAACTTGACTGAATTTGGTTTTTATGACTTTAACCATGTTAATAAAATGTGTGTTTGAGCAGTTTTAACTGAAAGCAATATATCTTAAAATATTTCATTTTCATTGTTTTGTCTCAAGATGCACCAGTAATATTTTTTTTCTAAGGCACATTTATAAAAGCTATAAAGGTCTAATCCTGATTTAATCTAGGGTAAGTGTACCCATTAAGCCCACCAAAATCTAAGTCTAGTTTTTTTCATATATTGACATAGTTTATAAGAAAAATCATTTGTTTAAATGCAAGATTTATCTCTCATTTGAAAATGTATTATTTAGTTGATGTACATTTTAGAATAAAAAATTAAGGTAATTTAGGAATAAAGTCAGAAGTCTGACATGGGCTTTATTGGTACTTTGGCACCATTTAAGCCTGCATCATCATTGATTCACAAAATATAAAAATGAATTGATTTTAAAGTAGTAAAACATCAATATATTTATTCAGTGACAGGGAAGTATTAGATTAGAGCCCTGGGTGGGCTCGAAATCTTTCAATTTAAAGGAAAATTATATAAAATGATAAAGTATTATGAATACACAAAAAAACAATACATTTATCTCTTATCAGACATAATCTCAATGTAGTTAGTTACCAAAGAAATGGCTGAAAATTGCAGAAATATGTTGATTTCTGAAGAGAGTTTTGGGGTGACTCCGTGTGAGGTCCCCTGAGACAGCATGCACTTGGGTGGGGCTAACTCAACATTGCCAAATGGGATTGGTATGCAATAAAAGATGCCAGGGAGGTAACAAATCACTGGATTGGTTAAAATAATAAGCAGCATAAAATATTATTTTCTCTTTTTTTTTATTTGACTTCAGAGTTGAAAGTGGGCTTAAAGGGTACATGGGCTTTATGGGTACACTTACCCAGCCCTTTCTGTAAACCCAGGCCTAAATGATTTTTGATCTGAGGGCTTATAGCTTTTAAAAATGGCAAACTTTAAATTCAGAAATCTGAGGTAAAAGAAATAAAGTGGTTTCTTTTAAAGGGGTGGTATAAAGATGTAAAATAAGTCTCTGATGTCCCCAGAGTGTGTATGTGAAGTTTTAGCTCAAAATACCCCACAGATATTTTTATTTAGCATGTTAAAGTTAAAAACACACAGTTTTTGTGTCTGTTCCTTTAAATGCAAATGAGTTGCTGCACCCGGCACAGGGGGCGGAGCTTCAAGAGCTTGTGTCCTTTTACCTCACACACACATGCACTGGAAATTTCAAAAACGTTTAACCTTTTATGTTCAAACCGAAGTCAGAAAGATGGAGAGACTCAAGAAGTGACAACATGTAGAAGCAACAGGACATTTCTGAATGGTTAGTTGGTGAATTTATGTAGTTTGTAGTTATCTTCTAGTCATTGATTAGCATATTCTGTCATGATAATCTATACATCGTGTTCCCTGGGATTTATGTAAATTTTAGGGTTAGTGATGTCACTAACCCGAGAGGAAGCTCGTGTAGTCTCTACCAGCCGTTTGTTGTAGTCCTTAAAAAGCCATTTCTGTAAAAGCAAATATCTCCCTTTGCTTTGAACTTTGAGTGTTGTAACTTTGCAGATGTTGTTTATGATCAAACAGCAACATTACACACTAACTAAAGTTAGAAAAGTGAAATCATATTCAACCAGCCCTTTAACATAGATGTCACATTGACACTTTGGAATTGTTTTTATTAGGGATGCACCGATATGAAAATTGTCCGATACCGATAATTCCTTATATTTGAAAGCTAATCTAAATCCAAATTTTATATAATTATGTAATTTATATAATTGAGAGCCTGATTACAAAAAAAATGTCTCAGCATTAAAAGCCATGTCCCAAACACACAATTATAATGTTCTCATTATGATTATTTTGTAGCCTACAGTATATGACAGACACATGTTGCAATAAACTGTATTTTCCATTTTTGAAGTGATTCCAAACGTAATTCAAGCAATTCAAAACCATCATGGTGAACAGTGAACATCTGAAGTGTCTCAGCTGAAGGAAATAATCCATTATTTATTGGCTTTAATATATCGGACTAATTTTCTTATCAGGTCGATAATGACAACATTTAAAATGAACATTATCTGCAGATACCGATATCTGGCAGATATATTGTGGCCGTCTAATCTGTGTCAAAAACAACGCTAGAATTGCTCAAAATACGAAGTTCAGGCATTGCTCAGAGTAGCATAAGCCCGATAAGGGAGGATTAAAGGAAAAGGAAAGAATATATATATATTTTTTATATATATATTTTTTATATGAGGTTAAGTGCTCACGGAAGAGATGGGTTTTCATCTGTCTTTTGAATGTTGTCAGGGATTCTGCATTCCGGATGAGGGTGGGAGAGCGTTCCACCAGCATGGAACTGTGAATGAGAATGTTCTGGAAAGTGATTTTGTGGCTCTCTGTGATGGAACCACGAGACGTCGCTCGTTGACCGATCGTAGGCTTCTGGTTGGGATGTAGGCTCGTAGGAGTGAGTGAAAGTAGGAGGGAGCTGAGCCTGTGATAGATCTGTAAGCAAGCGTCAATGCCTTGAACTTGATGCGAGCAGCGAGTGGTAGCCAGTGCAGAGAGATGAACAGAGGAGTGACGTGGGCCCTTTTGGGCTCGTTGAAGACAAGACGAGCTGCAGCATTCTGAATCATTTGTAGAGATTTAGTTGCACATGATGGAAGTCCAGCCAGAAGAGCATTGCAGTAATCAAGCCTAGAGATGACCAGGGCCTGGACGAGGAGTTGTGTTGCAACTTAATTTGCAACTGCGAATTAGTTTTCTATACAAACATACATTGTGCCTAAATATAATTTTTTTCACCTAATAAAAACTGTTTTAAATATATGAGCTGAACAGGGCAGTGAAGGGAAAAAAAACAAGCAAAGTGTCTGTCATGCAAACAGTATTGTTTAAAAAGCATCCCAGGATGCTTTGCGTGGCTGGCGACTATATGCTGACAAAATATAGTTTTGTGATCACTTGCATTTATATCATAGTTTTGATGACTGTACTTGTATTCTATAATGTGTAGATGCACACTGATACTGTATACGTGATCATACTGTTCCCTCAGTGTTTCCCTGTATGTGATCTCTCGTGTCTTCTTGTCTCAGTGGCGTTCAGCGAGGGCCGTGTGGTGAAGGTACCGGTCAGTCCTCTGATGCATGTTGAGGGACAGGCCGTCTCCATCCGGTGCAATGTGTCCGACTACCAGGGGCCCCGGGACCAGGATTTCGAGTGGTCCATGATCCAGTCCGGTGATAAATTGCTCCATCTCGTCTCCACCTTTGACAATAGCTTCATGGACCCCACAGTGAGGGACCGGGTCAACAGCGGGGACATCAGTTATGAGAAGCTGGGCGATAATTCAGTGGAGCTCAGGTTCAAGAAGGTGCGAGCGACAGACAGCGGTGTGTATCGCTGCAGCACCCCGAGCACAGACTCCGTCATCAGCGGGAACTACCACGCCGATGTGGAGCTCAAAGGTGAGTCAAGCCTGCGTTTACCACACTCCTCTGGCTTTACCACACTCCTCTGGCTTTACCACACACCTCTGGCTTTACCACACACCTCTGGCTTTACCACACACCTCTGGCTTTACCACACACCTCTGGCTTTACCACACACCTCTGGCTTTACCACACACCTCTGGCTTTACCACACACCTCTGGCTTTACCACACTCCTCTGGCTTTACCACACACATCTGGCTTTACCACACACCTCTGGCTTTACCAGACTCCTCTGGCTTTACCACACACCTCTGGCTTTACCAGACTCCTCTGGCTTTACCACACACCTCTGGCTTTACCACACACCTCTGGCTTTACCACACACCTCTGGCTTTACCACCCTCCTCTGGCTTTACCACACACATCTGGCTTTACCACACACCTCTGGCTTTACCAGACTCCTCTGGCTTTACCACACACCTCTGGCTTTACCAGACTCCTCTGGCTTTACCACACACCTCTGGCTTTACCACACTCCTCTGGCTTTACCACACACCTCTGGCTTTACCACACACCTCTGGCTTTACCACACTCCTCTGGCTTTACCACACACATCTGGCTTTACCACACACCTCTGGCTTTACCAGACTCCTCTGGCTTTACCACACACCTCTGGCTTTACCAGACTCCTCTGGCTTTACCACACACCTCTGGCTTTACCACACTCCTCTGGCTTTACCACACACCTCTGGCTTTACCACACACCTCTGGCTTTACCACACACCTCTGGCTTTACCACACACCTCTGGCTTTACCACACACCTCTGGCTTTACCACACACCTCTGGCTTTACCACACACCTCTGGCTTTACCACACACCTCTGGCTTTACCACACTCCTCTGGCTTTACCACACACATCTGGCTTTACCACACACCTCTGGCTTTACCAGACTCCTCTGGCTTTACCACACACCTCTGGCTTTACCAGACTCCTCTGGCTTTACCACACACCTCTGGCTTTACCACACTCCTCTGGCTTTACCACACACATCTGGCTTTACCACACTCCTCTGGCTTTACCACACTCCTCTGGCTTTACCACACACATCTGGCTTTACCACACACATCTGGCTTTACCACACACCTCTGGCTTTACCACACTCCTCTGGCTTTACCACACTCCTCTGGCTTTACCACACTCCTCTGGCTTTACCACACACCTCTGGCTTTACCACACTCCTCTGGCTTTACCACACTCCTCTGGCTTTACCACACACATCTGGCTTTACCACACACATCTGGCTTTACCACACACCTCTGGCTTTACCACACTCCTCTGGCTTTACCACACACATCTGGCTTTACCACACTCCTCTGGCTTTACCACACTCCTCTGGCTTTACCACACACATCTGGCTTTACCACACACATCTGGCTTTACCACACACCTCTGGCTTTACCACACTCCTCTGGCTTTACCACACACATCTGGCTTTACCACACTCCTCTGGCTTTACCACACACATCTGGCTTTACCACACACATCTGGCTTTACCACACACCTCTGGCTTTACCACACTCCTCTGGCTTTACCACACACATCTGGCTTTACCAGACTCCTCTGAGTTCATACTGGCGGTGTGAACGAAACCAGGAAAATGTTCCTAAGGGAACCATTAGTTCTCGGGGATCCACCCTGGTGGCGAGTTCCCATAACTGAGTTCCTAAAACTACCCGGAGCGAAAGCCCCTTTGTAAGCTTGTGCGGGACTAGAAAAGCAGGTTCATTTATTCATATTACGCTCCATCGAGTAACAGTCCCGCTCCACCTGCCAGACCAAACTGAAATCATTTATTTCTTTATAATAAAAATGTTGCAACGACTTTAGAATATACAAAGAGAAAATGTATACACTTGTATATCGACTGCTATTTCGGCATTTGGAGATTCAGTCAATAACTCAGAAGTGCTCGTACTGCCAAAACCTGTCCATTTGTGAACAGGGTAAACATTAGTATCGCAACGGTTCGTTTAGATTCTGTGTTTTAAGTTATTCAAAGTAATATGTTTTTATTTGTTATAGTAAATTTGAGTTGTATACAGAGCCCGTCTACGGAGAGCCTGTCCACTCCCTATTAAGCCCTATTGTACCGAATTTTGGTTGTAGTACCACCAGAGTTCCACTGGGGGCGCTCGCCATGAGTGCAAAATGAATGGGAGTCAATGGGGCTAGACGGCTAAATTAGTCTCTTTCACCCGATTGCCGTTGAGAAATCTCAGATGTGATTGTAGATTTTTTAAGTTCAACATGGGTTTTAGGTCGAAAGTTGAATGAATGAGTACTTATGTCGTTTTGATTTCTTACAGGTTGAGTTGTTGTTGCCCATAACACGCTAGCATTCTGCTAATGACGTCAGCATTCTGACGTCATTGACATTTTGAAAGACTTTTTTAAAGCAAATAAGTGACTCTAAAAAATCTAACACCCAGCAATGTGTAATTTCTTTGCATCTCCTTTCGAATACAACATTCAAATTACTAGACAAAAAATTATATCCTGAGAAAAGTGGATTTTGAGGGGTATACCGCCATTGACCTCCATTCATTCTGCACTCGTCCTGTGAGCGCCCTCATATGGAATCAGAGTGGAACTGCAACCAGTTCAGAAGCCGGAAGTGTAGTGAGAGTGAAACTTCTCGCCATATTAGACATTCTCTGGTTGTATATCAGCTGCCTGTGCTCTAGAAGTCTGTGTTGGCACTAACAAGCCCTTATAGGTCGACTGATTGGAACAATATAGGGATAACTTATCTAATGCGGATGTAAATTAAACAGCAGAGGTGTATCCTAACCGCCTAACATAAACCAAACCAAACTGAGTTGATCAAAGTAGAAAGCTGAAATGATTAGTCCAGGTTTAAGAACCCAAGTGCAGTCTATTTACAAATAACCAAACCGTGATCAAACATAAAACAATGGAATGAACTCATGGACTAGACTAGAGCGCTCGCCAAAAGTGGTTACACTTACAATACTTGAAACAATGAACCAATGACAACACAGAAGACATGGCGGGATCACATGACTAAAACAGGGGATCACATGACAGACATGAACCAAGAACATGAAACAAAAGCAGGCTAATCCTATATGAGAAATATCTGTTTCCCCCTTTCCCCAGTGGAGCAGTTTATTGAACCCTTAAACAAACAAAACAAGTTTGCATATGTGTTTGAGTATCATAGTTAGTACATATGAACAAATATCAGGCTTTTATGGGTCATGTCATATAATATATAGAATATAGAGGAAAAAAACAGGCCCAAACTGAGCAACGATATGCAATTTTGTGCTGATAAACCTGTTTATATGGATAAAAAGTAAGATAAAAGTCTGATGCAGTTGGGTTGCAAAGTTTCCAGACACTTTCCAGAACTTTCCCGGATTGTTTGGAAACTTTTGGAAATTTTCATCCCCAATGCAACCCTAGATGCTTGTCATGCTAAATCAATAAGATCTTCATTACAGTACAGCTTATACTGACACAAAATCACTCTATAGCTGCCAATAATGTGTTAGTAATATGATATTTAATGCTTAGTTTTATGATCAAAGCTCTCTAGTTTTAAAACAATGCAATGCCATACAGTAATGATTGAGAGATGGACAAATAAACCTTCCTCTAAAGCCTGATGGTCATATTTGATCTCATAAATGATGGATAATCAAGTAAAGCTGCTTCAGTAAGTGTTCATCTTGAAATATTACTAACAATATCAAAGTTATTCTAGCGTTTCCTTGATAAAATCAGAGCAGATTTGACACAGAAAGACTCGTGAGGCTCGAGCTGAAGGAGGACGTTTGTACAGTTATACTGAAGAGCTTTACTGGGCAAAACAGTGTGATCTATCAGTCAGAGACAGAAGAACTGGAGGACGACAGCTTCTTTAGCATTTAGACGCCTTAGACATGTGTGTATCAAATAAGATACAGTAGTCTTCATAGGGTTGATCTCAATGAATCGCAAAATGTGAAATGACTGATATTTGCCTATTCCGTAAATTCCATTAAATTTGTGTTAAATAACCAGTTTCATTTGATCTCATGAACTACATTTTTTCAGTGTTAAATATTCAAGCTGAAGATGATGAACAGATGACGTTGAGACGACAGTTTTGATGATTGAGATCATTGAGAGTCCTGTAGCTTGTCAGATACTGTAGGCTTTACATGTTTAAACTAGAAGTGTAAAGGAATGCGATTCGCTGCGAGGCTTGAAGTGTCACAGAAATACAAAGACTTACTCTTTGTTCTGCTGAATAGAGTGAAAGTCTGTGGAGCTCTGAAGCTTCTTTTAAGATGATGTGCTGATTTTATCACTCCTTTCCACCCTAAAATCAAATAAAACAAAGCTTTATTTACTCGCTCACTTTGCTGTAACTTGCTGTAACTATTTTCAACAGTTTGACACTGTAATAGTACAATAAAATAGTCAATATTAACTTCTACATCCTGAAGCCACTTGATAGCCTTGTGTGATGATTACTGATTAAAGATCTTCCCCATACGTCTGACTGATACTGCGTTATCTGTAGGTTTTCTGGGTCAGTGAATGACATAATCGTCACGTCTAAGTGAACATCCCCTTTCATTTGTAGATTTAGAGATAGAGAAGAGCGTTAAGGACGCCGTCACCATCAGGAATTTCCCTAAAACTTTAACTAAAAGAGACGATGACACTGGCAGACACAGAGCGTGAGAGAGGTCAAGGGTCAAGCGCTAACCGCCTCTTAGCAAGCAGCTCTTTCAGCCTGTGCTGAGGTGCTAGTAACCGCAGTTTAGCAGAACAATGTAAACTTGAGTCGAAAGTGTGAGGAAACGAGTGACATTAACCGAAAGTGTCCAGTCTGTTGATCATGTGATGATGAGTTTAGGAGATCAGAATGAAAGTCTTCTTGTTTCTGTATGTTAATGAGGAGGACGTTCAGAGTGACGAGAGACCTGGCAGCTAAGTGTGAGTTATGTGTTTCAGTGTTCATCTGAAGAGAGGCAGTTCTCCATTCACATGTAAAAGGAACAATAAATTTAATTTTTCTGATAATTTTCTTGAAGATAATTGTTTTGGCCTGAAAGAAGTTGAGATTCTGCTCATCAAGGCTGCATTTATTTCAACAAATATGGAGTAAAAACAGTAAAACTGTGAAATATTATTACCATTTAAAATAACTTGAAATGCCTCTATTTTCTATGTGAATATACAGTAAAGTGTAATTTATTCCTGTGATCAAAGCTGAATGTTCAGCATCATTACTCCAGTCTTCAGTGTCACATGATCCTTCACAAATCAGTCTAATATGAGGATTTGCTGCTCAAGAAACAGTGTAATCTCAGATGTATGTTTTTCCTTCATCATATCCCAGTAATGTTGTATTAGTGCTGATTCCAGCTGTCTTGTTACAGGTGAAGTGTGTTATTTCTGCAGCACCACTGGCAACAAACCAAATTACAATTTTGAGGAGCCAGACAGGGTCGAAAATAACATGTTCTAAGCCAGAAATGTTAGACTTGTGTGTGATTATCTGTTTGTCCTAGCAATGGCAGACAGGTGGTGTATTGAAAACAATATTTGTGCAAGGCTGGTGACGTGGAAATCACACACTTCACCTTTAAAAACGCACTTCTCCTCCCCCGCCTGTGCAGTGTGTAAGTTTTAGCGACCCAACAGAAGTTACGATGGCCGACAGGAAGTGATGTCGTCGTCTGAGACAGCAGAGAGTAGCCAGTTAAGCAATGAGGTTCTTTACAAAGATAAATGAGGAAATTAGGTTTACTTAATTATTCAGTAAAACGATGTTATTGCGAATATTATTGTTACGTGTTCATCACTGTATCAGTGTTTTATCCGCTGACTTTAGCTGAAGCTTCTTTACGTGAAGAACAACACAGTGACGAAACGCGTTTGTCCGCTCAGGGCTCCTGTAGAAACATGTGGATGTAAGCGGACCCGCGGTGTGTGTGTAGATAGAAATGCTCATTCTAAGCTAATAAAAACACAACGGTTCATTAAGTAAGCTCTTTATACACCACTGAACACATAGTTATGTATATGATATAGCATTTCTGTAACAGAACCTCCTAAATATTACACAACGCACCTTTTAAAGTGTCCTCTGTTGTGTGCAGTGATCGGGGACAGTCTGAAGGTTTCTCCAGCCACTCCCAAGTCCACGGTGTCCGAGGGAGAGTCAGTGGAGCTTCAGTGCAACATGACGCGGGGCTTCACAGAGCACACCTTCCTCTCCGTGTCCTGGTCCCTCAAGAAAGAGAGCGGACTGTTGGAGGACATCATGACTTTCGGGCCGGATGATAAGATCAAAGTAGGGAGCAACTACATTCAGCGTTACACAGACGGGGGGCTTCGCTTGGACCTTCGAGGAGGGGGATTTTACGGACTAGTCCTGAAGAGTGCGAAGCCGTCAGACCAAGGGGAGTATGCGTGTTCGGCCCAGGAGTGGGTGAGGCAGGGAGAAGGAGGACGAAACTGGAGGAAGATTCAGGAGAAGTCTGAGGTGATGGGGAAGGTCGTGGTTACGCCCACAGGTGAGTCCTGTCTCATTCTCTTCTCAGGCTGTAGTGTGTGTGACTATGATTATGGGACTTGTTCAATGAAACATTGGGAAACTGATGAGTCCCTGCGTCATGATTATGAGGTTCTGAGTACGAAATATGATTGTTCTCCATTTTTGATGACTAGAGATACTGAAGATGTGATGACATTTCCAGAAAGAAATGGCTAATTATAATTTTTTCAGTGGTCTTGGTTCATAAAGTCCCCCTGTAGTTAATAATTATATCCTTTAAAACTCATCTTTGATCACCAAAATTACATATTTAAACGTTTTTTCTTGACTGTAACTCGACACCCTTGCCTCATTTACTATATGTGGTTCTATGAATATGCAAATGAGCCCCGCCTCCACTCACTCACTCAGCTCAGAGATCCACTGGTTGACGATCACACGTTGATCTGATTGGTTACAAGGTAGTTTGTGACATCAGAAACACCAGCGATTTCACTGGTCTTTGGTTCACTGCAGTTTTAAGGAGAAAATACTTTTTTATGAATTTACACATGGTTTGTCTTAAAGCAAACTTATCCAAAAAGTAACAGTAATCATACAAAAAAAAAAATTGGAAAGATAAAACACTGTCAAAACACTAAATAGATGTTTTAACCCTTAATCCTGTAACTCTACACATCATCATAATTGCCCATTATTGGACCAAACACTAAATTAAACCATGCAAGTGCAAGGCATTATGGGTATTCACCCTCTTTCTTCATTTAAATGAAGACTAGCTGTGATGGTTATAGTGGTTTTAACTGTTCAAAAGGTTCGGGCTCAAACTGAGCTGCTCAATGTTCGACCGTCACCACTAAGAAGTTCTCACTATTGAAATGTGCACATTGCTGCTCATACTAAATTACATAAATGATGACTTTATTTCCTTTTTAAACATCAGATAGTTCCTTTAAAATAGAGTATGCTAGAAGAGAGACACAGCACAACCTCACTCAATATCAACATGAGACCTTTTAAAACATTGTGTTTGTTGTTTCTAATTAACAACATAAAGCTCAGGGCCCGTATTCACAAAGCATTTTATCTTACCACTAGGAGTACTCCTAAATCACACTAAAAGATTTTAGCTAGGAGTTTTCTCTTAAAAGTTATTCACAACGCCTTTCAGACCTACTCTTAGTAAAGAAAAATGACAACTCCTAAACTAAGAGTGAGTCTTCGTTGCTATGGATGACGTCATTACTCATGCACGAGCTTGACTGAAGTGACCACCTTGATTGGCTGATGATTGCAACGCGGGAATGATTCCAAACCCCTCCCCTACGATGATGATTGACAGGTGACAGGTCTGAGAATGCGTGCGCTACACAAGTAGTGCGAAGGACGGAAGATGATGAATAACTGAATAAATAGCCTAAAAATGAATAAAGAGTAAGGCAAAACAAATAGCCTAGTAGCCTAATGAAACATATGGATTGATGCAACAATTGTGAAATGCCACAAAAAGCGGTTTGTGAATAGGTCTTAGTGAGTTAGGAGTCCTCTCGACTTCTTTTAAGCTGTCCCAGGCTTAGGTGCTACTTTTAGGGCTAAAATGCTTCGTGAATTACTCTTAGTCAAAAAAATTAAGAGTCCTAAAGTTACGAGTGACACGCCCATTATTTTTAGGAGTTGCTCCTAAATTTGCCAGTTAGGAGCTACTTTTAGCCTTAAAATTCTTTGTGAATACGGCCCCAGATCTTTGCACTCGGCCGTGTGTGTTTTGTGTGCGATATGCGTTCGACAGCCAGTGAGCGTACGGTAGACTCGCCGTCTGAGACCGAGATCATAGCAGTTGTCTGGGTTACACAAACTGCTACTTTAACTCTTTTTAATTTATGCTGGGATTTGTAAGTGAAATGATCGCCTGCAGCAGACATCAGACTGGGGACAATGGCGCTTTCTGAGTCCCTGTTATTACGAAGCATTATGAACAATGATACCGAAGTCGAAGGGATTTCTAGACTGTAGCTGTGACCTTTTATTAAAGCCCTCCTGCCTATCCGAGCTCTTTCATGAGGCTCTCGCTTCAGTAAAGTGCTCATTTAATCTGAAGTTATAAAGAGGCCTACAGAAATTGGCAATGACTAATCATATTCAGAGTCAGATTGTCTAAGGATGCCCAGAATATTGCACCAAAAAGTACAGTTAATGTACCATTAAAGCAATGCATACTCGTACCCGAGTCTTCTGAGGTCATGTGTGTATATATATATTGTTCTGTATCTGTATTCCCATTCATTATCACGAGCACGTTCAGATGGCCTCATTCTTCTGGCGTGTCGATCACAGCATCTTAGATTTGGCTAGATACACTTCGCTGACAACACCACATGCATGGAAAGCAAACTGAGAGAGAACTTTTAGATGATAGTTGCTGGCTTAAGTTTTTTAATCTCACAGGATCAGAAACTCCCTCAGGGAACAGAAAGTCCCAAACACTTCCAGACGAGCAAACTTTCTCCCAGCAGCATACTCTACTTGATGAGGTTCGATTCCCAGGGAAAGCAAGAACTGATAAGAATGTAAACGCGTACCTTGAAGTGCAGTGCGTCTGCCGAATGCATGAGTGTACTGTAACTGTACCCTACATCACCTCTAAACTATGTAATGTTACTAGATGTCGAGAGCAGGCAGTTATAACAGTGGTGTGTGTGTGTTTGCCGTTGGCCCTGATGTTATCTCGGTTCCCGACCCTCTCACCGGCCTCCAGACGTGTGTGTGTGTGTGTGTGTGTGAGCGATGTTTGAGTTTACCAGGCAAACAGAGTCTCTGCTGCTCCATCTCAGTCGACTACACTTCACCCTTCACACATGAGCAGATCTCGGTCACACTGCTTTAGAAAGCTGGATTTCATAATACAAAAACAAGTTTATTGACTTGTTTTAAAGACTTCTGCATCACACACACTTCCGGTCAAAAGCTTGGAATAGTTAAGTCTCTTCTGTTCACCAAGGGTGCATTTATCTGTTTCCTATGTGAATATAAGTCATTTATTCCTGTGATCAAAGCTGAATGTTCAGCATCATTACTCCAGTCTTCAGAGTCACATGATCCTTCACAAATCACTCTAATATGAGGATTTGATGCTCAAGAAACATGTATGATTATTAATATATTGTGCTGCTTAAGATTTAATACCTTTATTCAGCAAGGATGCATTAAACTGATCAAAATACATTTTATAATGTTGCAAAAGATCATATTTCCCAGAAATGCTGTTGTTTTGAACTTTCTTATCAAAGCATCTGGAAAAATAAAATGCATCATAGTTTCCACAGAAATATGAAGCAGCACAAGTGTTTTCAGCACTGATAATAATCATAACTGTTTCTTGAGCATCAAATCATCATATTAGAGTGATTTCTGAAGGATCATGTGACACTGAAGACTGGAGTAATGATGCTGAACATTCAGCTTTGATCACAGGAATAAATTACACTTTACTAGATGAAGAGTTCAGACGCAAGTGCCATCTGCTGAATTAACTGAATTAAGTTAAATAATTTCACTTAAATGACAATTAAGTCATTTGCATTGCCATTTAAGTGAAATTATTGAACTTAAATATACGAGCTTGATAAAAATGATCATTCTAGAAGAACATTTCAGATGACACTTAGAGGCTTTTGCATCTGAACTCTTCATATATTCACATAGAAAACAGCTGATTTAAATAGCAGTAATATTTCACAGTTTTACTGTATTCTTTATCTAATAAATGCAGCCTTGGTGAGCATAAAAGACTCCTTTCAAAAACACTAAAAACGCTTCATAATTATTCCCAGCTTCTGTCTGACAGTGTAACAGTGACTCTGTTTTGTTCAGTCCGGTGTTGGAGAAGTTTATCAGTGCATGTCTGATCATAGTTCACTCTCAGCGAGGTGATAATACTAATCTGGAATCTGCTGTTAGTCTGTGAATGATTGATCTGGCCTTTTCCTGCTGGACTGGACTGACAGGGATATGCCCTTTTATAAGGCTTTACAGTGTCAAAATGATGGAAAGAGAAGCAAAACATTTCTTGTTTAACTTTATGTAAAGTAGGGCTGGACCGTAGAGCTGACAAATGGACTCGATCTTTTGTTTTCATTGAGACTTCACATATTTTATATTTAATGTGTATGTTCTGATGCGCTGACTTAAGTTTTACCAGTTTTTTAATCAACTTTTTAATTTGATAAACGACCTTGTGTTGTGTCAAAGTAGTGAAACGTACAACACGAGGCAATGGAAAATGGCATGCAAATAGTCACACCGGAGGATATTTCAAGCTATTATTAAGCTGTTTTGACACCGTTTCCAATAGTTACATTTACATTTATTTGTTGCTTTTATCCAAAGCAATGAGGACGATCACGGAGAATAAGAGCAAACCATATCCGCAGTCCATAAAGTGTGCGCTAGTACACACGCAGACAGTAGATATAGACAGATGTGCATTAGTTAAGTGCTTCAAGGGAACATTAATAAGCATAAATTAGCAATTATTCTTTCTTTCTGTCATGTGGAGGCGTCACACCCCAAGAACGAATGCATTTTAATTAATAGTAGCTTTCCTGAGCTTCTCCTGTTGGGATCATTTTCAGGGATTCCAAATAGATTGTTCAAGTACATTTTCACTCCACATGACTCAATGATTACTACTTGTATACTAATTATTATTGAGTCATACCCTAATTATCTAATTGGATCACACAAATACTGTATTTAAATAATAAAATGTCAATCACACCACAGGACCAGATGTTCTACCGTGACATGAAATATACCCTGATGTGATATTTTGCATGAATGGACCGTAATTGAGAGAGAAACACGTTTCTTGACGAGATATGTTGTATTAAAGCCTCGTTTCTGGGGAATGTTCCTCCGTCTCTCATACTAAAGGCTCACTGTGAAACATCACAGCTCATGTAACTGTCCTGTTTGTGTGGAGTCTTCAGGCCGCCGGTTGCGTGCTCGTTCTGCCGCTGGTGAGAGAAGAATCATGTCAAGGATCTCTGTGCAACATGCAGCTTTGTTTTTGAAGTCTCGTCTCCCTCAATGTTAAATGTTAATCAGTGTTTTGCATATTCTAACGGCGCTGTGAATTCAGCTCGGGGAATTTCCATGTTCAGGATATTCAAAGCGTTGCCACATCGTGCTTCTGAACGCAGTCAGACCTCGTAGTCAGAGCTCGCTGGTCTTATGATCGTGGTTACAGTGTGTTTCTGAGGACACAGCAGTGCTAGAGCAAGTGCATGGCTGTTATACAGTGGGATGTGGGTCAGGGTAAGATAAGAAGCAGAGAAACTGGTTCAGAGGCTAATTTTATCACTTCAGGTCTTTTGTCTTTATTAGAACAGTACTTACAATAGAGAACCGCATAAAGTGTTTCTTAAACATGCTAACAGGTGTCTCTTCTCAAAGCACACAACAGCTGAGACAGTGACTCCAGTGAGCGTGCGCGTGTGTGTGTGTGTGTGTGTGAGAGAGAGCTTACCATAGCTTGAACAATGACAGCTGAAAATGGAGAGAATGTGCACCCTTGCCCTTCCCTTCTCACCCAGAGCAAAGCTAATAAAACTAGGTCGACTAGCTAGCATACCTCTACAGCCTGGGTGATGTGGCCTGTACCTAAAACAATTATATCGCAGTGTTTTTCATGCTTTTAATATATTTTTGATGTCAAATGGGCGATTTAGTTTTTCAAACATTCATGTCTTCTCTTGAATACTGAAAAAATACTGTAAAAACAGTGAAATATTATTACAATGCAAATCAGCTGTTTTCTATGTGAATATACAGTAAAGTGTATTTTATTCCTGTGATCAAAGCTGAATGTTCAGCATCATTACTCCAGTCTTCAGTGTCACATGATCCTTCAGAAATCACTCTAATATGATGATTTGATGCTCAAGAAACAGTTATGATGATTATCAGCGTTGACAACACTCGTGCTGCTTCATATTTCTGAGGAAACGGTCATATATATTTTTTTTTTCAGGATTCTTTAGTGAATAAGAAAGTTCAAAAGAACAACATTTATTGGAAATAGAAATCTTTAGTGACATCATAAATGTCTTTACTGACACTTTTGATCAATTTTAATGCATGCATGATGAATAAAAGTATTAATCTCTTTAATAAAAATGCAGTAATAATTTTGAGTGATGGCTCAAATGAACCACTAGCTCCTTTCACACAATACAGTCTCTACTGTGTGAACAGGACTTTCCAAACATACTGGTAAATCATTTTCCGGCATTAAAACATCATTATTGTTTTAAATTCATATGCATTCATCAAATTAAATTCAAAATCGTTCATCAAAATAACCTCTCCTCCATCTTGCATCGACGTCTGGGGAGTGTTTCTTGAGTGAGAAGCCTCAGATATACGTCACAGTAGGGAAGAAAAGACGATCACTACTGTCGTTCATAACTTTGCTTTGGTTGTTTGAACAGTGGTTTGAGGAGGTGGGACTTTCTGACCAATGGCACATTTGAAGGGAGGGAAATATATCTGAAAATGTATAGCTGTAGATGTAGGAGAATGCCTGTGGCTGGTTCTGTGTGACTGATTGTGTTTATTTGCCTTCCCTCTCCCGCAGATCTGCAGTTCAAGGTGACCCTCACGGCCTCCCTGAACCCCCAGGCCTCCAGTGAACCCACTGAACTGCTCTGTCAGGTGGTCGACCTCCTCCACCTTCAAGATGGCCGCCTGGCCGTGACCTGGTCATACTCCACAAACACACCAGGAGACGTATCCCAGAAGAAGATCATAATAGCCTTCCTGAATGAGCAAGGAGCTCTGATCCCCGGGAACGAGTACCTGCCGAGACTGGACAGCGGAGACATAGCAGTGACCAGGAAAGAGTCTAACGTCTTCGTTCTGCGAATGCTTCAGACTCGAGACGCAGACATGGGCTCCTATTCCTGCGCGGTGAGCGCATGGATGCCCACCCGGCAAGCTGGATGGGAAAAAGCCAAGGAGGTCCAGTCCACTCCTGTTTCTGTTCAATGGACACCACAGAGTAAGCACTAAATCCCTTCCTTTTATTGTTTATTACATTGGGGTGTTACAATATAGCGCAATACAAACATGCAACAGTATGTATCGTGGCTAGTGACAATCTGTATTGTGGAGTTCACCCAAAATGAAAAATTCTGTGTGAGGAAATTTTTAGTTTAGGAGTTTTAGTGTCAGTACTACATTAAACTACTTTTGAATATCATGTATAATAATGCAGTGGGGGGATATTTGGGGGTCCTGATAATGCCAAATATCTTATGCTACCAGTAGAAAGTGGCCTACATTATTTTAAATATATCTAGTCATGACAGAGTGTAAGCTTATTCATCTACAATAATTCTGTTTTCAGCTTCAGAATCATGAATATTGTTATTCTCCATTGGTTTATCAGCTCTAAGCCTATTCATTTACAATGTAATACCAAATTTAGCATTTTAATCAACAGTTCATTTTTTGTTAAAGGGGTCATATAATGCCATTTTTGTACAAGCTAATATGATTCTTTAGGGTCTAAATTAAAAGTTTGTAATACACTTTAATTAAAAATTCTCATTAGTATTGTAAGAAAACACTCATTTTACCTGGTCAAAAACAGCTCTGTTTTCAGCACGCCGTTTAAGTGCATGTGTCTTTAAATGATAATGAGCTTTGCTGACCCCGCCCCTCTGTTCTGTGGGTACACCGTTTGTAATAATAACACAATAACCATAACGCGTTGTTCGTTATAAACGTGGGATTATGAATTATATTGAGAACGTTGTACATAGAAAACATGCCGTAATGTACCCTGAGTGTAAACAGCCGCATTCATCATGAAGTGTGCAAGCGATTTGCAAAGATTAATATAAATATTAATATAAAGGTTAATAAAACGTTACACTCACTTCTTCTTCTGGAGGTGCAGCAGGAACACGAATAGTTGGTACCGATCCTTTTTTCAGGAGCAGCTTCTTAGCAAAAACAGCTTTACTGGCCCTCGTTTATAAAGCAGTCTGGTGTGTGAAATGATTCACGCACACATGAAAGCACTAACGTTGATCGTGGGGAATATTCCCTTCGAAAACAAACTCAGCCACTGCGTCTTCAGCGGTTCGGATTTAGGAACATCAAAATGTCTGCTGTGTTCCTTATTACACCCAAGAACAGAACACCACAATCGCTTAGACGCCATTCTGCTCATAGACAGTGCTCCAGCGTATCAACAATGACGCGCCGGTCCGTGCGGAATATGATGACAGCTCGCTCACGAGCGAGGGCGGGTCTGTGTTGAAACTCTGCTGTCAATCAACAATCGTGGGAGGGGCGTCAGATCTTGTGACGTCACAAAATCGAACGGCTTGATTTGAGATGGGGGGGAAACATATAAGGAGATTTAAAAATAAAACACTGGATGGATTTTTATCATTTAATGATGGTTGTGTACAGGCACTGCCAACACACATTTCAGTACAATCAACTTGTAAAAGTGCATGTACCATTATATGACCCCTTTAACCTTTTATCATATGTCTTGGTGTATCGCAATAATATCGTATTGTGAGTTCAGTATCGTGATATGTATCGAATCATGACATGAGGCTATCGTTACACCCCTAGGATTACATCTAATTTGATAAAGGTGGCCATGAAGCATGTCTTTGGCCAGAAATAAACTCTGAGCAAGTATGTTTGAATGTGTTTAGCCCAGCCTGTCCTTTCAGGGTTTTCAGTCGCTCTGCCGATTTTTCATTTTTACCCCATGAGCTAAGAGCTCCCAGCATCTGTGACCGTTGCACCACTTATAGCGCTGTTTTAAAAAGCATCAAAGCTCGGTGTTTGAAAGTCTCCACTGTCTCTCATTTTTCAGCGCTCAATAAGGGATTAGAGTAAATGAGTTTAATTGTGTCTGTGATGGCGTCTTCTCTGTGAAGACAGATTTAGCTCACAATGGCCACTCTGTCCGGGACTGGGCACTTTCCACTGCATTTTCACTGATGATGTGCTCTGAAACTGTATCTGATACCAACGAAATGTACGTTTCTGATACTTGTTAGGTGGCGAGCACCTGTAAGGTGTGATGGCGTCTGTTAGTATTCTTTGTGTTACCATTTCTGGAAGAATCGAATGGCAAAAAGTGGAGAAATTTGGCACACTAATTGAGGAATGTCTAAACATGGCGATTTTGAGATCTCTTTCTTAAATCCACTAGCGCCACCAAGAGCTCATTAGCTATGATCGGTGTTATCTAGACATGGAATTTTGTCAAAATTCCCAAACTACAAAGTTTGTCTAGTCTTTAGCAAAATATGCTCAGATTATCTTCAGGTGAATCGTCAAACATTTTTAAAGGATTTCCAATCAATCTCTGTCAAATTTGACCGGTGAGCCTCTAAATAGAGGTCTGCACTCCTTCTCGACTACTACAGGATCAGAAAATTAATTAAAAGTTAATTAAATAATTAACTAAATTAAAGTGCAGAATGTTATATGATATATTCATCGATTGCACACAAAAAATAAGCAGTTTACATGACTGATATTTTCAATGTCTTTGGATTGCAAGCTACAGTGAGGCAGAGTACCTTTCTGTTGACTGCTGTGACATAACATGCAACAATGTGAGGTCTGTGTGTTGGGGAATTAGAAAAAGTAGCCTATGACACCACAGGAGACTGACTCTAAAGCTCGGGACACACCAAGCCCACATCAGAGAACTAGCGGTGATGAAAGCTGACTGTTGTTGCCTCTCGTCATCTGTGTGTCGGCCAAAAAGCTGTGCTTGAACACACCGAAAGAACAAAAGTTGACTGACAACTAGCACATGCGTTCTGCGCCTGCGTGGAAGTAGATATCTGTCTATATCAGCAGCAGGTATCACTCAGAAAGGGGAACCGAAACTAGGACTGTAGATATGCAGTCTGTAAACAAAGCAGTGCTTGCTCACCATTTTGAACACCAATCACACTGATCACAGTCTTCATTGTCTTTCATCACTTTTGTTCTTATTCTCGTGCACTGACTCGTTCGTTAAGCTGAACAGCCAATCAGAGTTCTCTCGCTCATCGACGCAGATTCAACATGATTTGCCCCCCCCCCCCCCCCCCCCCCCCCCCCCCCAAAAAAAAACACGGCATCCGACTTGACTCAGGAACACACCGGAAGAACCAAGTCTACCGACGCTCAAAAACGCCCCAAGCCATCAGCTTGGTGTGATCTTTACTGGATTGGGACTGAAAAATCTACATTAGAAGGGATCGGGGGAAAAAACATAAATGTTGCAAGCACATATTTTGTGCGAAATCTTCCAGGAAAATCCATTCCACACAGACCTCTACCTCCAGACAAGCTTTGTGTCATTGCCACCATGTTGTGAGTTTGCTGACAGCAGAAAAACAATGAGTATATTACGTAACACACTGAAGTCTATTCATATTGCTTGAGTTAAACAGAATTCATTGGTACCTCAATTGGTTACATTTTCTGTCCACCAACTATTATAGTTCTTCAGATCTGTTTAGTGAGTACCTCACCTACTGGTCAAAGTGGTCAAATTATTTATATCTGCTCTCAACTTTTGAACGTCTTGGTCTAAAATTGGTTCTGGCTATTTGGTTCAAGCCCGCTATTCTTGCTTTCAGATATACGTACAAAAATACATGCCTGTCATTTTTAGATGAGTAAAAACTCTTTGAGGGAAGTTTAAGGACTGTATTTTTACAACTTTTAATGATGTATTTTTGTGTGGTCTTTCCAGTTCCAGTTGTGCGAGTCGTAGCCCATCGTGTGAGAGAAGCTTCGACTGGTGGCTCCACGTTTGAGATGACCTGTCAGGTGACGGGTCAGAACCTGAGGAGCCCCGGCTACACTGTCCTCATCCGCTTCGAGGAGACCCCGGGAGGCAAGTCCCGGAAAGTGCTGTCGCTCAGCCAGGACTCGGTTCTGCAGTCGGAGGAGTGGGGCGAGCCGAGCCGGGTCGACAGCGTGGTTCTGGAGAAGACCGGGCAGCTCGAGTACCGCTTCCGCCTGTATGGGGTCCAGGTCACGGATCGCGGCTTCTATTACTGCGACGTCACGGCCTGGACTCGGGATCAGAAACAAGAGTGGATCAAAGCCGTCAGCGCCGAGTCCAACAAGATCGAGATTGCCTTTGTACACACAGGTATTACACTGCTAACCAGACTAGCCTCAGAATACAGTGAGCTTGAACTCAGAGGAGTGATGCTGAACTGCCTGTAGGTGTGTTTACAGCTGAGCTCATGTTTCACACACACTAATGCTGTAGTTCCCTCTTTATGTCTGATTCTGGATGACTAGAGCTCTATAGTCTCTCCCTCAGGGCAGATTCCTCTCTCTCTCTCTCTCTTAATCACTCACACTCTCTCTCGTTCATAGACAGCGTTTTAAAACACCATAGACGCTCCTGATGTGAAAGCTTGTTCCAAAAGCTGAACTAAAGCCAAATACAAACTAAGGCAGAATTGCATGTATCCTTCACAATGAAGGCTGTCTCTTAATGAAAAAAAAAAAAAAATCCAACATGGCTGAACAAACTAATGAGATGTTGATTATAGAGCGCTGCAGTGAGAACATATTTCTGTAGAACATCCCAAAAGTTAGAATCACCCTAACCCTAAGGGTTTTATTTTTGTTTTTTTCAGACAAAAACCCCAATATGGTCTGTGACCAAACAAATGTTTTGATTCTGACACTTTTGTTAACCTGATAGCCTTCACAAATTAACT
Source organism: Rutilus rutilus (assembly GCA_021464565.1). Taxonomy (NCBI): domain Eukaryota; kingdom Metazoa; phylum Chordata; class Actinopteri; order Cypriniformes; family Leuciscidae; genus Rutilus; species Rutilus rutilus. The sequence continues at coordinate 5,681,479 of JAJAQA010000009.1, forward strand.
CCACTTTTATGAATTTTGAAGCCTAAATACAACCGCCAGATGTAAAAAGCTAAATGTAGGCTATAACCTCTGTAGTCACATTTAGACACTTGATTGCAACCGTCTTTGTCAAGACAAGTAAAAGCTTTAAAAATTAAAAGGAGGCATTAACGATGTATTTTATGTCACAGAATAAAATGTGAGGCGTGGATCTATGGGTGCCCACCCTTTCATATCCAGGGAAATATATAATTCTTTTAAATACAATTTTCTTATTGTTTAACAATTCTTCAAGAATTATTTTAAATGTGATTTTGTTTTGTCATGAGAATATCTGGATTACAACTAGCAGCACCTTTTTGTGTTATGATGACACATTTAAGAAGGAAACACATCTAGACAGAAATGATAGGATGCCGTAACAACTTGACACTTTTGTCTTTTGAAAAAGCCCTGCATCAATATTTCATTCACTGATAAAGTATCTGCAATAATAGTTCAGACTGATTAAAATGGACCATTATACCCAACATTTGTGTGTTATGCACACTTTAATATGCAGTGTATTGCATCATTGCAACTTTTGAAATCAATTGAGAGGTGAAGCTCTCATGCAAAGTGCTATTATGAGTTCCACTATGAGGAATTTTACAATTCAATCACTTTTGAGATTCAAATTCGGCTTTGGAACCTTGGAACTCTCGGAACTCTCTCTCTTTGGAACTCTCGGAACTCTCTCTCTTTGGAACTCTCGGAACTCTCTCTCTTTGGAACTCTCGGAACTCTCTCTCTTTGGAACTCTCGGAACTCTCTCTCTTTGGAACTCTCGGAACTCTCTCTCTTTGGAACTTTGGAACTATTTCTCTCTTTGGAACTTTGGAACTCTCTCTTTTACTCTTTTTTTTTTTTTTTTATGAATTAGAAGAAAAGTATGAAGAAACTGATTTTTAGACTTTAATGTGTGAATGTGTGTGTTTTTCCTCATCTGCAGGTCCAGTGTTCAACATATCCATTCATTCAGAAGCAAACAATGTGTTACCAGGAGACACAGTTCAGATGAAGTGCATCATTTCCACACTGGACGTCTCTCCTAACACTGGCAAGTGCTGAGATACTACCATAACGAATATACCTAGTACATCTAGTACAATAGTTTTTCTCTTTTATAATTTCAAACCTTCTGATGTCTAATTCTAGTTTCAAACAAATGTGATTTCATTTGATAATTGATCTAATCCAGTGACATTGCGTTTTCATTTTGGTTTATGTCCAAATTATTATAAAGTATATACTTCTAAGTAATGAGAAGAAGTTTTTATTGTACTGGAATGTATTTTGGGTTTTGTGAAATTCACCCACAGTGAACTTGAATCTCCCTGTTCAATTCACAATGCCACATTCTGCTCAAAGCGCTGATGTAAGAAACGAACAGAACCTCAAAAGTAGCCGAGTGCTTTAAGTACTTTAATTATTTAAAGTTTTTTTTGTAAAACACTTTTTAGCTTTTGACCAGTCATTTTAGTGTGGATGTTCAGTCTTGGCCGTAATCCGCTCTCTGGATGGCATGTTTTAATATCAGTGTCCAGCTTTAACTTTTTGATTAAGGCATCAGTATTCAGTTTATTCATCAGCACCAGAGTCTTCGTTTTACTTTAGAAGTCACATGCTGTTGCTCATGTTTTATGGGGTTTTGCAGTTATTCACAGACAATATTATAAACTAATGCCTCCATTTAGAAATGATTACCTAAACTTCGCCCCCTGAGTCACATCCTGTATCACGTCTTTTCCTTTTGTTGCTGTTGCTTAATAGTTACTCATAAATACGGTATGAGCTGTTATATGGGGTAGAAAATTGAAGTGCTTCTTTATAATGCCTAAAGACTTTAGTGCTTAAACTTCACAAATGAGACTGCATTCGTCTGTTACTTATTGGTCTACTATTAAAAAGTAGGCGTTTTGGCATTTGTACACATATATTTCTGTGAAAATCTGTGGAATCTATTTAAATCTGGTAAATGTGTTTAATAAAACTCACTGCTCTTATTAGTAGCTGAAAGCATAATCAAATTAGCTAAAGGCTATAGTAAACAAACCGTACAATGTGTAAAACGTCATGAATGAGGGTCCTTGTGGTAAACTGGTCCTTTCTTCAGATTTTGGCAGAATTGGAACGTCCGTCATTTAAAGTCGACATGAAATAGAAGTTGCTCTCATCTTTTCTAGCCTATTGTGACTGCGATATTGACAAAAAATATCATCTCGATATTTTCTCGATGATGATATTTTGCTGAGTGTGTTTATTGTGTTGGTACCATGTCAGGTTTAGGACAGAGACTCCTAAAGTTATGTTCTGTGCAGTGGTCTGTTCAATTGTGGTGAAGTTTCAATTGATTTTGACCTTTTATGGGCATTTTTATCTTTTATAAAGCCATTTTTCTAAACTAATTAAATGTATGCATCATATTTTGTGTCAAAATTCGTACATTTAATCAATAAATTCAATTTCGTATCAATTCATTGAAATCGGCATAAAAAAAAAGTTAATATTTGCAATGCAGAGGAAACCGAAGCTGCATCTGAAGTGGATTTAGATCCTTTTACACAGACTGTTTAATGCAGCTCAGAGGGACGTAAATGTATTTAACCTGCAGTTACTAATGCATAAATAATGTTTTGATGTCTTAAACATAAAATGTTGAATATTGATATTTTTTTAATAATTTTGAAAATGAAAATTTACTTTAAATGTGAAATTAAAACCGCCAGTAGGTGGCAGCAAATCACTTTTAATGAGTGAGTCATTGAGTTTAAATTGAATGTTCAATCATCGATTTATTCAAACTGATTGATTCAGGTCTTAATGAGAGTCATTGAATCATTCATTCAACCGATTCGTTCATTCAGACAAAACACATCCGTGTGTTGCTCAGAGATTGAACTATTTTCGTTGGTGAAATAGAGCAAATATTGCGTCTAAAATGTAAGTCACTATTAAATACTTATTTATTGAAATGTTTAAAATCAATATCACATTTGCAATAATGCTGATTTGGAGAAAAAGCAGCACTCTTTGTGTGATATTGATTAACTTTATTAAATGACAGATATAAAAGACATAAAGAGGTATTTTTGCCCCTTATCTTGAATATTGAGGACATTATAAATGCATTTTACTAGACTAAATCACACAGTGAAAGCGTGCGCTCTAAATGCACAAGCGCACTAGTCTAACCTACTAGACTACATCACGTAATGTATGCGTGCAACTCTCTATGTGCGTGTCTGTAAAGTTAGGGACATGCTCAATAATGTCAGATCACACCTTGTTAAAACCACAATCATGATATTATTGTAGGCAACATACCGCAAACGCCTAATCGTGCCGTATATATCCGAGTGAAACGGCTTCTGGAACAAGAACAAATGTGGGCGGGGCTTGATTTTGTCTGTGTGGAATTGATTGGATGGTTGTGGTTTGCTATTGGCTGATCTCATGTGAGTGACAGGTTATAGCCCCGCCCTCGTCATCAGAGAAGAGAAGAGGGAGGGGGAGTTATTCTGAATTTAAAACAATAATGACGTGTCCATGTATAAATAATTTATAACAATATTGCACAAAATAGTTAAAATGAACAATTTTGATTTCATGGTGACTTTAAAGTTCTACACAACCTCTTGTTTGTAAATTGTTTTAGCTTATTAATTGTGATATCAACTTCCAAAAGATTTTTAGAAGTCTTAGTTCTGTTAGAAATAGTAGAAAACATCAAAATGACCTGCAAATAAACTTAAAACACCCCATACGAAATCTAATACACCCACACCCAGTACAGGAGTTGAAAAGAGAGGGGAAACTCTTCTGATTGGCTGGTTTGTGTTTGATTTATTTTTCCTCATTTGATGTGGACAGACACATTGCTTGTTGGTGGTATATTGTCATGGCTCACATGGTTAAGATGCAGATTACCTAAAACTGTTATCTTGCTGCCTTTCAGGCACTGCTGTTTCCTATTGGACGTCAGTGGTTGGATGTGTGCTTGTTTAGTGACCCTGAACATGTCGAGGAACACACAGAGAACACACTGACCGCATCAGTCAGATATGTTGCACTCTTGAAGTTGAATGTTGGGTAATACTGAGCATAAGAGGTGACGCGTTCCTCCCTCATCCGTCTGAAGCCACAGACAGGCACACACTTGCTGAAGTCATAGATACATGTCAACACAATGTTCACACTTCTCTATTCACTGCACAGTATAGAGAAACCAGAGATGTTTTTGTGCTGCTTTTATTGTTGGGATTCTGAAAAGATTGTCGCCCTGAAGGAAAAGGTTTCTGTTTCCACTGTGCTTCTTTAAGTGTAATCCCCTGGGAGTCGAACAGCAGCAGACCGTACAGTGTCTCTGAGGATTTGTGTTTTTAAAGAGCAGTTCACCGAAGAATGAAACTTCAGTCATCATTTACTCACCCGTATGTCATTCCCATCCGGTCTTATTTTCTGTAGAGATAGTCCACGTGACTCATTATTGCAAGGCTTCTGAAGCCACTCGCGGTACGTTTTGTTTGAGGAACACGAAGCAAATTAAAGGGAGAGTCCAATCATTAACTCGCCCTCAGTGAACTGCCCATCGACTTCCATTTTATGGACTTAAAGGTGCAGTGTGTGATGTCTAGCGGCATCTAGTGGTGAGGTTGCGAACTGCACCCAACAGAAGTTACGGTGGCCGACAGGAAGTGATGTCGTCGTCTGAGACAGCAGAGAGTAGCCAGTTAAGCAATGAGGTTCTTTACAAAGATAAATTAGGAAATTAGGTTTACTTAATTATTCAGTAAAACGATGTTATTGCAAATATTATTGTTACGTGTTCATCACTGTGTCAGTGTTTTATCCGCTGACTTTAGCTGAAGCTTCTTTACACGAAGAACAACACAGTGACGAAACGCGTTTGTCCGCTTAGGGCCACTATAGAAACATGTCGATGTAAGCGGACCCGCAGTGTGTGTGTAGATAGAAATGCTCATTCTAAGCTAATAAAAACACAACGGTTCATTAAGTAAGGTCTTTGTACACCACTGAACACATAGTTATTTATATGATATTGCATTTCTGTCAACAGAACCTCCTAAATATTACACAACGCATGTTTAAGAAAGACATTTCTCAAAATATCTTCTTTTATGTCACAGAAGAAATAAAGATGTAGTGTTGTGTCAGTAAAACCCTGTTTACTCCTGGTATTAAGATGTGTTTCGGTCGATCGGTTCACAAGTAGACGAGGGAGACACATTCCCGTTTACACCTGGTGGTTTAATCCCTCTCTTTTGTCCATTTTCAAACACTTCTGTCCTGATTTCGTCGATGGGTGGGTAAATGTGTTTTTTTAGTTTTTTTTTTTAGATCTTTTGGGGGGGGGGGTTTCTCCCAATAAACACATAATAATAGCATACAAGTTGGGAACGACATGTTCACCTCGGTTTGGGTGAACTATTCCTCTACAGCTCTGTAGTGTGAAATCACATTACAGTGTTTAATTTTTAATTAAACTCATAAATCTTAATGCCTGCATTGCTTGTTCTTGCGCTCAGGCTGACTAATGTACTCCAGTAATGTATCCGAGAACATGTGCTTCGGCTGAAGGGAAGCGAGGGCCGGGAGAGGAAGGGACCCGCGAGGACAATCTCAACCCAAAGCAAAGAGTCGGAGCTGCTCACCAGTTCCTCTTTTATTCTGCAGAAAGAACATTGTTTTAAGGCTCATTTTGGCCTAGTTGTTTCCAGTGGTTGAGAATAAGGCCAGCGCGGCTCCCTCAGGCTCCATACGAGCTCCGGCTCAGAGAAAACGCCTGTGCCGGAGATCAGAAGCAGTCCTACGCAAACTGTGGAAGCTATGAAGCAAACCTTTTTACTTTGAAAACAGGGGTTTTATTTATTATTTAGGCATTTGCAACAGTGAGAGATGTGTTGTGGCTATGAAAATCTCTTTTTATGTGCATAAAAATCTCTCTCTTCACAGGGCAAGTGTTTGAGGTGTGGGAAACGCCACCCGTATAGTCATTTTTTGTACACTAATAAAGCAGTGATGCTCCAAATTCAACCCGCATCTGGCCTGTCACAGTTATTCAGCGAGTGTAGGGAACAGCCCACCCTCGGGCCCCGGAAGCGAGCGCTAGTACGGACATGTCATTCCTGATGATCATATAACATATACAGTAAAGATGATCAGGACCCCTGCAGTGCCAAAGGCTTTCCTTAATTTCCCAACTAGCGTCATCATGGTTGGACTGAATCTTAACTGGAGATTGACTTGTGAGGTAATCGATTACTGTATTAAAGAGAGCAGGACTTGGTGATATAGCAGAAAAAGATTATCTTAACATGCTTGATTTTGTGTGTGTGTGTGTGTGTGTGTGTGTGTGTGTGTGTGTGTGTGTGTGTGTGTGTGTGTGTGTGTGTGTGTGAAACATTTGGTTGAAATGATGGTTCCTCTAAAAACGCTTTTAAAGGGGACTTGTCCCGCGTTTCAGTGCTATAATCGGGTCTCCAGTGCTTCTACCAACCCAGAAAACGTGAAAAGTGTAACCCAGTAACTTTGTTTTGTTGAGCCTTTCTCTGCAAAAATCGAGCAAGTCGATGGCATGAATCAATGCAACTACATCCATGTCTCCACTAAGCATTCAGAAACGTCCAGGTGTGTCTAAAAGTCAAACTCTGAGTCTCTGTAAAGCTGCTCTCGCTACTGGTTATTCTGAGACTCTGGATGAGGGAGATTGGTGTGTTTTGTTATTGCTGGAGTTCTGAAGCTAGTGTAAAGGCTCCGCCCTCTTCTGAACGGAGGCGGAGCAACAGCTCATTTGCATTTAAAGGGACACACACAAAAGTGGTGCGTTTTTGCTCACACCCAAAAAGGGGCAAATTTGACAAGCTATAATAAATGATCGGGGGGATTTTGAGCTGAAATTTCACAGACACATTCTGGAGACACCAGAGATTTATTTTAGATTTTATCTTGTGAAAAGGGGCAGAATATGTCACCTTTAAGCCAGTGTCAAACAAAATCAATATCAAGATGTTGAAAAAAAAGCTAAATATATAGTTGTTAAGATCCATATGACCGTTTAAGAGTCATAAGTTGTGTGCAGTTGTGCTACATGGGATTCTTGTAGTCATCAGCTGGGCTGTGAGTTGAGTACCAGAATGCTGTGGTGATCGTGGTTGTCAGTTTCTGATTACCCAATGGCCTTCATTGAGATTCCTCACATAGCAGTGGGCCGGCGTGTACAGGCCTGTCCGAGTCTCCTGCCTCCTACCTGGAGCTGTCGTGCTATTCAGCCACTTGAAAGACACTTTTTAGCTTGGTTTCGTTTGCATACACATCATGGATACACTAGTGGTTGTGGTAAACGTACATGAATAATCTGCAGCACCGGCACACATGTTTGAAGTGCTGAAACACAACGCCTATGAACAAGAGCGTCGATTCGTCAAATCCACATGAGAGACACCACCTGTCAAAAGTTAGGAGGAATTATGATTTTCATAAATGCTTTTGAGGGAAGTCTCTTCTGCTGTCAAAGGCTACATTTATTAGAACATTTCTAAATACAGTAAAAACAATTAATTATTACAAGTTAAAACAGCTGTTTTCTATGTGAATGTTAAACTGTAATTCATTCCTGTGATCAAAGCTGAATGTTCAGCATCATTACTCCAGTCTTCAGTGTCACATGTCTCATTATAATATGATGATTTGATGATCAAGAAACATTTATGATTATTATCAATGCTGAAAACAGTCGTGCTGCTTCATATTTTTTTGGAAACTGATACATTTTATTTTTGAATAGGAAGGTCAAAAGAACAGCATTTATTTGAAATATAATATTTTGTAACATTATACATATCTTTACTGTCGCATCTGATCAATTTAATGCGTCCTTGCTGGATAAAAATAAATAGTTGTTCAGTGTTTAGCAGCACGACTGTTTTCAACACTGATAATAATCATAAATGTTTCTTGATCATCATATCAGAATGATTTTTGAAGGATCATGTGACACTGAAGACTGGAGTAATGATGCTGGAAATTCAGCTTTGATCACAGGAATAAATTACATTTAAAAATATTGTGAAATATCATTACAATTTAAACTATCGGTTTTCTATTTTCATATATTACTGAAAAATATTTTATAATATTTTTTTGAAAGTCATATTATTTTTTCTTGTTAATTATTCTGAACTTTTGACCTTTAGTGTACCTCTCATGAATAAAGAGCCCATTTGACTTCCATAATCAGACATATTTCTGAGTAAAACATGTTATTCAATGACAAAATGTGTAGAGCAACACTATTCAGTGGTTTAAATGTCAATTCAGTTGTCATTTTTTCCATGTTGACCTGACCAGTTTCCCCCCGTGTGTCCACAGGTGATGTGGCGTTCGACGTCCGCTGGTTCCATGGCTCAGGCTGGGCGGTGGATAACGGAGGAGTGCCTCTCATCAGCATGGACCGCTGGGGGGTGGTGAAGAAGAGCTCCAACGACAGCAGCCTGGAGCGCACCGACCGACACACGTTTGTCCTCAGCCTGCACAAGACGCAGGACAGAGATGCGGGAGAGTACCACTGTAGCGCCACTCCCTGGCTCCTGTCCCCGGCTACTGGAGCCTGGAGCAAGGAGAAGGACCTCACCTCGCCTTCAACATTCCTCTCGGTCCAGATGCAATGTAAGATCCTAATGGGAATCTAGTCTAGTGATGGGATTGCTAAAGGGGTCATGAAATGCATTTTCAGATATTCTGGAGGTTAGCTTACTCAAAAAGAAAGTGTAAAAATGGTAATTTTCCATCCTCGTTTTCTCTCTGCCACAAACACTTCCTCTTAAGAGGTGGCGTTACCGCTTTCAGAAAGGGCAGTAAACCCCCACTGCTGTAATTGGCCAAGTTCGCCGTGCCGTATCCATGCCCTCCCCCTCAGCATGTGTCATGTATGTTTTGACATTCAAGATGGAGAGCGCTGTAATAGAGCCGTGTATGTTTGAGCCAGAGTCAAATTAAAACGAACCAATGCAACCACAACGATTCCCCCCGAGGACAAAGTACTTAACACTGCCAGAGCTTTCGATACAAGATATTTAGGAAAAAGCGGCAGCATGTTGAGAATAATAGTCAATCATTTTATCCCTTAAAACTCCATCTTTGATCACCAAAGTGACATATTTAAACGTGAATTTCGTCATGCCTAAAAATAGCTTGAATGTAACTCGACACACTTGCCTCATTTAGTATACGCGGTTCTATGAATATGCAAATGAGCCCCGCCTCCACTCACTCAATCACTCAGCTCAGAGATCCACTGGTTGACCAGATCACACGTTGATCTGATTGGTTACAAGGTAGTTTGTGACGTCAGAAACACCAGCGGTTTTGGAGATTGTCTTTGGTTCACTGCAGTTTTAAGGAGAAAATACTTTTTTTATAAATTTGCATGTGGTTTTTCTTAAAGCATATTAAAAACACCACATAGACATATAAACAACATTAAAAGCTGGATTTTCACCACAGGGGGGACTTTAAGAAAAGAGTCTGTTGTGAAATGAGACAAACAAACAAAAACATTCTCGTTCAATCGCTCAGGCACGCCATTAAAACAATAAACTTCAGTCATGCATTTCTAATAGCCTGATCTTTTGGAAGGGTATGTGCAGTTTCAGGAGCTCAGGGACAGACCAACATCAGACAGTCTTATCTTTCTCGACATCTCGAACAGCACTATTGCTCTTGTGTTGATGGACAGACATGAGTTATTAAGAGCACACCTGCTTTTGCATGTTAAAGGACGTCTGAAGGAAAAATGGGCCGATTTCAGATCCTGCCGTTTCAGAAGGGTGCAAAACAAAAACTCATCATTTAAACTAGGGAGTTATCTTTGAAGTATGAAACTGGCAGAATGATTTTATTATAAATGGAAATATGAAAAGCATTTAGATTTGCCATTTCATGACCTCTTTAAATTCTGGTTCTGAATCTGATTCCATTAATGAGTACGGTTCCTTAAACAAACTGTTACAGCTTAAAGAAATAACCTGTACACAGATGTTTTTCTGTCCAACACGGCTCATAGTCTGTCAAAAAACAACATGAAATCACCATAAAAGTGTTCGATATGACTGCACTATTTGCCAAGGTTTTTTGAAAAGTTCAACAGTATCTTTCCGTGAGAAGTGTAGTCCACAGTTGATCTTGTAGCTGTAATTCCCACTCTAAACAAAAATGTGAACATTTACTTAGACAGCATATCTAACTTTATGCATGCTATGCAAAACCTAATGGAGACAATTGCCGGAAAGGGTAAAAAATAGAGGTTATGGTGAATACACATTCATAGAACAAGATGGCAACACCTGTCTTTCAGAACCACTGGCCTGTGGCAACCACACATTCCCCCTGTATCGTCCTGATCTCCGGAAGATACATTGGGAATGAGTGTGAAGTGAGCCAGCAAGTAAAGACTCTCTTCAGAGTAGTCTCAGAAAGCTTTATTAGTTTGGGTCTTACAGAAGACCTCAATAATGGCTCCTGGGCAGATCTGGCTCTAGAGATCCACTTTCCTGCAGAGTTCAGCTCCAACCCCGATCAAACACACCTGAACAAGCTAATCAAGGTCTTCAGGATTACTAGAAAGCTACAGGCAGCTGAGTTTGATCAGAGTTGGAGCTAAACTCTGCAGGAAAGTAGATCTCGAGGGCCAGAGTTGCCCAGCCCTGCTCCAGCATGTACTGTGTAGACCTTGGCTGCGTTCCAGTCCAAAATTGTCATGCCCTTCACTCGGATGTACGTCATTGCTTACGTTGCATGAGTGCCCACTACTGGCAGAACCTTTGCAATAGGCTGAAGTGGAAGTCCTAAGCCCTTGATCACCTAGAATACACTATGGGGTTGATTGATTGATTGATTTTTTTGTTCCCTTACGAAATTGTTTAATGCAGCATTATATATGTATATAGGTGTGTTTGAGCTGTTTAAATATACAAAAAAATTAAATAATAATATATCATAGTTATTTGTGGTGGGGTAAATTAAATGCAATATGCGTTGACGTAACAATCGCTCCCTCGGTTGTAGACTCGCTCCCTCTGTCAAAATGAATCTGAATCCGAAATCGCCCCCTATACCCTCAAGTAGGGCATTATTTGAGGGGGCAGCCATTTGTAGTGGTGTCTGAAACCATAGTGGACGTTATTGAGTGCACACATTCTATCCCACAATGCACTGCAATAACGAGTGTACAACCGATGTACGCTCAACATCTGTCCGAATTCGCTCACTTGTTTTCATTCACTCCTTCAAGTGAACTGTATTAGTGGACTAACGTAAGGAATGGTGATTGAGGGTGTAGGGGGCGATTTTGGATTCAGCCCAGGAGTGTCCAGTCCTGCTCCTTCCAGAGGAGTTCAACTTCAGCCCTAAGCAACACACCTGAACCTGGTCTTCAGGATGACTAGAAACTTCCAAACTGTTGGAGCTAAACTCTGCCGGAGCAGGATTGGACACCCATGTTCTAGTTGGACAGTCAGCTATCAAACACTAGATGAAGGTCTCCACGTCCACGGTGTCTACTATTAAAGCAAGCTTGGGAGGAGCATCTGGGGATGGAGATTATTGAAGACTTCTGGGAATCTGCCATGATTTTATTTTAGAACCACTGGCCTGTCACAATTATAAGATGTTGTGCCAAGTGTAAAGGCCAATTCACACTGCCCCAACAGACAGCAACAAACTTCAAGTCAGAATGTCTTTACGTGTCATTTTTCGCCCGAAAATAGGGCGTATAAAAGAAAGAGGCTGAGGGTGAAGCCGTGTGCTGCGACAGGGGAGACTTGAATGTATGCAGAGAACTGCAATTGATCCGGACAAACTGTTAAATAGAAAGATTAAATACTCCAGCTTCCATATTTGTTCAGTTTTTATGCTAAAATTCGGTCACAGTGACAGTATTTTAAACATTTATGTCAGGAGTGCAAAATAATCAATTCATAACTTAATGATATTTTGAAACACATTCATATTCAGTCACGTCTGCTGCGGTTTGTTCACACAGCTGCACTGAACAGCGTCCGTTAGGGCTTTTAGTCCAAAAGTGTGCATACTTGAAGAAATTAGATTATATATATATATATTTATTGATGTAATTACGAAAGCTAACTTAATATTTATACTTAATACAGAATCATAATTTCTATTCATTATCCACTGATTTATGTGATCTGATGACAACTGACGGCTGTTTGTGTTTTCACTTCTCGGAGAAATGTTTCTACCTATGAAACATGAAGCTAAGAAACAGGATTACGATAGGCTAGTATATGATTTGTATGTGATTTTTCATGAGGTTTGGGCTATTTTCACATCAATAAAGGGATGTTTACTTTAGAGTTTGTTGGGAAGTCCTGTCACACTGCTCAGACATTCCAAAACCCGACAAACCGTGAATGAACTTGTTCAGTCGAGTGAAAACAAATCTCAACCAACGCCAGCAAACTCCAGCAGGGCTAACACACTGATCGGACAAACTCCGACTGTTGGTGTTTGTTGGCGTTTGTCTTTGCGATGTGAATTGGCCTTAAGAATACGACATCTCTTCAAAAATCTCTTCCAAACTTTGCTTCCATAGCTGAACTCCTCATATGCTGCAATACCCACTTTAGAAGGCTCAGAATATGTGCATTTAATGATGAAGAATCTTGAATACCATATTGTCCCATATGTGGTTGTCATCATGAGCATTGGTGATTGACAGTGCTGATTGTGTGTGTGTTGTCCTGCAGTGTGGGAGTCTCTGAAGATGCCGGTGGGATACGGCGTGTTTGCTGCTGTGATCGCTGGTGTCCTCTCAGTGCTGCTGGGTCTTGCCGTCGCACACTGCTGTTTCTCCAGGAACCCCCTGCACACGCCTCGCCCCCGAAACAAGCTCATGGACCTGGAGATGGACTAAACCAGTCCTCCGTCCCCGACCCTGCCCAAAAACACTTCAACCAACTTTGGGACTGGATGTGGATATGCACATTGCTTAACTCGAGACGGAGAACCTGATAAAATGCACTCCGAGGATTGAGCCACGGCTCCATATTCCAACTCGGGAGCAATACACTTATTATTCTCAGGAATAAAGCACTGACGGCCCAATCCCGATGTCCCCCCCCCCCCTTTTAACTTGTAACACATCCAGATTGCTGATAGGATGAGAGCATCAGGAATGAAATCTGTCGTCCGGTACAAACGTGTGACTCTGCACTATGACCAAACCAGCAATGTTAGAGTTTGTACAGGTGATTTGAGCAATTAATAGGAAGGACTCTTAAGGAAAGAGCCGAGAATCTCTCAGTTATGACTGTGGCAGACTCCAATTTTAGACTGACCTTTTAAACCGCTGCGGTCCCAGTGGATTGGTTTGTCACGTCCACTGTGACCCTGCCCGTCTGTCAGAGTTATGAACCTAAAATGACTGACCTTTCCTCTCGGTGGCGTAGCGTTGATGGATGGGGGCTTCAAGACTGCATCCGTCTGGGATCCAGAAGTGAGCGCTCGAGGGAAAGGACCCAACTGACCGCCAATCCGCGGCCCGGCTTTCTTAAAGAACGCTTGTCTGGCATTTCAAAGGCTCTGATAACTGATACCAACACACTGTTGGCATTAACTCTTTCCTCACTTTCACTTTCCTGCCCTCAAACAATGAGAATTATCAGTATCCATCCTTGCATTTTTTCCCCCCTCTTGTCAGAATCCACTCATTATGCCGATTCTCACACCACTGACCCGCACTGACACTGTTATGCTGGATCCTTCTGTGAAAATGCCGTCTTTATCCACCATGTGGTCCGCGGAGTATTTTCTGAGAAGGGAAGTAAATGTGTGAGAGTTTCCAGCTGTTCAGAGCCTCATTCATAGACCAGTGTCCACAAGATGTTTTACTTTTATACACAGTAGTCCCGTTATGGATATTAAAATGTTTTATTTTTTATGTTTTTTTATTTTAAATTGTGTGAAATTTTATGTGCTTTAACCATCTTTTTATTTTATTTTTTTGCTAAGAGGATATAAGTATTTTTCTCTTTGTGTTCAGTGACTCACTCCAGTTCGCAATGGCAAACCGACAAAATTGTATTTCTTAATAAAACAAAACTATAACACTGTGTTGACTTGAGCTTTCTGTTTATCCCGAATCTGACGAGAAGCCCCTGGGAAATGCCTCCGTCTTCTTTTTTAAATATTAATGAAGATTTGTTTTATATGCATAAAAATGCAGTCATATATATTTTTTTTCATTTCCTGACGACTGGCTCCTTTTCATTTAATTTCAGTTGTACTTTCCTTCATTTACTCTTCTTCCTGGTCATTTGTCCTCTTTCCTTCATCATGACAAAAGCTGCTGGCTTGCTTTATTAACAGAAACCTGTGTTATTGATTACATTAAATTAATGAACCTCACCATGTTTTTTTGTGACTCCAGATATTTCAAGAACTGTATGTTCTTCAATAAAACTTTAGTAAATTTGAGTTTACAACTTGATTTATTTTTCCATATTTTTTCAGATTATTTCAATAATTAAAATAATATAATAATTTAGGGACAAAGCCCACTATAAAAGCGTCTTAAAAGTGGTCGAGATGACGTTAGTAATTTATACACAGATCATCTTCCTATTTGACCGGGTCTGTTTGCAGGGAATGGATCTAATAAGCACTCATGTTAGGAGTTTCATCTTCTGAAGAGTATTAAATTGTGAAAGAGGCTTTCACCTATTTATATATTACGGACCATTTTGAAGTTCATTTGTGTAATCATGTATTTGTCATTGTCAGTTCAACAAATACATCTGTGTTACTTACATAACTCCCTCAACATGGGAATTCCCTGTCTCTCCTCATGAATGCTAATGAAGGTTTTCAGTCACACGTCATTTTGTGACGTCAGGCAGAGTTTATTTCGAGAGCGTCTGAACCGGTTTAACGTAAACAGTCTTGCCTTGAGGGGCCTTGACCTTCGACCCTGAGCCACGTGCTTCTAAAGATCCTGATGTGCAAGTCTATAGGCTTTCATCGCTATCCTTCATTTGAACCAGTTGGTTTCTTATGAACTTTGATGTCTCTTTATCACACTCTGGACTATCTGAGAAGGCTCATTCTTGTGCTGTACATCTTTATGCACTTTTTGGCTTCAGCCCAGACCCTACAGTACACACTTTACTAAAGTACTGATGTTCTGAGTAGGTAAGAACAGCTCTGGCAAACATTAGGATTATTTGAGAGAGAGGGTGAATAGGGTATATGTCGAACGCCGCATTACGAAACCGGAAAACAGAACGCATCGCTTCCGGTTCAGGTCTTTTGTATGTGCTTCATGCATTTTTTTACTGTTTTACTCAAGATAACTTAAAAGGAGCGAGCAAAGATGATCATAACCAATGTCCCTCGCATGTGAAGATCGATATTTAAAAGTAAAAAAAAAAAAAAAATCTTCACACTAACGTTTAGATATTTAAATAGAATAAAAAGCCAATAACAAAGTGAGATAGGTAGGTTAGCTGATTACCTTAAAATTCCATAGATATCGGCATCAGTTCATACGGCTGTTAACACTTTCTATGACAAGCGGATGCGATGAGACCAGGTTTCCGGTTTCGTCATGCGACGTTCGACATATACCCTATAGGGGCGTGGTGGTGTTTGTTGATAACGTGTCGCCATGGCAACAGTGTAAACAAACTGACATCAGATCTGCTCTTCCCCTTATTCCCTCAGTCAGGATCGTCCCGTTGTGCCCATTGAATCTAATTGAAACTATTAAGGGAAAGCATTCCCACCAATCATAGCAATTTCAGTAACAATCAGTGGAGGGCTTGTACGTGCCTCGACATGATTAATGTCTCATATGACAAAGTGAAGTGCACTACACTACATCACTATATAGATGGTTGACCAACACCAGAAAGTACCAGTTTCGCAGTACTTGGCAGTGAAGTGAACTACATCTTACAAGCACGTACAAAGGATGACACAGGTGAGGATTGCTTCAACCTGAATAGTGACGTGATGTAAAATCACATTAACTTTGTGTTTACCAAGTGTCAGACTTAGCTGCCATATTCTCACCTTTGCTCTAGGTGACCGTACTAGCGTTAGAATTTGACATTGAAGAGCTTTGTATACTGTTGATGTTCACGTGTCAATGGGTTCATATGCTTAAAGTGTATGTTTGAAGACAAATACACTGAAAGCAAATGCGAACCTTCCCCAGCAAACACAGCATTCCTTAGCATTAGCGCATCATCTGCTTGTGTTTTCAGATTCAACTCCTAATATTCCAGGAACATTCTCTTTAAGTTATTTGTTTTTGTAAACTCAGAATGTTTTTACATATGACACTGAGACTCCAGCGCATGTAGGCCTATCGGGTACAGAGCGCAATTTCCAATGAAGCCCTGTATTGTTGGAAAGTCATAATCACTACATCAGGTGCAAATGTACCATCAATACAGACTCTGCATCTGTTGTGTCTGCCGTATTTTTACACTTACCCCAACTCAGAAACTCTGGGCTTAAAGAAATTTCCCAGTTTCCCGCTCGTAATTATGATTTTGTGGCAGCGTTCATGTGCATTCTGCTCATAAATACGACCTTGACTTGAATGCACCGGGAAGCTGACTCCACAGCAGTTTTGATTTGCGTGTTGTATCTGTAGGCCTACTTACATTTGCTCACTTCTGATTGGTTGAATTGTGTGGAGTAAAGTACACTACTAAAGTTTATACTATATAAAGTTTTTCAACTTTTGACAACTTTTTGGAGGTTTGGCTTAGATATGACGTGCCAAAAAAATGGCATTTTACAAGCCAGCAGATGGCGCTGTTTTCGATACTCGAGGATTTAAAAAAATATATATATAAAAATAGTGTTTATTGTAACAATTTACAAATGTAAGCTTTAATGAAGGTCCATTTGTATTAATAAAACACATATCAGTTAAGCGGCATACTGAAAGTGATAATGTCAATATATGATGTAACAAAATTGTGATAAAACATAATTAAGCCATTGGGAACTCTTTGGTCTCATGGATCAGCAGTATGTCTGGCACAAATATCTTTCTAAAAAAATAAAAAATAGAACTTTATGTTCCTCTACGTCAAAATATTTATTATTTTACTGTATTATTGTTTGATGTCTATATCTGCTAATTGTTCGTCTCGATTCTTGCCCCTTGCCCACTTTGAAAGTCTTGACCATGTGACCAGCGTGATGGATTATTTGAAGTATCAGGCCATTTTTGGCAAAAATTGTGATGCTTTTATTGTGTAAACTGAAGCTCAATGATCATTGGACTTTCCAGCAGAACAATGATCCTAATAAACATCCAAATCTACCAAAGCTTGCTCAGATAACACCTGCTCAGTCTCCAGTTTTACATCCCTTTGAAAACATTGGGTGAGAACTGAAGAAAGCAGTGGCACAGAAGCCAACAGATATCAGTGATCTGGAAGCTTTTACTGAGGAACGACCTAAGATTCCAGCAGAGAGTCATAAGCTTGTCGGCAATGTTTATTGGGGGTTATTAAAAGTTAGGGATTCTCTACAAAATACTGACCACTGGGGGTTGAATAATTTTGGATTTGCCTTTTTTAGAGCCAATATGATCTTAATCAACTTTACATTCTCAGAATCACTCTGATGTCTATTCAAATTACTATGATGTTTACTTATGTTTTAGTTGATGGGTTTTCATTCAAATTTTGTTCACTGGAATAATTTGCAGATCAGGGGGGTTGAATCATTTTTATTGATTGTTGTAAGAATGAATTTACGATTACTTTTAAGTTGCATCATGTTTACATCTGCTGTAATGTTATGTAAAACTTATAAAATTAAAGAATATAATATATTTTAGCTATTGTATGAGTGAATAACCAGGGCTGGAGATGGTGAGAAAGACACTGTCACACAGATTGACAGATTTGATTCATTGATTTATTCTGAATGCATTTTTTTTATTTATTTAAACTCAGTTTGGAAGTGTTTGAGCCACAAGAGGGCGTCCTAACAATATTGCATTGGAGAGAGTGATTTCTTCAACGCTACATTCAGTGCTTCAACACCCATCCTAGGTGTAATAACACTAGAACAATACTTATTATTGAAAATAATGTTAGTTTAATGGCTGGGTTGAGCACAGTATGCAGTTACAATGCGGCAGGACTTTCTTATCAGCATTTCCTTGTTAGGGGTTCAAGCATGAAATGCTGAAACCCTATTGTAATTGTAAGGATTCGTAAAACGCATCGTGCAGGCCAAACCGTAAGGCCTAGAGACGTGAAACCTGGCCAGATGGTAGGCCTCAATTTGGGGACAACCTATCAGAGTATGACCCCGATTGGCCCATAGGTGGCGCTACAGCAACCACAAGTACAAAATCGCTCATAACTCTTTGGCCGTTTGACCTAGACTCAAGTGCCGTACACCACTGTGATCCCTGTGAGAAATGGTCTTTTTCATCTATTATGTCAGTTGTTAAATGCTTGCTAAATAAAACTTAATAACTTTTGATGCTTTTGTGCTTAAAGGCCTTAACTGCTTGAACCCCGATAAATGGTGCTTGCAGCTTTAATCATATTTATATTCACACTCACATTGTGGTCAAGCTCAGCACTCTGAGAGCACAAAAGTGAGTTCTTCCTCTGTAGCTCAACCCACAGCGGTTT
Organism: Rutilus rutilus; assembly: GCA_021464565.1. Taxonomy (NCBI): domain Eukaryota; kingdom Metazoa; phylum Chordata; class Actinopteri; order Cypriniformes; family Leuciscidae; genus Rutilus; species Rutilus rutilus. Next base: position 5,700,213 of record JAJAQA010000009.1, read on the forward strand.
CTGTTCATGAGACAGAACGTGTACAGTGACATGTTTGTTGTTAAGTAAAGATATAATTTGATTATTAACCACATAACCATATAACCACAGACAAGCAGACGCCAGTGTCTCCTCCTCTATTATTTCAGTGAATTAAAGAAGAACTCTGGTCAATTTTAACATTGAGCTCATTTTTTTGTACATTTGGAGTGCTGTCAATACAGAGAACAACGACAGAAATCGGTGTTGCCTACACCGTGTTATCCTCGTTTTAAAATTTGCACCCTGTTGACTTCAATGGGGCAAGTTTTAAACCTGCTTTTAGCCTCTTAACATCCTTGATGTGTCATTACAAGTGCACAGGTCATGTGAGTGATTCCTTCTGAGTGAACGCGGGTGAATCTGACTGCAGTAGATGTGAAAGAAATATATAAAAAATGATGTTAATTCAGCCAGCGCACATACCTGTATTTACATCCTGTTTTCGGTCGAAGTCCACAGTAATCGATTGTCGAGTTCACGCGCATAGGTTTAGTACCGATGATCACGCGCGTGAACTCGACAATCGGAATCACTCACATGACCTGTGCACTTGTAATAACACATCAAGGATGTTAAGAGGCTAAAAGCAGGTTTAAAACTTGCCCCATTGAAGTCAACAGGGTGCAAATTTTAAAACGAGGATAACATGGTGTAGGCAACACCGATTTTTGTCGTTGTTCTCTGTACTGACAGCACTCCAAATGTACAAAAAAATGAGCTCAATGTTAAAATTGACCAGAGTTCTGCTTTAAATGCCTAGTGCCAGGTGTCTATTTTGGCAGAAGTAGGCAATTGTGTCTCAAACTCGTTTCACTAACATCTTTTTGCTCTCTGTATCTAGGAACATTTCTACTGTCCCAGATTGCAAATGACATCTGGCCCATTTGTGGCCCACATCTCCCATATTCTTCTGGCCCACATACCGCATGGAATGAAGGCATATGTGCCATAGTTGGCCCAGTTGAGGCCCGGATATGTATGCTATCTGGGGTGCATCTCTTAGATTGGTCTTTGACACATTCGATCTTGACAGCATTATAATATAATATTTTCCATTGATTATAAATTGTGCAAAAAAAGAATAATAACAACTTGATTTTTTTTTCTTTACAAATCATAAATCACATATTAAATCTCAGGCCTTTCGTTGACACCGTTGTCTACTTTGTAAACTAATATGTTAACCTCTGAACATACTTTATCAGTGGTAAGGGAAGTTGTAATTTAAAGGACAGTCGTAATAAAAAATCACACAAAAAGGATTTGCATTTATTTGTTTATATTATCATAGTTTTAAAGTTTTAAAAAGTGTATATATTTTTTTAAGTTGCCAGCCACTGTTAGCAGTGGACACAGATGGAGTAGATCGAGTCCATCAACACCCCACAGCTCCACAGTCCTGTAGCTCGTCCTGGGTCGACATTTCATTCAGTAACATTATGCAGTTTTGGATTTATATGCTGTTTAATGTTAATGATAAAGTTATTTTACATACAGTGTGTGCAGAATTATTAGGCATGTTAATTTCCTGGTCATATTTTTTGTAGCATCTGGACCAATCAGACACACAGAAATTATTCATTTATTTAATGAATAATCCAGCAAACTCACTCTCCCAACAAATGCCTGTGAAACTTCCCCCAAAAACTAACATCCCAAATGAAGCCAACACACTGGCAGAACCCGGTGTCTTGTTATAGGACACACAGAGACTGATAAGAGGATTTTACGATGTCCAGAAAGCTCTTTTACTTAATTCTCACTGAGAAGGAGAAATAAACCCTGTTAATTCTATATATTCTATATATAACCATTTGAGAAATGTGTAAACATGTATCTAATTTTCCGATCTCATGATTTTCCTTTAATGTGGTTGTCTTTTGTATTCTTGTAAACTCTATTGGGTTAATATTTCAGACTTTGGATATTATGGTTAACCAAATCATATGTGTGGCATGTTTGGTCTCTATAAACTCCAATCTTCTTCCCCGATTTGTTAATTTACATTACATTCTGCTAAATTTGTGACGCATTAGTATTATAAGCATCTTAAAGATTCTTGTGTTAAACATCCAATCATATTGCATGTTCAAAGGGACAATGGGTCGTAAAATTTCCCTCCAAAGGGAAATCTTCTCATTGGCTCACACACCTCCAGAGGTTGTGCCATCTTCACGCTTTAAAGTCACTGATCTGCTCTTAGCTCTCGCTTAGTCCCTTTCTGAAATGCTGACGTGAAGATGATGCTGAACTAGAAGCCTCTAAGGACCCACCAAGCTTGTGCCAGGCTGCGGCCTTGTCTTTCCATTCGCCAAAGATACTCTGGAAACCACTGGTTCTCTCTCATCAAGACCACATCAGCAAAGGTCATCTGGAGCCTCAACAGATTGCATCAGGACAGTTTAATTCAAATGGGCGAGACATGCAAGTATCAAACTTAGTCTCATTATTTGATACTTTAAGTTTCCTTACCCCTTTTAAAGAAGGGTGTGTTACAACTAAACTGATGGTTTGCTCAAGGCTGTTGATCTGCTATAACTTCTTGCTTTCCTGTATTCAGCTCTCTTTCCCTTGGTAAACTGTATGCATGTATGTGTGTGTGTGTATGTTAGAGTAGTTTAAGTGTTTAGTTTAGTTAATAAAGTCTTGTTCATGTCACACGTAAAGTTGTCCGTGTCTCAAGCTCATAACTGGAGTCACTAATCATATAGATTTTTGCTACTGCTCTTAGTAGTACTGTAAAGTAAGAAAGACATTTCCCATGCCCCGGAAATGTACATTTCTTAGAGTTAATAAACAATTAATCCTGAGTGTTCACGGGACAAACAGGCTAATTGATTGTAATATTAATTTACGACAGTAAGTTAATTATATTAACTGATCCAAATATTCATAATCAATTATAACCAGTTATTATTGATTATTAATATTTAATAGAGTTAATTTAAAAAAAAAAAAAAAAAAAAAATCCAGGCACATTTTACCAATTCCAAACCACATTAATCTTAATAACTACTATTCATTTTGTATTTAAACATTTATAAGTGATATATAATTGTTCATGAAGGCTGGAAATGAAAAACGCCTTACATTCAGGTGTGCGTAATTATTAGGCACATTTTCTTTTACACATAAAATAAGCCGAAAAAAGAGATTTAACTCAGACTTGTAAGTCAAGGATACAATACTAATGCAATACCAGAAATTGCAGTTAAGGCATGACCATTGGACAGTGAAATGCTCATTGGGTCAGCCAGACAAAAACAGGTGGAGAGGAAAAGACACGTTAACACGTATTAAATGTGGTCTGCCTTTGGGTTCAGTGTTCTGTCATGAGTGGTCTGCAGCATGCTGGACAAAGGAGTAGCACAATGAACAGTCTTCGTATATAATTCTTAACACTCAGAAGATTTCAAAGGAAACGTACAGTAGGAGAAATAGCAAACCACATCAACTTCAGACGACACCGAACAATGAACAGAAAGAACGTCTTTGTAACTAATGTAACCCCTTTTCCCTGAAGGAGGGAACGGAGATGTTATGTCGGATTGAAATTACAAATTGGGTCCCGGCAATTTCAACGGAGGTACAGGAGTTGTGGCGACGTTCACCCCTTCAAGGAACGGGGGTTACATTAGTAACCTAGACGTTCCCTATCAACGTTACGTCGGACTGAACTGATGTATTGTGATCACCTATGGAAAGTGAGTCTTGGAACCCGCCTCCACTCACTCACTCAGCTCAGAGATCCACCGGTTGACGATCACACGTTGATCTGATTGGTTACAAGGTAGTTTGTGACGTCAGAAACACCAGCGATTTCAAAGCGTGTTTCTGAGACTGTCTTTGGTTCACTGCAGTTTTAAGGAGAAAATACTCAATGCAATGCTGTCGACTTATGAACTTACACATGGTTTGTCTTAAAGCACATTAAAACCACCACACAGACACATAAACAACATTAAAAGCTGGATTTTCACCACAGGGGGGACTTTAATGTTTCACGTTTTCACCATGAATGAAACTGAGAAATGTAGATCTTCTTTAATGTGAATGTAACATAAAATGTTGCTATTTTAAATGAATCCATATATAAACATCATTACTAATTTCGGCAAATAAATTTTAAAACATGCCATATATCCCCCAAAATATGCACAAAAACATTAATGAAAAAGTGATATTACAAGCGTTTTAAAAAACTGACATGATTGTTACAAAAATCACAAGTTTGGGGCCTCTGGAGAACTGATAAAAGTTTAAGTTTAACTTTTGCATAAAGTTTAAGGTAAAAATAACTGCCATTAATTAGCAAATATTACTAGTAGGCTATCTTATTATAGTAGGCTACTATGCAATTAGATAAGCTGTTCATTAATTACATCACTTTATCTCTGTCTTTATCCCCTTTTCCCCTCTTCTCTCCTTCTTCCCTGCATCAGACACTGCAGTAGGCTATCTATGGTATACTATAATGCTAATTTATATGTGTCGTGTGTCATGTGAATTCGGCTATCCGTCACAATCAGGTAACTTTCACCGTGTCTAGACCTGGTGCGAGCGGCCAGGCTAGGGTGACCACCTGCTAATAAGCCCAAGGGGGGACAAGGGGTATGTTTCTGAGGGACAATGTGGGACACTGCCTGGCGCGACGGTGCCCCACTGGCAGACTCACTGATAGTGGTTTACCCATTTCTAGCACATGCCACCTTGCATAGTATTAATAATGCCCTATTCTCCTAAACGTGTCATTTTTGATGTGTGCTCATGAAATAGGCCAACCAATGTGTATTTTTTTTTCTAAATAAAGACTCATAATTTTTTGAACATTCAATGAATTGACAGATGTACTTCCACTTAAGATTTACTATTTAATTTTATTTATTTTTAATATTTATTTACTTTAAATAAATTAATAAATTATAATATAAATTTATAGGATTAACAGGAATTGTAGTTGCTTAACACCACAGGAACAGTTAAAAAAAAGTATTTAAAAAAAAATACGATTGACCTCGTATTCCCCTCCCTCCATGTCCGATTGAGAAGGATGTTTTGCAAAGGTCACAAAAAGCCCTCTCGGTATCCCCCTCAACACCTTTCAGCCACAAATATTCATTTCCCCATTCTTGTTTCTTGTACTCACACCTTCCCTTTTTAATTGATGATGGCGTTGCCTCTCAGACAGTCTCTTTCTCGAATTTTTCGAATTGGAAAGCGCGCATCTAAAAGTTCCTTCCTTCCCAGTGTGTCTGTCTGGTATGCGCGTGCGTGCGCTGTCATGACAACAACGAAAAAGTTGACAACAACAACCTAGTCAGCAGTTCAACTGAGGGGTTTGTGTGGCAACAATAGCGTGCTGAAATGCCAAGTAATGTTCGTTTGTCTGCTTGGGGCTCGAGTATATAGAGCGACCAACTTTTTTTTGAGCAAGCATAGATTATGCGTGACACGGTCTCAATTTGCGTGACGCGTGAATTGGGCTTCAAACGCTGTGCGCGCACGCGCTATTCGGGACGGGTGGTCACCCTAGGCCAGGCCCGCTTCTACTGGGGAGCCCGAGTGTGTGAAGCTCCCTAAACAAACCAAAGCAATGCTGTCTACACTGGATGTGGCGAAAGGAGACACGACAACAAATTTCCAATGATTTTGGAATCCAAAAAAACAGTACGTGCGTTCTATTTCTGACGCAATTCAAGCACTCGCTGGGTGGGGGAAGATTGATGCGGCGGACCGGGATGAGTCTGGGGGTTTTTTTTTGTTTGTTTTTGTTTTTTTTTGCTTAATTTGATAATATTTCAAATTAATAGTATTAAAATAGTATTAGTAATAAAAAAAAAATCACAAATTTTGGTGCTGCTATAGATGAGTTGCGCCCCTAGCATTTGCCAGTTTGGCCCAGCCCTGCGAAGGTGATTGGGCTCTCAGACGAGATCCCAGTACGTCAGTTCAGTCCGATGTAACGTCGAGTGTGACTGGCTGAGAGGGAACTGAGGGTTTAAATACACACAGGAATAATTAATGGAACAAAAAACAGGTGCGTAACTCAATCAGAAACCATGGAGACAAACTAGCGACAAGAACTCAGGAAAACAGTGACAGGGAATAAAAAGAAAAAAGAAAACTAAACATAATCCTGACACTAGCACATTTTACATGCAAGTCAAATTCAATTTTAGGTCTATACAAATATGATGATTATATGCGTGCGCAGGCATCAGAATATACCATACATGGTCATACAAATATGCCAATTTTTGCGCATTTCCTTTCCTGCTGTTATTGGGCAGTCAGGTTGTCAATGGCCAGAGAATTTCAGTCCCGTCTCCCAGAATCCTGTACCTCACATGAAACAATCGCAGTAATAACCAAATGACAACAGAGTGGTAAGGTAAGTAATTTTATAGTAAGTAATTTTCACAGACAAGTTTGACTCTCCTCTCTATGCACCACTTGGTGAAATAGCACAAAAATGAAATAGCATAAAACTGCAGATTTTCAGTCAGTGTATAATATCAGTCATGCTCCATATAGACTGTTGGTCTGTTATAAAGCACTGTTCACAAATGTAATGATGAAAACTTGGGGGAAATGAAGCAAGTGTGAAGAGTGGTGCGAGACAACAGGAAACCAATATTCAGTGCATTCGTTTCCTCCTTTTTATCTGATGTGTCACAGTCACTTGCGTCAACGAGCATATATTAGGTTTAGGTTCTCTTGCTGAAACCTAGATTAACTTGTACTGAGGAGATGAGAGAGAAAGTGAAAGGATTGATCAGATTAAGGATGGTGGACTCTTGGCACCTGCCGCTGTTGCTGTGTGTCACAGGACTCCTGCAGGGGGGTAAGACTGACTATCATTTCATTATATCATAAAGATTACAAATATATAGACTGAATTTATAATTTGGTTCCACTTGGACACTGTATTAGGTGACTACTATGTACTAAAATTTAAATTAATAATTTGATGCAATGCGCTTATTGTATACATGTTTTTACATGGTACTTATGTTTAAATAAATATCTGAATGTAATTACAGCTGTAATTAATATCTATATTTACATCAATAATTACACTGTTGACCCTTATCTTACACCTTAACCCAACCATAAACTTACCCATACTACGAAACCTGTCCTAACCTTACCCGTATTCAACCTCGATAGCAGCACAAGTGTTTTGCTATACAAAATCAACACAATAAGTGTGTGGAATGCAGTGTGGAACGAAAAACATTACCAAACATCCAAGCTGTCATTTTTTTATATAATGAAACGTTGATGGTAACGACTTACAAGTCTAAAAATGACAAAATAATACCATAAAGTTACACAGCTTTATACAATATAAATATATATATTCAAACTTCTGAATCTAAACAATGGCTTTGGGTTTTTTAAGTGTTATTTACTCAAATAAAATCTTAAATCTTATTGTGCACTTCTACATATTCAGTCTTGCTGTGTGAAAAGATGAGAGAGAACTAATGCAGTCACACAAATCTATCATATGGGTTCAATTGACTTATTATATAGTGCATGGATCACTTTTAGGATAATTTTTGTAATAGTTTTTTATTTTTATTTTTATTTTTGGAGCTTAATATCCAAACATTCACTTTGTTGTATGGAAAAAAAAAAATTGTGTGAAAATAAAAACATTGAAAGTGAGTCACACAAGTTTGGGGAAGTAAATGATGACAAACCATTTTTGGGTAAAGTATTTAAGATATCCCTGTCTAATGCATCTCTCCACACAGATCTGTGCTACGGCCAGCGTCTGGTCCAGATCCAGGACGGTCCTCTGTATAGAGTGCAAGGATACCCCATCTCCATATCCTGTAATGTTAGTGGGTTTAAAGGCTCATCTCTGCAGGATTTTGAATTTAAGGTCAAGAAATCAAACATGGATATAAATATCATCAGTACTAAAGAGACAGACTTTGCCTACGCAATGTACTCCAATAGAGTAAGGGCAAAAGAGATTGAGATTGAGAGGTTGACAGGATCTTCAGTTCTCTTGAGGATCAAAAATTTGCTGGAAGGGGATGCTGGTGATATCTTCTGTCAAACCCCAAACACAGATGGCAGATATTTCGGAAGTTATGAAGCAGAAACAAAACTTAATGGTAAGATATTTCTTTATCTTGAGTGTTTTGGTGATTAATCAGATGATTTGGCTATTTTGAGATTATTGACATTTCATTGGCAGATCTATATCTAGAGAGATCCATCTGTTAGCATCCATTGCCATTTCCATTCAGCCGAACAGAAGATGATCAGTTATAAGCTGAAGTTGTACATATATTTATTTAAATGACTATTATATCAGACATCAGTTACTCTCTAGATATTGGTATTGAAAACACATAATGGTCGACCATTCGTTACTAATGTTTTCGATGCAAAAATCCACAGTGATTGAGGACACCCTGAAGGCATCGTACTCTGGCTCTTCCTCTCAGAGCTTGTCTGAAGGTGATCCTCTTCAGCTTGAGTGCCAGGTCTCCAGTGAAACTTATCAGCACACCCATCTGTCGGTCAGCTGGTTTCTCCACAGTGAAGCGGATGAGAACCCCCGACCAATCATCACTCTGGACAAAGATCTGACTGTAAAGCCAGGAGCTGGATTTGAGGATCGCTACCGCAGAGGTCTTATCAGCATGGATAAGGTGGAGGACACAACATTCAGACTGAAGATGTTGCAAGTGCAGCAGTCAGACCAGGGGAAAATCTACTGCAAAGCCATTGAGTGGATCCAAGACCCAGACCGTTCCTGGACAGAGATTGCCCACAAAACCAGCACACCATGTAACGTGGAGGTCAAACAAATTGGTAAGATTTATATTTTGTAATTTAAACCAGAGTTTCTCAACTGGTTTTGCTTCAGGACCTAGACTTTACACCTAGTGACCCAACAGATTAGAGTACAAAAGTAACAAAAAATGCCCTTAAAATGTTGATATTTATTCACATTTATCTACACATTTTTCTAAATGTCTCTTAAATTTCAGTCATTTAATGCTCTCTGCTGTCAATAGTTTACAGTACAATTACTCCTGCTTTTTCCTGTGTTTCATAAGTGGCTGAGGCAGGTTCGTTCAGTGTCAATATGAAGGCCTCAAAGGAGGCCCTACAGGTGGGAGATGCCCTGGACATCCACTGCAGTGTGAAGGCACAGAGTCTTCCTGGTCATTTATTTTCGGTGACCTGGCTGAAGGACCAGAAGAACGTGGCTCAGATTGGATCTTCTGGGATGCTCACCGTGTTTGACAGTTATGAAGAGAGAGAGAATGCAGCGGAGATGAGAGCAGTGAAAAGCAGTCGTACGGACTACTTGCTGACCATCCGTTCGGCTAGGGCTGAAGACCAGGGCCAATACCAGTGTGAAGTATGGCAGGAAGACATGAATGATGATGGCACCTTCAGAAAAATACAAAAACAACTGTCCAGTCCAGAGACTGTGAGCATCACCGCCAAAGGTAAATAATGCTACAGTGATTCTTCTCTACAGTCAAGTGGAGGTGCTCTGGTCATTTCCACTGTCAAGAACATCCTAGACATCTACCGTGTAATGAGACATATAATTATTATTTATAACAAATATATAAATACACAGATACAAATAAATAATTCAATTATATGTTATTGCATCACAAGACACTGACATTGCCTGTTTATTTGCCTGTCTGGTCAGAGAGTGATCTAACGCTGGTCATGGTGACGGAGGAAGCTGTGACAGAGGGAGATACTCTACAGGTCACCTGCTCGGTGTCCAGATCCAACGGTCCTTTATCAGTGTCATGGCAACACAAGAAAGACTCAGGGGATTCCTTCAGTGATGTCATCAGTCTGACCCATGAGGGAGTGATGAAAGATATTGGGACAAAGTATCAAAGCAGACATGTTCAAACACTCCATTCTCCAGCTGGAAACTTTACCCTGGAGATCGGTGCATCTGCAGCATCTGACAGTGGCGAATACAGGTGCAGTGTGTCTGAGTGGACCGTACAGAGCAATGGAGAGATGACGAAAGCCAACACACAGTCTCAGCAAAAAGCCATTTCGGTTAAATCTGTTGGTAAGTCTGTTATATAATCACACATTATTCTCAGGATCAGAGAAACTGTCTAGATATGCTGACATGAATTATTTGTCATTACTTATATTTCTACTGCATGTTACTGATACCAGAGTATGAGTAATCACTGCAGACATTTCTTTTCAGAATCTCTAATGCAGGCGACTTTGAAAAGTCGTACAACAAATGTGCATATCAATTCTTCAGTAGAATTACTATGTATAGTCAAAGGGCCTAAAGTGTCTCTGGCTGTACGCTGGATGTTTAGGCCCCCCAATTCTACTGTACAAACGAATATTTTATCCATACGCCACACTGGAGAAATCGACTGGGGAGCAGATCAGAGAAGCTATCAGCTGTCCATTCAGACTCAGACACAGCCGCCAGCCACACATTTTTTGCTCATTGTGCCACAAGCCAGCAAGCAACACGAAGGACAGTACCAGTGCCAAGTTGATGCCTATCAAAAGTATGTACAGAAAGCCATGGAGAACTCCAACCCGCTGGCGGTGACTGTACAAAAACCTGGTAAATACAGCCGTTTTTTATGTTGTTGTTTTTTTTCATAATTGTATTAAGAAGGTACATTCTACATCAAACATTTGAACATACATTAGTCGTTATACTCTCATATCTTTTGATCTTAAGGCCTATGCTGAAATGCTTAAAATTAGTTTTATAGACAAATATAAGTTGTTTAGTCTGATGTTACATTAGGTGTCATTAACAACATGTTACTTTGTACTTATATTTAAAGTATCTGCACATAATTGCACAAGAAATCACACTGTTGAACTTAAAACAACCATTACACTGCTTTTAAACCTACCCTTCTTCTAACCCTACCAATATCCCAACCTGGTCACACATTATTTTATAATTACACAAATATGTATTTGGTAATGTTAATTGACAGTATTTTCTTACTATTAATTTAGGGGAGGGTTAGATTCAGGGATAGTTGTGTAGGGATACATGTGTAGACATGTAAAGTCTACACCGAACAGGCAGATGAAACCACTATGGTTCAGTGGTCAGGAAGGCGGTGAAGCAGCACACTGTGGAGTGCATAGGACAAGCTGGAGTACTGAAGAACACCTGGCCATTCACTGCAACCAAAGAAATTACCAGCCGTAAAGCTTGTCGTACCACTGGACTTCAGTGGCTTCAGCGGCCAAGAGGGTGGGGTTGCTCCAACGCAACAGCTTCCTCTTAAACTCTAGACGGGATTAACTTAGCAAGGGTAGATGGAGTAATGTAATTTTACCACAGGACATCTGTAATATTAATGGCCAATTCGCACAGGATAAGATATCTCAGTAAAACTAGCAGAAGTGGGAGGAGTAACTCGATTTGCGCATCGCCGTCACTCCTGTCGTCATGTGTGTATTACGCTGCTTCCTGATATCACGTGCGCAAACACATAACCTATATTTATAAAACATTTATGCCCGGTCGATCTTTATGCCCACAGACTTGTCCCAGCGTCTAGAATGCAACTGAATGCTTTTCAAGCGTCTCCATACTTGAAAAACTGCGTAAAACTACTTTTAAACAGGAAATGACGAAATATTTATGTACATATTTACAGCGGGTCTATTCACACGGGATTAGTATTACCTGAGGTAATTTTTCCGGACCTTTTTACTGAAGGTAAAAGTTGCTGTAACCTTTTCAACCTGTTCATACCTGCTTCCTGGCACATTCTCTATAAGGACTGGAGAAAAGAGTGTACCTGTGATATAGATGGCTCCCTTTTTGAGCTCGAACGGCTGATACTGATCCTGTTTGCTGATGACTGTGTCCTTATGGCACCCTAGGTATTGGATCTCCAAGTCATTATGAACAGAAGTTGCACATCTCTTTGGCCTCACCATCAGTCTTAGTAAGACTGAAGTCTTATTTTAACTTGCTACTGGCTCTAGAGCCCCTCCACCTATTGTGACCATAGAAGTAACAAAGCATCATCTCTTCTGATGACTCGCTAGACAAGGAGATTTCTTCATGCATCAGAAAAGCCAGTCAGTCAGTCGTGTGCATCCAAGAGTACAGACCCACAAGAACAAGCTGGCAACCAGCTTGATCAAATCAGGGTATACAGGTTGTTCATGCTCACTAATCTTTTCTATGGCTGTGAAACCCGGACACTGTACTGAAAGCACCTGAAACAGCTTGAAAAATTCCATCAGAGGTCTCTATGATCAATCATCAAATGGCAGGACAGAGTTTTGGACAGAGCCGGCCAGGTCAGTGTTGAGGCCATGATCATGTTTGTTGGACAGGCCATGTTATACATATGGAAGTTCCCGTATCCCATGTCAGATCCTCGACAGAGTGCTGACTTAAGACCACAGGAGTCAAGGTTGCCCAAAAAGTGTTACAAGGACTGTATCAAAGAATGTCTTAAGTACTTTGATTTTCCTGTGGCAGAACTTGAATTCAGAGCCGAGGACAGAACAGCTGGCAATGAGCTATAAACCAATTCAGTAGAATTCGTTGCAGTGCAGCTTTCCCTGCATCATTTGGCACTGTAGCCCAATATGTTTTCCCTCAGTAATTGTTTGCCTTATCATAGTTAATCACATAGTTTAGGTTTGAATGCCATCTGCTCTGTTGTGACCAAAAGAGCGTGGAAGATATATATATATATATATATATATATATATATATATAGTTTTTCTGGCTTTTTATAGTTTTATTATAGTTCATCTGGCTCGGGTTGGGTAGCAGACCCAAGATGTGCACATCCAGAATAGGTCTTATCAGTCAAACAAGTTCCCAACAGAGAAAGACTGCACAAAAAGTGATATCATCGTAATCAATAGTTATTACTATATATATCATCACTGTTATCAATATAGTAAATACATTTAACATTTAAATTAACGTGTTACCCCTAATAGCAACAAATGAATCTGGCCAAAGTTTTGCATAACAACATGTATGCTCACAATAAATACATTATGTAATGTGTGCATAGTAGTTAAATACTTATAATATAAAGAGGGGCTGATTTGTTTAACATTTTTGGTTATAACAAAATTCCCATAATTCCATTGGTGTTATTTCATAGTTTTAAATAGGGGTCATATGATGCTTTTTTAATGTTTACCTTTAGTGTGTAATGTATCTGTGCATGTATAAGATCTCATACTCATAGATAAAGCTCATAGTCTCCTACAAATGAATTTATTCTAAAACTACTCCAGACTGTCAGGGTTATGTTCTGTTGTGTGTTGGTTCTGTTTATCCCTGTGCCTATCATTTGACCCAGTTTCCCAGTGTGTCTGATTAATTAGATTAGATTAGATTAGATTCAACTTTATTGTCATTACACAAGTACAGGTACAAGGCAACGAAATGCAGTTTAGGTCTAACCAGAAGTGCAATAGCAGCAAGTGCAGGATATACAGTGGTTCCATAAGTGCAGAACATGGATATGTACTGAATAAATATAGAGTTGAATACTATTATAAACAAAAATTTACAGATAGATTGTCCTATGAATATAATATACAGATAACTATTACTGTGAACAGAGTTTACAGCTAGATATGTACTGAATATAATAATATACAGATGGCTATTACTATAAACAGAATGTTTACAGATAGATATGTACTGAATATAATATACAGATGGCTGTTACTATAAACAGAATTTTACAGATAGATATGTACTATGAATATATATACAGATGGCTGTTACTATAAACAGAATGTGAGCATAATATACAGATGGCTATTACTATAAACAGAATTTAACAAATAGATATATGTATAAGTTAGGCTAATGAGCAGTATAACAATGGATTTAAAGTAGTGCAAATAAAGTTTGGACAGAAGCTATCCGAGTGAAAGTGCAGTGGAAAGTAATTGCATATTACAGTTAAGGTACGATATTGCAATGTATATATAAACAGTCGGTACTGTAAATAAACAGTCGGCAGTGCAAATTGAGCATATTCCAGTCAAGGTAGTAGTGCAAGATGCATATGTAAACAGTTGTTACTGTAATAACAGTCAGCAGTGCAAATGAACATTATAGTATTGCAAATAACAAAATGGAGGCAGGTGTGAGGAGGGAGAGGAGAGTCAATCAGTATATGAGGGGAGTGGGATCAATGAGGGTTAGAGTTTAATAAAGAGACAGCTCTGGGGAAAAAACTGTTCTTTAGTCTGCTGGTCCTGGTCCGGAGGCACCTGAAACGCCTGCCGGAGGGCAGGAGAGAAAACAGTCTGTGGGCTGGGTGAGAGGAGTCCTTAAGGATGCTGCGAGCTCGATGCAGACAGCGTTTCCTCTGGATGTGCTCGATGGCAGGTAGTGGAGTCCCAGTGATGCGCTGGGCGGTTTTCACCACCCGCTGCAGTGCCTTGCGCTCTGCAACAGAACAGCTCCCATACCACACTGTAGCACAGTTGGTCAGGATGCTTTCTATTGCACAGCGATAGAAGTTCACCAGGATAGTGGAGGAAAGCTGATTCTTCCTCAGTGTCCTCAGGAAGAAAAGGCGCTGGTGAGCCTTCTTGACCAGGCTGGAGGTGTTGGTTGTCCAGGTCATGTCCGCCGAGATGTGGATCCCCAGGAACTTGAAACTGGAGACACGCTCAACAGCCATTCCATTGATGTGGATGGTGTCGTGTGTGCCTCTTGACACTTTCCTGAAGTCCACGATGAGCTCCTTCGTTTTGGTGGTGTTGAGGAGCTGGTTATTTTCGGTGCACCATGTGGCCAGGTGCTTGATCTCCTCCCTATAGGCAGTCTCATCGTTGTTGCTGATGAGACCAATCACCGTAGTGTCGTCCGCAAACTTGACGATGGAATTAGATCCGTACACAGGCTTGCAGTCGGAGGTGAAGAGGGAGTAGAGGAACGGGCTTAGCACACAGCCCTGTGGTACACCAGTGTTGAGTGTGATGGATGTGGAGCAGTTGGAGCCTGATCGAACATTCTGGGGTCTGTTGGTCAAGAAGTCCAAAATCCAGTTGCACATGGAGGTGTTGAAGCCCAGGTCTCCAAGTTTGGCTATTAACTTAGTTGGGATGACAGTGTTGAATGCTGAGCTGAAGTCAACAAACAGCATGCGTGCATAAGTGTTCTTATTGTCCAGATGTGTGAGCACAGAGTGCAGTGCCATGGAGACTGCATCCTCTGTGCTCCTATTGCTACGGTAGGCAAACTGGTGTGAGTCCAATGTGGATGGTAGAGAGTCTTTTAGGTGTGCCAGGACCAGCCGCTCAAAGCACTTCATTACGATGGGTGTGAGTGCTACAGGGCGGTAGTCATTAAGGCACTTCGGGCTGGAGTGTTTTGGCACTGGCACAATGGAAGTGCATTTAAAGCATGTTGGTACAGCTGCTTGGGCAAGAGACAGGTTGAAAATGTCTGTAAAAACCCCAGCGAGCTGCTCCGCACATGCCCTGAGTACGCGTCCAGGGATGTTGTCTGGTCCAGCAGCCTTGTGCGCGCTGATCCTGCTCAGTGCATTGCAGACATCTGTGGAGGAGAGTGTGATCGGTGGGTGGTCAGCTGAGGATTTGAGCTTGGTGGCAGTTTCTCTGTTGTCTCTTTCAAAGCGAGCATAAAAGTCATTTAGCTCGTTCAGGAAGTTGACATCAGTGGCTGCGGGGGTGGAGTGAGAGGGTTTGTAGTCACTGATGGCCTGAATGCCCTGCCACATGCGCCGAGGGTCAGCGTTGGAAAAGTGTCCCTCTATCTTAAGCTTGTAGCAGTGCTTGGCCTCTTTGATGCCCCTTTTCAGATTTGCTCTGGATGTGCTATAGGCTTGTGCATCTCCTGATCTGAAGGCAGTATTGCGTGTCTTCAATAGGAGTCGCACTTCCCTGTTCATCCATGGCTTCTGATTTGGGTATGTGGTGATCTGCTTCTGGGTTGTAACACTGTCAATGGTGGTATTAATATAATCCAGTACAGAGGAGGTGTAGCAGTCAATGTCCGTGTGAGAGCCACTGGTGGCTTGAGAAGCAAACATACTCCAGTCTGTGTGTAGAAACCTTTCCTGGAGTGAGAAATCTGCCCCCGCAGGCCACACCTTGATGGTCTTCACTGATGGCTTCACGCGATTGATCAGAGGTGCATATTTGGGGGTGAGGAACAAAGAAAGGTGATCTGACTGTCCCAAGTGGGGGAGGGGTGTCGCGACGTAAGCTTCAGCCATGTTTGTGTAAACATGGTCTAAGGTTTTGTTTCCTCTGGTGTGACAGGAAACATGCTGGTGAAATTTCGGTAGCACTGACTTTAAGTTTGAATGATTAAAATCACCCGCAACAATAAACGCAGCTTCCGGGTGAACGGTCTGTTGTTTACTGATGGCTGCGTGAAGTTCTTTCATAGCAAACTTGGCATCAGCATCCGGGGGAATATAGGCTGCAGTTATAATAGTGGAAGTGAACTCCCGCGGTAGATAAAACGGTCTACATTTAACCATGAGAAACTCAAGGTTAGCTGAACAATGTCTCCCAACAATAGCAGAGTTTGTGCACCAAGCTTTGTTAATGTAAATGCACAATCCACCACCTCTGGTCTTACCGGAGCCATCTAATGTTCTATCCGCCCGGAATGTATGGCGTCCCGCTAGCTCAATAGCGTTGTCCGGTATTCCGCTGTTTAACCATGTTTCCGTGAAAATTAGAACATTACAGTTCAAAAGTCTCTTGCTGTATGTGATGTTGAGTCGAATCTCCTCCATTTTGTTCAACAGCGACCGTACATTGGCAAGGAAAATGCTGGGTAAAGAGAGCCGGTGTGGTGTTAGCTTTAGCTTAGCTCTTAGTCCTCCGCGCTTCCCCCGCCTTTGTTTACGATCTCGCCGGCGCCTGCGAGCACTTCCGCCCGGCCGGGCAGAGTGCATAGCCTCGGGTGATCTGGCGATCTCAGGAAGGAGTCGAAGGTTGTCCATAAAACTGTCGGAAATTCGCAAACCAATATCCAAAAGCTCACCTTGGGTGTACGATGTTAAGGCACAACTGTTCTGGACGAACAGACCCGAAATGAGCAAGAAAAATACTGCTAAATTACAGAATCTGGAGAGACCGCGAGCCTCGCGATGTACTCGCGCCGCCATCTTCAAATGGGAATACAAATGGGATGATGATTCCATTCCTAATTCACAAGTTCCCTCGTTTAGTTCTGGTATAATTACTCCTTGTTTTGTTCAGCTCTTTGTCCTGTCTCATCAGTATTAAGAGGTTGTTTCCTGTGTGTGGCTTTCATTGTTGGATTAATGACTATTTCCTGGTATTCTCCTTCGTCGTGCACTTCCTTGCAGCAGCCACCCGTGACAGAAGACAGGACCATAACAGTATTTTTGCAGCTCTGACATTCTGACATTAGCCTGCTATACTTGTAGCACAGGGTCACACCAGGTTTTTATTTTTTGGAGTTGGCATGCCAAACTCATTATCCAGAGCGCTCGATTTGCATGTTTTTCATCTCAAGCCTCAGTAAGCTGTCCAAGGCATGCCTACCAGGAAGCGGTTCTTGTTACAACTTTGCCACATTCGTGTAGTGGGTGCTGGTGAACATCCCGTGGAGGATGACACCAGACCCCAACCCAGAGCCCAGTCAGTCTTCATCCAGCCCAATGGAGCAACAGCATAACTTCACTGCAGACATGGAGTAAAAGCCTGCTGTGGACAACGAGCCTGTACATCAAGCTGAGCCACACCTTGCCATGGAGTCTGAGCCCATGGACATGTCTGATCAGGTGCGCGAGATTGCTACAATGCCTTTGGGTCTTCCATCACCCAGCTCTGCCTTAGAGTAAGGATTCCCCTTCTCTGCCTCCAGCCACAGAGCCCCGGACTCCACCCTGGTCCTCCGACCCATCGGCTTCGCCTTGGCTCAATGCTTCCTTAGCTCCACTATGGTCCTTCATCCCACCAGTTTCACCGGGTGCCTCATCCCCCGTCTCCGCCCTGGTCAGGCGTCACCCTGGTTCTACCACTGGATTCCTGTCTTCTGGCTGTGCTTCCACCCTCCATGCCTTTGGCTCCACTGGGCTCCGGCTCCACCATTGTCCTCGGTCACTCAGATTCCACCGCAATCTTCTGGGTCTATGCCTCGGCCTCGATTCCGAGACCGAGCTCCAAAGCTCCACCTTGGCCTTCCAGACTTGTGGTGTCACCCTGGCTCTTTGCAGCAGATTGCATCCCTGGTTCCTGCTCCCAGGGGGAGCCAGGAGCAGTAGCAGCCATGCAGGGACCCAGGCCACAGCCAGCATGGTGGTCCAAGGTGGGGTCATAGGAGGAATGAGCCATGATGGCCTCCTTCCCTCCACTCCCCCATGGAATGTTTCACCTGCCCCTGACCTTTTTTGTCCCTCTCTTCTTCCACGTCCTCCTCCAGAGCCCCCGACCTCCCTTTTCAGTTGGACCTTGTACAGCGCGAGGACTCGCCTTTCCGGAGAGGGGCATACTGTCAGGGTTATCTACTGTTCTGTGTTTTTGTTCTGTTTTCCTTGTGCATGTCATTTAACCCAGTTTCCCAGTGGGTCTGATTAATGATTCCGTTCACCTGTTCTGTTAATTAACTCGTTAGTTCCCTCGTTTAGTTCTGATATAAGTACTTCCTGTTTTTATTCAGTTCTTTGTCAGTGATCTTGTCAGTATTTAGAAGTTGTTTCCTTTGTTTCTTTCATTGTTGGATTAAAGACTATTTCCTGGTATTCTCCTTCGTCAGAAGGAGCAGCCACCCGTGACACGGACATGCCTAAAACTTCTACAAACATCTATGTCACAAAGTGAAATATTAGCATAATGCCCAGCCAAAGGCATACATAAAGAAGATGACGATTTAGTGAATTGTGGTGTTGTCACCATGTCTTGGAGATGCTGTTTTTCCATGCGAAAGCAAAACCCTGTTCCTTGGCCTACTGAAATTGGATGAAATTACGAATTAGTTGTTAAGATTTATTTGTAACGCTGTTCCTGACCAGTAAAAAGTTAGCTTGTGTGCAGTGCATTTTACAGACGACAGCTTCCTGAACCTGGGACTATATTAGAAATATATATTTTGTAAAATGTTTTAAACTGTATTTTATGTTGTCACTTCAGGACATAAAGCTTTTACAATGAGAAGACAAATTAAAAACGAGAGATACCAATTGAAAAGGAGAACTGGAAACTTAAACATGGCTCAGACAGAACAAACACATGTGACCACATATGCCAACATTGTGTTTGTGTTTCAAGCATGTAAATTAAATTACAGAACATTTGTACATGTCCTTTCACAGATCTGCAAAATATCCACTGCTTTTATAAAGCATTTAGATAACTGTAGATTCAGCAATTTACTGAATATTTCTGTCTCTCTCTCTCCTCACTTTGTAATGTTTACCAACAGACAGCAAGATGAGCCTGTCCAAACTCAAGTCTCGCCTGGAAACCACTGTCAACACTGATGCTAAGATTGAATGCTCAGTCCTGACGACAACCACAAATACTTCTCGTTTCACGATTGCATGGATGATTGGGTCCCAGATGCTCTTAACTATGGACCTAGATGCTGTTGTCAAGTTTGGCCCCGCAGCTGGACTAGAGATGGACCAGAGAATCCGCATGGAAGTAAGACAGAAACAGACCTTCCAGCTGACTCTCCATCAGGTCAGAACATCTGACAGTGGACAGTATCGCTGTGAGGTGGAAGAGTGGCTTCAGGATCCTCTTGGTGACTGGTATTCCTTAAAGAAAATGTCTGATTCCACAGAGCTTGTTGTCAAAGAGAAAGGTGAAGAAAACACACACACACACACACACACACACACACACACACACACACACACACACACACACACTTCATTGCAATGGTCTTTTCACTGAACTGCAATATTTTTCACACAAATACGTTTTTAATGATTAAAAAAACTCTTCTTTACTTGGGTCAAATAAAAGTCTAGTTTAAAATTTCCAATATTTTAATATTTTAACAAAACTACTTTCCTAACTTTTTCTAAGAAATAATACAATATACTCTATTTTTTTAATGAGACCTTTTTATTCTCGTGATATAATGAGATTCAGGCAAGCCGATCTAATGAGAAAACATAACTATTTAACAATGTAGCGATTTCATATGAACGAGTTGTTGTACAATGTAAGTTGTAAATAAATGTCCCCTTTTTTTTAGAAAAAAGTAAGCATGAAGGTTCACCTCTAACCCCATCCTTAATCATAATCATCGGTGGGACATAAGTATTTTGTATGAAAATGTACGCATGAAACCAAAGAATTCATCCGAATTAGCCACCAATTCACTAAAACATTAAATAGTTACAAATTGCCATGAAAGTGCTTTGGATTAAGTTGTTTCCACATTTTTAACTTTATGCCACCAAAAATATCAAAATGACTTTTAATTCAGAAATTAAAACATCAAGAGATTTATTCAAATTGTTGCATGAATGTATTTATATAAATTATGTATTTTTGAATAAATTAAGACTTTCAAAAAAAAATTCCTCATATCATAACCCACTTACGGATGTTGTACTTTTCTTTTATGTTTCAGCCAGTGATTTCAGAATGAATAAAGCTAACTCTCAGCTGAAGGTTAAAGAGGGAGAGCAGCTGGTGTTGAATTGCTCAGTGGAGGGTACTGGGTCTGATTCCACACTTCACTATTCCCTTTCCTGGTTGTATAACCGAGATCAGTCCTCCAGTGTGACACTTCTGACCTATAGTTATGATGGCCGTCTGATATTCAACAGCTATGAGTTTGAGGGACGACACCTCTTCTCCAGGCCAGCAGTGGGTGTCTTTCACTTGGCTATACATAGAGCCATCCAGGAAGACAGGGGGCGCTACTACTGTCAAGTTGATCAGTACCAGCTGGACTGTAAAGGGCAATGGTCATTTAAGGCAAGCGACAATTCAGGTTACACAAATGTCAGTGTTCAGCTTATAGGTGAGTGTTCTATATTTTTGTAATTTAGAGTTCTGAAATCATACAAATTTTTGGTTTAGAAGATCATTTATGTTGATTTTTCTTTTCTTAAATTAAATCAGAGAACAAACTGCATGTGCCCAAGGAGGACAAAAGCCTCAACATCACCAATCTGCAAGAGGGGGTCACCGTTGACTGCATCATTGACTCACGGTCCAGTGATGTATCTGTGTTTGAGGTGACTTGGTCCAGGGGTCAGAGAAACGAACGACCCATCATCATCTTCAATGCCAGCCGTGACGGAACCTTACAAAGTTCAATCGTTGATAAAGATCTGGTGTTTAGACGCCCAAGTGCCATGCACTATAAGCTGACTGTGCCAAACATCAACCCCACTGATACTGGCATTTACTACTGTCAGGTTGCTGAATGGATTCAGACATCTGCGAACAAGTGGAGAAAGATTGGTGAAGACAAGTCTGGAGAGCTATCCGTCCATGTGGACACTGGGGAGAGCAAAAAGACAGACAGCTTTACCATGGACAGGACTGAAAAGCATCTTTACATCAAAGAAGGAGAGCAGTTTGAGCTTGAATGCTCTTTGGATGTAGAAAAAGAGGATCCTACACATCACTACACTCTCACATGGGTGTTTAATAGCCTGGAATCTACTAGCGGGATACCTTTATTGTCATACTCTTATAATGGTCGTCTACAGTACTTTGCAGAAAACAAGGACAGGTTACGCTTCTCTAGACCTTCTTCTAGTACTTTCAATCTGGTTGTATTAAACTCAGATACAGCTGATAGTGGAAGCTACCAGTGCAGAGTTGAGCAGCACAAGCTCGATTGTGAGGGCAAGTGGGAACTCACGGCACAAGCCCAATCAGGCTCAACTAACGTCACGGTTCACAGTACTGGTAATACATCCATTTACACCTCATCCAGTTTTCGTCAACTAGTCGTCTTATTAATAACTTACGAAACCCTGTCATATTGCTTATGGCTACCAACATATGACCGTCTTTAATGGTGTCACTGTATTCTGTTTCATTCTTGTTTGATCTGTGATGTTGTGTTTGATTTAAACAGAAAGTAAACTGCGTGTTAAGAAGGAGAACCGAATACTCAACATCACCAATGATCAGACTGGGTTCACCGTTGACTGTGTCATTGAGTCACAGTCCAGTGATAAGTCTACCTTTGAGGTCACCTGGTTCAAGGTTAATGAGGACGGACCAGTCACTATATTCACTGCCAGGCGTGATGGCACCTTACACAGTCCAATCGGTGATAAACATCTGGTGTTTGAACGACCACTTGCCACACACTACAAACTGACTGTGCTGCAGATCCACCCCACTGATGGGGGGCAATACTACTGTCAGGTCGAGGAGTATCTTCCAACTGCTGACAACTGGAGGAAATTGGTTTTAGATAAATCTGGAGAGCTCTCTGTCCAAGTCCACACTGAAGGTAGCTATCTACAAACTAACACAAAAGATACTTTAAAGGTGCTTTAAGAGTAAGAGTTTCAGAGTGAAGTGTGGCACTGTGTTAATTTACACATGTACAGCTTATAATACAGTGTTTGTTTTACTACTACAATACTATTGTGTTATTTTGTCCTGGAAGTCTCAGCAGCAGTCGAAGCAATATAACACATTTTCATAGGGGATCCAATGTCACAGCACAGTTTAAATTGCAATATTTGACTAAATAATCTCAATGTATTTTTTGGCCCTGGTTCCACCACTGGATTCCTGATAAAATCGATTCAGCCTTATATATTATTTTAAAATTAAAACAATAAAAACGTAACGCTTACTAAAAAACATGACATATTTTATCTGTTTACTTGCATGTCATGTGTCCATTAACTGTCATTAGAGAACCTTGAACATGTGAATGTGTCTGTAAATTATTAATATTAAATTAAAATATCAGGGGGTACTCCAAGTAAATATTTTATGTCTAAGGGGTTCGTCTGACAAAAAAAAAAAAAGTTTGGAAACCCCTACTATAAGTGATTTGAGCCATTTTTGATCATTTCCACTAGACTTTAGTCACTAAATTACTCTGTCAACATCCCTTCAACTACACTAAGTAGAAGATGTTAATGGATCAGCATCCTTCTTGTTGACCCCTGTGACACAGACACTTTCAATGCAAAGTCAGCAAACTCCAAGGATATCTTATAAACCTGGAGAGAGCTATTCATTCCCATTCATCACAATGCCAGTCTCTTAGTGGCCGCAAGATCCCCCGGAAGTACACACACACATTATGGGCACACGCATGTATTTTGAGGCAAGCACTTCAGTCATAAATGACTAATCACTCTAGAGCTGCAGGAAATGACATCATGACAACATTAACCCTAACCTTATTTTAAAAATCTCTTTCAGCACATTCAGCCATAAATCTAATGTATACACAAAACAACACACATTTTGCTTTTCTAAGAAAAGAACAAATCTAACATTTGATTTGTTTTCTCAGGTGATCCTGAAAAACGGACAGACCCGTTAGGACCAGCGCTGGGAATCACTATTCCTCTGATCTGTTTACTTGTATTGGTTATAATATTGTTGTTGAGAAGAGAGCACAAAAGGAACTGTGAGCTGAAGAAAAAGAAAGCCTGTCTGTGGGCTGAAAACAACCCTCTTACCCCTGTGCCGGAGGTCCCTTCTCCTGAAGCGGATCATTCCTGATCCGAACCTTGATTATTAATCACACGGGCCTGTGACACACACAACGTACTGTTACTGAGGGTTATCTATTTTAACTGAGAGACAAGTTTATTTGCTCGTTCATTTCATGCTAATGCTAACCAGACTGCCTCATTTGTATTATATGATTAATGTTACTCTAAATAAGTTCAATAGGCAAGATAAATAGAATATACATACATGATATTCAAGCAGTTGTTCTCAGCTGGTGTTTCAGGACCCTGATTTTACATTTCACATCAAGCGTCGGCCACCCAGACAGCAACATAGTGTCGGCCCAGATCCGGCCCACATCCGGTACATGTGGTCTCAACGCGTACCAAACAGACCCGTGGCTAAAACAGAATCAAAATAATGCTCAAGTAAATAAGAATGTCCTTAAACTGCGCATTGAAATGTATTCTTTTTAATAATAATTTATTACTGGTAATTTGGTATGACCATGATGGATGTAACAGGCTTGTCTTTATATTTGAGTGTTTTGTTTTTTCTAAATGTTTTGTAAAAAAAAAATCTAAATGTAATTGTTCGTTGAATTAGATTTCAGATGTATTCTCTTTGCAGCTATTAATTCACTGCAAATATTACATAGTGGGCACAAACCATAGTTAATCTCCTTTAAACCCATATTGTATGCAGTGTAAGTTCTGTTGTATTTTACCTTGCTTAATTTTGCTCATGGTTTATGAGGATGAACATGTCATTCAGCCAATAGTTAGACGTCAACGTCAAAATATACAAAAAGTTAATAACAGCCCTGTCAGAGCGGACCTATGACACATTTTCCATGTAATTGCATCATTTGCGACTGTATTGCACAGTATTTAGTGTTCGTATTGGAATTGTGCATTGCAAACACATGTATTGATTGTTACCGTTATGATGATGCTATATTTTCAATTAAAGTCAATAGCTTTTACTCTCCATTCCTCTCTTTATAGTTGCTTCACTTGAGCAACATAGCAACAGCCACTGTGGTTACTGAGTCAGATCATGACACGTACTACTCTGACATTTCCATGGTAGACGGGAAGTCGAGATGCTCTGAGGAGATCTGTTTGACAATCACAATGGTGTGTGGTTGTGGTTTTTGTTGCTTATGTTAGGCCGATCTCACGATGAAGGCACAGAGGAAATGCTTTCTTTGCAAAAAAGAATTGCATGACTGAAACCACTAAAAGACATTTGGTTTAGGAAGAAAGTCTACTAAAATGGTTATATGGAAACATTGTATTAGGGGAAAGTCATGTTATGGTTTATTATACATGTGTTTAAATGTGTGTTTTTATAATCCATCTTTAAATGATTTTCTAATAGGTACTGTACACAGTGGTGGAAAGAGTACTCGTTACTTCACACCACTGACTGTACATGATTAGGACTGCCATTCTTCACATCTTCACTTTCTTCTTCCTCTCTCTACACTGCAAATGTAACATTTTACCATTATAGCACCAACATAGCATTTATTTGATCACATAAACAGTTAAAACAGTAATATTGTAAACTAAAGCTTAATTCAACCGTCCACAAATATACAATTAAAGACTTATCGACAATTCTAAGAAACACACACACAGTACGAAGCTATTTCTAATGAAGAGGGCCATACAGGGACTAAATGTAGAGGTGTAAGCTACTTATATTTTCCCAAGAAGAGAAAAAAATCATCTCCAAAGATTTTTTTTGTGGAATAAAATATTTAAAGGAACACTCCGACTTTTTGGGACTTTAGCTTATTCACAGTATCCCCCAGAGTTAGATAAGTCCATACATACCTTTTTCATTTCTGTGCGTTCTGTATGTGTTATTTGACGCACCCACCGCTAGCCTAGCTTAGCACAAAGACTGGATGTAAATGGATAATGGTAGCATACTAATCCCAATAAGTGACAAAATAATGCAAACATTTTCCTATTTACATGTTGTGATCTGTATAGTCACAGCGTGTACAAATAACAAGGCTATATGAGACAGAGACCATTTTTAATCGAATAAATACTGGGAACTATATTCTCACTAGGCGTAGGAGCACAGCTAAGTTACTTGGGCGGAGTGATTAGCGCAGCACACGAGACGCCCTGTTGATGGTTCCGTAAACAAAACAAACGTGACTAACTAGCGAACGTGACTCGTGATCATGGCTGACTTTGAGGAATTGTCAGAGGAATTTTACTGTGTATCAAACCAAGATCCAGAACCATATAGTTTTGAGCCTGAATGCACAGACGAGGAGTTACAAACTTTGGAAGCTGTAAGACAAGATGCCGAACAGATTGATGTCGAAGGGAGAATCAGAACGAACACGGACTGGTGGTGTAAATGTGGACCATGCCAACCTATGCCGACAGAAACCGAGTGCCTTTGTTGTAATGAATGGGACCGGGTATTGCCATCAATGTCAAGGCTTGATGACAATCAAAATATTTGCGTCACTACCACGGAAGATTTCTCTGCCCAAATACACCCGGCAGTTGTCGTTTTTTTTTCCCCATTGTGACAAGATCAACTGGAAGAAACGCCCCATGCCGAGTGAACCTAATGGTCAGCTGTCCACCAAGTAAGTGATTTTGTTATAATGATCATTCATAGTTCAATGAAATTGTAGTATAGCCATTGCATACAGTGTGTCAATACACAAAATATGCACACGTCAACTGACATAGCACATTTGAAATAGCCTTTCATGATCACCTGTTTACTTGCAGCTTAGCTATTCATACAAAGTTTTCTGTGCTTTCCAAAGTTTGTAACTCCTCGTCTGTGTATTCAGGCTCAAAACTATACCTGGATCTTGGTTTTATACACAGTAAAATTCCTCTGACAATTCCTCAAAGTCAGCCATGATCACGAGTCACGTTCGCTACTAGCTAGTTAGTCACGTTTGTTTTGTTTACGGAACCATCAACAGGGCGTCTCGTGTGCTGCGCTAATCACTCCGCCCAAGTAACTTAGCTGTGCTCCTACGCCTAGTGAGAATATAGTTCCCAGTATTTATACGATTAAAAATGGTCTCTGTCTCATATAGCCTTGTTATTTGTACACGCTGTGACTATACAGATCACAACATGTAAATAGGAAAATGTTTGCATTATTTTGTCACTTATTGGGATTAGTATGCTACCATTATCCATTTACATCCAGTCTTTATGCTAAGCTAGGCTAGCGGTGGCACACAGAAATGAAAAAGGTATGTATGGACTTATCTAACTCTGGGGGATACTGTGAATAAGCTAAAGTCCCAAAAAGTCGGAGTGTTCTTTTAAAGTCATATTTTATATGTTATATATGGTATATCACCTTCACTTGCTACCCAGAAAAGTTCCTATATCTAAATGGCCTCAAATGTTGTAAAAGGAAACAACTTTTCATGTCATTCACACAGCACTGTATCTGCAGGTTATTTGCAGTTCTAACCACACACACACACTCACTCACTCACACACACTCACACTCACACGCACACGCACGCACGCACACACACACGCACGCACGCACACACACACACACACACACACACACACACACACACACACACACACACACACTGCATGAAAAGTGGGATTTTCGACAGTTACCGGCACTGTAGATTGTCGTGGAAGTTCAGGTTTACGACTGCAAACGGCAATTTACAGGCAACACTGCAAACTGTCGGAAATTGTCGGAAATTGACGTGGGACTTGCTTGCCCCGTGACCCCCCTCCCTCTAATGCTTTAACATGTAAATGAGACTGCTGTGAGCTTTACAAATGCAAATGAGGGTAGCAGGAGGAGTTTTATCCCAGGTGACTCAAAGGTATTAACTTAATTCTAAAAAAATACAATATTTATTTATAACGCAAAATTAAAAACAGCCAAGGCTGACCAAAGTGCTGTACAGGGCAATAGATAAAATGCAGGGCAGAAACAGGACAATTAAAAAAAAAAAAACAATAGTTGTGTCAAGGGGTATTAAAGTTTTCAAGGATGTTTTGAAGATGGAAATTGAGGGAGCTAGTCTGATATAGAGGGGTAGACTGTTCCAAAGTTTTGGGCCAGCAGTCGCAAAAGTGCAGTCGCCTCGTTTTTTAAGTCTGGATCTGGGCACGATGAGAAGACAGTGATCACTGGATCTCAAAGTACGAGATGGAGTGTACGGGCAGAGGAGATTGGTCAGATATTGGGGGGCCGGTTTGTTAAGAGCTTTATACACAAATAGTAAAATTTTAAAATCAATCCTGAATGTGACAGGTAGCCAGTGGAGTTTGAATAAAATAGGGGTGATCGACTCATATTTGCGTGTCCCGGTGAGAAGTCTAGCCGCTGCGTTTTGAACTAGCTGTAGACGAGAGAGAGAGGCCTGAGATAGCCCAAAATAAAGTGAGTTACAATAGTCTAAGGCCATCCTTAAAAATATTCTTGTTTGCCGTAACCCGACCGACCCTGTCAGTTTAGTAGCCTACCGACCCAATTATTTATTTGTTCCCCCTTTTAGTCCGACCGACTTGCCGGCTGAAACTTGTGTTAAGACCGACCGCTTTTTTGTAACTCTTCAAACAACTAATATAAATGCAATAAAATAATATTAGTTATTAAGTATTGTGAATATAAATTCCGTAGGCCTGCATACAAACATAAGCTATAGCAGTGTGATTTTTATTTCAAAATAAGAGATTTTTGTTTAACAGTAACACCAGTGACACAACTCCAGGGGACCACTACTTTCATTATAAATTTTATAATATGTATTCTGCATTTTTTTTATATATATCATTTACATAATATATTTGATAGTTGTGTATACATTATTGTATTTTAAATGGTGTAAAAATCTGTTATTGACCTCAAAATAAAGCATTTTCCCTCTGTACATGACTGTGGGGACGAGCACTTCTGTGGTGCTCGAAATTCTATATAATTCATAAAAATCAAATATTGCCACTTTGATGGCTCAAGAGGGTGTAATTGTTCAAATAACATATTGTTTTATTTTAAAATGTAAAGAAATTGTAACCCTAAAGTGTTTTTTACGTGTAATATTTCTGTAAAGGCTAGGGACAGAACAATTGACATTTTCATAAAATGACCCTCTTACATTTTAGCTTAAATTTATATATTTAATGAAAGTAGCTAGATTAGTTACTATGTGTCATTAGCAATAGCCAATGTTATGTAAAAAAGACACAAAACCATTTATTTCAACAATTAATTTCAATCAGGCTTTGCCACAAAGGTAAAATGTGCATTCCATGCAAACAGCATCACAATCTCTTAGAGCCCAACCACTGTGCATAATACAACACGAACAGAAGATTGTATTTGACTCATGCTGCATACACATACGCAATGACAAGAATTATGCCTACTGTACATATAGAGTTACAACTACGATTAGAGTTGTTTACATAAAATGTACCTCGTTTCTATTTTGCATTAAAAATGTTTGTGGCCCCTTTAAGAAATCCCTCTCTTCTCGCGATACTATTCACTTGTGCTGGACGCGTGCGCGCGACCAGAGAACGGCAGCCATTTTTCATTGTTCTGGAGAGCTCCATGACGGTGCGTGCATCGATCGGATTCTGTGTTATACGTTCTTCTTTCTTGGTAAATATTACTCCAATATCTTTAATATGCACAAATAAGTTGTGAAGCGAAGTTAAAAGAACATTTGATGTGTACATTTTTGTTTATAGATTTATTTGGAGCGCATGTGTGACGAGTGAACCTCGTGGTGATCGGACGGTAAAGGATTGGGTATGTACGTTTTATGGTTTATGGGGGAAATTACTGATGGCATGTTTATTTGATAAATCTGTTAATGAGTTGAATCTATATTCTGTGATTATACAGTATAACTTTATGGTTAAATGCATATTGCTGGTTCCGCGTGGCATGATTAAACGTGGGTTGTGGCTTTGTTAAAGTGCTTTTATTTCTCTTGTAACTTAGGCCTAACGTTACCTCAGCCACTGCCGTATTCCAGTTTGTGTTATCGTATTTAATTGTAGTCTAACATATTTTGGTTTGGAGAAATCAATTTAAATCTGACCAGTTGCAGTGTATTACACTGCATTTCAGTTTGAATTGAGTTAAGTATTCTGTGGATTTGGGCATTGATCCACTGGTTAAGCTTTTTGTGACATTTGATTGTCATCTTCAAATTTACTGTAAACTGTTTCTACAATTTTTTTTTTTTTTTTTTTTTTTGTGAAATCACTTCGAACAAGGCTAACTTTTTTCTTGCTTCCATTGACCGCTGTCACTTATTTTAAACAGCAGTCAGAATAAAACCCCAATTTCAAAAAGCATAGTTTGCTTCCGGTGTGTATTTCTGCAATTTCACCCGGTTGCATTTTTTTTCTCCTTTGTTTAATTTTACTGTGACTTATGTTGTTCTTATTAATTTTACTGTGACTTATGTTGTTCTTATTAATATCACTCTCAATTAATTGTTTTCCAGCTGCCTTTAAGACATATTACACGACGGTGCGCAGGAGCTTCAGGTACAAACAACTAGATCTTGCATTGCAGGCGGAAGCTGTGGTGAATTCAGCTCGGAGTCGAGCGAGAAGAAAGACGGTAAGATTTATTAGATTAGATTTGTTTTTGGTCAATGTGACTATTTTTCAGGTGCATTAATAGATGTGTGTTGTCCATACGCAGTGCATTGCGCAGTATTGATTGTCTTTATTGGTTTTAACAGCTGCTAAAAGCGAGCAGGGTTTTTCCTGGGTCAAAATTGGTCTTCGGTGGTGGCTGACCGACATGGTCATCCACACACAGCAAAGAGTACTCTAGTACCCACATGATCCGCAAGCCCAATATTGACAACAAATGTTAAATTTAAAATAAATACAAAGAAACAGTTTGTGATTTTTTTCTTAAAGAAAAGAAAGTAATTAAATGAACAAATATGAAAATAAAACAAAACATAGACTTCACTGTATAAATTATACATTGATACTTATTAAAGCTAAAGTTATCAGTGAAGAGCAGTGAGTGATTTTCTCTTTGCATTTTTTTGTCTTATTAGGGATAGTTCTCCTAAAAATTCAAATTATCATAATTTACTCTCTCAAGTTGTTTTAAAGTCGAATAAGTTTCTTTCTTCTGTTGAAAATAAAAGTTATTTGGAAGATTGTGGGTAACCAAATAGTTGATGTACCCCAGTGACTTCCATAGTATATTCTCCTATGAAAGTCAATGGGGATCAGCTACTGTTTGGATAGCCACATTCTTCAAAATATTAATATTAGAAAAATATTAGAAGGAAATTAATAGAGGATTGGAACAACATTAGAGTGCATTAATGATGAGAGAATTTTTATTTTTGGGTGAACTATCCCTTTAAGGACAAGCGGCAGCGTGTTTACTATAACTACTGTCTCTTTGAGAGTTGCGCGCGACGCGTCTAATATACACGCATTTGACAAGCAGATTTTCTCTCAATTTTCTCAAGTTTGCTTTCACTTTAGACATAACCGACTTTGTTTATATAAACCTTGTGTGTATTTAACAGTATAAGCACAATAAGACTCGAAAGATAACTTAGTCCAGTATCCAGGCGCTGGTAGACAGGCTTTTAGTGCATGTGAGCTTCACAGCACACGTCAGAACAGCGCATCAGCACGCGAATTAAATGTTTAACCGACAAGGCATTAAAGCACATGCAAATTATGAACTGCAGTGTCCCGTTCCGCTGCGTTAACATTTATGTGAACATACGTCGCGTTGTTTAGTATGTTGGGAGGCGCCAGAACAGATATAATGCACGATTCTACGATATTTCTTCAAAAGCAGATCGTGGAGACATTTTAATCGTCCACGATCAAAAATCGTCATATCGCACACCCCTAAAAAAACACTTCAAACTGGATAGATTTTTTTTTTTTTTTTGCGTTTATTTAAAGTTATGTCAGCTGCATTTGCGGAATGCTTGTCACAAGCTGTAAGAGAAGATAAGGCAACTTTTTTTTGACTGCAATTCACACCCAGCACTAATTCAGCAAAAATATTCTCCGAATGCACCACGTGAAACATGGATTCGGTCTTCCGACCTTTATGATCAGTTGATTTTGATGCGAGGGAGAGAGCAAAGACAGAACTGAAGACGGAGAGTGCGTGCGCGGGGGTGGGGCGCTGTGATCGTTCTCTCCGTCACTCCGTCAGTAGCCTGCTTCACTCACAAAACCCAATTACTGATCAAATAAGGCTTTGGCGGGACAAAAAATCGTTTTGGCGGCCGCCAAAAAAATTTCAATGTAGGAAAAACCCTGGCGAGACAGAGTGTGCTAGCTGAGGATGAGGTGGGCCTTCGGAAGTGCTTCCATAGACCTGATGTCTGATGAGGAAGACGGCATCGTCGGCGGGGTGTCTGGATGGATTGTGCGACCTCCGTCCTGTCGCAGCCAGGAGCTCACCGAGCTCTGTACCAAGCTGCAGTCGAGATTAGAGTCGACTCCAAAGTACAGGGCAACACACCACAGACGTCTGCAAAATGGACCGAATTCAGACAGAATGCCGCTAGTTACCTGCAGCTGTATTTTGTCAGGCCTTGTGAAATGTAAGAGTTTTTCATGATTTCATCATAAAGCAAGAGGTCATGGGATTGATGGCTATTATTTGTTTAATAATTGTAAATAATCCTGTAATTTACAGGAAGCAGTATGCCATCTTCACAACTCTGAGACAAATTGTGGGAGCTACGAACTGGATCAAGGTAAAAAAAAAAAAAAAAAAGAATCTTACATTCTAAAGGTAAGATTCAAAGAATATGCTTTCATTCTCTTGTATAAGAAAATAGATCCGTTATAGTTTACGATCTTAATCATACATTTTGTTTCCATAGAGTAACCTCGCCTCATAACGAGGGCGTAACCTCACATTTACTCAGAGCTATGTCTGCAAGTCGAGATTTTCATGACGCTGATCATGACGACATTGTAAGTAACTTTTACTATTTTCTCCTTGTTTCATTTTACTGTGACTTGCGTTGTTTTTATTCATATCACTCTCATTTAATTGTTTTCCAGCTGCCTGTAAGACATACTACGAGACTGTACCTGAAGCTCCTGCGTACTAACAACCAGATCTGGCATTGCAGGCCGAAGCTGTGAAGAGTTCAGCTCGGAGTCGAGCGAGAAGAAAGAGGGTAAGATTTTTAGTCAATGTGACTATTTTTCACGTGCATTAATAGATGTTTTGTGTCCATACACAGTGCATCACAGTACTGATTGTCTGTATTGGTTGTTTTTACAGCTGCTAGAAGCGAGACGGTGTGCTAGGTGAGGATGACGTGGGCATTTGGAAGTGCGCCACCATAGATCTGATGTCCGATGAAGTTCAACCACCAGCCAGGAGCTCACAGAGCTCTGTGCTACACTGCAGTCGAGATTAGAGGAGACTCCTAAATACAGGGCAACGCACCACAGACGTTTTCAAAGTGGATCGAATTCAGAGAGAACGCCGCTAGTCACCTACTACAGCTCCGAAGATGAAAACAGACACTGAGCTTCCAATTTGTTGTGTGTGCAGATGATCTATGCTTTGTACATAGGTGTATATTGTTTTGTGTCTGTGCTAATAAAGCTCTTTCTTTGAATAAACAGCATGTCCCTGGCAAATGTTCCATTCCTTTATAAATTCATGTCCTTGATGGTAATAATAGTGTAGTCCATAGGTTAACAATGACATGAATATACCACAGAATAGCATATTATGAATATAAAACAATAATTTATATATTATTATTTATATGAATATTATAATTTTTTGAATTTTTAATGAGCGAGGGTGACCAATAGTAACAGATCTGCAAACCAATCACGAGTGATTTTTCTTGTTTAAACCACGTGGGTTCAACCAATAGTGAGTGAGGAAATTCAAGCCTTTCTCTGGCGGGAGCTGCTATTCATATGGTAATTAGAGCCATTCACACCTCCGGCGCGAGCGCTCTGCATACGTCATGGTTCGTTTCCGGCAATATTCGGCACAGACGAACGCGACGTTCACAGGCTGTAAATTGTCGTTAACTGCCGAAAATTAGGGAGATTTGCGGCCGTTTACGGGGTCGGAAATCCCAATTTTCATGCAGTGACACACACACACACACACACACACACACACACACACACACACACACAATGTAAAAGGATAAAGGATACATTTATAGGTCAAATAAAGTCACCTCTATTTATATGGCTCTTTTTAAAAAACAGATTGTTTAATAGCAGCTTTACAGACATAACAGGAAAATAACGCACCAGAGTTTGTTTCTGCTGTACAGCAGATCTAGAGGAAAAGATTGCCACAGTCCAGCTTAAGTGAGTTCAGTGATGGTTCATTTCTGTTGTAAAAAAGCTCTGGGGAAAACAGTGACGTCATCGTCCAGGTATGGGTCAGCGTCGCCCTCTACTGGTGAAAAGTGGCTTTCATTCAGACAACCAATGATTTCATGCTGTGCTGAGCATCACATGTGCACTATAATCTACAGCAAGTTATGAGTAATTAGGTTTTAATTTGTTGACTTGACATATAAAATTATATTTAATCAAATAATCAATTAAAAGAACAACTTAGTCATCTGAAATGATGCATAGATCTGAACTATAAAGTCTCTTGTCCACTCTCTCTCTCTCTAAGACTGTTGCTGAAGGTCTTTTTCATAATTAATGTGAATGAAGAATAAATAAAAAAATATCAATGCAATTTAGTTTTATTATTATCATCAGAAAATTTCTTATTTTCTATATTTTTCCCCACACTTTCACAATACAGATTGTTTCAAATCAGCTTTACAGAAAATGCATGTTTCCAGCCATCAGGCCTGGATGAACAAGTAATTCAATCTCTAAATTTGCTTTAATCTCTTTGAGCCACAATGAGCAGTCCAGAGGCGACCTTGTCAAGAGAAAAACTCATATAAAAACTGTATAACAATTTAGTTTACTTTAGAAAGTACAAATCATGTTAAATTAGACAAAGTTATGCGATCTTTCGCAATATTATTAAGGCAGTAAATACAGCTTGTGATATTCAGGCCTACTGTTCAAGTGTTGTGACCTAAAGATTTCAGAGACTAAAGGCTGTCATTAAATATATAAAAAAGGTTAGCCTGGGAGTAAGGTGTCTAATTTTTTTGGTTTAAATTTTTGTGAAACAGTCTATCTTGCATTAGACTAGTCTATGAGCAAATTTTAGACTAGTCTATCATCACTATAGACCGGTCTAAAATAGCTTTGTGAAACCGGCCCCAGGTGTCACAAAATAAAGCCCTGTTCACACCACCACTTCATTTTCAACAGCAAGCTGCCGATTTCTGGCGACATCAACCGTTAGAGAGACTCTGAGCTCTTTAACTTCATGCAAACCAAGAGCGGCTTTCAGAAGCGACAACCAAGACAATTATAACGGGGTGTTTCTCGGACTAAAGGCTGCATGTATCGGCTGCCACGTCCTTAATTTCGTGTCCTTCATTCGGCTGATTTTGAAGGATGCATCAAGTGTATCCTTCGTGTCCTTCAATCACCCACAATCCTTTGCACACATTCCCAGTCACAAAAAAGAACTGACGGGAAAAACGCGTCGACACTTAGGTTATCTGAGATCCTTATGAAATGTGAGACATAAATAATGGTTTTGGAGATGAAGGCATACATGTTTTCTTTTGTTTTGGTGTAAATGAATCACTGGACACTAAACTGTCAATAAAATACAGACACTTGCATTCACTGCATTAATAAAAAAGCCAGTTAGTTTAAAGGTTTTAAAATACAAAGTATTTTTCCAATTTGTAATAATATTTTCATGCTGTGAGCGTGGGGCAGGAACATGTGTGACGCAGCCATGCACACTTACTAGGCCGTCTCCGTCTAACTTCAGCCCTGTATCCCAATGTCCATCTATCCTAAACAGTCTGTGGGATTAGAATAAGTGTTTCCCTATTAAGCATAGTATGTTGAAAAGAGTATGTCAGACATCCCTGGTGGTCGACTATTTTGCAGTGCGGATCCGTGCTCACTATAACAGCTAATATTACCCACAACCCATTGCACTTTGGAGGAGGATCCAGTTCAGAACTACAAACACGAGTAAAAAGTGCTCAGAAAACTACAAACATGGTGGATGTGCAAAACCGACGGTTAAGTACAGAGGTTTAGAAAAAGGGGTTTGAGTGATTAATAATCAAC
Source organism: Rutilus rutilus (assembly GCA_021464565.1). NCBI lineage: Eukaryota > Metazoa > Chordata > Actinopteri > Cypriniformes > Leuciscidae > Rutilus > Rutilus rutilus. The sequence goes on from JAJAQA010000009.1 coordinate 5,736,122, forward strand.
ATTTAACCTGATAAAAAAATATTTATTTAATTTTATAAGTGTTATATTTCATTTGCAACAACAATGTGAGCTTTTATAAAGATCTTTTTGTCCATTAAATTTTAAGTGCATCATTTTGCAAAAATATGAGCAGCGTTCTCCACATGAAAGGTCCACAGCTGGCAGATCAACTTGCTACTTCTTTTCTCTCCAGTAAAGTAGGAAATTAAATTAAATCAAATGTGGAGGTTGTTAACTGTGACAAGATGATTGACAGGCCAGTTTACAGTGACAGGATACAAGTAATTATGTTACAGATCTTCCGTTAAAGAAGCAATTTTATGACATGATAGTTTGTCCCAAAACTTGTCTACTCTTGAGCTCCACATTTAAAATCATGTACTTTTTCTTCACAAAAAGAGTACATACTTCTAGGGCGTAGTATAAGTAGGTGAATTGGGATGCAGCACAGCCTACACGCCTCCAGAGGACTGGACTAGGAAGTACACAACACTAGGATGCAGTCTTCTGTTTGAGAAACACCCTATGAATGCGCTAGGTGCTAGGCATGCTAATTTAATAGTTTTTGTTAGGAAAATGGCACATTTCTAGACGAATCAGAAAGAAGAGGAGTTAGTGGGCGGAGCTTTGTGTTGTGGGTGTGGCCAAAGACACCAACCACAACGCAAGGGGGAATGTGATCAGGTCGACTGCCATAGCCCTTGGCATATCACGTTAGTCAAATTAAAGATTTTTACCTAAATACAACAATAACATATGAATGTGTCTAATAAACTTATTTAAGAATTATGCTAACGTGGTTACTCTTACCTTTGTGTAGTATTTTGTGAAATCTTTCACAAATCAGAATAGTAAAGTTAAGGACTCAAGAAAGGGTTAACTGATCAAAAATGATTCATGAAATATTTCACAAATCACAAAAAGTCTATTTGAGCCTAGTATGACCTGACTAGATGACCATTTCTAAACTTATAAGCTGATTTATCTAATGGCTTGAACCATTGTTCATTGACAGCCTGTTTGTCATTATTTCACAAGAAAAAGAAGACAGATCAGTGAGAAAAATGTGATTGTGAAAGTTTTCACTTCAGGGATTTATTTTTTATTTACACGTTTATTGGAAATAGACATTAAACATGAAGAACGTTTTTTTTTTTTTTTTTTTTTTCACATTCCTGACTAGCGGACTCAATAGGGGTTTATAGACAAGTGTTTTGCTGTGAAAAAAAAAAAATCACAAATTAAGCAGGTTGTCACGGTTTGGTTTTATGTCTGTCATGTGATCTGTGTTGTCATGTTGTCATTGTTTCATTGTTCACGTGTCCCTTGTCTAGTCATTAGTCTTGTGTATTTAAGCCCTCATGTTTTACATGTGTCTTTGTTAACGATTGTTTCCTCTTACCACTGTTTGGTGAGTTCATGTTTTGAGTTCCACGCCTCACCTTTGTTTTATGTTTGATCATTTCTTGAATAAAGCTTGGGTTCTCCAAGCTTGCCTCCAGTGGCCGTTACTTACAGAATACTTGAGCTACTATGAACCCAGCGGTTTCCCTCCTGCATCTATGCCAGGGGAATGGACCCCTGGAGACGTATGTGGAGGAATTTTGTGGACTGTGCTGCCAGGTACATTAAGGACATGGCTCTAAAGGACATTTTTTGCTTGGGATTAAGAGAACCCTTGCGCTCCGGATTGCCTGAGGGGAAAACTCATTTCTCCCTTGCGCAATATATTGACTATGCCCTTTTGTTGAGTGGCTCAACTTTTACTGTGGATTTTGCGGACGAGAAGCCCCGCAACACCACAGTACCCTCCAAGCCTGAGCCGCTTCACATCATGTCAGCCTCGCCTGTGTCTTCAGTAGGGTGACCACCTGCTAATAAGCCCAAGGGGGGACAAGGGGTATGTTTCTGAGGGACAATGTGGGACACTGCCTGGCCCGGCGGTGCCCCCACCCCACGGGCAGACTCACTGGTTTACCCAAGCACATACCACCTTACATGATATTAATAATGCCCTATTCCCCTAAACATGTGTAATTGCTCATGTATGCTCATGAATAGGCCAACCAATGTGTATTTTTTTCTAAATAAAGATTCACAATATTTTGAACATTCAATGAATTGACAGATGCACTTCCACTTACGATTTACTATTTAATTTTATTTATTTTTCATTACAATTTATTCACTTTAAATAAATTATAATATAAAATTATAGGATTAACAGGAATTGTAGTTGCTCAACACCACAGGAACAGTAAAAAAAAAAAAAAAGTATTTAAAAACAAATATTGACATCCTATTCCCCTCCATGTCCGATTGAGAAGGACGTTTTGCAAAGGTCACAAAAAGCCCTCTCGGTATCCCCCTCAACACCTTTCAGCCACAAATATTCATTTTCCCAGTCTTTCTTGTACCCACCTTCTCTTTTTAATTGATGATGGCGGTGCCTCTCAGACTCGGTCTCTTTCTCCATTTTTCGAATTGGAAAGCGCGCGCATCTTAAAGTTCCTTCCCACTGTGTCTGGTATGCGCGTGCGCGCGCTGTCATGACAATAACGAAAAAGTTGACAACAACCTAGTCAGCCGTTCAACTAAGGGGTGGGTGTGGCAACAATAGCGTGCTGAACTGTCAAGTAATGTTCGTTTGGCTGCCTGGGGCTCGAGGATATAAAGCGACCAACTTTTTTTTGAGCAAGCATAGATTATGCGTGACACAGTCTCAATTTGCGGGACGCATGAATTGGGCTTCAAACGCTGTGCGCGCACGCGCTACGCGGGACGGGTGGTCACCCTAGTCTTCAGACAAGATGGCCGCACACCAACTCTTGGGTTTGAGTGGCTCATGTCCCTTATGGAACCCAGGTACTGGATTACACATGAGAAGTTCTACAGAACAAAGATGCTTGATGAAACATATTCCAGAGTTTTGACAAAAGTCAAGTGTAGTGACGAAAGACAAGGCTCCATTCATGACCTTCACAACTGACTGTTGGTCCTCAACTACAGAGTCCCCGATGAGCCTAACTGGGCATTTTATTTCTGAGGACTGGTCTAGAAAGCAAGTGGTGCTAAATGTTAAGCCCATGACTGGATCACACACGGCCAGTTATATTCAAGAAACCTTCCTCAACATGTTAGGAGATTGGGATATTGCAACAGAACACATTGTTCTTGTCCTAAGAGATGGAGGAGCAAACATGGTAAAAGGAATGAAACTGGCTGAACTTCCTGATTTAAGCTGCACTTCTCACACCCTTCAGCTCATTATTAACGATGGCCTATCTTGTCCTAGCTGTCCTGGACATTATTGCCATATTAAAAAGCTGTGCAACTCACTTTGGCCACTCTGTACTGGCCAAATAGAGGCTAAGAACCATTCAGGAGGAGCTGGGTCTCCCGAAGCACAACATCATCCAGGCCGTCCCAACTCGATGGATCTCAACACATGCTCCAAATGTGTGTATGAACAGAGTGAACATGGCCATATCAGCTGCTTATCTGCTACACAGTGGGACATCGTGTGTAACCTTATTGACACACTGGTTCCCATCGAATTATCCACAATGGAGATGAGCAACTCTGAGTCTTCAGCATTATCCCTAGTGAGTCTGCCCTAAAGCTGAGGCTGCAGGCAGAGGGTCTATCATCAGTAGGGATCAAAACTTTGCGAAAGACCATGCTTGACAGCCTGACAAAGCGGTTTTCCAAGGTAGAAGAGACAAATTCTGGTCATAGCAACACTCCTTGATCCCAGCTACAAAGCTCATGCCTCTGCGTCTGAAGAAACACTTGAAAAAGGAAAACTGTGACAAAAAGAGGAAGCTGAAGAGCTTGGCAAGCTCAGAGAACAAAATCCGAGCCCTCCACCAGAAGGACCTGAGCAGGATGAGGTTGTGGAACCAGAGACAAAGCAGCAGAGAATCCATCAGCCCACTTCACTGGACACCCTGTATGCCAGGGTCCTTGGTGCCACAACTGTGTCTCGGGGGATGCACAGCTTTCAGAGTGAGCTTGAGTGCTATTTGTCAAAGCCTGTCATTGAAAGAAGTGACATGCCTCTGCACTGGTGGCAGAAAAAAAATAAACAAGATTCAAAACACTTGCACATCTGGCCAAGAAATCCCTGTGCCCCCACCCCACCCCACCATCCACTGTGCCTAGTGAAAGGGTGTTCAGTGAAATCATGATTAATGACGCCAAGAGGAGCCGACCGACTGGGCACCATGCACACCAACTCTGCTTTCTGTTATTATTTGAGGTTTCTTAACTTTGGATAGTAAAACAGAACTAGACATAGAAATGGACCATGTTATAATTGAATCTATTGCAGTTCTTTAACAGAACTAGTTTCACCTGTTTCACCTCAAATTTTGTTGTTTTTTGAAGTGCCTTTATTATTAATTTGTTTTGGATGGAACTGTTTTCATTATTTAGTGTCACTTTCTTCACAGTTTCAGTGTGAATGCATGTTCATGGTCCTGTACTGTTCTTTTTGCAATAAAGTTTAGCACTGTTTTACTTGTGTTATTTTTGTTTTTTAATCTAGTATCAATTTTAAAAACTATCAGTTGATTAATCGTTACGGGCAAGTTCGGTCAATCCTAGTTGGTATCGGTAAAATCCACTATCGGTCGACCTCTATTGTGTATTTACGTCCTCATGTTTGCCATGTGTCTTTGTCAAGTATTGTTTCCTGTTCCCACTGTTTGGTGAGTTCATGTGTTGAGCTTCATGCTACTCCACACCTTTGTTTTATGTTTGATCATTTCTTGAATAAAGCTTGTGTTCTCCAAGCTTGCCTCCAGTGGACGTTACTTTCGCAGGTCAAGATGACTCTGGTTTCAGTCTTCTAAGTGTCCAGAGTCACTATGAAGAATTTTGTTTTTTTTTTAAATTAAAACATAGACTTGAACTATGTGAGTGAGTTAACGTAGTGTAACAGCGCAGCGCTTCTGGGTTGTACATCAGAACGGAGGCTCACTATTGGCCAGCATCACACACATGACCAGCGTCGGCCAATAGTGAGCCTTCGTTCTGACATACAACCCAGAAGCGCTGCGCTGTCACACTACAGAATCTCATTCAGGCCCACACAGAAGAAAATCAATAGTTGAATAAAGTCGTTATTTTTGTGTGTGTTTTTTTTTCACACAAAAAGTATTCTCGTTGCTTGATAAACTTAAGGTTGAGCCACTGTAGTCACTTGGACTATTTTAAACGATGTCTCTACTAACTTTTCTGGGCCGGCAGATGAGATTACCTAGCAGCCTATGGAGGAGTGAGACAGCTCTCAGATTTAATCAAAAATATTTAAAAATATATATATATTTAAAATATAAAAAATATATTTTTGGGTGAACTAACCCTTTAAGGTTGAAGCTGAAGGGGCTGATATACCCCTGATATAAAACCATGACTTTATTTGCCAAATATGCAAAAACCCTCTGCAAACATCCCCTGTTTCATTAAAGACAGAATCAATTGAATCTGGAACAACATGAGGGTGAAAACATTACAGAATTTTAATTGGTAACAATTTTTGTCACGGGCTTGTTAATCAAGGCGAGAAAAGGATCTGTTTGCAACAGTCTAAATAAGCACTAAAACACCAGAGCACTGGAGAAACCACAAGAACACCGCAAACCAGTTTAACCAGAGTACAGCAGAGAGAGCGAGTCCCAGTTCAGCTCTCCCCATTACCAGCCATACAGCGCCATCTAGTGTTGATATACAGCAACAACATTATTAGTGCATAACAATACACTATACATTTGCAAAAAGGACATCGCTCATCTTTGAGTAAAAAAAAAAGAAGATGCCCTTAGAATACACTACGCGTTTGTTAAATTTGTTCTCATTAGAATAAGAGTAAAAAGTAGACACCATTAAAGCTACTCCAAAAAGTCCATGTGTTCTACACACCTGTCCTAATGTTAGTGTGATGGATTTTTTAATTAATCAAGTTTAATTAATCAACTAACATTTGTTTTTCTTGCAGGAATGACATTCATATGCTTTTAAATGTGTCCAAACTCTTTGGGGAAAACTTGTGACTTTGAGTGTGTATGTGTGTGTGTGTGTGTATAAATAACAGGAAGGGGAAGTGAAACTATAGACAGATTACTAGTTCTCAAACCTCAAACCAAAAAACAGAGTTTGCTTGTGCCAGTGACAGAGGAAAAAGGGGTAACCCTTTATTTTACAGTCCCCTAATTACTAGGTATTTACCTAGTAAATACATGGTAAGTTATAGTTGTTTATTGGTAATTACCACAGGTAACAAGTATGTAAATGCAGAGAAACTACAAACTAATTACTAGGTATTTACCTGGTAAGCATATGGTAAATTATAGTATTTTAGTGTGTAATTACTTAAGGTGATTAGTATGCAATTACAGAGAAACTACCAGGGAAAAAAACACCACTGTTAAATATCAACTCAACAAAGTACTGTGTACTTGTTACCTGTTTAGGTTGGTAATAACTCCGATTTAATTGTGTACTTCCTCAGAATGTAGGCAGCCAAATTTTAGAAACACCTCCAGTATTACTCATCAATTCAAGTTAGGTTTGTAGTTATCCTAGGGTTATGTTGGTAACAGTCCATGTTTATTTATTACTATCTTGAAATTAAGACGTAGTTTCCAATAAATTACCTTGTCTTACATAGTTGTTGTTCATTGCTACACCCATAGAGGGTTTATCAAATAATTTACCTTACACTTACCTGGTAACTATCCCGCAGGAACAGTTTTCCCTAATGTCATGGCACATCTTAAATACTGGGTATGTTCTTGCAGATGTTTTTACAATTTACTCAGTAAGTAAAGTGCAACAAATGAAGCCTTGTTTATTTCCATGGTATTACCGGAATTGTACCATATAACTTGATCATTCCCTGTACCATATCATTCCCTTTTCCATATAGTCAAAATTTTTTACCTCATATGTCCTGCAACGTTACCAAGGAAAACATGACAATTTACTCAGTAAGTAAAGTGAAACTGTACTGTAAAAGGAAGCCTTGTTTATTTCCATGGTATTACCGGAATTGTACCATATCATTCCCTTTTCCATATAGTCAAATTTTTTTACCTCATATGTCCTGCAACGTTACCAAGGAAAACATGACAATTTACTCAGTAGGCCTAAGTAAAGTGAAACTGTACTGTAAAAGGAAGCCTTGTTTATTTCCATGGTATTACCGGAATTGTACCATATCATTCCCTTTTCCATATAGTCAAAAATTTTTACCTCATATGTCCTGCAACGTTACCAAGGAAAACATGACAATTTACTCAGTAAGTAAAGTGAAACTGTACTGTAAAATGAAGCCTTGTTTATTTCCATGGTATTACCGGAATTGTACCATATCATTCCCTTTTCCATAGTCACATATTTTTTTTATTTTACCTCATATGTCCTGCAACGTTACCAAGGAAAACATGACAATTTACTCAGTAAGTAAAGTGCAACTGTACTGTAAAAGGAAGCCTTGTTTATTTCCATGGTATTACCGGAATTGTACCATATCATTCCCTTTTCCATAGTCACATCTTTTTTTTTATTTTACCTCATATGTCCTGCAACGTTACCAAGGAAAACATGACAATTTACTCAGTCAGTAAAGTGCAACTGTACTGTAAAAGGAAGCCTTGTTTATTTCCATGGTATTACCAGACTCTTACCACATCCTTTGCTACTGCTTAAACATTTTTGAAATCACAAACTTTTACCGTGTGTTCTGCAACTTAACTAAAACATTCCAGCCTGGTCTCATTGTTAATACGTAGTATTAACACGTAATTTTCAAAGATAGAAAACTACATAGGCTACAGTTATGAAGAAAAACAACATACGTGTAATCACAATAATTTATTTATTGCGAAAATGTCAAAACCGGTACCAAAAGTCGTTCACATGACGATGTGTTGCAGTCACAGTCCTCTCTTTCAGTATATAATAATTTTGAATGAGGTAATTTACAGAGCAGAATTTAAATGATTAATCCATGAAAATGTTAATCCGGCTTCGCTCTGTGTGAAGGCGCGCGCGGCGTGCTTCTTCTCCATTTCAAATATAGTTTACCGACTGAAATACGACATGTCGCAATCTGTGACGAACATAGACGAACAGACGAGAGCCAATGAGCGTTTGATATCACTGCCGTAAAACATGTCGTAACGCTTCTTGAGGGCGCAATTTTTGAATTTGAATTCATCAACGAGCGCGGGTCCGCGGCGGGATTTGACAGTTACAGACTGCGCTGTTGTTAAAGCCTGTGGAATGGAGATGAAGATCACTCACTGGATAAAGGGCTGAATTTGGATCTCTTTCTTGCAAACGTATGGATTCTAAAGATTTGGATTATATCAAGTAGGCTATAATAAAATTTATGTCGTTTGTGAATTTATGTTGGGTTTTGGTGTATTATTGTTCTATTGGAAAAAAACGCATTTTGTGTCTCACTGTAAATAAACTAAATATTAAAATGGTTAAACGATTAAATAAGGTACTTTTAAGGTTTTAAAGTGTATTCTTGTTTAACTGCATGTATGCTAATCCTCCGAAACGAGTTTGCAGCAGAAGGCACGAACAGAGCGAAATGTCATTAGTCTATTTCTTGAGTAAACTGCATAAATGCGACTGAAAACGTAATTGATAAGACATTTGAATGCAATAGAGTCAAAACATTAATGCCACGATTTTAATATGCATAAATAAGAATGCGTACAAATACGTCGGTATAGAGTTGTTCATACGTAAATAATTTATGTTTTTGTGCTGTTAATGCAAACATTTTACGTTTTAGTGCTGTAAATACTATACGTTTCTGTGTGTATAAAATGTAAGTAAATGTACGTATGGTAGAATTACACTTTACGTAAAAATACACACGTATTCTCATGAGATCACGTTGAACATTCTCAGTAAGTAAAGTGAAACTGGAACGTTACTGTAAAAGGAAGCCTTTTTATTTCCATGGAATTAATGGGATCTTACCCTATAATCTGTAATAGGTACAGTTACGTAGCTATAACAGATTATAGGGTAAGATCCCAGTAATTCCATGGAAATAAAAAGGCTTCCTTTTACAGTACAGTTTCACTTTACTTACTGAGTAAATTGTCATGTTTTCCTTGGTAACGTTGCAGGACATACGAGGTAAAAAAATGTGACTATATGGAAAAGGGGAATGATCAGGTTATATGGTACAATTCTGGTAATACCATGGAAATAAACAAGGCTTCATTTTACAGTACAGTTACACTTTACTTACCAAGAAAATTGTCATGTTTTCCTTGGTAACGTTACAGGACATACTAGGAAACCAAATAAATAAAAATGTGACTATGGAAAAGGGAATGATATGGTACAATTCTGGTAATACCATGGAAATAAACAAGGCTTCATTTTACAGTACAGCTGCACTTTACTTACTGAGTAAATTGTCATGTTTTCCTTGGTAACGTTGCAGGACATACTAGGAAAACAAATAAATAAAAATGTGACTATGGAAAAGGGAATGATATGGTACAATTCCGGTAATACCATGGAAATAAACAAGGCTTCATTTTACAGTACAGTTTCACTTTACTTACTGAGTAAATTGTCATGTTTTCCTTGGTAACGTTGCAGGACATACGAGGTAAAAAATTGTGACTATATGGAAAAGGGGAATGATCAGGTTATATGGTACAATTCTGGTAATACCATGGAAATAAACAAGGCTTCATTTTACAGTACAGTTACACTTTACTTACCAAGAAAATTGTCATGTTTTCCTTGGTAACGTTGCAGGACATACTAGGAAAACAAATAAATAAAAATGTGACTATGGAAAAGGGAATGATATGGTACAATTCCGGTAATACCATGGAAATAAACAAGGCTTAATTTTACAGTACAGTTTCACTTTACTTACTGAGTAAATTGTCATGTTTTCCTTGGTAACGTTGCAGGACATATGAGGTAAAAAAGTGTGACTATATGGAAAAGGGAATGATCAAGTTATATGGTACAATTCCGGTAATACCATGGAAATAAACAAGGCTTCATTTTACAGTTGCACTTTACTTACTGAGTAAATTGTAAAAACATTTGCAAGAACATACCCAGTATTTAAGATGTGCCATGACATTAGGGAAAACTGTTCCTGCGGGATAGTTACCAGGTAAGTGTAAGGTAAATTATTTGATAAACCCTCTATAAATGGGTGTAGCAATGAACAACAACTATGTAAGACAAGGTAATTTATTGGAAACTACCGTCTTAATTTCAAGATAGTAATAAATAAACATGGACTGTTACCAACATAACCCTAGGATAACTACAAACCTAACTTGAATTGATGAGTAATACTGGAGGTGTTTCTAAAAATAGTCTGCCTACATTCTGAGGAAGTACACAATTAAATCGGAGTTATTACCAACCTAAACAGGTAACAAGTACACAGTACTTTGTTGAGTTGATATTTAACAGTGGTGTTTTTTTCCCTGGTAGTTTCTCTGTAATTGCATACTAATCACCTTAAGTAATTACACACTAAAATACTATAATTTACCATATGCTTACCAGGTAAATACTTAGTAGTTAGTTTGTAGTTTCTCTGCATTTACATACTTGTTACCTGTGGTAATTACCAATAACCAACTATAACTTACCATGTATTTACCAGGTAAATACCTAGTAATTAGTTTGTAGTTTCTCTGCATTTACATACTTGTTACCTGTGGTAATTACCAATAACCAACTATAACTTACCATGTATTTACTAGGTAAATACCTAGTAATTAGGGGACTGTAAAATAAAGGGTTACCGAAAAAGGTTGGGGCTTTTGAACCAGTTGAACCAATCATATTGAAGGTGACATGTTAGTCTTGTTTGTTTTCTCGATTCTATAAAATCTGTTGTGTCCGTGTTTTACGGTGGGATTCTCAGTGGAATTTGTCTGAGATCCTCCGGCCTTGCTTCTTGGGAGAGATTCCCTGAGAACTGCTCGGGAAGATCTCCTGGCCGTGATTAAAGCATTTAAAGGACATTTGCTTGAGTCTGTTTGTCGATTTATTCCTGCGCAGGAAGCTAGTTTAGGAAGCAAGTTTAGGAAGCAAGCTAGTTTAGGGGAACAAGATAGTTAGGTTAGTTAACTATTATTGAATGGGGACGTCGATTTGTAGACGAGACCCATATAGTAAGGTTTAGGGAAAAATCTACCACATTAGACACCATGGTTAATGTATGCGACTAAAAATGAAACTGTTCTCGCTTGTTTAAAGAAATGAATAGTTTTATTTCAGGTGCCAATCACAGATGTTGTCTTGCATTGCTTTATAACAACATATACATAATAATGTATCAATTTAACAGTAAATCGAATACACATTTTTAACAATATCTTACATTTAAACTAAGAAAATAAATAAACATCTATACAGTATTAACACAAGTAATCCAATCAACGGCATTGTTCACTTTCATAATAGACTTCAGGAATATGACAACTCTGCATAAATATACAAAGCATTTATGTACTGTGAGATTCTCTGTGGATATGAAATCAGCTGACTGCACATTATATTACATCATTCAACTGACCACTGTCAGTAATACCTTACTTGAGCTCTTTGTAAATTACGCAATACAAATCATATTACTGTTGTTATATTTTCTTTTATCATCCTCCTTGACTTCAGATTTGACCTCATGTGCTTTATGAAATCTAAGATGTGCTTTGTGCAATATGACTAAACACAGAATGAATGTTTTTACACATTTTCTCTGTTGATTTTGAGGGAAAGTCTGCAGAATTCTGAGGAATGGTTTTACACATTTAATTGAGATTAGTTTGTTGCCAAGATTACAACAATCTTAGAAGTAAAATATTATTATTATTTTAAATAAATAGTCTCTCCAGGAGTGGAAATTTTCTAGAATGTCTCAATTCTTTTACATGTGTCTGTATTTTTTTAGATATAGTATGTATAGTAGTACGTTTTTGTATTAATCAGGTTTGTGCAAAATTCAGAACTGAAGAATTGGTTCCAGTTTAGATTGACATTGAATTTGAATCAAAATGTGCAACAACAAAAATCATAGTTCTAATGCAGTAAAATTCAACATAGAAAAGAAGTGTCCTTCCACCCTCAGGTTATATACAACAACAATCAAAATAAATACAAATATTAAGGCAGAATTTAAATCTGTTTGTCACCCAAATTCAAGGAATTAAATATGAGGGAATTGAATAGGAATAGAAAAGTTGGATAATGCATGGCAGTGATGGCATCTTTGAAGATATTAATGTGCCATCACTGCCATGCAGAGTCTTGTAACTATAGTGCTTTACCACTTTTTGATAAGTATGATGAATAAAATAAAAAAAACAAATTAAATTAAGTGCAAAAATCTCTGCAAAGACAAGTTTTTGTACACCTGCACATGATCCACAGGTCTGCATGAGTGCAGAGAGATGTTCATAAATATGCGCAAATGAAGGCATCATTTATATCATAAATACAGTAGGACATTATGTTAAAGAGGTCCTCTTATGCCTTTTCACGTTCAGTGTGTAGTGTTGCTGTTTGATCATGAAAAAGCTCTGAGTTCTTCTCTATATCATCAGTGTCAGTGTTTCTGAACTCCTGAAACGCCTCCTTCTTCCGGGAACGAACACGTCACAATATTCCTCATTATAATAATTAATGCGCAGAATAAAGGGGCGGGGCCTGGTTGAGTTAGTTAGTAGTGTGTTGAAACTGGTGGTTATGGTAAGGGGCGGGACATTTCCCAAACACACTCGAAGCGCTCGACCAATCGCAAACACACTGATCCAGCCGACCAATCAGAGCACAGTGTGCTTTTCAGAAGGAGGGGCTTCATAGAGACCGGAAGTAAACAGAGCGTTACTGACAGACTGGGAAGAGAGGAGCCGCAACAATGGAGAATATGAGGGAAATAATCAACATTCAAGCTGGAAAACCTGTTCTAGTAGAGACTGAAACAACATCAAGACTTAAAGGGCATAATAGGTCCTCTTTAATGTTGCAAAAAGCTTGTCAGTCCATTACGAGTTGTCCATTGTACTCTTATTTTTGGCTCTTGTTTTGGAGCGCGTGTTGACCTCTGATGTTGATGGTGTCGGGGACGCAGCAGAATGCAGCTCAAATGGGGGATCTTCCTCTTTTACGGTCACGTCTTCACATTCGTCGTCCATCTCCATCTGATGTTTTGTGCAGTGTTTCTCAAAGGTGGACATCTTCACGAATATTTTGTTGCACACCTTGCAGTGGAAGAGCTGCTCTCCGTTGTGCAAGTGCAGTTTGAGCTGCAGATAAGAGGACTGAGCGAAGGTCCCGGAGCAAACGCTACAGCAGAGCGTCCCGCCGCCCTGGTGGCTCTTCTCGTGCTGCTTCAACATGGACACCGACCGGAAGCCCTTCTGACACGTGGCACACACGAACCTGCCCTCACCCAACTCCAGAGCCTGATGGTTGAGCAGGTGTGCAGACGTGCGGAAGGCCTTCCCACACTTGTCACACTTAAAAGGGCGCTCGCCTGTGTGCAGGCGCAGGTGTATCACAAGCCCGGCCTTCTGTGTGAAAGCCCTATCGCACTGTGTGCATTTGAAGGGCTTCTCGCCGGTGTGGAGCCTGCGATGGGTCTTCAGGTGTGAGGCACGGCCAAAGCTCTTGTTGCAGTCGGGGCACTTGAAGGGCTTCTCGCCGGTGTGGATGGTCTTGTGGCGCAGAAGTTGGGACGACTGCATGAACATTTTGGAGCACACACTGCATTTGTACTTCCTCTCTCCGGAGTGCGATCGCATGTGCAGAGACAGGTGGGACGAAGAGATGAAGGTCTTGGAGCAAAGCCGGCAGGTGTGAGGCTTTTCCCCGGCATGGCTGCGTTTGTGCAGGACCAGACGAGAAGAAAGAGAGAAAGATTTGTCACAGTAGGGGCATTTGTAGGGCTTGTCTTCTGTGTGCATTCGCTGGTGTTTGGTGAGCATGGAAATCTGGGTAAAAGATTTGTCACACAGGCCACAAGGGTGAGATCGAGGCTTGGACGAGTGGGACATGCCGAATGATTCAAAAGTCCATCACACCTAATGACAAAAACATTGCCTGAGTTAACCAATGATTATACAGTGAGTTCAAGATGTATTACAGGTGTAATTGAGAGTCAGCATCCATTGGCGGTCTAATTGTCCACTAATTTATTCTAAACAAGTTTGAGAACTAGAGCAAATGGAATAATCAACTCTTTACTAATGTATACAACTGTATAATAACGTACCGACTTCGGCACTAACATTTTAACAATGTGACGATACCAGCATTTCCCTCTAGCATTTTGAGCGCTGTCGAACGGATTCTTAAACACTTCTGATTGGCCATTGCGTTCACACGCTCAACATATCTTTGATTGGCTACAATGATCAACGCTTCAAAAACATGTTGTCCTTGACGCTTACAGATACACACCGCAGCGTTTGAAAGCGGCGTCTATCAGTAGATATATTGGGGATCAGCTGATAGACACCTGCTTTTAAATGCTCCTGTATCTGCTCGCTCGGTGAAGAGCGTCAAAGATGTTATTGCTGATCATTGTAGCCAATCACAGACATATCTGTTGAGCATGTGAACGTAATGGCCAATCAGATGTGTTTAAGAATCAGTTCAACAGTGCTCAAAACGCTAGAGGGAAATGCTGGTATCATCGCTTTTTTAAATTTCAGTACCAAGAAGTCAGTACTATTTGACAACACTATAAGAACGATTTAAATAGATATGCAAATGAGGCAACATCATTTGTTTCTGCCAAAATAGAAAACAAATAACATTTTCCTGCATTTCCACATGTGTTTCATGTGATTGTTTTTGTTGATTTGGATGTCTTCATTGTCTATGTATTTTTTATTGTGTGATATTGTATATGTTTGTATGTTTTACAGGGCTCAGCTGAAAAAGAGATCTCGGTCTCAGTCTGGTTCCCTGTTAAAATAAAGTTAAAATAAACTAATAACAATGGAATAATCCAGTTAACAGGGAACGTTCTCAGAACTTTAGTTAATGTTGCGGCAAGGTTCTCTCAAAGTTATGAACAAACGTTCTTCCAATGTTAATAGAATGATAGTTTAAATGTATCTGGTCTTTGATAATGTTCTCAAAACATAAGCACATAAACATTATTTATACATCATTCATGAAACGTTTCCTCTGAAAGGTTTTGGTTGGACGTCTGTCTAACATTTTTGTTTCGGGACGTTCAGAGAACATTCAAAAGTAACATTGCTTGCTAAACGATGAAATGTAATGTTCTCTTAATGTTCGCATAACCAAGAAAATATACATATATATATTTTTTTTAAACTGGGTTTTTGAACGTTCAGAGAAAATGAATAAATAAAGTTTTCATAACTTAATGGGAATGTTAGCAAAACGTTCTTAGGACATAATTTTGTTAGCTGGTGGATATAAATCTTTCCAACCAAGTTTGATGTAAACATAAGGTTTGGTATTTATGTATTATGATTGCATTTAAATTGCAAATATTTCATCACATAGCAGATTTTTAACCAGTGGCCTTCAATTTTATGAAGGGCTCTTAAAAGTGTGACATATTTGTCCTTATCTGCTTCATTTGACGTCTCAGCTGTTTGTTGCCAATGGCAGCAGTTATACAGTATCATATTACATAGACTTTCAAATTTAGCTAAAACACTGAATAACTCAAAATTAATATATTATTTAATAAAGGAGGGGAGAATTAATTTGGCCTACTCTACACATAGTAGCCTACATGAGGATCTCCATTCATTTAAATGTTTGGAAATATGTTTGAAACTTGTAAAGATAATAACGCATTATTTTATATTTTATCATCTGGGTCATTCTATATTTAGGGGTACATTTCATGTCAGGCAAAAAGTCAGAAAATCAGTATTCTTTTTTGATCAATAAACTAGTTGGTTAAATAATATATGCCCTTAATGTGCTAAATTAGTTATTTGGCAAGCTTAAGCTCTAATGATTTTTTAAATATGTTAATTAAAATTTACATTTGATTCATTATTTTGTCAACTGTGTTACGGACAAATGCTGTGTCAAATGAAACATGAATGAAGTACCACATGCTTGATAACACATTTGTTTGAAGGTTTACCCAAGATTTCCATCTCCAGAGATATCCCAATCTATTTTTCTGACGGTTTAGTTCACATTTAAAAGATTTATGACATAAAAACCACACATAACACAGTTGACAGAGAAAGTAACACAGTTGACATGAGTAACACAGTTGACAGGACACATTAGAAGGAAAAGAGAAAACTTTCTTTAAGATGATAACTTTCTTTTTATTCAACAAATGTAAGTAACAAGCAATTAAGCAAAGAGTTCAGTTAAAAAAAAGATTAATGAATATTTTATATTATCATCAAGGTAAATTAAGTTTTATAATGCATTATGACACTTCGGGTTGTAAGGACTGATCAGTCATGACTAAGCAGAAATAGACATGTAAAATCTATAATAATATATCGGTTTAAGTCAATCATGAGGAATTCTGAATGCTTTATAACCCTTGACAAATGTGAATATATAATGTGTATATTATGTTATGGATACTGAGTTCATAGAAAGTGTGGCCGTGATGAGATCAGTTAAGTTTATCCATTGTAATGCAAACCATAGTTTTAGGCATGGTTTTAGATTTTTTTTTAATTTTGTGTAATGTAAATGTAATTTCCATATAATGTAGTGTGAGCATAAATTGAAACTGAATTGCCAACATTGTCAAATGTGTTAATCCTTGTCAACTGTGTTACAGTTGATGGATAACACAGTTGATGGGTAACACAGTTGACAGGTAACACGGTTGACATTTCGGCCATTTTGGGGCCTTGTGCAAACTGCTGGCCTTGGACTAGTTAGTAGTTGACCTTGATTAACTTATGTTTTTATATTCTTTCTCTACACATTTATAAATATAACATATGACGTAAGTTCACCAGAACATGTTGATAACACAGTTGACGGTCAATTAATCTACTCTATGCGCAGACAATAATATAGATAATATATTGAAGAGGAGAAGTTATGACTTAACACACTGTCTTCACATTTCCCTCCAAAAAAGGAATTGCATCACAGTGATGTTGTAAAATGTGACTTTGGAACAAACCATTGCTGATTTATAGGGGGTTTTATAGCGAGTAACACAGTTGACACTGATTTCTCGGACATACACAAAATGAATGATTAAATGTAGATGCATGAGCAAAATATTTTTTTTAACACCTTTCTCACAAGTTAATGATTATTTTGGACAAATATTTATAAGAAATATATACAGAAACATGCATTCTAGAGCTAATCTGAAGAGCAAAACCTCACATTTACCAAATCGGACAGCACAAAAACAGCAACTTCCAGTATAGAATATGCCATTTTTGCAAGATAAAAGATGGGTATCTGTTGGATTTTTGTATTAAATTAATTAGTTATGTCCCCTGATATAAAAGTCACCATTGATTGAAGTGAAAAGTTCATGATTTTTTAAAAAAAAATTATAATAGAGTCCATGGACATGAGATGTACCCCTAATTATAGAATGACCCATCTGTAGCAAAACCAGATAATTAAAATGGCCTTAAAAACATATTATAATTTTATATGGTTGAGGACAGCAGGTTTGAGCAACATTTTACACATTTCCTTCCTGGAAAATTGCCTCAAAAACCGCGTCTGTCTTCACACATCCAGAATATGATGCAGCAAATAACCTTAGCTGAGTATGTCCGCTAATAACTGGGCGTGGAATAAAGTCTGTGTGCCCAACAGAGAGGTTTTCCCCACAAAAGTCAAGCAAACATGACTTACGCCAGAGGAAACATTTCTTGAGGGCTGAAATACTTGATACAGATTTCCTCATTTCACCCTGTTCGTGATTACACAACATCCAATAATGCAAATCTGCAGACTCACCGCTTTCACCAGTTTCCTCACAGAACATCTTCACTCCCTGAACTGAAGATTTACAGAGTATCGTTACATTATTCAGTGCACAAGAGTCAGACTCTGGTTATGGTGAGATAAGCTAATTCACCACAGATGAACGGACACAGATGTAGAATATGGCGCCATGAAATACACGTCAGCATTTTCAGGTTTTTGGCGAAAATCACACGAGCTGACAGCGATATTATCAGTAGATGTAAACAAAGGGAAATCAGTTTCTCTCGTTCATGGTGGAAGCCATACAGAAAGCAGCCTGGGCACTGCTATCAAAATAAAAGTAGCCTAATATAAATATATTTAAGGTAGTCATAAATCCACTAGCTGAGTAAATACAGATTCCAGGATGTTACATTTATTACAGTCGGGTTTTTTTTTTTTTTTTTTTTTTTTTTTTGCAAAGTAGGCTTACTCATAATACATAAAAAAATGGATCTCCTTCTAACATTTTAGAAAGCTTCCAGAATCCTTGTTTCTTTCTTTTCGATTTTGAAGAGTGACTAAAGCCTGTTCTTTATTTTTCCTTCTCTTTACTATTCAGTCATCTAGGTGTCATTTCCTCGAAACCATAACCACAAATTAACCATGGTTTTACTACAGAAAAAAAAAAACGAAAAAAAAACCGGTTATTTTGCTAAACCATGGACCATGGTAACCAAATGAATGGTTTTCAAACAGGCTATCCTGTTCTTTGGTTTGCAACAGTTACGTGTCTGGTTTAGTTAAAAACGGATTTTTATTTGACAACTAATTCACTGAACTAGTGATGGAAAAATGTAAGTTTCGTTTTCTCTAAACATCCTGTTTCTAGTGAACAGAAACCTAGAGAATGTGCTCGCGCTGAGCGGTTTATGAC
Source organism: Rutilus rutilus (assembly GCA_021464565.1). NCBI lineage: Eukaryota > Metazoa > Chordata > Actinopteri > Cypriniformes > Leuciscidae > Rutilus > Rutilus rutilus. The sequence goes on from JAJAQA010000009.1 coordinate 5,754,996, forward strand.
CAGTCTCATTCTGATCGCTGGATTCACTCTGCATCAGGACCACTGAAGGTAGGACATAACCGCATGTAGAAGTTTAGAAGTTTTTTTTTTATGCAATAGACAATAATATAACTCAACAATATAACATAACTTATATGTATTTTTTATTTAATAAGTACAAAAGGGGTTAATAAAAATGGCATTTTTTTATTTATCACAAGTATGAATAATCTATTTTATTATTTCCTGGAACCTATGCTTATAGGTTCCCGTCATCAAATTCGCAAAGCTGCTCTGTTTTAGAGACTCATAGTAAGATGAGGAATCTCGGTGTAATTTTTGACACCAGCCTCACTTTTGATTTCTTTGTCCAGAGTAGTGTGTGAAGGCATCCTTTTTCCACCTCAGAAATATTGCCAGACTACGCCCAATGTTATCTGTCGCTGAAAAGTTGATTCATTCTTTTGTGGTCTCGGGGGACTGTAATGCAGTTTTAACTGGAGTTTCTAAAACCACAATTAATAAACTGCAATATGTACAAAATTCTGCTGCACGGATCTTGACGGGAGCTAGGAAATTTGACCATATTACTCCAGTTCTGAAACCCTTACACTGGCTCCCGGTCAGGTTCAACTTCCGTGTTGATTTTAAGATCATGATGTTGACATGCAAGGCATTACACGGCTTAGCTCCGCAATAGTTATCTGGTTTATTAACCACTTACACTCCAAATCGCCGACTGCGCTCCTCACAGGGTAATTTGTTAACTGTTCCACACACGCACCTAAAATCTATGGGCGACAGGGCTTTTTCTGTCTATGCTCCTACACTTTGGAACTCTCTCCCCCCTGAACTTAGGGAAGCACAGACTTTTGGCATTTTTAAAGCTCTTCTCAAAACACATTTATTTAAACTTGCATTTGAATGCTGATGTCTTATTGTGATCGTTTTATAGTTATTTTTATATTGCTGTTTTTGTTTCTATTCATTTTTACTTGTTGTATTTTCCCGGGGGACTGTGATTTTATGTACAGGGCTTTGAGAAGCTGCTTTTAAAGGCGCTCTATAAAATAAAGTTTATTATTATTATTATTATTTTACATAGTAGATATACACTTAAATGGCAATTAATAGGTAATTTTCATTGCCATTTAAGTGAAATTACTGAACTTAAATATACGAGCTTCATAAAAATGACCATTCTAGGAGGAAATTTCAGATGGCATTTAGAGGTTTTTGCATCTGAACTCTTCATATATATATATATATATATTTAGCAAATGCACGCACATTAATCAGAGATTAAAATAAAATTAAAATTCAGCAATTTCAGGTAGGCTAATTTACCACATAAATTGAATGATTTGTACTACACTGGTTCTTGAGGCAAAGTTGTTCAGAATGAGATCAAACATATGATTCATTTGAACATTGAATGTGTGTATGCAAGTGCTAAAGAGCCAAAGGGGAGCACTGTGGATATTAGGGGTGGAACTAGCCAACAACACACAGTATAAGATTCAAGTGTGCAGAATGAAAACTTCTGAACTGGTTCAGTTGTGTACATTCAGTTATTATTTTCTCTTGTGGACTATATGGAATAATCTGTTATGCTGTTTAGCTTATTCAGGGCAGTGCAACATAAAGAACAATTTTTATGTGTGTAATCTTATGAGCAGAACTGTGTTTTATCTGGAGGCCACAGGAGACCCAAGAAAGCAAGGCAAACTATCTACTTAAATGTGTATGAAAAAAGAGAGATTACATCTACAGTGTTGTAACAGTTTCCAATGAATAACTGTTAAAAAAGCTGGCTTCTTTTAATAATTTGGAGAATTTTAAAGTTAATTATTGTTTTTTAAACAGTTAAAATTGTTACCCACACAGGAGAATGTAAAAGAAGAACAATGAGTTCAGCATCGAGGCAGAAGAAGAAAAAGAAGTATGTGGTTTTATTCACTACATGTTTTTGGAACGATTATGTTTTGTTCCTGTTTGCCTGTGTTCCCTTTGCTAGTTTGCATGTTTTTTGACTGAGTTCACACATGTTTCTGGTTACGTTAATCATCCCTGTATGCATTTAAAGGCCCACTGAAGTGCCTTGAATGTGTTGACGTAATGTCCGCTGCAGTAGGGGTTCAGCCAAAAAGTCGGCAGCTGGCAGCAGGAAGTAGCTGCCGTTGACAGCCGGAAGCCCTGCCATATTAGGAGGGACCTGCCATTTCGTGGCAGCCAATCAGTATCGTCCAACGTAGTAGCAACCAATCACATGTAACTGGAAGTCAAGCGACAGCAGCCAATGGTCAATGGTGGCGCCGGTGATAACCATAAAACATGGTGAATCATGTTAAACCATACTAGAACATTTTCAAACTTTTTCAAACTTTCTGGCTAGGCCTTTTCAAGCCAACTTAAAGTTTGTCTACGAACTTTACCATCTAGAGTTCAGGATTGTGGTCTATCATTCTGATTTCAGAACAACAAATACAAAGCCTGTTTCAAAAGTTACAGCTGCTTCATTAAGCAAAGACAAGATGTATTAAAATAGTACTACAAATGTAAAACTAAACTTAAATGATAGCAAAATATGATTTTAAATAAAGGTAATCGATGAGACAAAGTTCTTTTTTTCTTCTTTTAGACAGGACTTTCATTATTTAAGTTTAAATGTTGTATATTTAATATGTATAAAGAATATATATTTAATAAATATACAATATGATTACATATGTATGTATATATTTAATAATTTAAAAAAACATGTACACTCATTCATAAATTATATTTATACACGTACAAATTCATACTTTATATATTATATTTATAATAGGCTATACAGTATATTATATTTCGCTGCGTGTCATCCGCACCAATTACAAAAACAAAAAAACAACTATAACAAATGATTTAGCCTTTGTTGCCTTTTTGAATTCACCGTATAGGACTAAAACGAGGTTGATCGCGAGTTAAAGCGCTCTGTATCTGCTGCTCACTCGCATTCGTTTCTAGCTGGCATGAACACGTTTCATCAACTGTTCATGTTTAAATAAGGCCAGATTGTTGACAATCACACCCACTGCTCAAACATTCTAAAACTGCGAAACCAGTTGAAACAACTGGATTGAACACTCCAATTTTCCGATTTTTAAAAAAATAGGCAACATTAGCTACAATATTTATAATTTAATTAAGATAGGGACTATTTGGACAGAGATTTATTCTGAAAGGAATTTTGCCTTTGCCTGTTCTCATTATTTAAGTTTAATAAATGGGGTAGCGTATATTTAATAAATATACAATATGATTACAGGCATTTCTTTCTGTATGTATAGATTTCATTATTTAACAAACATGTACACACATTCATAAATTATATTTATATACGTACAAATTCATAATTTCAAGTGTAGCTTAATGTTTGTTTGTTTTTTGTATTAGGCTATGTCTATGATCTTCGTTACTTGATTTATATTTGATAAACCTTTTTTTCATCAAATAATATAAAATTATTACTAATAGAAGTATTTTATTTAAATAAGTGCTAACATTTTATATTGATATAATAACTTATTTGCATGGCTAAAAGCGGCATCCACCTCCGACTTCCGGTTATTAGCGGCAGCTGACGTCAGCTGCCAGTGGCAGCTTCTTCCTGCTGCCAGCTGCCGATTTTTCGCTGAACCCCCTCTCGTCCACTCGTCCACTGACACATATCGATCAGCTCCTCCCCTTTTTTAAATAGCCAATAGTGTTTAGTTTAAATCACAGTTCAGCCAGAGCCATTGAGCTCGGTAAAGCCTCAGTTTCCTTTCAAGGGAACTCGCGCTGTGTCAAATGATGCTTAGGGAATGCTTTGCGTGACGTCATCTTGAAGCACATGTAAAATCAGTCCAATGTTTTATTTTATTTTATTATTATTATTTTTTTATTATGCCTTAAACAACATATACAGAACAATACAACAGACAATATAAAGCCAGGGAAATAAAGGAAAGAAAGAAAAAATAATGATAATAAAAAATAAAAATAGAAATAAATAAAATAAAATACACTCAAAAACATGCAAGACCTTTACATTACTCAAATATTTTGAAGACAGAACATTAAACGGACAGTTTTAATAGCCTTTCTATTAGTGCTATTTTGAATAGTACAAAAGTAACTTTCCAATTCTTTAAAAAACACTGTAAAACAGGGTTTTCTGTTAGAAAATTTACACTTATGGATGTGAAACTTAACTAAAAGAATAAACAGATTAATAACAAAGGCTTCGTTATTCACATTATCCTGAGTAAAATATCCAAAAACTACATTTTCAAAAAGCAAAATAAAATTAGAGAGCAACTTTGATGTGATAAACACAGAGACGTCATACCACAACTTTTTAACAAAACTACAGTGCCAAAAGACGTGAGATACAGTTTCCAATTGCAAAGAGCAAAAAGAGCAGAAAACATCAATATCCTTCCTAAATTTACTAAGAAAATGTTTAACAGGATAGAATTTATGAATCATTTTGAAAGAAATTTCTTTTACCTTGTTTGTAACAAAAAACTTATGAGGCAATAACCAAACACTTTCCCAGAGTTTCTAACAAATTTAGCCCAATAAGCAATAGAGCAAGGCTTGGTAGTAACCTCCTTTAAAAACAGATCGCGAATAGATTTGTTATTTTTAGTCTGTGAAAAACAAAACATCAGTCCAATGGTGTGACGGAACATCAGAGGCGGGTGACGTCATGAACCAGGAAGTATAAAACCTGCCCAAAACAGAGCTCATTGTTAAATGTCCTTGTCTATTTGGTGTTCCTTTGTGGTGTTTGGTGTTTTTAGCCCCCAACAGCGCCTTCCAGGCAGCGAGGGGATGGGTAGGTTTAAGGTTGAGGTTGGGGTTAGCTGCCTGGAAGGAGCCATTGGGGGCCAAAATGCACCATCGAGCTTGTTTTGTCTTTATATCAGTCTATACACACACACACATATATATATATATATACACACACACACACTACCATTCAAAAGTTTGGGGTCAGTAAGATTTTTTTATGTTTTTAAAATAAGTATCTTCTGATCACCAAGGCTGCATTTATTTATAATGTATATTTATAAAAAACAGTAATATTGTGAAATATTATGACAATTTAAAATTACTGTTTTCTATTTTAATATATTTTAAACTGTAATTTATTCCTGTGATTAAAGCTGAATTTTTAGCATCATTACTCCAGTCTTCAGTGTCACATGATCCTTCAGAAATCACTCTAATATGATGATTTGATGCTCAAGAAACATTCATTATTATTATCAATGTTGAAAACAGTTGTGTATAGTTTTTTTTTAATCAAAATTCTTTGATGAATAGAAAGTTCAAAAGAACAGCATTTATTTAAAATAGAATATTTTCTAACATTATAAATGCATTTACTGTAACTTTTGATCAGTTTAACTCATCCTTGATGAATAAAAGTATTGATTTATTTGATTTCTTTCCCCCAAAAATAAAAATAAAATTCTTACTGACCCCAAACTTTTGAACGGTTGTGTTTAATGTTACAAAAGCTTTAGATTTCATATAAATGTTGTTCTTTTCAACTTTCTGTTCATCATAGCATCATGAAATAAAAATGTAAATAACTGTTTTTAACATTGATAGTCCTCTGGGGGGGGGGGGGGGGGGGGGGGGGGGTTTGAACAAATTGTTATTGATTAGCTATTCAGCTGAATGTTATTACTTACTAATTCATTAATCAGAGTTTCTTGTTAGTTAATAATAGTTACTAGAGTGTTAACAATGGGCCATTCAATTGTTCCGGTGTAGTTATTCATTAATGACATAGCATTATTCTAAAATGTGACAATTATATCTTCTAAATGTGAATTTTGTCATTGTTTTGGATATACTAAAAGACAAAAAAATATCGTCGTTGTTATATTGTGGTTGTGTTATATTTCCTGAAGATACCTAAGTGTCACAGTGTGGCTGTAATGTGCACATGATGAAGAAGATAATAATCTAAATCTTTAATACATCCAAACAAGGAATTTATTAAAGATTTTGATTATTATCTCCATCGTCATGCGTGCATTACAGCCACACTGTGACAGTTTTATGCTTAATCCCATAACTAATATGGTGGAGTGGAGTGTTAATGTATTAACTTACATGAACTAACCATGATCAATACGTTTGTTACTGTATTTGTTAATCTTTTTTAACGTTAGTTAATAAAAATACAGCTTTCCGTTGTTAGGTCATGTTAGTTCACAGTGCATTGACTAATGTTAACAAGATTTTAATAAAGTATTAGAAAATGTTGAAATTAACAAGAACAAAGATTAATAAATACTATATACGTGCAGTTCATTAGTAGTTCATGTTAACTAATGTAGTTAACTAATGTTAACTAACGAACCTTGTTGTAAAGTGTTACCAAATGTCTTTTAATAATAAAGCAAAAGCTTAAATACACACGATAAAGAGATGATAACGAACAGGTGAGATGATTAGATGATTGTTCATGACGATAACTGGCGGGAAACTGAGACAAAGAAACTAAGAACTAACAAAACTGAATAGACTGTCTGTGTTTTGTGCAGTTTGTGATAAACTTTACATTGTTCAATGCAGAAATAAATTTGGTGCGACGTCTCCACCATTCATTGATTACTTGAAAGAGATTTTGAGAAGGTACCCAGATGGAGGACAAATATTGAAGGTAGGCTAAAAAAAAGGTTTAAATGTTGCCTGAATACTTTCACATCATTGTTAAATGGTATGTATCTTAAATATCTCATCGTAACTGTGTTTAATATTAATCCTGTAACGTACCAGGAGCTGATCCAGAATGCAGATGATGCAGGAGCTTCACGTGTGGTGTTTATTCATGACGAGAGGCATTATGAGACTCAGAGCCTGTGGACTGAAGAGCTCGGAAAGTATCAAGGTATTTGTGTTGCAAACAGATTTAAATCACACTAGACTTAAACTTTATAAAATTACTGTAGAGCCCGCAACAAAGGATATTACAGTCTAGGGTTTTACATTTGTCCTCATTCATGTGTCACAAACCGAGTTTTGCAGCTACACCTTCTGCCTTTCTTTAATGGGAAGTGAGTTTTTAATAAGTGTAAATAGTAGTTAAATGCTATTTATACTTCAAATAGTGTCAGATAGCATTTGCACCTCAGTGTTGTTGTACATTACACGGTATGCAATAATAACATAGAGTGTAAATTATTATATTTATTAAAATTATTAAATGGATGCTGTCTTATTGTGACAATAAAGCCGTCCCTACACCGACCCCTAACCCTAAACACTTTATTTTTAAACACACGTTAGACACTTTATTTCTGCTTTTCGAACGTTTTCTTCATTTTTATTGAAAATACATGCCTTTCCGATCTGATATGCGATGGGAAAAGGAAGTAGAGCGAGTTCAGCAAAAGGCGGATTATGATCTCAGGTCGATTTGGGTCAAAACTGATTGTTGATTGGGCATTGATGATAATTGGCAGCTTAGCTGATTTAGGAGCAACCAAAATAATAAATTAGACCCATTTTGCCATTAATAACTGACATCTGTGCTTCTCCTCTCTTGAAAAGTTCCAGTCACCAGTATTGTGTCCACGGCTGGACTGGCCATTGGGCATACCGGGCAAATGCCCGGTGGGCCGACGTGCTTTTTGGGCCGATACATCTCATAAATACTTTTTTTTTTTTTTTTAACGGCCCAAAATGTGTACATCAGCGGGCCATTCTTTTTGTTTTGTTTTGCTTGCGTTTTGGGTTTGTGCCGGTGTAATGCATTGGTCAAAAAAAAGTCAGTGTTAGTTTTTTTTCTGACAGACCAGCCCATGAAACACGTAGATCAGCGGCCCATTGGTTCTTTCCTTGATTGACACTGGGCTGGCCCAATCACAACTTTAAACGAGTGAGCGAGCGTGCAGCAGTGTCAGTGTGTTGATTATTTCCACATCTGCATAGTTGACGATTACCGCAATTCACTAGACATTTAATGACAGGCGTTTGTAAACCATGTTTTCCGCCAAAATAAAAGCTTGATGCAGTTTGCGTCAAAATAAAAGATCATGTGCTTATCTCTTTCAAGTATAGAAATTGTTACAAAACTAATTATGAAAGTGTCCTTTATTTTTTAGTGCATTTGTTTTACAAAATATGGCTATTACTGTCATTAGATTAATATTATAACTATTATATAGTAGGTGTAATGTAAATAGACACTGTAACTAAAAGAGGTTTGAATTTTTCTTTGTTTAATTTGCACACTGAATATGGGTTGGAGCTTTTAATTTTGAACTCTCAAAGTGCACCAGATTGATGAATTTAACATTAAAATGCACAACATTTTCTCACGGGGGGGCATGCCCCCGAACCCCCCTAGAAGAACCAAGGTCCACCCACCACAGTTTTAACAAAAAATCCTGTAAGAAACACTTGTATTGCTATGCCAGAGCCGCTTATAGCTTGTTTTAGGATTCACCACTGTGGAGTATAGTTCGACTGTATTAATAAATGTCAAATTGGTACTTATTTCATCTGTAAACTCTCACTCGTTCCTATACTCACTCATTACATGGCATTAGTGGTTTTAATGAATAGGAGTTGGTATGCATATAATTAAGGGCGTGCAAAGATGGGTGGTGTTTATGATCATATAGTGGGCCGGTCTGGGCCAAAATGCCCGGGCCGATTTTTTGTCCCAGTCCAGCCCTGATTGTGTCTCAAACCCAGGTCAAAATCACAGTTTCGTCCTAAAATAAAATAAAATGAGCTGAAAATAAGGGCATTCAGTAAATACAATATGAGAGACATAACTCATTCTTCTCTGTCATGACCAGTATTTGTCCAGATGCTGAAAGTCTTTACTGCGCTTATAGGCAAAGTGTGTTATTTTCAAAGTTGTTTGGCCATTTGTGTTTGATCATCTGTTTGCATCTTTGATCTGGCAGGACCGGCTCTCTATGCCTTCAATGATGCAGCCTTCACAGAGGAAGACTGGGAGGGAATCCAGAGAGTTGGCAGAAGCATCAAGCAGGATGACCCAACAAAAGTCGGGAGATTTGGGATCGGCTTCAACTCTGTTTATCATATTACAGGTGAAATACACTACATTAACAGACTGGCTCTTATAACGTTGCTGAATGCTGATTTATGTGGCGATAACATCACAATATGCCAGTTAATTTCTTTTTAAATTCTACATCACATTATGTATACAAAGCTACTAATGATCACAATAACATTTGTAATTTCTGTGTTAGTTGTATTCTCAGATTTCTAATGCTTAGCATGCTAACAAATTAAATTGCTAATTAGCACAGATTAAACAAGTTACTAAAACGCAAACCTTCATAGAATGATGTACAGAAAGAGACTGTTACAGAATACAGTAACCTTTTTTTAATGGCTAGTCTATTATTAATAGTAAAATGTGTATGCTTATTTCCCCTTTTTTTACATTTAGATTGTCTTTTCCATCATCTAACACTCGCTTAAAGTTCATCTTTAAATAAAACTAAAATAACATACATTTCATAACACTGTTGAATATAATATAATATAATATAATTCCTAAATGCATTTGAAGCATTACAAACGATTTGTTTTATATTAGTTTTATCTTTAATCTATTTAGGCAAAATAGTGGAGAATTGTAATAAATGTAACTCTTTCTCTTCCAGCATTAAAAAAAAAAAAAAAAAAAAAAACTTTATACACAAAGATGGCAGAGGATTATTGTTGTTCAACATTCACTGCATATTAAAACATCACACTCTTACTTGATCTGGACAAACTGAATATCATTAGAAATATATACAGTGGTGGTCAGAAATATTGGCACCCCTGGTAAATATGATCAAAAATGGCTGTAAAAAATAAATCTGCATTGTTTATCCTTTTGATCTTTCATTCAAAAAATTCGCAAAAAACGAACCTTTCATTGAAGTAAAAGAATTGAAAGTGGGGGGGAAATCACATTATGAAATAAATGCTTTTCTCCAAAACACGCTGGCCATAATTATTGGCACCCTGTTATTAAACACTTTTTGCAACCTCCTTTTGCCAAGATAACTGCTCTGAGTCTTCTCCTATAATGCCTGATGAGTTTGGAGAACACCTGACAAGAGATCAGAGACCATTCCTCCATACAGAATCTCTCCAGATCCTTCAGATTCACAAGTTCATGTTGGTGCTTCTTCTCTTCAGTTCAGCCCACTCATTTCCTGTCGGGTTCAGTTTAGGGGACTGGGACGGTCATGGCAGAAGCTTCATTTTGTGCTCAGTTACCCATTTTTGTGTTGATTCTGATGTTTGTTTTGGACCGTTGTCCTGATGGAAGATCCAACCACGGCCCATTATAAGATTTCTAGCAGAAGGCGTCAGGTTTAGATTTTTTATCTGTTGATATTTGCTAGAATCCATAATACCATGTATCTGAACAAGATGTCCAGGACCTCCAGCAAAAAAAATAGGCCCACAACATATAAGATCCAGCAGTGTATTTAACCGTAGGCATGGGGTACTCTTCATCCCTGTTTGCACCAAACACATCGGGTGCGTTTGCTGTCAAAAAGCCCTTTTTTGTTTCATCTGACCACAGAATCCGGTCCCTTTTGAAGATCCAGTCGTGTCTGACCACTGAATATGCTGGAGTTTATTTTTGGAGGAGTGAGGAGGATTTTTCTTGAAACCCTCCCAAACAACATGTGGGGATGTAGGGGTTGTTTGATCATTTTTTTTTAGGCTTTCTGACCCCAAGACTCAACTAATCTCTGCAATTCTCCATCTGTGATTATTGAAGAGTCTTTGGCCACTCAAACTTTCCTCCTCACCGTGCATTAAGACAATATAGACACACGTCCTCTTCCTGGCAGATTCGTAACATCTTTAGTTGATTGGAACTTCTTAATTATTGCCCTGATGGTCAAAATGGGGATTTTCAATTCTTTAGCTATTGTCTTACAGCCACTTTCTATTTTGTGAAGCTCAACAATCTTTTGCTGCACATCAGAACTATATTCTGTGGTTTTACTCATTGATATGGATGATTAAGGGAATTTGGCCTTTGTGTTTCCTCATATTTAAACTCCTGTGAAACAAGAAGTCATAGCTGGACAATTCCATGTTCCTAGTCACTAAAGTCCTAAAAAAAGGTAAATATTAATGGGAATATACTTCAGAGATATTTTACTCGTAAACAATTCTAGGGGTGCCAATAATTGTGGCCAACGTGTTTTGGAGAAAAACATTTATTTCATAATGTGATTTCCCCCCACTTTCAATTCTTTTACTTCAATGAAAGGTTAGATTTTTGCAATTTATTTGAATGAAAGATCAAAAGAATAAACAATGCAGATTTATTTTTTTACAGGGATCTTACAGAGGGCACTTTTTTTATCTGCCTTCTCTAAAAAAACACATGACATGATGTTAGAAAATGTTTCATAAAATTCATAGTTTTAGAGATAATATCCTCAGATTTTAAATGAAGCATGACCACACTTGTCAAATCAACTCAAGTCACCTTTATTTATATAGCGCTTTTTACAATACAGATTGTTTCAAAGCAGCTTTACAGAGATAACTGTGTGTGTGTGTGTGTGTTTGGGTGTGATTGTTGGCTGTTGAGGAAAATAATGCAACAATATGTTTGTATTGTTTTTTTTCGCCGCTAGAGGTCGCTAACCTCTTACAATAACAAAGGCGTAAGTTGATGACGCATAAGCGGAGTCATGGAACTTGCCGTCATGCTGATGGATCTAATAATGTTTATGGATGAGTGAATACATTGAAGTTTTTAACATGACTGTGGAATGAAGCAGGGCGCGATTGCTAATGAGAGACAGATCTCAGCGGCACACGCGAGTCCCGCGGACATAAAGTAATAAAGACATTTAATTCTACCGAACTAAGTTACCCGCAAGTGCTGAATTACTACTCACACAGGTCAGTTTATTTGACGAATGACACTTGAAACAGTTTCACTTAGTCTAACTTTACACTACCATACTAAACAGCATAGTTTGTCTGTATGAGACTAGCAGTAAGCTAGATCAACATTAGAATAACATACTGATCATATTCTAACATTTCATCATGTTGAGATATAAAATTGATTAGTTTTATGTACATTTGCTCACCTGTCTAATAAAGTACATGCAAGAGCGGCGTCTCTGTAGTCCAAGTCCAAGATTTTCGCGGACGTGAAGTTCTCGGCATCTCGAAAACGCCATGCTAATATTGATCCTCATTTCAGTTCTCCTTTTGTCCCAAAGTCTGCCATGGTCCATAATGTTTGAACGAAACAACAACAGCGTGAGCGTGCCGCTAGACTTAACGCACTACGCAGTTGTCCACGTCTGTTGCCATGGTTACCATGGCAGTACGAGCGGAAACCAGGGATAACGCGGATATTACGTCATTGACAGGCGACAAGTGAACAGGGACGGGCAATTTTTTAAATTGTGAATTTCTCTGAATTTACAAATTCTTGGAAACATTTAGGATAATGGAAGTACACAATTGAAAGAAATATATAAAACTGTGCAAGTGGTTTTTGGATATTTTGATATACAATTCTTACATATTGTACCTTTAAGTAAGTTCAGTTATGGTTCTTTTTTTGTTGTAAAAAAAGTTATTAATTTAGTTTAAATTAAATAAACTCAAGTAAACTTGTGGCTTCAGCTTCATTGTGTTTCTAAAGCCCCTTTCACACAGAGATTCCGGAAAATACACGGATAATGTGTCCCGGGATTTGTCCCGAGATCGTTTGATTTTGGTTCATTCACACTGCCAGTGATTTTCCGGAATCTGTGAGTGCGTTCACACACATCCCGTAAAGATCCCATAAAGACACTTGGCGTCAGGATGTCATTGCGATGGCACGTGCGTGCGTCATCACTACGCCACACCCATTACAGCATTGGTTCTGGCTTTTGTTCACACAGGGTGCGTTCCGGGACTGATCCGGGCAATGTTACTATAGGTCCCAATCCCGGCATCAATCCCGGGACGTGTTTGCGTTCACACAGAAGGCACGTACACATTTAGTAAGGATCCTACACACAGTTTTATAAATGCCACCCCTAATCTGCTGCAACATCAGTTTTTAGAAATAACTGCCCCTCAGGGTACTTGTGGTGTCGGATTCTGACATGTAAATTGGCACAACACTGGCGACGCTAACAATATTTATAATTATTTTTATTGTTTATTTACAGACTTGCCATGTGTATTCAGTTCTGAACACCTGGCCATTTTTGACCCTCAAAAGAAGGTGTTTGGAGATGATGAAGAAGGCTATCGATGGTCTTTAGATGACGAAGAGGACAGAGAGAGCCTTTTGAACTTGAGAGATCAGTTCCAGCCCTTTCAAAATGTAGTCAGTCATGTCATCAGTTGTTCCTGGGAGAAGGTCATCAGCGAGGAGCAATACTTAAAAGGAACGCTTTTCCGCTTCCCTCTGCGCAATGAGGCTTCTGAGATCTCAGATAACTTGTATGACTCCACAAAAGTTACACAGCTTTTTGACAGTTTCATTGCTGATGCAGACATCAGTCTTCTTTTCCTGAGAAATGTGTCATCCATTACTTTGATGCACATTGACACCAATGGCTTCTGCAGCAATAGGCTAAAAGTTTCAGCGTCAAATAAATTTGACACTGACCTTTCTCATGTCAAGCAGGAATCATTTGACAAAAAAACTTGTTTCAAAACGGTATCACACATTTCCCATCAAATGGAAGAAACTAAATCCCAGTGGCTTGTGACAACTTGCCTTCTGAAACATGGATATAAACCAGAGATTGACTTTCTAGCCAGTAAGCTGAGCTTCTACCCTCAAGTTGATGCAGCTTTTCGAATAGATGAAGACAGATCACTTTGCAATGGGCGACTAAGTTGCTTTCTGCCACTTCCAAATAATGACTCAAACAAAACTGGGCTTCCCATTCACATCAATGCTTGCTTTGGCCTGACAGATAATCGGAGGTTCATTAAGTGGCAAGAGGAGGATCAGAAGAATGATGAGTCTGCAAAGTGGAATGAGCTACTTATAAAAGATATTCTTCCTCATGTATATCTTATGATGATCCTGGATGCCATTCAGTTATCCAGAAACTCGACCCTGCCTGCTGCCACTGTGTACAATCTTTGGCCTGACCTATCCAAGACTGTACATAAAGACAGATGGCATGAAGTTGCAACAGACACTCTGAAGGGTCTAACTGAATACGAGATCTTTCACCTTGCCAAAGATGAGAAAATCTGGGTGTCTCCCTCAGATGCAGTTTTTCCAGTCAACAATATATGTAGTGACACAATGTCTGCGATATCAAGATTATTGATTACTGAAGGAGAGAATCTGGTCACAGTCCCAGAAAATATTTTGAAAGATGTTCGAAAAATCTTCCCTGAAAGTGATACCTTGACATGGGTGACTCCATCTTATGTTAGAAATGTCCTTCACAGAAGTAAGGCTGAAAACCTCAGTAAAGATGACAGATACTCTCTTCTTGAATTTGCTCTCAGTGATGAGAAGTACACAGAGCTACAAGGTCTTAAGCTTCTGCCTCTCAGTGATGGAACCTTCACTTCATTTAGCAATGAAGTGCAAAACACTGTTTTGATCGACAATGAAAAGTTTCCAAGGTAAGGTGTGATACAGTTGTCTCTTTCCTACTTGAATTCATTGGTGTGTTTATATTGTGTTTTCAAAGTACTAATAATAATTTTTTTCTTTGTTTAGAACATTGCTGCCATTTTGTAAAGAAAGATTTATACCCAACGATCTGAGCCATGTTTGCACTAAGCAACTAAGGAAACTAGCAACAACGAGTAAGAAAACTGTTTCATATATTTTTTCGGGAGAGCTTATAAAATATTGCATTAACATCATACATGTTTGTGAAATTTGGTCTCTATCATTTCACTTTTTTCAGACATATACAACATAATCAATTTGGATGCTAAAGATGTGGTTGCACTCACCAAGAAGCACTTACCCATGGACTGGAAGGTGACCCAAGGTCATGTGACATGGAAAACAGCAGAAAATCATCATCCACCAAAGAGCTGGCTGGCTGAATTCTGGAAATTTCTTAGCTCTGAATTGATTGAGTTAAACCACTTTATTGATGTGCCTTTAATACCACTGGAGCCACTGCAGAGTTCAGGCAATTCTATATTGTTAGCAAGGTTGCAGAGTAACACAACTTTGATCTTTCAGAGTAGCACAGCATCTAGCTTGTCAGATCATGTTCAGAAAGTGTTAGGAATGGTGGGGTGTACAGTCATAAAAAGAGATGAATGTCTTAGACATCATGACATTGAGAGGTATGTTCTTCCCGCTTCACCAAGAAGTGTTCTACAAGTCTTTGTGAACTCACACAGAGATAAGGTCATCAAAGGCATTGCCTCTGCTTCATCACAGGAAATAGAGGAGTTGAAAGTGTACCTCTCTTCTTTGGATTCTCTCTCAAATGCTGAAAAAAACTTGCTTTCCATGTTGCCAATCTTCAGAATGATGTCTGGGAAATATGTTGCAGTTCAATCAAAGCAAGCAGTTGTTTCAACCACCAAACCAGCCATTCCAAATGATCTGCCAATGCCTGAGACCATTGTAAAGTGTGCAAATGAAGCTGATCGCAGACTTTTGACTCTTCTGAATATTAAACTCTTAGATGCTGCTAAGTTGGCTGTTTGTTTGGTTGACTCGATTGCGACAGCCTCTTTCAAAAAAGGTGAGGAACAGACAGTAATGACCTGGATATTGACTAATGGTAGCATTCTACTCTCACAAAGTGAGCAGCTTCTTGCGAAAACCAAACATCTCAATTTTATTGAGACAACTCAAGGAGAAATCAAACAAGCCTCAAACGTTTTTGATCCAAGAAACAGGACATTTCAGGACCTTTTTGAGGCAGATTTCTTTCCCCCACCTATTTACACAAAGACAGAGGAAATGCTTCAGAGTTTGCGGCGCCTTGGCCTAAGGACAGAGCAAAAACAAATATCAACAGAAAACATACTCCAAGTCATAAATCATACTGAAAAGCTTTTTGCCCACTCACCAGATAAGGCATTCAAAAAAGCACATACTCTAGTTCGTGTCATGAATGAGAATGATTTCCTTTCAAAATTCACCAAGGCGCAGATAGAAGAGCTGAAGCAAAGGCAGTGGGTGCCCTGTGAAAATCCAAAGTTCTTGAATAGAAGCATTTGTAGAAATCTCAAGAGAGGTCTGTATAAGCCAACTGAAGTACGGGATTCAAAGTATTCTTCAATTGTTGGATATGTAATGCCACTTACCTCTGAGCTAACAGGACATGTCTGCAGAAATCTTGGACTGTATGAGCCCCCTCCTGCAGAAAAGGTCTTGGAGAACCTCTCTGCACTGAGATCAATGGTCAACCCAAATTCAGATTTTCAGTTTAAAACCGAGCTGCACAGTATTTACAAATTCATGCAAGACAACGTGAGAAATTTCACAGAGTTAATGGACACAAAAAGCATCCCTTGGATATGGAATAAAAGTGAGTTTGTCTGTCCAGGAGATATAGTTTTAGCCTATCCACCTGAATTGAATCTAAGCCCCTACATCAAGAAAGTGCCTGAAGAGTTTTTGCAATATGAAACCTTGCTAGCAAAATTTGGGGTGAAGAAAACACTGTCCGATGAAGAGATTGAAGACATACTCCATGGCATAAAACAAAGAATTGACTGCAGGTATCCTCCTTATGGAGACTTGACAGAACTTAAAGTGTCAATTGCCATTCTTGACTGGATGAGAAAGAATGAGAAGCTTTTAAAGGACAGTACCCCTGTGCCTGTCATGGCACAAAATCAAAACTTTACTCTTCAGTCTTTGTCCAAAACAGTCTTCTGTGACATCAGTGCTGAAGGACTTGATGACCTGAAACAAGACAATGAGGAGTTCTATGTCATTCATGAAGAAGTTCTACCCATCACTGCAAAATGGTTGAAAGTCCCATCCTTAAGTACTCGCATCTTAAAACCACAGCTCATACAAGCAGGGCAAGAGTCCTTTGGTATAGAACAGTGTGGGCAATCTGAACCAATTACTCAAAGAATTAAAAACATTCTGAAAGAGTATGATGAAGAAAGTGACATTTTCAAAGAACTCCTACAAAATGCTGAGGATGCTGGGGCAACCACATGTAAATTCCTCCTTGACTTCAGAAAACACAAAGACCCCCCTGAAACTCTCTTTGATCATGGAATGGCTCTCTGCAATGGACCATGCCTTTGGATCTTCAACAATGAGCTTTTTTCACAAGAAGACTGGAGAAACATTGTCAAAGTGGGATCAGCATCAAAGGAAAAAAAAGTTGAGATGATTGGAAAGTTTGGGCTTGGATTTAATGCTGTTTACCATGTGAGTGATATTCCTTCAATTTTGAGTGGAAAAAGCCTTCTCATACTTGATCCAAATGTCACCCATTTGGAAAAGCACATTCTCAGCAAAGGAAACCCAGGAATTAAACTTGACCCATTCCAGGAACGACTGTACAAAAGGTTTCCTGGACAGTTTAAATCTTATGAAGGAATTTTTGATTGTGATTTGTCAGTGCAAAACAGCAAGAAAGCTTACAATGGCACCTTGATTAAATTACCATTTCGCACTCTGGAGGAGGCCAACAAGTCAGAGATCAGTTCAAAGGTATATGATGAAGAGCGAATTAGGAGTTTTAAAAATCATTTGACTGACAATTCACAAACACACCTACTATTTCTGAAGAGCATTACATCTATGTCCCTTCAAATTGTCCCTGAAAACGCATCGACTCCTCCATGGAATGATCAGATTCAGACTCCTCTCAAAATATCCAGAGAAGTCATGAATTCATTTGCTGTCTCGAATGACACACATCTACAAGAGATCGCGAACACCTTGAGAAATAGTGATATCAAATGCCACAACATTATTGATGTCAACAAAGCACACATTGTTAAAATAGTTCAGGAGAACTCAGATAAATCCCTCACCCAGTACTGGCTTTTGTACTCCTGTTTTGGGACGCATGATTCTTTGCAAATGTTCCAGAGAAGAACTGAACAAGAACATGCGTTTTCATTTCCAATTGGAGGTATAGCTGTTCCTTTGCATAAAGAGGCAAAACATAATTCATGGTCCCCCGATGAAAGCCTCTTTGGCCAGGCTTTTTGCTTTCTTCCTCTCTCAATTGAGACAGGTCTTCCAGTCCATGTCAATGGAACTTTTGCAGTCACATCTAATAGGAAAAGTCTTTGGGAAAAAGGAGTGAAGTCTGAGTGGAACAAAGCTTTACTGAAAGATGCTGTAACCTCTGCTTACATCACTACACTGCTTGAGCTGAAAACAATGGCCCAAAATGGACATATCCAGAACTATTCCTTCCATACATTCTGGCCTAAGACAGAGACAGTAAGCAAAACATTTTTACCCATGGTTGAGTCATTCTACTCAGCAGTTGTGCAGAATGCCAATGACAAATCTCTGGAGCTTTTCAGCAATGGACATAATTGGTGTTCTATGGACAACGTGAGATTTCTGAATCCAAAAATTGAGGAGAGCCGAGTAATCAGAGACATTGCCATGAAAGTGTTCTTGAGCTTGGGAGCTTCATATTCCAGTGTTGTTTCTCTCCCATCATGGGTAAGACAGAGTTTCATCGATTGTGGCTTTGAGCCAGAGATAAAACAGAGAACAATCAACTGGCCTGAGTTTTACAACATTATTTTTGAGAACTTGAGTTCTGTGGACACACACAGCAGAAATACTCTTGTGTTGAATGCCATTGATTTGAATGATCCTGCTGTTGATAACCTACTAAGAAGCTACCCTTGTATTCCAACACAGAGTTGTAAGAAGCTTCAGTTAATCAAGCGACTTGTGAATCCTTCTGGCAAAATGGCTTGTTTGTATGAACTTAAGGAAGGACGCTTTCTTGAAGGAACAGAAAATGACTTTCTCTCACCAAAAAGGATTCAACGGCTTTCAGATTTGGGAATGCTGAGTGACCACCTCCCTTTAGAGGACATAATAGAAAGAGCAGAGAAGATAACCAGTGTTTGGCAACAGGATAAATCTGGATATCGTAAACGTCTTCAGTGCCTTGTGGAGTCAGTGAAAGACTCATCAGAAGATGTGAATTCTCTGCACTGGCACACACTGTCTCAAATACCATTCCTTCCTGCCTTAGTTCCTTTAGTTCAGCAAAACAAGAACACCACCATTCTTAAAAAACCCTCTGAAGTTTACAGTGACAGTTGTCTCAATTTAGTAAGCATGACAGAATTCACAGTTGATCATTCAAACCTTCAAATACACAATTATCATCCAGTTTTCCAAAAATTGAGAGTACTGACAAATCCACCTGTTGAGACGGTTCTTCAGCAGCTGTTAAAAGCACACCAACATTGCAAAGCATTTGAAAAGACAGCTCTCTTCAACATTGCCCAGTATTGCTATGAATATCTCAACAAATACTTGTTGGAACAGAAAGATCCCAATCCCATTATTGAGCAAGCAAAATCATTTCCATTCATTTTCATTGAGGATCAATTTGTAAATGTGATGTCAGTGGCCAAAAGTACAGAATTTGAGGTGAAACCATATCTCTATGTGCTTCCAGACATCTTCTCCAAATTTGAGAGGCTCTGGGACTGCCTTGGTGTCACCAAACAATTTACAAAAGAGCAGTTTGTTGCTGCACTTAATAAAATTGAGAATTTAGATAAATATCAACCTCTTTCCACGTCAGACCTCGATAAGTGTGTCACAATACTCATAAATGGGCTATACAAAATCAAAGACGAAAATCTTACAAACTGTCTCATACCTGATGAGAGAGGAGTGTTGACATCTTCTAAAGAGCTGAGATTTAATGACAGCCCATGGATGCCTGTCTCAGCTGGTGTCAAGCTCGTCCATGATCTGATATCTCGGCCTGTGGCCTGTCATTTTGGTGTTAAGACAACAAGACACCATACTCTGAATAAACATTTGGTCACTCAGTTTTCCCTTCATGCCAAAGAATTTGGACAAAGTGAGAAACTACCTGTCCGAATAAAAAATATAATTGATGCATATCCATCTAAAAAGGATATTCTAAAAGAGCTCATTCAAAATGCTGATGATGCAGAGGCAACAGAAATACACTTTGTGTGGGACAAAAGAAAACATAAGAGTGAAAAAATATTTGGAAAGGAATGGGAACTGGTTCAAGGCCCGGCTCTTTGTGTGTACAACAACAGAACATTTTCTGATGATGATCTGCAAGGTATTCAACAGCTGGGGGAAGGAGGAAAACATGGCACTTTAGGCAGAACTGGAAAATATGGACTTGGCTTCAATTCTGTGTATCATCTGACAGATTGTCCATCTATCCTGACCGGTGACAAATGGCTCTGCATTTCTGATCCAAATCTAAAATATGTGGAAGGCATAACAAAACAGTCCCCAGGCTGCATGTTTTCAGTTGATGATGAATTAAAAAAATCTTTTGAGGATGTCTATCATACCTTTCTTCCAGAAATGTTTGCACTCAATTCTGGAACCATGTTCAGGCTCCCTCTCAGGACAGAGGAAATGGCAGAACAATCTGAAATATCTAGACATACCGTCACAGATCGTGACATGAACGAACTTTACACTGCCTTGACTGACGATCCTGAAGGACTAATTCTCTTCTTGAAACACATCACAAAAATACAGTTCTTGGAGATCAGTGAAGATGGAAAGGGGGAAAAAGTTCCTTTCCTTATTGAAAAGAAACACACAGAGAAGAGCACAGTAAGCAGGGAAAACTTTCACAGACATGTTCGAGAATCCCTCATGTCAGGAACAGCTGAACCCTGCAAAACCATCTATGACATGCAAATCTCATCTGGAAATAACCAAAGTCAGTGGGTCATTGCAGAGTGCTTTAGCTTTTCAAGACAAAACTATGAGCAAAAAAACAAGCAAGATCATTTTAAAGTTCCTCAAGCTGCTCTGGCTGCATGTTGGAAAAGCTCATTTAACCACACATTTACTGGCAGGGCATTTTGTTCTTTACCCTTACCTGGACAAACTGGTTTACCAGTCCATGTGAATGCAAATTTTGAAGTAGATTCTTCTAGAAGGGACTTGTGGAAAGAAGATGGTGATAGTCGGAAGACAGCGTGGAACCATTTACTAAAAGTAAATATAATTTCACCACTCTATGCAGACCTCCTGTTACATCTGTGTTCAGTCATGAAGAAGGATACACCTAAAGCTCTTGTATTCCTCAAGTCAGAGCTAGATTCATCTTGCCTTAATTACTTTCCATGCATTTCAGAGAAAGTAGACAAAGTCTGGCATGAGATGATCCATGAGGTCTATAGATCAATCAACCAACGTGATCTTCCTGTCATTCCCTCTGTACATGCTGTTTTGGTTGAGTCATCACACCTTTCACAACTAAAATACACAGTTACCTGGTACAGTCTATCTAAACCATATTTAGAAAATTGTCCATATTTTACAAGTAATGACAAAGATGGAATTTTCGAAATTTTAGATGACATCGGGATGAAATTAGTGCCAAACTCTTATAAAATGCATGAAATAAAAGACAACTTCAAATCAGCTGGTGTGAATGTGACTGAAGTCAGCGCTTCAACAGTGATGAACTTCTTGAAGCAAAGATCGTTGAATGATCCTTCCCAGACAACAAGTGGTTTGCCTTTGCCCATCAACCAGACCTTGATCAAAAACAAAACAAGATGTTCAAAACTTCTGAGCTTCTGCTTGACAAATGCCAATGAGAAAAATGTTCATGACCTCAATGGGCTGCCTCTTCTCCTCACAGAAGATCAGATGTTAAGAGTCTTTGACTCTAAATCCCCAAAGTTGATATCAAGATTTAGCAGTCTTTTCCGAGCACATCAGGAAATGTTTGCAGACAATGAAATCAATAGACCTCATGTCCAAATTCTGTGTGAGGGAAAGTTAATTAAGGACTTAACAATTGACATAGCAGCAGCGTATTTGAAACCAGAACTTGCTCAACTCCTCAGTCAGTCATTACCTGATCAAAGGTGCCAGCTTTACAAAGCAGAGGCAGAGACGATCAAATGGCTGAAAACATTATGGAGCTTCTTTGAGGATCAAGGGAAATTCTACCAAAATGAAAATATGAATGTCTTCAGTGAGATAAAAAAGCACTTTGATGACAGTCCTATTTTACCAGTCATTTGTCCCAGTCAAAATAACACACATTTCTTACAAACATTGGGAAACATATCAAAAGTGATTCTGAAGCCAGATGAAAAAATAGCTTCTATTCTCATAAAACTCAGGTTCATGAAATTAGACTCTGACTTTTTCATTGGTTTCATTTTTGATTTCCGTCTCAAGTATATGAATCCAGAACTCCTGCAAACAGGAGACAGCAGTGCTGTTTTAGAAGAGGTTTATCATGTACCTCATTCACAGTTTGAAGAGCTTTCTACAGATGAATGTGCAGATCTTCAACGCTTCTTACAGAATGGGATCAGAGATTCCAAAAAGAAGAGTCAACATGTCAAGATGCTCAAGTCCTTGCCCCTGTTTGAGTCAATAACCGGAAAACGAGAAAGGATTGATTTGCACAGTATGATTTTCATTTTGAATTCTGAGCATCAGAATGACTTTCCAAACTTGTACCATGTTGATGGATGTGACAGTATTTTCCTGAAGAACACCTTGGACAACCTAGTCTTGGCAAAATGTCTAAACATACAGACTATAGATGATTTGGAGTTCTGTGTACAGTTTATTCTTCCTTCTGTGCACATGATGAAAGAGCCCAAGCTTCTTGATTTAATGCGGTTTTTAGTGGAACTTGGACCAGTGGACCCCAGGATTGTCTCTGCATTGAGAGACGTCAGATTTATTCGAGACATCCATGGCTCTCTTCAGGTGGCTTCATACTTCTATGATGACAGTGTACCCCTTTACAGAGTAATGCTTCCAAAAGAGAGATTTGTGCCAGAGACGTTTTGGGAGATTTTCAGAGATAAATGCACTGAAGCAGAGTTTTGGGGCTATTTCCAAAGTAAACCTACTAAAGCACATTGTCTCTTAAAGGGCCTTGGATTGAAACATGAAGTGTCTGATGAGGAAATCATTCAGTTTGCAAAACAAATTGAATCTGAAACAAAAGGCAACACTCCTCTAGATGTTCTCAAGGAAAGATCAAAACTTTTGCTCAAGAGTGTTTTGTCAAAGAGTAATGACAAAAACTCAAATTTACTAAACAGAGTTGCTAACATGAAATTCATCTTCCCAATGCAAATCCAGCAAAATCTTTGTGATTATCACAAGGCCTTTGCTCAAGAGAGGGAGGTTGTTGCAATCAGTGGATCATTGATTGACAGAGGCAATGATCACCATTATCTGATATGGACATCTATGCCAATCCTACCTTCAGAGCTACACTCTTCACATCTCATAATGAAACTGAAGGATGTCGGAGCCTTGGAGACTCCACCCCTTGGACAAATAGCTGCTAATCTGAAAAACATCTGTACGTCTCAGTGTGACACTGACACATTGCTGGAAACAAGAAACGCAGTATTTAGCAAATCATACGCATACCTGCAGTCAATAAATTTAGATGCCTCTTTATTCTCAGACCTCCCCATTATCTTGGTGGAAAACGGGACAAAACTTGTGAAGGAAAAGCAGACAGCACTTGTAATAAATGATGATCTTGAGTTTAGGCCTTATTTGTACCGCATTCCCCCAAATTATGTGAAATTTGAAGACTTCTTTAAGAAGATTGGTGTAAAGGAGAGGCCCACTGTCAATCAATATATCACTGTTCTTCAAGAAATCTATTCTGATAGTTCTGACAAAGACAGCCTTCAGGCAAATCAGCAGAAATCTGTGAAGCGTGCTGTACAACAGCTGTTTTGCCTGCTGAAAGAAGAACAGAACAAAACCTCTTTCCGAAACAACCCACTTTATCTTCCATCAACAGATGGAAGACTCTATGAATCCAACACTTTGTTTTTCAACGACACAGTCTTCCAGCCTGCAAGACTTGAGGGTCCTTTGGAAACCAAGTTGAAATTGCTGGAAAAATTAAACTGCTGTCATCTTGGAAATGATCACTATGAACATCAAACATTGTTGAAGTTCCTTCCACAGCAAGTTCGCCCCACATTTCTCTCGGATGTAATTTCTGAAAATCTGGAGGGAGCAAGTGTCCAATATTGTGATGAAGGGGGATGTGAATTTAGTGGCTGGTTTGAAAAACACTTGTCTTCTGCTGCATTTCTTCATGGTCTAGTCTGCCTCATCAGAGAAGACAGCAAAGGTGGGGTTTCACAGTCTGAAGCTGCAGGAAAGTGTGAAGAAATCTTTTCTAAGATTCAGATTATTTGTTGCAAAACTCTTCAAACTGAACTTCTTTTAAACCATGAGCCACTTGAAGGTAGTAAGGTTGAAACAGATGTTTATGTGAAAAAACAGCAAGATGGATGCAGTTTCTACTTGAAACACAATGATGACATGACCCACAAAGTAGTGAATGAAGTTAATATGTGTCTTACTAAAGAAATCAATGCTCTTCTAAAGAACTGTCTGACCATCTCAAGACTTCTAGTCCTTGGGCATCTTCTGCTGTGTGAAAACATGGAGGATGTTGAGAAAACCTTGGCAAATCATGGCATTCATAATAGTGGCCACGAGGAAGGACATGATGCCTTACCGAAACCTGGATGTCTCATACCTGAAGAATGGCATGACTGCCTTGATATGAACTTCCTCAACAACTTTGAAAGTGGAGAGTATGTTGGCTTCAGCAAGGATGGATCTGGTGAATATTTCTATGCCATTGTTATCAACCGACTGGATGATCCATTGGGACAAATGAAACAATTTCCTGCCAGATATAAAATACAAGTTGGCATTGATAACTTCATTGAAGTAAGCTCTCTTGACCTTTACCAATTTAAACAGGAAAAGAAGGCAACTGTGTCAACAGGTCCCACTTGCACAGATATAGAACGTCTTTTGACATCCAGGCCTCCACCTAAAAGAGTCTTTCCAGGGACATTTGAAGAGATCAGAAAAGAAATTGACCAAAGCTTAAAAGAAATCTGGAATATGTCAAGTGAGGACAAACAAAAAGCCCTCAAACGTCTCTACCTCCAGTGGCATCCAGACAAAAACCCAGGCAATGAAGAACTTGCCAATGAGGCATTCAAATACCTGCAAAACAGAATTGAGGAACTACAACAAGGGAAAACTGCACATAGCACATCCTCAACCTGGAGAGACTTTCGGGATTTCTATGACACGTGGAACACAGAGGCACGAAGCCACAGGAGGGGACGCGAGAGGTTCTATCAGAACTACTCTAGAAGACACTATAACTTTTGGTCATACCACAGAGAAACGCCAAGGCCAAACAGAGGAGAGGCAAAGCGCTGGTATGAACAGGCTCAATGTGACATCAGAGCAGCTCACAATGACACTGGAGGAGATTGCTCAGAGTGGTGTCTGTTTAAGGTGCATCAGGCTGTGGAAAAAGCCCTGATAGCAGCAATGTACAGGAGAAGTGGAGAGCATCCCAACAACTGCTCAATAACTACCCTTGCTCAGCAGGTGTCCCATTACAGCCCACAGTTGACTTCTTTACCAAACACTGTGAAGCAACTGACTGAACTTGGTGTTGATGGCAAAAAAACTCAGTATCCGAACTATCACCAATTTCCTCACATTCCAAACAAGCAGTTCAGCTTCGATAAAGCTAGAAGTGCACTGGATATTGCAACAAAGCTTTTAGAAAAAATAGAAGAATACATTTCTTAAAGTATCTTAAATCACAGACTATGTTCCACTGAGACAATACTTATCTTCTTTTTTTATCTGTTTAGTACTGCTACCATGCATACTTGAAATTCTTATATCTTTGTAATCATGTTTTGATAATTCTAAGTCTGCTTCTCTTCTTGCTTACTGTTATATTTAGCATTTATATTATTGTATACTGGGCATTCTTGTAGCAAACAGTAGAGCAGTGCCGATGTAATGGGTTTGATTCCCAGGGAAAGAATTACATTAATCTATATCTTGAATGCAATGTAAGTTACTTCAGATAAACATGTCTGCAAAATGTGCAGTATATTTGACATTAGAATTAAAATTTCAATGTAAATCACTTAAAAGCATGGTTTTTATTAAGAAATATTAACATAAGTCCAAAGCTGTGTCAACCAAATATTCACTAAATGACAGAACTGCAAATAAAATGAATGCATTTGAAATACAAATTACATCCAAAGGGACATGAAAATATTTAAGGTAATGCTGTGAAATGAAATGCATTACACATTTTATGTCTGGATCCTGCTTTTGGCATCAGGTGGTCCTTTGCCCATTGATGAGAAAATAATCGACATTACAAAAAATAAAACAACACAAATATTACAAAATGTGACATTAAAAGTGTAAAAGTCACTTGTATTTATAAAGTAACAGTGTCCAACTGCGACACCCGCAGGTGAAGTTACAGCGGGAGGCGTCTCTCTTGCCTTCCCTGAGCTCCATTGACTTAAAGTCACCCTGTAGTCAATAATTTTATCCCTTAAAACTCATCTTTGATCACCCAAATCACATATTTAAAAAAAGTTTTCCTTGAAAACTAAAAGTCTTCATGCCTTAAAATAGCTTGAATGTAACGCGAATGTAACCCTTGCCTCATTTAGTATGTGCGGTTCTATGAATATGCAAATGAGCCCCACCTCCACTCACTCAGCTCAGAGACCCACTCGTTGACGATCACACGTTGATCTGATTGGTTACAAGGTAGTTTGTGACATCAGAAACTTTAAAGATTTATAAAAACAACACATAGACATATAAACAACATTAAAACCTGGATTTTCACCACAGGCTGCGAAGCGTGCAGTGGTTTTAGTCGGGGGTAATTGATAATGAATGGGGGAAAGTCACATGAGAGGGGGCTATGCCTCCATTGCACTTTGATTGGATATGATCGGTTATGATTGGGTATGATTGGTTCATGCAATAAATCCTGCCTCTTGTTTTCATGGGCGTTCTCGAATCGACCTGAATGAAGACAATGATGCCTTTAATGGGAAGACTAATTAAAAAGTTAGTAAACAACTCAGCCACTCAGATATCACCGTATTATTTCATGTCAAAATCAAACTTGAAATAGCCTGAAAACAGTGGCGGCTCTAGTATTTTTTTCTTGGGCATGCAAATTGAACTGAAACTAAAAACACAGGGACTTAAATACACAGGCAATACTTTTCTCTTTATTTTTTCATCATTAGGCTAGTTAGGGCGAACAAAGTGCAAGACTTTATATTCAAATCTATATTATTTTCCGTTTATAATGTGAGTGAATGTTCAAAAAGAGGGTAGTTACTCATGGATTACAAGAGCAGATTACAAGAGGACAATATCTCATTTATCTTCTGAACTATTCAGAGATGTGTCTGAAGTCTGCAGTCTTTTTCTTCATATTTCATAGCTCTCCAATATGATCGTTGTTGATGAGGAGCTTCTATGATATTCTATGATTCCCAGTGCCGCCACTGCCTGAAAACATGATGACTGTGGGGGTTTTTAGTGAGCAATCAGCTTAGGGAAATTAAAGTTACATCTTCGTGTCTGTGAGCTGTGTGTTGAGTCTTCAAGCTTGACGACTGCTGAAAGTAAGATGACTATTAAAAAGAAAAGCTGAACATTAGTTCACAAATAATATATTGTTTACATTTTTGTTATTATTTTGGAATAAATGTAAAATGCGTAAATAAAACTTGATGAAATTTATACTTGGTTTTAATAAATAGAATATTAATTGCAAAAAAAAAAAAAAAAAAAAGATTTGTAATGATTATTTAACCAGGAAAATTAAGTGTAACTTACATAAATTTACTTTTGATATACAGTATATAAAAACTGTGCAGACTTTTCCTCCTCATTTTAAAACACCACCGCATACAACTGGTATTTATGTAGTAAAAGCAGCATATCTACATATGAAGAGTTCAGATGCAAAAGCCTCTAAGTGCCATCTGAAATTTTCTTCTAGAATGATAATTTTTATCAAGCTCGTATATTTAAGTTCAGTAATTTCACTTAAATGGCAATGAAAATAACCTATTAATTGTAATTTAAGTGAAATTACTGAACTTAAATATACGAGCTTGATAAAAATTATCATTCTAGAAGAAAATTTCAGATGGCACTTAGAGGCTTTTGCATCTGAACTCTTCATATATGCATATCAGAATATGGCTGTTGGAAAAATAAACCAAATACAAAATCTACCAGTGAAACAAATGTCAAATTTTATACGGAAAGATATTCATACTGAAGACACAATCTTAAGGAAGTCTTAAAGAATGCTTCCAGTTATTAAGTGAAGCTTGATCAACAGCATTTGTGACATGTGGAAAGTGTTTCTGATTCGCCCAGATTACATCAAGTCTCACCAGTTTCTCGCCAACAACAAATCTATTTCACATGCAACTTAAATTCATCTGTGTAACTCTTTCTAACATTTGACTCTGTCAGCTGTAACATTTGGCAGCAGACTTTAACCATATTTTAAAGACAAAATAATAATAAAATTATTAATATATTATATATCATATACATGTATACTTAAGTCCAGTTTAATTGGGTCAAAACACATTCTAAAGTTCAGCTAATTGCATTTAATATAAAAATTAAACAATAAAAGATTTTCATTTAATTTAAATTAAGTGTCCAAAAACATTACATTCAGTTTACACAAGGTTGTTTTGAAGTATTATTTGTATGCTAAAGTATACTTCTTTTTCACGAGGGATTATCAGTGTTACAGCTGGTGTGTAGTGTGTTTGACTGGCCAATAGTCATGTAGTTTTCTGTCATACGTTTCTTTAGAGCTTACAGATGACAACAGCATTTGTTCCAGATAAACAGGTATTTTAATACGAGTACACATTGTCTGTGGTAATCAACAGCATGACAAAGATGTTTTGTTTTTGTGTTTCTGGTTTCCTGGTTCCTGGTTCCCCTGTTTGGATTATGTTCCTGATTTGAATTATCTTTATTTTTATTTTGAATAAAACTTTTACTGCTTCTGGATCCTGCTCTCCTTGTGTCAGAGTTTCACCCAGCATTACAGAAGACCTGACCACCAGCTTGAGGACACTGGACACTTCATATATCACTGACTTCACTCTCAGTGACTTTTATTGTTATGGACTAAATAGCCAATTCCAGACTACACTTTTCCATATTGTTGTATGATTAGTTGCATGTAACTATGCATCATTTATATATATTATAGTAACTACAAGTAATATGTACAACAAAGACACTGTAAAATATTTCATAATTTTAATTAAACATTGTACATCAGCAAGGAAAGAGAGGGCACTTGCATGACACTGTATTGTTTATTGGTGGTTTTGTAGAGTGGAAACCCATCATCAGACTCTCAGGTTAATGGCACTGTCCTCATCCTGAGGCAGTATTTTGATAGGGAGTCTGACCTCCTGATCTGCATCTCAGCAGGGCATCCACACTGCACCTGATAACTGCAATCCCCTGTGAGGTTCAACAGGGATGGTCAAAAGAAAGAGAGGTGCTATTGTTCATCTACTGGCCGGCCCATGCTGCATCCTACAGGATGGTCGCTTCACCCTTTGAGATCTCTCAGTCCACAGGCTTAATAGGAATCTGTCCTCGGCCTCTAAGAAAAGTTGTTCGGCTTCCTCAAGGTGAAGAGCTAGAAGAGGTGGGTGCAGGATTTGTCAGGCTGAGAGAATCTCCTGTTTTCAGTGTGGCAGTCGGAGCCATTAGGGGCTTTCACACCGGAGGAACTTTTTCATAGTGCCTAGAACTATTGGCGGAAGTTCCCGGTTTTTGGCGTGTTCGCACAGCAGGAACTAGGAGCGATTTCAGTTCTAGGAACTCCTTTTGGAGGAACTAATTTACTCCTACTTCAGAGTCGGGTCTAAACCAGCACTATATTTGGCTGAACGCACGCGAAACACCAGCACCAGCCATTTTAAAATAGCTGTGTAAACACACAGATTATAGCCTATATATTTACTCCAGAAACTAACTCTATGAACATGTAAAACAGTGATATATGGTCCTCTTAACCGTTACGCTGCGGAGAAAATCCAACACAACTTTAAGGGAAACCAAGAGAAGCATGATTATGTATTTCTGCTCAACTAGCGAGAACATCAACCACACGGCATACGCTAATACCTTTTCATTACTGTCTACTTTTTGTCAGCTGTAACATTTGGCAGCACACTTTAAACATATTTTAAAGACAAAATAATTATGAAATGATTTACATATTATATATCATATATATGTACTTAAGTCCTGCTTAATTGGGTCAAAACACTCTCTAAAGTTCAGCTTATTGCATTTAATATAAAATTAAATAATAAAAGATTTTAATTTAATTTCAATTGAGTGTATAAAACCTTAACTCCAGTTTACACAAGGTTGTTCTTATTGTAAGTATTATTTTCAAAAGTATGCTAAAGTATACTTCTTTTTCACGAGGGATTATCAGTGTTACAGCTGGTGTGTAGTGTGTTTGACTGGCCAATAGTCATGTAGTTTTCTGTCATACGTTTCTTTAGAGCTTACAGATGACAACAGCATTTGTTCCAGATAAACAGGTATTTTAATACGAGTACACATTGTCTGTGGTAATCAACAGCATGACAAAGATGTTTTGTTTTTGTGTTTCTGGTTTCCTGGTTCCTGGTTCCCCTGTTTGGATTATGTTCCTGATTTGAATTATCTTTATTTTTATTTTGAATAAAACTTTTACTGCTTCTGGATCCTGCTCTCCTTGTGTCAGAGTTTCACCCAGCATTACAGAAGACCTGACCACCAGCTTGAGGACACTGGACACTTCATATATCACTGACTTCACTCTCAGTGACTTTTATTGTTATGGACTAAATAGCCAATTCCAGACTACACTTTTCCGTATTGTTGTAGAATTAGTTGCATGTAATTATGCATCATTTATATATATTATAGTAACTACATGTAATATGTATAACAAAGACACTGTAAAATAATTCCTAAGTTTAATTAAACATCGTACATCAGCAAGGAAAGAGAGGGCACTTGCATGACATTATATTGTGTATTGGTGGTTTTGTAGAGTGGAAACCCATCATCAGACTCTCAGGTTAATGGCACTGTCCTCATCCTGAGGCAGTATTTTGATGGGGAGTCGAACCTCCTGATCTGCATCTCAGCAGCGCATCCACACTGCACCTGATAACTGCAATCCCCTGTGAGGTTCAACAGGGATGGTCAAAAGAAAGAGAGGTGCTATTGTTCATCTACTGGCCGGCCCATGCTGCATCCTACAGGATGGTCGCTTCACCCTTTGACATCTCTCAGTCCACAGGCTTATAGGAATCTGTCCTCGGCCTCTAAGAAAAGTTGTTCGGCTTCCTCAAGGTGAAGAGCTAGAGGAGGTGGGTGCAGGATTTTTTACTACTTCAGAGTAGGGTCTAAACCAGCACTATAGGCACTACAGTGGCGCCAGTGTTCGCTGATTGGCCGAACGCACGTGAAACACCAGCATCCACCATTTTAAAATAGCTGTGTAAACACACAGATTATAGCCAATATATTTACTCCAGAAACTAACTCTACGAAAATGTAAAACAGTGATAGATGGTCCTCTTAACCGTTACGCTGAGGAGAAAATCCTCAAGGGTCCTGCAACAACTGTACCCACCTGAGGGCCATCCTATGGGGGGTGTACCTGTGCCTGATATCTGTATTGTTGTGTTTTTATCATGAATAGGTCAGATGACACACAGGAGGTTACTGGACTGACATGCTTTATCTAGCAGTCACTCAACACGTGTATATCACGTACTTCCTTATTACATACTTCTGTACAACGTAATACACATTACACTAGAATACATACATCCCCTTTTTTTCTTTCTTTTTTTTAATTCAACTATTATCTCAACATTCTATAATGCATTCACCAACATAAGCATTATTACTCAACTATATCAATAAACATTTACTCTGATGCATTTTACTCAGTAATATTCTAGTGCATTGTAAAGTCTCTAAATCTTGAGGGAATTTGAACCTCTCTTCCTGATCTTGTGGTGATGATGACTGGCTTGCTCTGACTCTTCTTGACATGTTTGCTTTACCACAACAGGTGAGTCTGGGTTCATTTCTCTCTCCAGAGTTGCACTTGTGTTTGACTCAGTGTTTAAGTCATCTTGATCACTTGTTAATGGAAATTCTTGTTCTTTTGTCTTTAACAGATGCTTTCTGTTCCTTCTGTTGAGATTTCCATCTGGTGTGCAAAGAATGTGTGATCTTGACGAATCCTGTTTCTTCAGAACGGGTGCAGGGTTTCAAGTTAGTCCTGGCTGCACTCTCTCTTTGTCTTCTGGCGATATTTCCGACAACTGTCTGGTGTTTTTGTCATAGTAACATTTTTTTGATTTGACTGTCTCTGTTTGAGGTTTTGTTTTTGTTTTTTCTTAATTTTTCCTCTTCCTTTTAGACTTAATTTTGTTAGAAGTTTGCAGTTTGGTTTTCAACCTTGTTCCCATAAGAAGTTTTGCCGGTGACATTCCAATGCCATCTAGTGGAGTATTGTTGTCACAACCACCAGCTGAAGTGCCCTTGATATCCACCAGAAGGCACTTCCCTCTTGTTCATTGTCATTCTAACATGGACTACATTTCCCAGAACTCACTACTCATCATATCTGATTGCTGTCAGCTGTGTATCATTAACCTTGTTAACTCTGCCTATATAAGCCCAGTTTATTCAAGCTTTCATCGTTTGCTATTCCTCCTTGGATATTTCCATTATAAGTTGTGGATCTTGAAATCGCATTTTAAAACAATGCAAGGAATATGGTGGGATGAACGATCTGGTAAAACAATATCTACGTCTCAAGTATAATAATAGTATTCAAATATTTACAGACGGCTCAAAAGACCCAAATACAGGAAAGACGGGAGCAGCAGTATACCACATTTTCAGAAATCAATACTAAAAAGAACTTCAGACCATTTAGCAGTTTACACTGTGGAACTATTAGCTATTTTACTAGCACTGTGAAAATTGCTAGCAGTGAAAAGTATTTCACTTTGTTTGAATTTTCTTTTTCTTTTATTTGGTAAATTATTTCTTTGGTAAACTGTTTTTAATAGCTAAATACAGTAAACAAAACACTCTCATCAACTTTTAGATTAACTGCCCCCAACTGATTGATATTAAATACAACTCAAACTTAAAATAAAGTGTTGCTGAATAATTTTTCAATCTCATGTTATTGCTTTACTTCATCAATCAGTTTATAATATCTGAATATTTTTAATTGAACTATTCTATTCATAATAAATTAGTTACTTCCTTTTAATTTGGTAGGATATTAGTAAATAGTTATGTTTAAATGTTTTCCCAGTACATTATTTGCCACACACCGCGCTCCCTGTCAGTGCGTGTGCACGCAGGCGTCTTTTGCATCAGTAAAATCACGCATTGAATCAAAGGAAGATTTTATCAGCTGGTTCAGTGGCCAATTGTTTGGAGTTAGAGAAGCTTGGCCCACCTTGCCCCCACACCACATAACAGCTAATCACAAAATTGTTCAATCTTCAATATTCAATCGCTGCTCTCATGCCACACACCATGTTCTTATGCAGTGAAACATACATCGTGGAGCAGAAAGGACACTGACAACGCGCTGACAGACAGGACAGATCAGGTTACTTTAAATGAAACAAAGTGTCAACTTTCAAATTTGGTCATTTTTTAACGCAATTTAAAAAATAATACCGTTTTGTGGCTCTTTAATGTGTCTGACAGATTGCTGTAGAGCCTCAGTTAAAGCTGCTGGTGAACCGATCATCTCTTCCTTCTGGTTCATTTATAGCATCAAATAAACATACAGTAAATGAACATCAGAAGGAATGTTGTTTTAACCGCGGAAAGACGTCAGTACACGCCGTTATTCAAGTTCAAATCCTCCAACGTTAATCTACTAACTCTCCTGACTGCTTTGTCGGACGCAGATATGGCGGATTATGATTGGTCAGATCGCCTGTCAATCAAACTTCCTGCGAAGTTTGAATCTTCATGATGACTTGTAATCGAGAGTTACCACACTCTGTAGCCTAATAAAACACAACATGCACAGATTTCTTGTTCCAAAAGGAAAACCTTGTGTTTTTAGCTCATGAAAAAGCAATAAAACATGAAATGGACATGGGTGAGTTTGTAACAGAATTCCTCTAAACTGTAGCCTACGGGTGCTGCACTGCTCTAGTTGACTGCTGCGCCTTTCCCCCCGAAAATATCACGTCATCAACAACCCTTTAGAAAACGTAATTCCTTTGTGAATCCTCTTCATCTGCTTTCTCCATGTTTCTTTGACAAATCTCAGTGTCTCAGTCTCTCGCACGCTGCACGGGAGTTAACCACGCCCACTTATTTACATGTCGCGGTATCACGGAATAAAAACATTTTTGTTACGGTTGACATTTTCTACCGCGGTAACGATATATACCGTCATACCACCCAGCCCTTGTCCCATCTCACGTTGAAATAGAGGGTAATGAAGCAGCTGATCGTTTGGCTAAAAAGACTCTTAAGTCAGACCTGCAATGGACAGTTCCATTGAGTAAAATGGAAATGAAAAGTGTCATTAAAACAGGAATCAATATGGCAAGGACAATGGGAAAAGGAGACCAAAGGTCATTTTTTATATAAAGTACAGAAACAAGTGACCGCAAGGAGGCAGGGTGGATGGAAGCGAAGGGGAGAAACGGTGATCACAAGGCTAAGAATTGGACATACAGGTCTCAATCATAATCTCAGTCATTTAGGGAAACATGCAACAGGACTATGCATTAACTGTGACAAGAGAGTAACTGTAGAGCATGTATTACTAGACTGTGAAGCATACAGCACAGAGAGAACCATACTGTTAGAACAAGTCAAATAATTAGGTTATACACAATTATCTGTAGAGGGTTTACTTTCTTTTTCTACATCAAAACCATCAGCATGGCCAGCTCTCATGAGATACTTAAAAGAAACAGGTTTATTTGATTGAATTTAAGAATAACCAAGAAAATTATATATATATATATGTTAGCATATAAATCCGCATTGAAGCTCCACACCTCAAACAGCTGGTGGCGGTAATGCACCAAAATGGTATGCCAACCGCCAATAAATTTAAAGAAGAAGAAGCAGCAGCTTTCATTGTTAAAGGTAGTGATTGGCAGATCAAGGCTTTGTGGAACACTGAAACAGTTGAATTAACTACCATTATTAATTTTAATTATACTAATGTCTAATTAAAATTTCTACAAATGTATAAAACTGATCAGAGATCAGGTAAGTACCCACAGACACTTGTTCATTGGTTCTCAGTGACTCTTCATGATTCATGGGTTGACCGAGATTATCGCCCCCCCCGCGGTGAACCGTTGAAATTTCAAAGTGTTTCGAAACAGTGATGACGTAATGAAGCCTCGTTTACTGAAATCTCGTGACTCTGGCAGTTTGATACACACTCCGAAACATTGATTCAAATGAAATCAAATGAAAGTATGAACTAAACTTAAGCAGCAATATCAATGGTACTGTTTGTTTTGTCATTTGAGAAAAAAAAAAAATGCTGTTTGTAAAGTTAACATTGTGAAACAGTCTTTTTTTTTGTTTCCTTAACGTTTTTTTTTTTTTTTTTTTTACCCGAAAACCTTTGATTTGAGAATGTGTAATTTAGGTCCATATTCTTTGTGTTATTGTGGGTATTGGACTGCATTCATTTTGTGTATCGGTGGTTTATGAACTATTTACCAGTAAACTGAAATTGATTTTATATTTAGTATATATATATATATATATATATACATACAGTGGGGAGAACAAGTATTTGATACACTGCCGATTTTGCAGGTTTTTCCACTTACAAAGCATGTCGAAGTCTGTAATTTTTATCATAGGTACTCTTCAACTGTGAGAGACGGAATCTAAAACAAAAATCCACAAAATCACATTGTATGATTTTTAAGTAATTAATTTGCATTTTATTGCATGGCATAAGTATTTGATCACCTACCAACCAGTAAGAATTCCGGCTCTCACAGACCTGTTAGTTTTTCTTTAAGAAGCCCTCCTGTTCTCCACTCATTACCTGTATTAACTGCACCTGTTTGAACTCGTTACCTGCATAAAAGACACCTGTCCACACACTCAATCAAACAGACTCCAACCTCTCCACAATGGCCAAGACCAGAGAGCTGTGTAAGGACATCAGGGATAAAATTGTAGACCTGCACAAGGCTGGGATGGGCTTCAGGACAGTAGGCAACTTGGTGAGAAGGCAACAACTGTTGGCGCAATTATTAGAAAATGGAAGAAGTTCAAGATGACGGCCAATCTCCCTCGGTCTGGGGCACCATGCAAGATCTCACCTCGTGGGGCATCAATGATCATGAGGAAGGTGAGGGATCAGCCCAGAACTACACAGCAGAACCTGGTCAATGACCTGAAGAGAGCTGGGACCACAGTCTCAAAGAAAACCATTAGTAACACACTACGCCATCATGGATTAAAATCCTGCAGTGCACGCAAGGTCCCCGTGCTCAAGCCAGCGCATGTCCAGGCCCGTCTGAAGTTTGCCAATGACCATCTGGATGATCCAGAGGAGGAATGGGAGAAGGTCATGTGGTCTGATGAGACAAAAATAGAGCTTTTTGGTCTAAACTCCACTCGCCCTGTTTGGAGGAAAAAGAAGGATGAGTACAACCCCAAGAACACCATCCCAACCGTGAAGCATGGTGGTGGAAACATCATTCTTTGGGGATGCTTTTCTGCAAAGGGGACAGGACGACTGCACCGTATTGAGGGGAGGATGGATGGGGCCGTGTATCGCGAGATCTTGGCCAACAACCTCCTTCCCTCAGTAAGAGCATTGAAGATGGCTCGTGGCTGGGTCTTCCAGCATGACAACGACCCGAAACACACAGCCAGGGCAACAGGGCAAGGAGTGGCTCCGTAAGAAGCATCTCAAGGTCCTGGAGTGGCCTAGCCAGTCTCCAGACCTGAACCCAATAGAAAATCTTTGGAGGGAGCTGAAAGTCCGTATTGCCCAGCGACAGCCCCGAAACCTGAAGGATCTGGAGAAGGTCTGTATGGAGGAGTGGGCCAAAATCCCTGCTGCAGTGTGTGCAAACCTGGTCAAGAACTACAGGAAATGTATGATCTCTGTAATCGCAAACAAAGGTTTCTGTACCAAATATTAAGTTCTGCTTTTCTGATGTATCAAATACTTATGTCATGCAATAAAATGCTAATTAATTACTTAAAAATCACACAATGTGATTTTCTGGATTTTTGGTACAGTACAGTACTTATGATCAAAATTACACACTTCTACATGCTTTGTAAGTGGGAAAACCTGCAAAATCGGCAGTGTATCAAATACTTGTTCTCCCCACTGTATATATATATATATATATATATATTTTTTTTTTTTTTACTTTACAAGGTTTGACTTGATTTGTCTGGCGCGCAAACAATTTAATTAAATTCACCTTCATTCTTCAAATTTAATTTGGGGCATCCACAGTTACAACCATTTCCATGCCATATTTATGGAGTCTACTTATGGATATATATTGGCTGTAGACCAGTGTTTCCCAACCTTTTTTTGCCACGGGACAGTTTTGATAAGTAAAAAATCCCACGGCACACCACTATATAAAAATATAACAATTTCACAAACACGCATTGCTTCAAGTGGCATCTAAATCTAGATGTTAGGCTATATTAAAAGTAGAACTCTACTTTTAATGTAAAAGCGTAAGTCAGGTAGGAACACAATAAGTATGATGTTGTTGGTGATGATAAAACAACAAATTTACAAATTGCTGTCGGACGAAAACCTCGTATTTAATCAAACACTGTCATCGAAGTAGGTATTGTGGCTTTATATAGCTGTGGTCAGACACTTGCACGTGTCATTGTAATATTAACATTTTATGAAAATCAAGCTCTGAAGCTTCTGAAGGTTTTCCTAACCACGTCAAGACATCCTTTTATGCAGAAGACTTTTAGAAGGTATTCAGTGTTTTTCTTTATTTAAAATAAGGTATTTTCACCAAATATCATGTGTTGGAATTGATTTGTTAATAAAGTGATGTGATAAAATGTCAACCCTGTTGTCTGTTCTGTATTTTGCTTACAGTTATATTTGTACAGTTACACAACAATAAGACAGACACTCAGATCGGAGCTTAACTTGAACACGTCTTTACTGCACAATTGCAATTATAGCACTCTCCACTAGAGCGCGCCAATACAGAGTAACTTTTTGATTACTGTCTCAATACACAACCGTTCTCCAGCCTTGATGTACTCACTTCACTTGCAGAATTACTTTGAACACAAAGAACACTGGTATACAGAACAGTCTCTTTCTTTTCTACAAGACAGCAAAACAGCTTATTGAGCTATGTCAACAATTATGACCATTATTTTCATATAACCTCTCTTGCTTTTTGTTCATGGAATCTACAGTGTGTATACAACAAGTCCAGCCTATTAGGTGTGTGCAGAAGAGGACTGGCTTCTTTGATTTAGATAGTTTGTGGATCGTTAGGTAGAGCTCACAGCGGGTGATCGGTCAGAATCACGCAAGATTTCTTCATTGGAAGTATTTATTGAATTTAGAACTGCATGATTGAATATGTACATTGATGTATGGTTCTGAAACAAATAAAAGAAATAAAACAAACACAATTAGTTGAATGCAAATGAATGATTATCATGCAACAAATCTCTATTTGTATTAACTGTATCCTATTCTAATAATATAGCAGGAATAAAATACCATAATATTATAACATGGCCGAAACTGGCATTAAAAGAATGAAAAAGGCTGTTCTGTGGGTCTAAACAGCTACAACTATAACAACGAGAAAGGATAAACCATTCCCAATACAATGGCTCCCCCTGCTGGTCACATAAATAACTACACCCGGCCGCTCTGAGAGGTGTCATGTGACGACCAGTGTACATGCGGGAGGTACTTGCCCTATAACGATTAACTGGATTGAAGGCGAATATCACCGCGATAGCTTACAAACTATGCGCAGAGGGTGCTTAACTGGTATTCTACAATGAGTAACCAAAGACAAAAGCGTGTGGCAACCTATACATCGATAGAAAGAAGCATCACGACACGAGGCCTAGCCGGGCAGGAAAAGCCTGAGTTTACATTTAGCAACACTAAACAGACAAAACACTACCAATCTAGCCTTAGCAATGACAGTAAAAGAACAACATAATACCGATTCTTACTTGTAAAGACGCACACAGAATAAAGCAGTTGTATCAAGGCGGGTTGTAAGTCCGTGCAGATAGCATACACTACTGGCAAAAGTCTCGGACAGAATGCTGCCAGCGTGCAGCGATCCTGAGTCAACTTGTGATCGGCTAAGAGTCCAGGTGAAGCGAGGCGTCTTCCAGTAGGAGAGAGAGAGTCACAGTAAAGTGTCTGATGCTTAGCGGCCACAAGGGGGCCTTTTTTACAAGGTGGTCTACGAACAGTCTCAGGATAACGTCTTGCCTGAGACTCTACATGTTGGGGAATAGATGGTGAGCTGGACTGTTAATGGAGCCTCTGGTGTCATAAGGGGATACTCGTCCCAGGACTGTGAGCTTTCTGCACTCTCTGTGGTGTTTTAAGAAGAGTTAACCTGTGTTGCAGGTCCAAAAGCTGATCAATGTTTCTAAGCCAAACCCTGTTAGTTCCCACTCGTACAGTGTAAATGAGAGATCCAGTCTTAAACAATATTGTACCGGTTTGCTACTTTGGGTGTGATTCTCTATAATATCTAGCAAGCACATTTTGACCAACTTGCAGGGTCCTGAGTGCAGACAGTTTCGGATTTTGGCTACACTGCTTGGTTTGCACATTTCGGCATAAATCAGGTTTAATAATAATAATTTGTTACATTTACATAGAGCTTTTCTGGAAACTCAAAGCGCTTTACAATGCAATGCAATGTACCCAATGCACCGGACAATGGTGACAACAGAATTAAAATATTCATGATTCTGAAGCTAAAAAACAAAAAACAGAATTATTTTAGATGAATATGCTTGCACTCTGTCACTGACTAGATATATTTAAAATAATGTAGACCACTTTTTACTGGTAATATTGACATTTGGCATTATCAGGTGTTATGAGCCTGAGTCATTTGTCATTTTCTCATTGATTCCATTCTGTCCTGTGTATTGTCTACGTATGTGCATATGCTTGTTTGTGTTGCAGGTGGGCAGTATCTGGTGATAATTTGTTGGAGGCTGTGATTGGTTCTCCTCCACACCTGATCCAGATATAAGGACCGCCCCAAACACTCAACAGGGCCGACTATTGTGCCATCGTTGATTGTTACCACTTTGCTATTGTTTTGTATCATCGTCTATTCTAGAGTGTCGTATCAGAGAGTTTGTGAGTGTTTATTTGAGATTGTGCTCTGAGTGATATTTGGAGATTGTAACTGTGAGTTTGAACCTTTGTTTATCCTTGTTAACTGACCCACGCCTGTTTGACTATTGACTACCATTTTGGATTTTGTTTTGCATTGTTTGCTACAGACTTGTACATTAATCTCCTGTATATATATATTTATTATTATTATTATTATTATTATTATTATTAATTTTATTTTTTGGGGCAAATTAAGGGAGGTAGGGGGTTTGACGCCATTTTATTTTGCATATCTTTTCACATTGTTTTTGGTTTAGGGAGGTAGGTAAGTTTAAATTGTATTTTGTTTTCTTTTGTTTTAGGAATTGTAGAGGTTATACAAAAGATTGTTTTTGTTTGTTATTTTGGCCTTGTCTGCCCCTGACGCTAAAACCCTTTTGGAAATAAATGCATGTTATTTTTGATATCTCTACCCACACATATTCCCCCATTGCATTATTATACATTATATTCAATATTATATATAGTAGTTTAATGTAGTACTGACACTAAAACTCTATTGGGTGAATTAATCACAATACATAATTGTCACTATCCATGATACATTTTAAAGCATTTTTGTATTGTGTATATAGTGTATATATTATATATATATTGTGACACCCTTAATGTACGTATAAATATATGTATATACTGGGATGATTAGGAGGCCATGATGGACAGAGGGCAATGGGCAAATTTGGTCAGGATGCCAGGGTTAAACCCCTACTCTTTTTCCGAAGGACATCCTGGGATTTTTTACGACCACAGAGTAGGGCTGCTCGATTATGGAAAAAATCATAATCACGATTATTTTGGTCAGTATTGAAATCACGATTATGTAAGACGATTATTTCACATGACTTGTGCATTTATTAAAAAGACACCTTTCAACAATTCTTCAATCAAAATTTTACCATTTAGTGTACTTTTTGAACTATTAAAATAAATAATATAACAGATATTAAAATCTAAGTATAAAAGTATTCAAGTAAAAATTATGACCACAAATAAATAAGATCAACAATAAAGTGCACTTCCACAATCTCTTGAAAAAAGACAACATTTTGGCAAAATATATTCAACAAATTCCAGCTAGTAACTCAATCCAAGAATATTAAAGGATGGCCCACCATCAGGCCCCAGCAATAACAGCAAATAAGTTAACTAAAATGTAAGACAAAATAAAAATGATTTAAGTCAACATGTTGGTAGGGCTGCTAGCCTGCTAATATAATCTCTTATAGGTTTTTAGCCAGAAACACCAGTCTGTTAACATGATCTGGTTTAAGGGATGAACGCAAGCAGGTGACAGTGTTTCCACATGTACTAAAGACCCTCTCTGAAGAGGAACTTGTAGCTGGAATGCAGAGGTATTTTCTTGCCAGGTTTGAAAGCCGAGGGTATAGCCTCTGGGATTCCATCCACCACTTCAGTGGGTCTTCCTCAGCATCCAGTATTTCCCTCTGGAGGTAAGACTGTAGCTCACTAGCAATGGCCTGGTCCTGTTGCTGAGGAGGTGTGACTGTGGCCTTGAAGAAGCTGCCTAGGCCCTTCTTCTTCTTCTTTGGAGCATCCTCTGTATCCTCAGCAGGCGTTGCTGCAGTCTCAAGAGGGACGTTCTCCTGGAGGGAACAAATTATAAATTTGGGAATTTAGGACTTTTATTTTTAACCTGACCTGACCATTGTGGCATTAATGTTCACAATATTTGCCAACAAACATGTTCATGCACTTAATATTTTATTATTAATATTATTATTATTACCATGACAGTCTTTATCTCCGCTATCAGTCTGTATTCAATGGAGAATTGGTTGTCTTCATTAACATATTTAAGTGTGAACCTTGGGTCCAGGGCAGAGGCCATGTCAAGCAGTTCTTGTGTTGCTGTGTCACTGTATTTGTCATTGAGATAATCTACTATCTTCAGTTTGATGCTTTAAGCAAGGTTCGTGTCTTCCTCCTGCACTTCCAATATTTATTTGGTTATTGAAGAGGTGTGGAGGGTTGGTTTCAGGAAAGAATCACTGACATATTTCTCTCCAGAAAGGGCATCAGTGAACTCAACCAGAGGGCTGAGTGACTTGTTGATGGCCTCCAGCACATCAATATCCTGCCATGTGAGGGTGAGATGTCTAGCCTTCCGGTCACCAGAGAAAACCTGGCCAATGGCCTTCTGTTGTTCAAGGACTCTGTCGACCATAGCCTGCCTAGATCCCCATAGTCGCACATTCAGTCTTTAGCGAGTGTTCAGGCAGTTTCAGCCTCTGTCAGAGCCCTCTTCTTTTTCCAACTGTAGGAAAAGCTACTGACCACCTTCTTGCAGACCCCCATCGCCCGGTCAATCCTGGGATCCTTCATTGCATTCTCTAGGATTACAACAAATACATATTTAACATCACTATGATTATCACAACCTTCATCAAAGCATTATTTGCCATTTGTGGTGTGTGTTGTTGTTGTTAATAATAATAATAATAATAATAATAATTATTATTATTATTATTATAGTATATAATAGTAGTAGGCTAGCCTAGTACTAGCCTAAGCTAGTAGTAGTAGCCTAATGGTAGAATAAGGCTAGTGTGAGAAAAACAATCACATGTAGCCTAACTGTCATATTATTATTTATTAGTATTCCTAGTATTGTTGTAACTGTTGTTTTACACATAATTAAATCACCACATATCATAAGTAACGTCCTATAACACTCACCTATAGCCAAGTGGAGTCTGTGCCCGAAGCACTGAAGCCTTATCCATCCATTTAGCTCAGCCGCCAGCTTTATGTTTGAGGCAGTGTCCAAAGTAATGCAGATTAGCTTTTCTTCGTTTAAACCCCATGCAGCCAAAGCTTCCCTCAGTCCATTGGTGATGTTTTGGCCCGTATGGTCTTCGGGAATAAACGCCGTTTGGAGGCATTTGGTATTCAAACGGAAATCGGCATCAATATAGTGGATTGTGAGGCTAATATATGGCTCCATGGTTCGGCTAGACCACAGATCCGTTGTGATTGTGAAGTATTCTGCTTTGGTCACGTTGTTAGTCACTTCTGCATGGCATTTGTTGTTCAAATCTGGCAGAGCAACTCTTGAGAAATGGTGTCGAGATGGCAAAGCATGGAGCTTATCCGACGTATTGACAATTTTCTTGAATCCAGGGTTGTCAACTATGCTAGTGGGGCGCATGTCTTAGCTAAATAATAGGCAACGGAATCAGGTTTTTTTTTTTTTTTTTTGCTGTACAGTGTGTCTGTTATGGATGCCTGAGTTACGGAGGATTTTGAGGGGGTTGTGGATTGCTGTTTCTTTATTAGATTGTCATAGGTCACTCGGTGTTTAATTTTCAAGTGGTTGAACAAATTTGTGGTGTTCCCATGCGTTGCAGCAACTACCATGTAGCAAATCTTGCACGTACTGTAGCATGTTTCTGCTCGTCATCTGATTCCTCAAAGACAAACTGCTCCCAGACAAAGGAGTTGGTTTTGCCTTTTTTGCTCACCAAACGCTGCTGTGGCTGCCCTCCTTCTGCCATCTTTACTCGCGCCGAGTTTTTAAATTTCAGCGGATGATATCCACACGACTCGCCTCCCTGACTGTATAGG
Source organism: Rutilus rutilus (assembly GCA_021464565.1). Taxonomy (NCBI): domain Eukaryota; kingdom Metazoa; phylum Chordata; class Actinopteri; order Cypriniformes; family Leuciscidae; genus Rutilus; species Rutilus rutilus. The sequence goes on from JAJAQA010000009.1 coordinate 5,799,182, forward strand.
CTGAGAGATTTTATGGTTTCGGGAAGACATTGCACGTGCGCTTGTCATTCAGAACACAAGACAAAATAAGAGTGTTCTTACAAAACAGAACATGGCAAAATAATCGTTTTTACTCGATTGTACTATTTTGGTGATTGTTGGGAGCCAAAATCGAAATCGAAATTCAATTAATTGCACAGCCCTCCCACAGAGTGAAAAAATACTATGGAAGTCAATGGGGTCCATCAACTGTTTGGTTACTGACATTCTTCAAAATATCTTCTTTTGTATTCAGCAGAAGAAAGAAGTTCATACAGGGTTGTAACAACTTGAGGGTGAGTAAATGATGACATAATTTGTATTTTTAAGTGAACTATTCCTTTAAGCACGATTTTAAAAACGAGGCATATTTTGTCTAAACACTACACACAATTCACACACAGTAGCAGTAGTAGAAGTAGAAGAAGCAGACGTAGAAGAACACCTCAGATCTTTTGCAAAACGAAACACTTCATTCATAACTTTACTATAATTTTTACACCGTATGGCATGATCATGCATGATCACACTTGTGGCTTCACTTTAATTGTAGTCATATGTTGTTATAACTTCTCTTGCTTTTTGTTCATGGTATTCACATAATATTTCTATACATTAAAAAAATTATATTCTTAATATTTTTTATTTTAGTTTTTATTTTATTTTATATATCTCCATATTAATAACAGTCTGAATAAATCTGAGTCTTGAACTGTAAACTTTCAAGTGTCATCTTTCTAAATCTATGTTGGTCATGTGTCTCTTCAGGGCTCTAGAGGGGCATACCTAAAGTGGTTTGCAGAGCTTCACACACTGGATGCGAAACACCACGTCTTGAAAATAAGAAAATATTTCAGAATCCTGGATTATAATGCATTACAATTGTCCCAAAGCTTTGTTAATGTAACTACATAAAGACTTTGTCCTAGTCTGCAATATTGTACATTTTAATATTAGAAACAGTGCTAATGGTATAAGTTGGATGCCAAATATATTAAATTCTTTTGATATATTTATGATTCTGGATAATCTGGATTTATTTTCTAAATACAGATCACGGCTCTGAAAACAAACTATTAGACAACTAAACAAAATAACACTTAATTTACTTGAGGTTCTGACAAAATGTTCTATTTAATATAAATTAGTCTATTTATTAATGCCTAAAATGTTATAAATCAGTCTTTGCTAAAAATATTTACTATTTTAAATGAATTCAATATCATAACATTATTTTAAGAGACATCTACCCTACGGTATGCGGGCAGATCTCCCAGAGATGGATCTCTTCTGTCGTGTTCACTCTTCCCAGGAGCGATGCACGTTCTTCAAAGCCATGAGGCGGGTGTTTTTTTTTTTTTTTGACAACTCAGAAGGCGTGATTCTCAGTTTTTCATGATTTCATTCACCGTGACCCTGTCCAAAGACCGTGAAACCCGCCTATTTTGGATCCAAAGTGGTGAATTTCGCCGAAAGTTGACAAATTTGCATCCCTGAATAACGTTATTAGAATGTTTGATCAAAGTTATCTGGTCTTTAATAATGTTCTCAAAACGTTAGCTTTATTTAATCATCATTCATGGAGCGTTTCCTCTGAAAGCTTTTGGTTGGACGTTTGTCTAACATTTTTTAAATGTCAGCTACTTGTTTCGGGAACGTTCAGAGAACATTCAAAAGTAACACTGGTTGCTAAACGATGAAATGTAATGTTCTCTTAATGTTCGCATAACCAAGAAAAAACATTTTAAAAAACTGGATGTTTTGAACCTTCAGAGAAAATTAATAAATTCAATTTTCATAACTTAATGGGAATGTTACCAAATGTTCCTAGGACATATTTTTGTTAGCTGGTGGATATTAATGACAAAATCTGTCCAACCAATCAGCTTGTGGTAAACGTAAGGTTTGGTACCTCTGCATTATGATTTTTACATTTAAATTGCTAATATTTCATCACATAGCAGATGTTTTTCCAGTGGCTGAATTTTATGAAGGGCTCTTAAAAGTGTGACATATTATTTCTTATCTACTTCCTTTGACGTCTCAGCTGTTTGCTGCCAATGGCAGCAGTTATCTAGCCTGGTAATACCAAACTCTGCTACTTCACTTTGCTTCGTAGACAGAGTCTGGAAGGGCATAATTGAAAAGCGTTTTCTTTCTTGCGGGAGGGGGCGCTTGTCTGAAGTTTAAAATCATTGGTTACCCGTAAGCCAATCACATAACGTTTGGTTATGGCGTGTGTTATGCGCATGCTCAGCCGCATCTAACTTCCACTGTAAACACATGTATGATGCGAAAACAAAACCACCGAAATACCGGAGTGAACATGGCTGTGAACGACTTTTGCAGATTATGTGAAGTAAATCTACGCATCCACGGTACAATCAGCGTCTACGTCACGGCTCTCAGCCCGCCCTCTGTTCGTTGATTGGCCGGCTGTTTTCAGGCCGGAGGAAAACGGGGAAAACGGTCGCTATCTCAGACTGAGTACAGAAGCGAACTGAAATTGAGCGGAAGTACGAAGTCTGACGTAGTCAGGCTAGCAGTTATCATACATCATTACAGATTTTCTTATTTCAAATTTAGCCAAAATCCTGAATAACTCAAAATTAATAAATGACTTAATAAAGGAGGGGAGAATTAATTTCCTCTACACATAGTAGCCTACATGAGGATATCCATTCATTTAAATGTTTGGAAATATGTTTGAAACTTGGAAAGATAATAACGCATTATTTATACGTGTGTATTTTAATGTATCATTTGTAGCAAAACCAGATCATTAAAATGGCCTAAAAAACATATTATAGTTTTATATGGTTGAGGACAGCAGGTTTGAGCAACATTTTACACATTTCCTTCCTGGAAAATTGCCTCAAAAACCACGTCTGTCTTCACACATCCAGAATATGATGCAGCAAATAACCTTAGCTGAGTATGTCCGCTAATAACTGGGCGTGGAATAAAGTCTGTATGCCCAACAGAGAGGTTTTCCCCACAAAAGTCAAGCAAACATGACTTACGCCAGAGGAAACATTTCTTGAGGGCTGAAATACTTGATACAGATTTCCTCATTTCACCCTGTTCGTGATTACGCAACATCCAATAATGCAAATCTGCAGACTCACCGCTTTCACCAGTTTCCTCACAGAACATCTTCACTCCCTGAACTGAAGATTTACAGAGTATCTCGTTACATTTATTCAGTGCACAAGAGTCAGACTCTGGTTATGGTGAGATAAGCTAATTCACCACAGATGAACGGACATGGATGTAGAATATGGCGCCATGAAATATACCTCAGCATTTTCAGGTTTTTGGTGAAAGTCACACGAGCTGACAGCGATATTGTCACTGCTAGATGTAATACACTGTAAACAAAGGGAAATTAGTTTTCTCTCTTTCATGGTGGAAGCCATACAGAAAGCAGCCTAGTCACTGCCATGCTATCAAAATAAAAGTAGCCTAATTATTTATAATTATATTTACTTAGGTAGCCTAGTTATCCCCTAGAGTAAAGAATCTAGCATGTAACATTTATTACAGTATTTTTTGCAAGGTAAATCATAATACATTAAAAAGGATCTCCTAACGGTTTTAAAAAGCTTTTAGAATCCTTGTTTCTTTTGTTTCTTTCTCTTTTCGATTTTGAAGAGTGACTAGTATAGGCCTGTTCTTTATATTTTCTGCTCTTTTCTATTTAGTCATCTAGGGGTCATGTCTCTTACGAAAATTAACCATGGTTTTACTTCACAAAAAATAAATAAGGTTATGGTTGTTAAACCATGGTAACTCAAAATAAACAAATATCGGCACACTGCTACTTCTGCTCCCAAAGATTTATTAAAAGAGCAATGTTTTGACCCAAAGGGTCTTCGTCAGGCAAGCAACAATCATAGACAGATACAATTTATATCAGTGTGAACCATCACACCTGACCTCATTAATGAGCTAATTACTCAAACATTCTGTGCAGTAACGACTTAATCACACACAGATAACCACTTGATACATGATCATGAACCAACATGATTGAAAGAAAGAGGGGGAAAAAAACCCACACAAAAGATATTCACAAGAAGATTTTCAAGTCAAACTCCATATTTAAACCTTTTGGAGAAAGAGTATTAAGTGTATGTATATAAAAAGCTTCCCTCTGTAGTAAGATCTTATTAATGTCACCACCACTTCTGGGTACTCTTACTAGTTCTATACCAGATTGTCGACAGATTGTGTTTAAAGGCATTGAAATGGACAGCAATGGGATTCTTTTGGTCATTCAAACGTATATTGCTTCTATGTTCTGCAATGCGCGTTTCCAAACAACGCTGAGTTTTACCTATGTATGCTAAACCACACGGGCATTTAATCATATAAATTACATTTTTGGTGTTACACGAAATTATTCCCTTAATTTTTAACTGTTTCCCAGAATTGGGATGGCTAAATGTATGACATTTATTTGTAAAATTACATTGTGCACATTGTGCACACCTATAATTACCATCAGGGACTGAAAAGGGATTGTTAAACCATGGTAACCACAAATTAACCATGATTTTCAAGTATCCTGTTTTTGGTTTGCAACAGTTACTTTAGGTGTCTGGTTTAGTTAAAAACTGTGTTATTTTGAATGAAAAATGGTTTATTTGACAACTCATTGATTGAACTATGAGCGAAGGAGGAGTGTAAGTTTCGTTTTTGCTAAACAGAATCTTTCCAGTGAACAGAAACCTATAGAGGCTTTATCAGTCTCCTCCTGATCGCATCACTCTGCACTCACTCAGCATCAGGACCACTGAAGGTAGGAGATTACCGCATGTAGAAGTAGGACGTTTTTGAAATGTTATTAATATAATATAATACTATAATGTAATAGGCTTTAATATAACTCAACAACATAATAATATGTATTTTTCTTTAAAAAGTAAAAAGAGGGATCATAATTGTTGTTGTTGTTGTTCTTATTTAGCACAAATATGAATGTCATTTTACATAACAGATTTTTATATATAGTCCACAATTGTTCTTATTTTGTCTTCTGAAAAACATCTTAACAAACAATCTTTAAAATGTATTTAATACCAGTTGTCGAGGTTCAAGCGCATTAAGACTTTTAAGTGCATGCATACAAATATAATGTATTGTTTATAATGATTAAATCATTAAGCATGATTTAAATGAAAGATTTTTAGCAATTTCAGATAGGCTAATTTATAGAAATATAGAAAATATAGGCTAACGATGTTTTTCAACACTGGTTGAGTGGAATTTTTTTTTTAAATATAATTTCAAATATTTATTTCAAATTTTGATTGAAACCACTGGTTCTTGAGGGAAAGTTGTTCAGAATGAAATATAATATATTATTTGAACGTGTGTATGCAAGTGGTGCAGAGCCAAAGGGGAGCACTGTGGATCTAAGGCGTGGAGCGTAGGGTGTTGTTGGACCTTCTAGTTCCACTGATTAGAGAGAGAGAGAGAGAAAGAGAGAGAGACAGAGAGGTTTACAAAACTTTATTTAAAAAAACAACACTTCATAATCTTCAACATTTCACACACACACACACACACACACACACACACACACACACACACACACATATATATATATGAAAGAAAAAAAAATTTTTTCCAAAGCCAGTTGTCCATCAGAAACAATACACAAAACATCAACACACCACAGATCATTGAAACCCATCTCATTATTTACAAGACTATGGTATGCAAATTCCATTTTTAGTCTTTCAGCTACTAATTTCATTAGCATCACTTCAACATTAATACTATTAAGCTGTAACCCTTGATTTTTTCTGGTTTTCCATATTGCCGATTTCTCAGTTCCTATTAAATAATTTAACAGAAACATCTTCCTTCTTTTTCAAAAATTATATATTCTATTAAGAACATCAAAAAGACCTTCCAATCTTTTACATTTTAAAAACAAATGTTCTAAATTCTCTTCTTCTCCACAAAACCTACATCCCACCCCTACTGCTGGGTTCAGCTGCGCCACATGTTTGTCTGCAGCTATTGCACCATGAATAATTCTCCATTGAAGATCTGCTGTTCTTTTCTCTACTGGAGGTTTATACAGAGCTCTCCATCTGTCTCTTACGAGAAATTTTAGCTTCAACAAAACTGGCCACCGTGAGATCTTTTGCCCTCTGCAGTTTTGCATCAAGTTTCGCTCAGTGATATATTTGGCTTTCTTTGATGTTGTTTCAAACAAGTCCAGCTGTGGAGTTTTAAAAGACAAAACTGAACCTGCTGATTCATCCTCGTCTTTCGCCGACGACAACAGCAACTCTCATTTCTTATGTCTGATGGAAATTCTTGTCCAATATTTTTCCTATTGCCGCTTGGTAATGCGTTAACAATTTCTTCCACCAGCTTTTCCATCAAGTGCGAGGACTTTAAACCTGTTACTTCTTTCAAGGTTTCCACGGATTTCCATCAGTCATTATTTAAAAGTTGCCCCAGCTTCAGAATGCCATGTCTTTGTAAACAGATTATTCACAACCAGAACTCTTCCTCTGTATGACTTCAATGGTAATAGCGATTTCTGACAATCGGGCAGACACCTTTTCCAGCATTCCCTCCAAATTTTTATTCTGAAATTGTTTATTTCCACACACACACAAAAAAAGTGTAAATATATATATATATATATATATATATATATAAACCACACTAGCATGTTCAGCCAATCTCTTTCCCACAACAATACACCAGGTAATTTTGGAGGTCCTTGCCCACTTTTCCACTGAACAATAAGTCGTCTATATAACTTTTTCCCCAGTTTACCCTTGCTGATGATGCCTTTTCATAATTTCACATAGTTTCAGCTAAAATACTAACATAATTTTGATTTGAAATAAAAACAGTAACATCATTAGCATAAGCTGATATCGAGTTTCCATGCATGACATTTACATCAGGAACCTTAATTCCATTGAGATCTCTTCTTAGCCTGCACAACAATGGCTCAATAACAAAGCAGCGGACACAATAAGTGGACAGCCTTGCCTAATCCCTTTTAACACAGGTCTTGGTGCACTCAATCCTCCACCAGCTTTCACAATCACAAAAACTTGAAAATCCCAAACCCAACATTTTTCAAAACCTCAAAAAGATATGTATGATTGACTTTATCGAAAGCTTTCTCTTGGTCTAACGAAAACACAGCCAGGTCAACATTATTGAATTGATTAAAATCAATGACATCTCTCAACAAAAAAACATTATCCGTAATTGACCTATTAGGAATACAATATGTTTGATCTCTGTGAACTAATAATTCCAAAACATGTTTCAACCTATTTGCTAAACATTTTGAAAGTATTTTATAGTCCATGCACAGTAAAGAGACAGGTCTCCAGTTCTTTAGAAGGCACAAATCCCCCTTTTTATGGAGCAAAGAAAGGACTGCTCTTCGACAACTTATAGGAAGTAACTTATTCCTCATACTTTCCAATAAATCTTCATACAAGTCATTTCCCAGTACATTCCGAAATGTCTGATAAAACTCTGCTGGCAATCCATCAATTCCTGGAGAACGGCCATTTGATAACTGTCTCATTGCCTCAGTGATCTCCTGAGAAGTAATTAGTCCATCCAAAGATTTTTTTCTGTTCATTTGTCAGTTTCGGTAGATCCCTCAGCAAATCAGAAACACATTCAAGATCACAAGTCTCAACATCATACAAGTCCGTATAAAAATTAACTGCCAGTTTCCTTATTTCCACTGGGTCGAGGCCCCATCAGGCCGACGAAGATGATACATTTGCTTTTGTTGGACTCTTTTCTTTTCAAGATTAAAAAAAAAAATTGAGGAAGGAGCATCCATGTCTTTAATGGAACAAATTCTTGCTCTTAGTAACGCTCCCTTCACTTGTTCTTGTAATAATGAACCAAGTTCTTTCTTTATATTCAAATGTTCATTTTGTATCTTTCCATCATCATTATTTTTCACAAGAATATTCTACAAAGCTCGTATATCCCTTTGAAGTTCTTGTATCGCTGCTTTCACCATAGAAGTAGAATGTGAACTATAATTTTGACAAGATTCTTAGGTTTGCTTTACCAACCTCCCATCACATAAGCAAATTTTCAAAAGAAACCGTAACCGCTTAATCTGACTCCAATTTCAAATGATTATTAAAATTAAGATCACGTTTCTTATTAGAAAATATTCATAAATATTGATTATGACTTAATTTCGATTCCCCACTTTCAATTATTAATTCATTATGGACCCAATGCCACACAGAGATCACGTCGGCCGGATTGTGTTTCTCAGGGACACAAACTTGTCAGTTCTGTTTTAGCCAGTGGATGCAGGGTTTGCTAATACCTCTTAAGTCGGTTGCCTACTGCTCACTCGTACAAAAAAAGTGTAGTTTATTTGCAGAGGCGGACAGAGTACACAGCTTCATTACTTGAGTAAAAGTACAGATACCCCTTGCTAAATTTTACTAGTTTTTACTTAGTACAAGTAAAAGTACTACAGTCAGATGTCTACTTAAGTAAAAGTACTAAAGTACTTGTTTTTAAAAGTACTTGATATCAAGAGTACAAGAGTATATTATCTAAATATTGCATTACTACTGCCACAGTGCTTACATTGGTAAACACTTGAAGCGAAAACTATCATTAACTTGTTCAGAAAATTGAAATAGTCTGGCGAGGTGGGGCCACGGGTTGGCACATTCCCGGGATGGACCTGCTGCGTCTTCATCCATTGTTTCGTCCATGGTTTCGTCTCTTATCTAAATCTGACCATGGAGTTGACCTTGGGCGGAAAGCTTAAGGTGATTGCTGATAGGCTGTCCCAATCAGTGGCGCCTGCACAATCCAATCACGTTTGAGAGGGAAACAACAAATTGAGGGTTTCCGAGATTTTTCTTTTTTCCTTTTATTTTTTTTTATTTTTATTAGAAGTAACGGGTACTCACGGTTATGGATAGAAATGTAGTGGAGTAAAGAGTACAATATTTGCCTCTCAAATGTACTTGAGTAAAGTCATGAGTACTCCCCAAAAATGATACTCGAGTAAAGTACAGATCCCTCAAAATTGTACTTAAGTACTGTACTCAAGTAAATGTACTCCGTTACTGTCCGGCTCTGTTTATTTGAGACATTTCCATACAACTTGCTAAATCAGTGATAGACAGAAATCAAAAGGTCTTCAGATGACGTGCCTACTGCTCCGTTCATACATGCGCCTTTAGTTTGACCTACCCTAACTTTACCCTAAGATTTGTAGTAGCATCAGCCTCCTTATAATCTACTAAAATAATGATTTCAGAATAGTTCAAAATAAATCAAATATATATAAAAAAAATTTTGTCAGGTAAAATTGTATCATGCCAATTTCACAAGTAAATGATTAAAAGCCAATTCAGAAATGATAAATACATGACGTCACTTGCTCAAATATGACTCCAAGCGTAAGAAATGCATTCCTGACGGAGACACAGTGGTGTGTGAGTGTTTTCCAATGGGAAAACATTGAAACAACACTGTATGAGGGTTTTCCTGGTTACAGGTTCCCCAAGACTGCTCTGCCACTTACCCTTGTAGAGTTGTTTTGGGTCAATTCATGTACCCCAGGGAGTAACACCTGGTTTCAGGGGAGAGGGGAGATATCTTGAAGAGACATCACATAAAGAGGAGAACAGGAATTTCCTAAGTTCCCAATCTTTCTCATAATACCAATGACTGCAATGAAATTAAGACCATTTTACCAATCGCACTGAGACATTTAAAATGATACCAAACATGAAGAGGAAAAACAATACATTCACAAGATACATCATATGTGATATATAGACATTCTTAGTGAACTTTTAGTGAACTTTTAGTGACTTGAATCAGGGGGAAAGGAAGGGAGTAGGGAGAGGGGGAATGCATATATAAACAAGGAGATAAGTTTGGGCAAGACAATGTCCTATGCTCTTTCTTTGCGATCTTCTGTCCATGGTGCATTTTATTGCTTTATTGCAGGGTGAGTTTTATCTCAGCTTTTGTTTTAGCAGGAAAATCAGTTCTTACATATTCAAAGCATATAATATCAAATGGTGATCTGAAAACCCAACAGATAAAATAGAAAAATCCGTCATTTTATTGTTCCCTTTTCTAAGTCACTACGAGTTACGTTAGTGAATAACAAAATGGGGGTTTCGCTTAGAAGCCTATCACCTTCGAATTCTTACAAAACGAGCCAATGGCAAGGGAAATGCCATGGGTCTGCGGAATTTGCATAGCGCAACTCCCCCCCACCGTGTGAGTATAAAAGGAGCAGCGCGGCAATCTCCCATTATGTTTTTGCTTCGGAGCCGAGTGTTTCTTCACTTCACTCCAGTGCAAGCTGTCTACGAGTTCTGAATTACAAGACGATCGACTCTTCAGCGGTGTTGGTGTAACGGTGTGTTCCAGCGAGATTGCATTCCTGCTGCTGGTCTGTGCAGTGATCTGCCGACAGTGTGTGTTTTCTCCCTGGGCGCTTCGGCACTGCTGTTGAGTTTTATCCTCTCTAAAAGAGCTGCACGCGGCGCGTCTTTTTAAAGATGTCTCGCCCGTGTATTTCTGGGTGCGGTAGACAGATTAATTCTGCCGGTGGGCACAAACGCTGCCTCACGTGTTTGGGCTTAAATCACGCTCAGGCTGCGTTCGTGGATGCGTCATGTTCTCATTGCGGGAACATGACCATCACAATGTTGCGATCGAGACTCAGTGACCTCCTTAGAGGTAGAATCCTCTCTGCCACACCCCAATCTATTCCCTCCACGAGAGGGGATACTTTGGCTGGTGGCCAGGGTGATTTGAGGCTGTTGGTGTGGAACATCCTGACGAATTCTCCTTGGGCCACACCCCCGTCTTGCACATTGCAACCCGTGAGGTTCCCTGATGAGGTTGCTGGCCAGTCTTGTGGCGGGTCCAGCGTTTCATTTGGCGCCCCGGCAGATGACGTCATGTCTATCGCCGCATCACAAGGTGGGCTTGAGTCATCTGGAGATGAAGACTCGGCTGTGCTGCCTCCTTCGGGGTTGCCAGCATTGCCCGAGTCTGATCCAGAACTGACTGCCATGCTTTCCCGGGCAGCCACGAGCATTGGGCTTGTGTGGAACCTTCCACCATATCCCGAGCGCTCAAGGCTTGATGATTGTTTTTTGGGGGCCGCCCCCAATTCCTTTCTTCCCGAAAGTGCATGAAGAGGTCATGAGATTGTGGAAGTCTCCTTTGACTTCTCACGATTGCTCAGCAGCCTCTTCCACCTTCTCTGCCCTTGGTGAGGCCACGGTCAAAGGGTACACTGGGGTCCCCCCGGTGGAGCGTTCTGTGCTGATGCAACTGTGTCCCCACAGCGCCTCCTCCTGGCGTGGCCACCCTAAGCACCCCTCCAAAGCCTGTAGCTTTTCGTCTACTGTGGTGGCGAGGACCTATAGAGCTGCGGGGCAGGCTGCCTCTTCACTGCATGCTATGGCAATCCTCCAGGTCCCGTGAGAATCCAAATCATTTAGGCGGGTGAACTTGGCCCTTAAAAGGGCAGTTTTGCCTTGTTCTTCCACTAAGCTGCGTAAAAGAAATTTCTTTCTTTCAAAAGAGTCAGTGGAGATCCTGTGGCACTGTGACTGCTTTGTCCAAGGATTTCTTGTTCAAGGGCTTTCATTTTCTCCACTAGGGCACCCCTGGTATGTGCAGTAAACTGCTGACAAAAGATTTGTATCTACACCTTGCCCACATCCCACCATTGACTCAAAGATGGGAAATTTCCTCTCTCCTCTCTCCAAGAATTCCAAAAGAGGTGAAAAGAGTGGATAAAGCAGTGATCCTGAAGTAACCCATTATCAAAGTGCCAAAGTGAATTATAAGATTTAGTGGAGTCAACAGAAATAGCCATAGAAATATAATGATGGTCTGAGAGAAAAGTGGTTGAAATAGAATTTCTAAAAAACCTTCCCCTATTACATAATTCAGTATAAAAACTATCAAGTCTAGCTCCAGAAAATGCATCTCTCCACAAATTTATAACAAAATTATAACAATCAACTATACTTTTCAGAATCTTGGCTGAAGGAGGATGTGGTTCATTATGATTCCGATCCAATTACTGATTTAAAGTGTGATTAAATCCCCCCAGTATAATAATATTATCCCGGGGACAGTGCGATAACGCATCTGATTTTCTAAAAAAGCAATATGCTCCCGGCCATCATTTGGAGCATACACAAAAAACAGAGAATCTACTCATAATATTCTCCCTGGTATTATCCCAAAACTCTTTAAAATACTACAAACCCGGGGTGAAAACAAAATTGCTACCCCTGCACTAACATTTGTGCCATGGCTCAGAAGCACATTACCCTTCCAATCACTAAACCACTGTGACTGGTTCTGCAAATCTGTGTGCGTTTCCTGAAGATCACATTAGTCTTTTTAAGAATTAAATAATTGAAAAGATAATTTCTTTTTACTGTACGACAACCATTCATATTTAAAGATCCAATATTTAAAAAAGTCATGACAAAAATTATAAAGGGGTATAAAACAACCCACCACATCTGCCTTTTAATACTTTTCATAAGACTTTTCAACCAACAACACACAGTATAAGATTCAAGTGTGCAGAATGTAAACTTCTAAACTGGTTCAGTTGTGTAAATTCAGTTATTATTTTCTCTTGTGGACTATATGGAAAAATCTGTTATGCTGTTTAGCTTATTCATGGCAGTACAAAAAAAAAAAAAAAAAAAATGAAATTTTTATGATCGCATCAAAATATTTTTTTCTTCAAAAATCTTATTTTTTCCAAAGATTAACATTTAGCAGATTCTGTGAGGTGTGTGTAATCTTATAAGCATTATATTTTACATTTTTATTGAGATTACATTTACAGTATTGTAACTGTTGGAATAACTGTTCGAAAAGTTGGCTTCTTTTAAGAATTTGGAGAATTTTTAAAGTTAATTGTTGTTTTTTAAACAGTTAATTTTTATCCACACAGGAGAATGTAAAAGAAGAACAATGAGTTCAGCATCGAGGCAAAAGAAGAAAAAGAAGTATGTAGTTTTATTCACTACATGTTTTTGTAACGATTATGTCCAGTTTTGTTCCTGTTTGCCTGTGTTCCCCTTTGCTAGTTTGTCTCCACATTTTTTTATTGAGTTCGCATTTGTTCCTGGTTATGTTAATTAGCCCTGTATGCATTTAGAGTCCCACTGAGTGCCTTGAAACGCACAGCATTATTCAATGTGTTGACGTAATGTCCACTGAATCAGGACGACAGGGCGGGGCATATCTATCAGCTCCTCCCCTTCTTAAATAGCCAGTAGTGTTTAGTTTAAATCACAGTTCAGCCAGAGCCTTGAGTTCGGCAAAGCCTCAGTTTCCTCCTAATCTCTAACCGTTTCTCCTCCTGATCTCCTCCATATCGCTTTAAAATACAGCATTCTGTGCAGAATTCAAATGGATCTGGGGTGCGTTTCCCGAAAGCATCGTTGGCCAACTATGGTCGCAAGTTCCGTCGTTACCAATAGAGTTCAATGGACATTGCGATGAACTTGCGACCATAGTTGGCTAACGATGCTTTCGGGAAACGCACCCCTGATAAGTTTTCTGGTCTGTGCCGACTCTGTGTATCGTGTCTCTGGCCCGGAGCAGACTGTGTGTGTGACACTAATGTGAAACCAGACTTCATTCGCCCCAATGGAAAGCATATTTACACAGTGTGAATCGTTCCCTATCTCCTATATTATAGTGCACTATGTGCTGCAGCTTCAGCATCTATTTATAGTGTAGGGGGCGGAGCTTCAGATTCTAGAGAGCATTTGATTGGACAGAAAATCTGATGAAGCTGAAGTGCACAGTGATGCCATCAAAATCATTGTTTTGAATGCTTATATCTTCTAAATGCAAATTGCACAAACACACTAGTAATTGATGATTAACTTAAAGGGGTGGTTGAATATGATTTCACTTTTCTAACTTTAGTTAGTGTGTAATGTTGCTGTTTGAGCATAAACAACATCTGCAAAGTTACGACGCTCAAAGTTCAAAGCAAAGGGAGATATTTCCTTTCAAAGAAATCGTTTTTTAAGGACTACAACAAACGGCTGGTAGAGACTACACCACATTCCTCCTGGGTTAGTGACATCACCAACCCTAGAATTTACATAAACTCTGCCCCCGGAACACGATTTATAGATTATCATGACAGAATATGCTAATCAATGACTAGAAGATAACTACACATAAGCTACATAAATTCATCAACTAACCATTCAGAAATGTTGTCTACATGTTGTCACTTCTTCTTGAGTCTCTCCATCTTTGTCTGAATCCGGTTTGAACATAAAAGGCTAAAACTTTTTAAAATTTTCAGTGCATGTCTGTGTGAGGTTAAAGGGGTGGTATAATGCCCTTTTCACAAAATGTAAAATAAGTCTCTGATGTCCCCAGAGTGTGTACGTGAAGTTTTAGCTCAAAATACCCCACAGATATTCTTATATAGCATGTTCAAATTGTCGCTTTTTGAGGGTGAGCAAAAACGCACCGTTTTGTGTCTGTTTCTTTAAATGCAAATGAGCTGCTGCTCCCGGCACAGGGGGCGGAGCTTCAACAGACAAAATTTGTATGAATACAACTAAACGCGTCTCCGTGTGGACAAGGCCTTAAATACACACGATAAAGAGATGATAACGAACAGGTGAGATGATTAGATGATTGTTCATGACAACTGATAACTGGCGGGAAACTGAGACAAACAAACAAACTAAAAGTCTGGGAAAACAGAAACTAAGAACTAACAAAACTGAATAGACGAGACAATTACATGAACCTTGATTTTGCGCTGTCTGTGTTTTGTGCAGTTTGTGATAAACTTTACATTGTTCAATGCAGAAATAAATTTGGTGCGACGTCTCCACCATTCATTGATTACTTGAAAGAGATTTTGAGAAGGTACCCAGATGGAGGACAAATATTGAAGGTAGGTTAAAAAAAAGGTTTAAATGTTGCATGAATACTTTCACATCATTGTTAAATGGTATGTATCTTAAATATCTCATCGTATCTGTGTTTAATATTAATCCTGTACCGTACCAGGAGCTGATCCAGAATGCAGATGATGCAGGAGCTTCACGTGTGGTGTTTATTCATGACGAGAGGCATTATGAGACTCAGAGCCTGTGGACTGAAGAGCTCGGAAAGTATCAAGGTATTTGTGTTGCAAACAGATTTAAATCACACTAGACTTAAACTTTATAAAATTACTGTAGAGCCCGCAAAAAAGGATATTACAGTCTAGGGTTTTACATTTGTCCTCAGATTCATATCTCACAACCATGAAGAGTTTTGCAACTACACCTTCTGCCTTTTTTTAATGGGAAGCGAGTTTTGAGCTCTGAAATTTACAGTATGTTTTAATATTAAATCCAACTTTTTGGCAGCGGCTTTTTGTGTGAAAATAGCATATTTTCTTAGCGATAGATGATATTTACACCGTGCAAGTAGCAATAGATTCTAATTACACTACAATAAGTGTAAATAGTAGTTAAATGCTATTTATACTTCAAATAGTGGCAGATAGCATTTGCACCTCAGTGTTGCTGTACATTACACGGTATGCAATAATAACATAGAGTGTAAATTATCATATTTATTAAAATTATTAAATGGATGCTGTCTTATTGGGACAATAAAGCCGTCCCTACACCGATCCCTAACCCTAAACACTTTATTTTTAAACACAAGTTAGACACTTTATTTCTGCTTTTCGAATGTTTTCTTCATTTTTATTGAAAATACATGCCTTTCCGATCTGATATGCGATGGGAAAAGGAAGTAGAGCGAGTTCAGCAAAAGGCGGATTATGATCTCAGGTCGATTTGCCTCAAAACTTTCTGCCACACACTTTCCCCCTACACTATTGCAACTGTTAATAATGTGATTTAGTCTGGCCCAAACAGACGTCAGTGGGCGGAGTTAGTGCAAATAGACTATGTCAACAAGATGGGCTATATGCTTATCTTTAAGTTTAGTGAATAACAGTATAAGAGTTTAAGTATAAGTATAAGCTTTATTATATGTGACTATATCAGTAGGAGTGGATTGAAGCTCAACTGAAGCTCTGTAAAGGTTGTGAGGATCATGAGAACTATTTGCATGGGAAAAAATGATCTGATTGTTGATTGGACATTGATGATAATTGGCAGCTTAGTTGATTTAGGAGCAACCAAAATAATAAATTGGACCCATTTTGCCATTAATATCTGCCATCTGTGCTTCTCTCTTGAAAAGCTCCAGTCTCCAGTATTGTGTCTCAAAACTCTTTGTATCTCAAAACCAGGTCAAAATCACAGTTTCGTCCTAAAATAAAATAAAATGAGCTGAAAATAAGGGAATTCAGTAAATACAGTATGGGAGACATAACTCATTCTTCTCTGTCATGACCAGTATTTGACCAGATACAGAAAGTCTTTACTGCGCTACTGTAACGGTCACCAGCTGGAGTGCCCTTGAAAGCCACCAGAGGGCACTCCACACCAGACTATTATCACTCCCTCACAAACTACATTTCCCAGAACTCACTGCCCGGACTCATCATCACTGATTGCATTCACCTGTGTCTCATTACCCTGTTAGTCTCAGCCTATTTATACCATGTTCACTCATTCACTCACAGCAAAGTTTTGTATGCTGTTGCACTGCATTTCCCAACGGTTTCCCTGGTTTCGTGTCTCTTGGTTTTTCGATTTTTTGCCTCTGACCCCTGCCTTGTTTGTTTGTTTGTTTGTTTGTTTGTTTGTTTGTTTGTTTGTTTGGACGGCCTACCTGTGTTTTGACCTATTGCCTGTATTTTGGATTACGTGTCTGGATTGCCCCTTAATTAAAGCTGCATTTGGATCTCAACCTTCGTGTCTCGGAGCAGTTCGTAACAGCTATAGGCAAATTGTGTTATTTTCAAAGTTATTTGGTCATTTGTGTTTGATCATCTGTTTGTATCTTTGATCACAGGACCGGCTCTCTATGCCTTCAATGATGCAGCCTTCACAGAGGAAGACTGGGAGGGAATCCAGAGAGTTGGCAGAAGCATCAAGCAGGATGACCCAACAAAAGTCGGGAGATTTGGGATCGGCTTCAACTCTGTTTATCATATTACAGGTGAACTAGACTAACAAGTTACTAGAAAAGCAAACCTTCACAGAATGATGTACAGAAAAAGACTGTAACAGAATACAGTAACCTTTTTTAATGGTAAGTCTATTATTAATAGTAAAATGTGTATGCTTATTTCCCTTTTTTTTTTTTTACATTTAGATTTTCTTTTCCATCATCTAACACTTGCTTAAAGTTAAACTTTAAATAAAACTAAAATAACATAAAATGTATAAATTTCATATTATATAATAATTATAAAAACACATAAATTTAACTCTTTCCCTGCCACCATTAAAAAAAAAAAAACCTTGCTTGTTTTTTAACAACTCTTACTTGATCTGGACAAACTGAGCATCATTAGAAATATTTAAGACTCCAGCTTCAATATCTATCTGATTAGCGTTAGCGGCTTCAAGCAATGTCTGCCTGTGTTTTCCCGATCACTATTATGATCATTTGCTGCACATATGACACTCATATTACGCGTTCATAACCCATCCTGTCTCTCACGATGACAAACTTACACTTCCATTACACTTCCACAGTCAATTCTGTACACAACAAACACAGAAAAATGCTTCTACACTTGAAACATGAAGCTAATAAACACACAATTAAGATAGTAAATGATTTGTATGTGATTTTCATGCGATTTGGCTTATAACAATAAAGGATTACATGAAATTCTAAGCAAGTGCAGCGATTCTAATAAAAGGTTATAAATAACACATTTCAACAACATAATATGACCAAAACACACATTAGATCGCAATAGAAAGTTAATGCAAACACTCGTGTGGTTATTGGTGGTTTTGAGTAAAAGCATATGATTAATCGTATAAATTGTCTTATGTAGCTTGATGCTAGTTGTAGCTCTAATGCTGATAATAATAATAATAATGATGTGTTTTGTTAAATAATTCAAATAAGTTCATAAGAAAATGTTTTGTATTTATAATAGGTGGATAAATGTATATTGGATTCAAAGTGATGTGGATGGGCAAGCTGGGTAATGCCAGAATAAAGGAACAGAAAAGAATAAAAACAAAAGAAGAATGATAGAAGAATAATGAAGATTAGGTCTCATACCCTGCAGACGTGAGAACAGTTTGTCAAGTGAGAACAATAGGTTCTCAACAAAGCAGTTCACCACACCAGACATAGACCATAGACTGCAAGGGAGCTTACAGAGGGCACTTTTTGCCTTCTCTAAAAAAACACATGACATGGTATTAGAAAATGTTTCATAAAATTCATAGTTTTAGAGATAACATTCTCAGATTTGAAATGAAGCATGACCACACTTGTCAAATCAGGTCAAGCCACATTTATTTATATAGTGCTTTTTACAATACAGATTGTTTCAAACTTTTTTTTTTTTGTTGTAAAAAAGTTATTTAGTTTAAATTAAGTACTCAAGTAAACTTGTGGCTTCAGCTTCATTGTGTTTCTAAGTTACTACACTACAGCCACATCATTTTTTTTATACATTTAAAATAAATATTGCTAACATTTAACATTATATCTCTATGTTATTAATAACAGTCGGAGTAATTCTGAGTCTTGAACGGTAAAGTCTCAAGTGTTGGCTTTCTAAATGTGGCCTTTGGGAGTAAACTAGGATAGTATACCCCAAAATATGGTCTAACTACGCCACTCCCATTTATTGGACTGGGATGGGAGACCCAACTAATACCCCAGAATAAAGATACACCCCACGCTAATAATATTCAAATGAATGAAACAATTGAAGGCTGATGTAACAAAAGCAATAAACATTATTTATTTGTAATCTTCAATCAGAGTAGTTAAAATACTTGCTTTGAATAAAAAAACAACCATTAATGACAATAATACATCAGAGGCATTTATATGAATTCTCGTAGACAAATATTCATTTAAAAACTACATTAACTAAAGTTGGGCCGGACCACAGTACTCAATGTTGACAGGGATCCACGTTTAATTCACCATGAGTAAAAGGGTTCAGCACACCAAAAACAGCAACCAAGGTTACACTGCATCAACCATAAAGTGCTTTGTTAGTACACACCAATTCTAACACACCACACAGGTGGTCACCTTAATACATTGAGTATTGAGCCCTGCCCACTAACTACGAGAACTCAAGCACTGCCCGCTTCGTTTGAACAAGTAAAGTGCAGAAAATACTACTACAATCAGCTGTATAGGAGGCTATCCAAATTGCACATATCACTAGCACTCCCCCGTCTTTATCGTTAATATTGCACACTGCCCAATTACAACAATTTGTCTCAATGGTAAGGTATCAATAATCAGAAAAACATGACCTTAATCATATAAATTCACAGACATGATATAACTAAATAATAAAAACATACAAAAGTTTCATACATGAGAAAACAGTGGCTGGATGTCCAAACAGAGTAACGTTACACAAACTGCAAAAACGAGAGACGGCGTTCATTCACAAAAGGCTCCTAATGATCCTGTGTGCACGGAAGCACACAAATGCCGGAGCGCGCACAAACCAACGCGCACGGATGAAGGAACGCACGGGACCTGGTATAACAGCAGGTTTGGGCTAGGCCACTCGCACCAACACACGGCAGCAATTATGCAAACGCCCTATAACACCAGCACAGTCTGGCCACGAGAGAGAGAGAATTCCCGACGAATATCAAACTTGGTTCTGTTTACCCGCCCATTCGGCGTTAAACTCGGAAACGCTTCCACAATTGATTTACTGGTGACTACACAAGCACACACGCACTTCAACACGCGGGACGCCAACACCTGGCTGCCTATGCTCATATAATCGCGGTTCCACTCCCCTCCGTTTCCTGTCCAAGCGGCCGACAAAACACAAAAACCCGCCCTTATGGACACCTCTACATTTAAGCCCTTGCTACTCGCTCCTGGGTCCTAAAGTCCCAATGGCTACATAAATATATGTTAGTTGTGTGTCTATTCAGAATGACTTGTGAGCAGCAACCTTTTTATTTTGAGTATGTCATTTATGACCACCCACCGCCAGCGTTTTTGATTTATTTATTTGTTTATTTTTTACAAAAAGTTCATGGTGCCCAGAACACTTTGTCATGAATATTTGAACATTCAATACTCTATATCAAAAGAAAGAACAGAGTCTCAGCTTTAAAAAAGTTTTATTCTAGCTTTGTTCATTCTTTTTTATCATCACTTGAATGTGGGTAAGTTTCATTAAAAAAAAAAAATCTAAATTATTTTGTTTTCAAAGAATACAACATGCACATGCAATGTGTAACGTGGCAGGCTGGAACATAGTAGGAAGCAGGATCCAAATGCAGCAGTAGTGCTTTTATTAAATAAACTAAAGACTAGACAGACTCAAAAACTCAGACATAGGGAACGGCACAACCAACATCTAACAACATCATGAACCCACCAACACTGAAACAAGACACAGGGTTTAAATACAGAGACTAACAAGCTAAACAAGATAACAAGGGGGGGGTGGGGGGGGGGTGGGGGGGGGGGGTGGTTAATCAGAAACACCTGGGGATACTAATAAACTAGAAAAACTACAAAGGACTACTAAACATGACGGGAAATAAGTCCACACAAGGCAAGGGAAACACAAGACAGGAATCATTACACAAAGCTTTTATTGTGTGTTTTTGCTCCTTTTTTCCTGTGTTATGATCTACTAGTTGAGATCTGTCATAACGCCCCCTACTGTATAACAGTGAAAAAAACAAAAAGCCAGAAAATTCTGTCAATGGCGGGGAAAGAATTAATATTGACTTGTTGTATTGGGCAACATTTTAATAATTGGTGCATCCTTAATTATAGGCTATCAGCACTCAGTTAATTGTTTACTAATGACGTCATTGACTGACCTGGGGTCTCATTTATAAACATGGCATATGCACAAAACGGGGCTGGAAATGTGCGTATGCCACTTCCCACGCAAAAGTTGTGATCTATTAAAAACCTCTTAAGTGTCACCGGCCCACCGGTGGGCCCAAAATCTTTACATATTTAAAACAGTAATATCCTATAATAAACATAAACTAATCTTGACAAACTATATATCATTTGAAAGCTTACAAACTCTAGTTTTCATATTTGGTGAATGATTTTCAAAATAAATTAGAGAGGAGCTGTAATTTATCAATTTGCAACAAGAATATTTTCATATTCCTAAGGCGTGTTCAGACCTTTATTTTGAAATAGCAATGAACATGAAAAATCATGAAAGAATGGTTGAAACCTCAGTTTGTTTTCATGCCAAGAGTTCAAAAGGTATCATCCATTAAATTATTTTAGAAAAAAAGATATTAAAATGTTTTTAATAACGCATATGGAAATGGAGGCGCCCTTATATGGGCAGTAATGGAGTCTGGTTGTCACCCAGTGAAAATGTTTGGTACTGCGCCCAAACAAAATCTCACTGAAAGCTCATTTTTTGAGATATCAACCTAAAATTTGAAACACAACTTATTCAGATATTTGGCTTTGATTTTCTAGCAGTTTTAGAGTCGGCCAGGTTTTAAAAATATATATTTTATATAAAATATGAATAATTAAATTTTTTACATTGTACATTTTCATAAACTCAAACTTCTATAACTTTTTTTTTGTTTCACTTTCTTAATTTATTTCACTTCAGCAAAAATCTGCCAAATGTCTTCTTTAAAACAAGACCAATTTTACGTCTATACTCCAAAGCATTCTTTAATTACAACCATTTAAAGTCGAAATGTGTATTTTCATGTATATTTAAAAAAAGGGGGGTGACACTTAAAGGGTTAAAAAACTTGATGGGAGAATGTAATGGCGCTTTTCCACTGCATGGTACGGCTCGGTGCGGCACAGTTCGGCTCAGTGCGGCACGGTTCGGCTCGCTTTGCTTTTCCACTGCGTGGTACAACTCGGCTCGGCACGGCTCTGTTCGCTTTAGCTTGGTTTGCTTTTCCACTGCAGTTAGTACTGCTTCAAAGTGGGTGGAATTACAGACTGATCGTTATTGTTGCGGCAACCAACGAGAGGAACGTCTGCACTTCGTCCACTGACCACGATTCAGCCATTTCTTTTTTTGAATTTTTTTTTTTCTTCAAGAAAGTCAAGCAAGTAGTTTAAAAATAGGTCCTACAGCGGTGGCTGTTACTGGCTATTTAAATCTAGCAGGTTTGGTGTCTTGTGTCGCAAATACAATGACGCTGGTAGTGACGATTCTGTCTGACCAATCGGTGATCTGCAATGTTTTCACTTCACATTTTAGTATCGGTACGGTACGCTTGGAACCTCAACAGACCAGGTACCATTTAAAGCAAGCAGAAGTGAGCTGTACCGTACCGTACCATGCAGTGGAAAAGTGTCAAAAGTGTACCTGTAAGTAAACTCTCAGCCATGCGTACGCACATTTTGGAGACACCGATGGTGAGCTGAGAGACTGACGGCAGATGAAGGAAAAACACTTTAAATCCTCATTATGAGTCCTAATCATAAATACAGTGCATGTTCACAATAACAGTTTAAATAAATAAAAAATTATTTGAACTATGTTTTACATCTGATAAGCTCATTTAGATTAAATATGCCATTCTTATTAAAGCTGCATTCAGTAACTTAGGGATTTCTTCGCTGTATTCTCGCTTTTTGCTCGCAGGTTTCTCTCTAGAGCTCCCCCCACAGCTTCGGAATAGATATTTGACAACACTGTTGTAAAAACTCGTTGGCTATTCTCAGACACCAGAGGCTAGTAGATCAACGACATCAAAGGAGATGGGACATTCTTTAAAACGTCTTCTTCATTCGGGTTCGAACAGCGTGAGGGAGTGCAATAATGACAGCATTTTAGCAGATTTCTTTTGGCCGTAAAGCAATTGTTTACATCGCGAGACCTGATATCACGCGATACTTCCTGACGCGGCGGCTGGCGGCCCGCCGCCTCAAAGTTGCAAGTGCGTATTTTCCGCTCACGGGCACCAGGGGGGTGCGAAACGACCACCATTCAACCCGAAATAAGTAATATAACCATTCCAATGACTCCGAAGCTGTTCAGTTAAGGTAAAAAAAGTTACTTAGTTCACCTTTAATGGAGTTAAGAACTTAAATTACATGAAATCATTAACGAGAAGTTCTAACATTTTTTTTTAATATTCTAATAAATATTTGTATGGGATGCAATGCTTTTGAACACTTTTCCTGTGGCATGCTGTGTTTTTAATGTGTTAACTACAGCGAGGATTGCAAAGCGCATGATAATAGCAGAACTCATGGTCTGAGAAAATATTTTTGTGCACTTAATAATCAATAATGCAGAATAAGACCTATTTGTTTGCATTAAATATATAAAGCAATTAAAAATACTATTTGGTCAGTGGAAAAGATTCAATCATTTTTAGCAATGGAATGTGACGGCACATCCGTATCTCACATTTTCCTAATGTCTTGTACCATTAAACACTGGGCTTTATAAAGGGAGTTTTATAAGTCTAAATATTTTTTGGTATGCCATTTTTGGCTTTCGGGACCACATACACATTTAGTAAGGATCCTACACACAGTTTTATAAATGCCACCCCTAATCTGCTGCAACATCAGTTTTTAGAAATAACTGCCCCTCAGGGTACTTGTGGTGTCGGATTCTGACATTTAAATTGGCACAACACTGGCGACGCTAACAATATTTATAATTATTATTATTGTTTATTTACAGACTTGCCATGTGTATTCAGTTCTGAACACCTGGCCATTTTTGACCCACAAAAGAAGGTGTTTGGAGATGATGAAGAAGGCTATCGATGGTCTTTAGATGACGAAGAGGACAGAGAGAGCCTTTTGAACTTGAGAGATCAGTTTCAGCCCTTTCAAAATGTAGTCAGTCATGTCATCAGTTGTTCCTGGGAGAAGGTCATCAGCGAGGAGCAATACTTCAAAGGAACGCTTTTCCGCTTCCCTCTGCGTAATGAGGCTTCTGAGATCTCCGATAACTTGTATGACTCCACAAAAGTTACACAGCTTTTTGACAGTTTCATTGCTGATGCAGACATCAGTCTTCTTTTCCTGAGAAATGTGTCATCCATTACTTTGCTGCATATTGACACCAATGGCTTCTGCAGCAATAGGCTACAAGTTTCAGTGTCAAATCAATTTGACACTGACCTTTCTCATGTCAAGCAGGAATCGTTTCACAGAAACACTTGTTTCAAAACGGTATCACACAATTCCCATCAAGTGGAAGAAACAAAGTCCCAGTGGCTTGTGACACCTTGCCTTCTGAAACACGGATATAAACCAGAGATTGACTCTCTAGCCAGTAAGCTGAGCTTCTACCCTCAAGTTGATGCAGCTTTTCGAATAGATGAAGACAGATCACTTTGCAATGGGCGACTAAGTTGCTTTCTGCCACTTCCAAATAATGACTCAAACATAACTGGGCTTCCCATTCACATCAATGCGTGCTTTGGCCTGACAGATAATCGGAGGTTCATTAAGTGGCAAGAGGAGGATCAGAAGAATGATGAGTCTGCAAAGTGGAATGAGCTACTTATAAAAGAGATCCTTCCTCATGTATATATTAGGATGATCCTGGATGCCATTCAGTTATCCAGAAACTCGACCCTGCCTGCTGCCACTGTGTACAATCTGTGGCCTGACCTATCCAAGACTGTACATAAAGACAGATGGCATGAAGTTGCAACAGATACTCTGAAGGGTCTAACTGAATACGAGATCTTTCACCTTGCCAAAGATGAGAAAATCTGGGTGTCTCCCTCAGATGCAGTTTTTCCAGTCAACAATATATGTAGTGACACAATGTCTGCGATATCAAGATTATTGATTGCTGAAGGAGAGAATCTGCTCACAGTCCCAGAACATGTTTTGAATGATGTTCAAGAAATCTTCCCTGAAAATGATACCTTGACATGGGTGACTCCATCTTATGTTAGAGATGTCCTTCACAGATGTGAGGAGGAAAACCTCAGTAAAGATGACAAATACTCTCTTCTCGAATTTGCTCTCAGTGATGAGAAGTACACAGAGCTACAAGGTCTTAAGCTTCTGCCTCTCAGTGATGGAACCTTTACTTCATTTAGCAATGAAGTGCAGAACACTGTTTTGATCGACAATGAGAAGTTTTCACGGTAAAGTTCTCTTTCCTACTTTAATTGTTTAGCGTGTTTATATTGTGTTTTCAAAGTATTAATGATCTATTTTTTCTTTGTTTAGAACATTGCTGCCATTTTGTAAAGAAAGATTTTTACCCAACAATCTGAGCCATGTTTGTACTATGCAGCTAAGGAAACTAGCAACAATGAGTAAGAAATCTGTTTACTGTATATGATTATGATTATGATTATGATAATATGAAATTAACATCATAAATGTTTGTGAAACTGGTCTCACTATTTTTTTCAGGCACATACAACATAATCGAATTGGATGCAAATCATGTTGTTGCACTCACCAAGAAGCACTTACCCATGGACTGGAAGGTGACCCAAGGTCATGTGACATGGAAAACAGCAGAAGATCATCATCCACCAAAGAGCTGGCTGGCTGAATTCTGGAAGTTTCTTAGCACTGAATGGAACGAGTTAAATCACTTTATTGACATGCCTTTAATACCACTGGAGCCACTGCAGAGTTCAGGCAATTCTGTACTGTTAGCAAGGTTGCAGAGTAACACAACTTTGATTTTTCAGAGTAGCACAGCATCTAGCTTGTCAGATCATGTTCAGAAAGTGTTAGGAATGGTGGGGTGTACAGTCATAAAAAGAGATGAGTGTCTTAGACATCATGACATTGAGAGGTATGTTCTTCCTGCTTCACCAAGAAGTGTTCTACAAGTCTTTGTGAACTCACACAGAGATCAAGTCATCAAAGGCATTGCCTCTGCTTCATCACAGGAAAAAGAGGAGTTGAAAGGTTACCTCTCTTCTTTGGATTCTCTCTCAAATGCTGAAAAGAACTTGCTTTCCATGTTGCCAATCTTCAGAATGATGTCTGGGAAATATGTTGCAGTTCAGTCAAAGCAAGCAGTTGTTTCAACCACCAAACCAGCCATTCCAAATGATCTGCCAATGCCTGAGACCATTGTAAAGTGTGCAAATGAAGCTGATCGCAGACTTTTGACTCTTCTGAGTATTGAACTCTTAGATGCAGCTAAGGTGGCTATTTGTTTGGTTGACTGCATTGAGGCAGCCTCTTTCCAAAAAGGGGAGGAACAGACAGTAATGACCTGGATATTGAATAATGGTAGCCTTCTACTCACACAAAGTGAGCAGCTGCTCACGAAAACTAAAAATCTCAAATTTATTGAGACAACTAATGGAGAACACAAACAAGTCTCAGATGTTTTTGATCCAAGAAACAGGACATTTCAGGATCTTTTCGAGGCAGAATTATTTCCCCCACCTTCTTTTGCAAACACCCAGGAAATGCTTCAAAGTTTAAAAAGCCTTGGCCTAAAGACAGAGCAAAAAGAAATATCTACAGAAAATATACTCCAAGTCATAAATCATATTGAAAAGCTTTGTGTCCACTCACCAGATAAGGCATATAAAAAAGCACATACTCTTGTTCGAGTCCTGAATGAGAATGATTTCCTTTCAAAATTCACCAAGGCGCAGATAGAAGAGCTGAAGCAAAGGCAGTGGGTGCCCTGTGAAAATCCAAAGTTCTTGAATGGAAACATTTGTAGAAATCTTAAGAGAGGTCTGTATAAGCCGACTGAAGTAACGGATTCAAAGTATTCTTCAATTGTTGGATATGTTATGCCACTTGTCTTTGTGCTAACAGGACATGTCTGCAAAAATCTTGGACTTCATGAGCCCCCTCCTGTTGAAAAAGTCTTGGAGAATCTCTCTGCGCTGAGATCAATGGTCAACCCAAATTCAGATTTTCAGTTTAAAACCGAGCTGCACAGTATTTACAAATTCATGCAAGACAACATGAGAAATTTCACAGATTTAATGGACACAAAAAGCATCCCCTGGATTTTGAATAAAAGTGAGTTTGTCTGTCCAGGAGATATAGTTTTAGCCTATCCACCTGAATTGGATCTAAGCCCCTACATCAAGAAAGTGCCTGAAGAGTTTTTGCAATATGAAAACCTGCTAACAAAATTTGGGGTGAAGAAAACTCTGTCCGATGAAGAGATTGAAGACATACTCCATGACATAAAACAAAGAATTGACTGCAGGTATCCTCCTCATGGAGACTTGACAGAACTTAAAGTGTCAATTGCCATTCTTGACTGGATGCGAAAGAATGAGAAGCTTTTAAAGGACAGTACCCCTGTGCCTGTCATGGCACAAAATCAAAACTTTACTCTGCAGTCTTTGTCCAAAACAGTCTTCTGTGACATCAGTGCCGAAGGACTTGATGACCTGAAACAAGACAATGAGGAGTTCTATGTCATTCATGAAGAAGTTCTACCCATCACTGCAAGATGGTTGAAAGTCCCATTCTTAAGTACTCACATCTTAAAACCACAGCTCATACAAGCAGAGCAAGAGTCCTTTGGTATAGAACAGTGTGGGCAATTTGAACCAATTACTCAAAGAATTAAAAACATTCTGAAAGAGTATGATGAAGAAAGTGACATTTTCAAAGAACTCCTACAAAATGCTGAGGATGCTGGGGCAACCACATGTAAATTCCTCCTTGACTTCAGAAAACACAAAGAGCCCCCGGAAACACTCTTTGATCATGGAATGGCTCTCTGCAATGGACCATGCCTTTGGATCTTCAACAATGAGCTTTTTTCACAAGAAGATTGGGGAAACATTGTCAAAGTGGGATCAGCATCAAAGGAAAAAAAAGTTGAGATGATTGGAAAGTTTGGGCTTGGATTTAATACTGTTTACCATGTGAGTGATATTCCCTCGATTTTGAGTGGGAAAACCCTTCTCATTCTTGATCCAAATGTCACCCATTTGGAAAAGCACATTCTCAGCAAAGGAAACCCAGGAATTAAACTTGACCCATTTCAGGAACAACTGTTCAAATGGTTTCCTGGACAGTTAAAATCTTATGAAGGAATTTTTGATTGTGATTTGTCAGTGCAAAACAGCAAGAAAGCTTACAATGGCACCTTGATTAAATTACCATTTCGCACTCAGGAGGAGGCCAACAAGTCAGAGATCAGTTCAAAGGTATATGATGAGGAGCGAATTAGGAGTTTTAAAAATCATTTGACTGACAATTCACAAACACACCTACTATTTCTGAAGAGCATTACATCTATGTCCCTTCAAATTGTCCCTGAAAACGCATCGACTCCTCCATGGAATGATCAGATTCAGACTCCTCTCAAAGTATACAGAGAAGTCATAAATTCATTTGCTGTCTCAAATGACATACGTCTCCAAGAGATCGAGAACACCTTCAGAAATAGTGATATCAAATGCCACAACATTATTGACGTCACCAAAGCACACATTGTTAAAATAGTTAAGGAGAACTCAGATAAATCCCTCACTCAGTACTGGCTTTTGTACTCATGTTTTGGGATGCATGATTCTTTGCAAATGTTCCAGGGAAGAACTGAACAAGAACATGTTTTTTCATTTCCAATTGGAGGTATAGCTGTACCTTTGCATAGAGAGGCAAAAACTAATGCATGGTCCCCCGATGAAAGCCTCTTTGGCCAGGCTTTTTGCTTTCTTCCTCTCTCAATTGAGACAGGTCTTCCAGTCCATGTCAATGGAACTTTTGCAGTCACATCTAATAGGAAAAATCTATGGGAAAAAGGAGTGAAGTCTGAGTGGAACAAAGCTTTACTGAAAGATGCTGTAACCTCTGCTTACATCACTACACTACTTGAGCTGAAAACAATGGCCCAAAATGGACATATCCAGAACTATTCCTTCCATACATTCTGGCCTAACACAGAGAAAGTAAGCAAAGCGTTTTTACCCATGGTTGAGTCTTTCTACTCAGCAGTTGTGAAGAATGCCAATGGCAAATCTCTGGAGTTTTTCAGCAATGGACATAATTGGTGTTCTATGGACAATGTGAGATTTCTGAATGCAAAAATTGAGGAGAGCGGAGTAATTGGAGACATTGCCATGAAAGTGTTCTTGAGCTTGGGATCTTCATATTCCAGTGTTGTTTCTCTCCCATCATGGGTAAGACAGAGTTTCATCGATTGTGGCTTCGAGCCAGAGATCAAACAGAGAACAATCAACTGGCCTGAGTTTTACAACATTGTTTTTGAGAACTTGAGTTCTGTGGACACACACAGCAGAAATACTCTTGTGCTAAATGCCATTGACTTGAATGATCCAGCTGTTGATGACCTACTGAAAAGTTACCCTTGTATTCCAACACAGAGTTGTAAGAAGCTTCAATTAATCAAGCGACTTGTGAATCCTTCTGGCAAAATGGCTTGTTTGTATGAACTTAAGGAAGGATACTTTCTTGAAGGGACAGAAAAGGACTTTCTCTTTCCAAAAAGGTTTCAACGACTTTCAGATCTGGGAATGCTGAGTGACCGCCTCCCTTTAGATGACATCATAGAAAGAGCAGGGAAGATATCCAGTGTTTGGCAACAGGATAAATCTGAATATCGTAAACGTCTTCAGTGCCTTGTGGATTCAATGAAAGACTCCTCAGAAGATGTGAATTCTCCGCACTGGCACACACTGTCTCAAATACCATTCCTTCCTGCCTTAGTTCCTTTGGTTCAGAAAAACAAGAACGCCACCGTTCTTAAAAAACCCTGTGAAGTTTACAGTGACAGTTGTCTCAATTTAGTAAGCATGACAGGATTCACAGTTGATCATTCAAACCTTCAAATACACAATAATGATCCAGTTCTCCAAAAATTGAGAGTACTGACAAATCCACCAGTTGAGACGGTGCTTCAGCAGCTGTTAAAAGCCCACCAACTTTGTGATACATTTGAAAAGATGTCTCTCTTCAACATTGCCCAGTCTTGCTATGATTATCTCAAAAATTACTTGTTTGAACAGAAAGATCCCAATCCCATTATTGAGCATGCAAAATCATTTCCATTCATTTTCATTGAGGATCAATTTGTATATGTGAGGTCAGTGGCCAGAAGTGAACAATTTGAGGAGAAACCATATCTCTATGTGCTTCCAGTAATCTTCTCTAAATTTGAGAGGCTCTGGGACTGCCTTGGTGTCAACAAACAATTTACAAAAGAGCAATTTGTTGCTGCACTTTATAAAATTGAGAATTTAAATAAATCTCAACCTCTTTCCACGTCAGACCTCGATAAGTGTGTCACAATACTCATAAATGGGCTATACAAATTCAAAGACGAAAAGCCTACAAACTGTCTCATGCCCGATGAGAGAGGAGTGTTGACATCTTCAAAAGAGCTGAGATTTAATGACAGCCCATGGATGCCTGTCTCAGCTGGTGTCAAGCTCACCCATGATCTGATACCTCGGCCTGTGGCCTGTCATTTTGGTGTAACAACAACAAGACACCATACTCTGAAGAATCATTTAGTCAGTGAGTTTTCCCTTCATGCCAAAGAGTTTGGACAAAGTGAGAAACTTCCTATCCGAATAAAAAATATAATTGATGCATATCCATCTAAAAAGGATATTCTGAAAGAGCTCATTCAAAATGCTGATGATGCAGAGGCAACAGAAATCCAGTTTGTGTGGGACAAAAGAAAACATAAGACAGAAAAGATATTTGGAAAGGAATGGGAACTGGTTCAAGGCCCGGCTCTTTGTGTGTACAACAACAGAACATTTTCTGATGATGATCTGCAGGGTATTCAGCAGCTGGGGGAAGGAGGAAAACATGGTACTTTAGGCAGAACTGGAAAATATGGACTTGGCTTCAATTCTGTGTATCATCTGACAGATTGTCCATCTATCCTGACCGGTGACAAATGGCTCTGCATTTCTGATCCAAATCTAAAATATGTGGAAGGCATAACAAAACAGTCCCCAGGCTGCATGTTTTCAATTGATGATGAATTAAAAAAATCTTTTGAGGATGTTTATCATACCTTTCTTCCAGAAATGTTTGCACTCAGTTCTGGAACCATGTTCAGGCTCCCTCTCAGGACAGAGGAAATGGCAGAACAATCTGAAATATCTAAACATACCGTCACAGACCATGACATGAAGGAACTTTACACTGCCTTGACTGACGATCCTGAAGGACTGATTCTCTTCTTGAAACACATCACAAAAATACAGTTCTTGGAGATTAGTGAAGATGGAAAACGGAAAAAAGTTCCTTTCCTTATTGAAAAGAAACACACAGAAAAGAGCATGGTAAGCATGGAAAGCTTCCACAGACATATTCGAGAAACCCAGATGTCAGGAACAGCTGAACCCTGCAAAACCATCTATGACATGCAAATCTCATCTGGAAATAAACAAAGTCATTGGATGATTGCAGAGTGCTTTGGCTTTTCAAAACAAAACTATGAGCAAAAAAAAAAGCATTTTAAAGTTCCTCAAGCTGCTCTGGCTGCATGTTTGAAAAGCTCATTTGACCACACATTTACTGGCAAGGCATTTTGCTCTTTGCCTTTACCTGGAGAAACTGGTTTACCAGTCCATGTGAATGCACATTTTGAAGTAGATTCTTCTAGAAGGGATTTGTATAAAGAAGATGGCGATAGTCTGAAGACAGAGTGGAACCAGTCACTGAAAGTAAACATAATTTCACCACTCTATGCTGACATCCTGTTACATCTGTGTTCAGTCATGAAGGAGGATACGCCTAAAGTTCTTGTATCCCTAAAGTCACAGCTAGAGACTTCTTGCCTTAATTACTTTCCCAGCACCATACATTATTTTCCATGCATTTCTCCGGGCGTAGACAAAGTCTGGCATGAGATGATCCATGAGGTCTATAGATCAATCAGCCAACGTGAACTTCCTGTCATACCTACTGTACATGCTGTGTCTGTTGAGTCATCACACCTTTCACAACAAAAATACACAGTTACCTGGTGCAGTCCATCTAAACAACATTCAGCAGATTGTCCATATTTTTCAAATGTCAATGATGACATTTTTTAAATTTTAGATGACACCGGGATGAAATTAGTGCCAGACACTTTTAAAATGCATGAAATAAAAGCAAACTTCAAATCAGCTGGTGTGAATGTGACAGAAATCAGCGCTTCAACAGTGATGAATTTCTTGAAGCAAAGATCGTTGAATGATCCTTCCCAGACAACTGGTGGTTTGCCTTTGCCCATCAACCAGACATGGATCAAAGACAAAACAAGATGTTCAAAACTTCTGAGCTTCTGCTTGGCAAATGCTGATGAGAAAAATGTCCATGACCTCAATGGGCTGCCTCTTCTCCTCACAGAAGATCAGATGTTAAGAGTCTTTGACTCTAAATCCACAAAGCTGATATCAAGATTTAGCTGTCTTTTCCAAAGACATCTGGAAATGTTTGCAGACAGTGAAATCAATACACCTCATCTCCAAATTCTGCATAAAGGAAAGTTTATTAAGGACTTAACAATTGACATAGCAGCAAAGTATTTGAAACCAGAACTTGATCAACTGCTCAGTCAGTCATTACCTGATCAATGGTGCCAGCTGTACAAAGCGGAGGCAGAGACGATCAAATTGCTGAAAACGTTATGGAGCTTCTTTGATGATCAAGGTAAACGCCACCAATATGAACAACTAAATGTCTTCAGTGACATAAAGAAGGACTTTGAAAACAGCCCTATCTTACCAGTAATCTGCACTAGTCAAAATAACGCACATTTCTTACAAACAATGGGGAATATATCAAAAGTTATTCAGTATCCAAATGAAAAAATAGCATCCATTCTCATAAAACTGGGGTTCATGAAATTAGACTCCAGCTTTTTCAGTGATCTCAGACAGTTTTGTCACATGTATATGAATTCAGAACTCCTGCAAACAGGAGACAGCAGTGCTGTTTTGGGGCAGGTTTATGATGTACCTCATTCACAGTTTGAGTCGCTGTCTAAAGAGGAATGTGTAGATCTTCAATGCTTCTTACAACATGGGATCAAAGATTCCAATAACAAGAGTCAACATGTGAAAGTGCTCAAGTCCTTGCCCCTGTTTGAGTCAATAACTGGAAAACGAGAACGGATTGATTTACACAGAATGACATTTATCCTGAATTCTGTGCATTACAATGATTTTCAGAGCTTGTATCAGGTTGAAGGATGTGACAGTATTTTCCTCAAGTACACCTGGGTGAACCAAGAATTAGCAGAACATCTAAACATTAAGATTCTAGATGACTTGGAGTTCTGTGTACAGTTTATTCTTCCTTCTGTGCACATGATGACAGAGGCCACGCTTCTTGATTTAATGCGGTTTTTAATGAAATTTAGACCAGTGGACCCAAAGATTGTCTCTGCATTAGAAGACGTCAGATTTATTCGAGACATCCATGGCTCTCTTCAGGTGGCTTCATACTTCTATGATTACAGTGTATCCTTTTACAGGGTAATGCTTCCAAAAGAGAGATTTGTGCCAGAAAAGTTTTGGGACAATTTCCAAGGTAAACAAACTAAAGCACATCGTCTCTTAAAGGACCTTGGATTGAAACATGAAGTGTCTGATGAGGAAATCATTCAGTTTGCAAAACAAATTGAATCTGAAACTAGAGGCAACAGTCCACTATATGTTCTTAAGGAAATATCAAATCTCCTGTTTAGGACTGTTTTGTCAAAGAGTAATGACAAAAAATCAAAATTACTGAACAGAGTTGCTAACATTAAATTCATCTTTCCAGTGAAAATTCAGCAAAAACTTTGTGATTATCACAAGGCCTTTGCTCAAGAGAGGGAAGTTGTTGCAATCAGTGGATCACTTATTGACAAAGACAGTGATCACCATTATCTGATATGGACATCTATGCCAATCCTACCTTCAGAACTCTGCTCTTCACATCACATAAAGAAAATGAAGGATGTCGGAGCCTTGGAGACTCCACCCCTTGGACAAATAGCTGCTAATCTGAAAAACATCTGTACGTCTCAGTGCCACAGTGACAGATTTCTGGAAACAAGAGAAACAGTATTTAACAAATTGTACGCATACCTGCAGTCAATAAATTTTGATGCCTCTCTGTTCTCAGACTTCCCCATTATCTTGGTGGAAAACGGGAGAAAACTTGTAAAGGCCAAACAGACAGCACTTGTGCTAAATGATGATCTTGAGTTTAGGCCTTATTTGTACTGCATTCCCTCAAAGTATGTAAAATGTGAAGACTTCTTCAGGAAGATTGGTGTAAATGAGAGGCCCACCATCAATCAACATATCAATGTTCTTCAAGAAATCTATTTTGATAGTTCTGACAAAGAAAGCCTTCAGGCAAACCAGCAGATAACTGTGAAGCGTGCTGTACAACAGATGTTTTGCCTGCTGAAAGAGGAACAGAACAAAACCTCTTTCCAAAATGACCTATTTTATCTTCCATCAACAGATGGAAGACTCTATGAATCCATCACTTTGTTTTTCAACGACACAGTCTTCCAGCCTGCAAGACTTGAGGGTCCTTTGGAAACCAAGCTGAAACTGCTGGAAAAATTAGACTGCTGTCATCTTGGAAATGATCACTATGAACATCAAACATTGTTGCAGTTCCTTCCACAGCAAGTTCGCCCCACATTTCTCTCGGATGTACTTTCTGAAAATCTAAAGGGAGAAAGTGTCCAATATTGTGATGAAGGGGGATGTGAATTTAGGGGCTGGTTTGAAAAACACTTGTCTTCTGCTGCATTTCTTCATGGTCTAGTCTGCCTCATCAGAGAAGACAGCAAAGGTGGGGTTTCACAGTCTGAAGCTGTAGGAAAGTGTGAAGAAATCTTTTCCAAGATTCAGATTATCTGTTGCAAAACTCTTCAGACTGAACTTCTGTTAAACCATGAGCCACTTGAAGGTAGTAAGGTTGAAACAGATGTTTATGTAAAAAGAAAGAAAGAAGGATGCAGTTTCTACTTGAAACACAATGATGACATGGCCCACAAAGTAGTGAATGAAGTTAATATGTGTCTTACCAAAGAAATCAATGCTCTTCTAAAGAACTGTCTGACCGCCTCAAGCCTTCTAGTCCTTGGGCATCTTCTGCTGTGTGATAACATGGAGGATGTTGAGAAAACCTTGGCAAAGCATGACATCCATAACAGTGGCCACGAGGAAGGACACAATGCCTTACCGAAACCTGGATGTCTCATACCTGAAGAATGGCATGACTGCCTTGATATGAACTTCCTCAACAACTTTGAAAGTGGAGAGTATGTTGGCTTCAGCAAGGACGAATCCGGTGAATATTTCTATGCCATTGTTATCAACCGACTAGATAATTCAATGGGACAAATGAGACAATTTCCTGCCAGATATAAACTACAAGTTGGCAGTGCTGACATTATTGAAGTAAGCACTCTTGACCTTTACCAATTTAAACGAGAAAAGAAGGCAACTGTGTCAACAGGGTCCACTTGTACAGATATAGAACTTCTTTTGGCATCCAGGCCTCCACCCAACATAGACTTTCCAGGGACATTTGAAGAGATCAAAATAATAATTTACCAAAGCTTAAAAGAAATCTGGAATATGTCAAGTGAGGACAGACAAAAAGCCCTCAAACGTCTCTACCTCCGTTGGCATCCAGACAAAAATCCAGGCAATGAAGAACTTGCCAGTGAGGCTTTTAAATACCTGCAAAACAGAATTGAGGAACTACAACAAGGGAACACTGTACTTAGCACATCCTCAACCTGGAGAGACTTTCGGGATTTCTATGACACGTGGAACACAGAGGCACGAAGCCACAGGAGGGGACGCGAGAGGTTCTATCAGAACTACTCTAGAAGCCACTATAACTTTTGGTCATACCACAGAGAAACACCAAGGCCAAACAGAGGAGAGGCAAAACGCTGGTATGAACAGGCTCAATGTGACATCAGTGCAGCTCACAATGACACTGGAGGAGATTGCTCAGAGTGGTGTCTGTTTAAGGTGCATCAGGCTGTGGAAAAAGCCCTGATAGCAGCAATGTACAGGAGAAGTGGAGAGCATCCCAACAACTGCTCAATAACTAGCCTTGCTCAGCAGGTGTCCAATTACAGCCCACAGTTGACTTCTTTACCAAACACTGTGAGGCAACTGACTGAACTTGGTGTTGATGGCAAAAAAACTCAGTATCCGAACTATCACCCATTTCCTCACATTCCAAACAAGCAGTTCAGCTTCGATAATGCTAGAAGTGCACTGGATATTGCAACAAAGCTTTTGGAAAAAACAGGGGAATACATTTCTTGAAGTAGCTTGTGAAATTAAGTGAAATTACTGAACTTAAATATACACTCATGGCACTCTTCAAAAAAAAAAAAAAAAAAAAAAAAAAAATATATATATATATATATATATATATATATATATATATATATATATAGTACCAGTCAAAAGTTTGGAAACATTACTATTTTTAATGTTTTTGAAAGAAGTCTCTTATGCTCATCAAGCCTGCAGTTAAAAAAAAAAAAAAAAAAAAAAAAAAGTAATAATTAATATTATTACAATTTAAAATAATGGTTCTCTTTTTTAATATATTTTAAAATGTAATTTATTTTTGTGATGCAAAGCTGAATTTTCATCAGCAAGTACTCCACTCTTTGGTGTCTTATGATCCTTCAGAAATCATTGTAATATGCTGATTTATGATCAATGTTGGAAACAGTTGTGCTGCTTAATAATTTTTTTATAACCCAAGATACTTTTTTCAGGATTATTTGATGAATAAAAAGTTAAAAAGAAGTGTATTTATTTAGAATAGAAATATTTTGTGACAGTATACACTACCGTTCAAAATTTTGGGAACAATAACTATTTTTTTTTAAAGAAATTAGTACTTTAATTCAACAAGGATGCGTTAAATTGATAAAAGGTGATGGTAACGATTTATATTGTTAGAAATGTTTTTATTTTGAATAAATGCTGTTTTTATGAATAAATGCTGTTAACGTTTTACTCATCAATGAATCCTGAAAAAAGTATTCCAAAAAAATATATTAAACAGCACAACTGTTTCCATCATTGATAATAACTGAGTATCAAATCAGCATATTAGAATGATTTCTGAAGGATCATAAGACACCAAAGACTGGAGTACTCGCTGATGAAAATTCAGCTTTGCATCACAAAAATAAATTACATTTTAAAATATATTTAAAAAGAGAACCATTATTTTAAATTGTAACAATATTTCATAATATTTCCTTTTTTTTTTCTTTTCTTTTTTTTTTTTTTTAACTGCAGGCTTGATGAGCATAAGAGACTTCTTTCAAAAACATTAAAAATAGTAATGTTTCCAAACTTTTGACTGGTACTGTATATATATATGAAGAGTGCCATGAGTGTATATTTAAGTTCAGTAATTTCACTTAAATGGCAATGAAAATTACCTACTAATTGTCATTTAAGTGAAATTACTTAACTTAAATATACAAACTTGATAAAAATGATCATTCTAGAAGAAAATTTCATATGGCACTTAGAGGCTTTTGCATCTGGACTCTTCATATATATATATATATATATATATATTATATATATATATATATATATATATATAATATATTTTATTATTATTATTATTATTATTTTATTTTTATTATCATTATTATTTATGTATTTATTTATTTTATTATTATTTTATTTTGATCTGTTTAGTACTGCTACCATGCATACTCAAAGTTCTTAACTCAATGTAGTCATGTTTTGATAATTCTAAGTCTGCTTCTCTTCTTGCTTATTGTTATAGCCTATTTAGCATTTATAATATTATATACTGGACATTCTTGTAACAAACAGTAGAGCAATGCCGAGGTAATGGGTTTGATTCCCAGGGAAAGCATGAAATAAATGTAAATCTTAAATTCAATGTACGTTACTTTAGATAAACATGTCTGCAAAATGTGCAATAAAAATGACATTAGAATTACAATGTCAATCATTTAAAAGCATGGTTTTTATTAAGAAATATTATATTATTGTACACTGGTCATTCTTGTAGCAAACATATATCTTGAATGCAATGTAAGTTACTTTAGATAAACATGTCTGCAAAATGTGCAATAAAAATGACATTAGAATTACAATTACAATTTCAATGTCAATCATTTAAAAGCATGGTTTTTATTAAGAAATATTAACAGAAGTCAAAAGCTGTGTCAACCAAACATTCATTAAATGACAGAACTGCAAATAAAATGAACATTACCAGTCACACAATCCTCCTGCGATACAGATGCTGTATGTGCTTTACAATATTTGCAGCAAAACCATTTCTTGAGTCTATTGCAATATAAAATATTACATGAATAGTGACTCATGTTGTTCTCCTTACTGTTTGATCAAGAAATTAAACTTTGATTTGAGCAGCATCTGGTTTCCTCCATGCCACTGCAAAAACCATGCCAAAAGTATTCATAATGTATGTGTAATGATTCACTAGACTCAGCAGAATCCATTTGCAGCTTTTAATAAGGAAGGTTGTACAGGCGGGGTCAAACAGGGCAGACAGAGCAATGTAGATCAAACAGCAGGGGTAATCCAGATAACAGGCAGAATTCGGGGCAGGCAGCAATAATCAGAAGTCCAAGAACAGTCCAAGTCAGGCCAGGCAGATAACAATCATACAAATGAGGAAACAGTCCAAGATCAAAAACCAGATAAACAAAACACGGGAAAAACGCTCAGAAAAGATCACCAAGGCAAATCAAGACTTCGCAGAGAAGTGGTGAGTGGAAGTGGCTTTTATGTGTGTGTGTAAATGCAGTGCAGGTGTGATGCGCAATCAGTCCCAGGTAAGAGGTATTATGGGAATTTGAGTTCAAAGCCAATAGTTAGTATTCCGGAGAAGGCTCCCTCTGGTGGCGGAGAGGAGGTGGTACGGGAGCCTCCTCTGTGACAGTATGTTTCTGGTGTCCCAGTCAGTGTTGGGAGTAACGCATTACAAAAGTAATGCATTACAGTAACACATTACTTTTTGCTGTAACGCAGTAGTGTAAGGCATTACTAATCAATTTTCAGTAATATTTTACTCGGTACATGTTCAGTAACGCTTGCGTTACAACACACTTTTAGCCAAAAATTTAATTGTAAAAAAAAAAAAAAAAAAAAAAAAAAACCCGGGGGGACAAAACAGCAAGAACGCGAGTCATCTTCATTTATATAGCGCTTTTAAAGGGATACTCCACTTTTTTCGGAAATATGCTCATTTTACAACTCCCCCAGAGTTAAACAGTTGAGTTTTACCGTTTTAGAATCCATTCAGCCGAACTCCGGGTCTGACGGTACCACTTTTAGCATAGCTTAGCATAGATCATTGATTCTGATGAGTCCAGTAGCATTTCTTTCAAAATGACCAAAGAGTTTCAATATTTTTCCTATTTAAAACTTGACTCTTCTGTAGTTAAACCGTGTACTTAGATCGACGGAAAATGAAAAGTTGCGATATTCTAAGCCTATATGGCTAGGAACTACTCTCATTCCGGCGTAATAATCAAGGAACTGTGCGGCCGTACCATGAGTGCAGCAGGCGTAGTGATATGACGCAGTGCCTGAAAATAGGTCTAATAGGTTAGACAAACTTAGTCCCGGTCACGTTGGAAGAAGTTACCGAGCTGCGGACTATTTTTAGGCGCTGCGTCATATCACTACGCCTGCTGCACCCATGGTACGGCCGCACAGTTCCTTGATTATTACGACGGAATGAGAGTAGTTCCTAGCCATATAGGCTTAGAAAATCGCAACTTTTCATTTTCCGTCGATCTTAGTACACGGTTTAACTACAGAAGAGTCAAGTTTTAAATAGGAAAAATATTGAAACTCTTTGGTCATTTTGAAAGAAATGCTACTGGACTCGTCTGAATCAATGATCTATGCTAAGCTATGCTAAAAGTGGTACCGTCAGACCCGGAGTTCGGCTGAATGGATTCTAAAACGGTAAAACTCATCTGTTTAACTCTGGGGGAGTTGTAAAATGAGCATATTTCCGAAAAAAGTGGAGTATCCCTTTAACAATGTAGATTGTTTCAAAGCAGCTTTACAGAGATAAACGTATAATTTAAGGTAATATTGTTTTGGCTTTATAGCGGTTCTTTAATAGTTATTTTCCAGCTAAAGTTAGTTTTGATTGATTCGCTTCCGTCGCAACGATCATTTGTTATTAAATTAGGGGACGCCAAGACGACACCATTCTCTCTACACAAACTTTAAACGCGATCCTGTGAGAAATGCTGATGGCTTTCATATGCGCATTAAGAATTGGTTCTATGTGCGTTTGAATATATGTGTGCAGGTTTGTAATTCCCCACAAACCAAGCCTAAACAAATTACTGGTGTTTCCTACGGAGCCCCCCTAGTCCCACTTTGTCAAAAAAATTTATTATAACTATCTTGTGGCCTCAAGATAGTAACTCGTGCCCTCAAGATAGTAACTCGTGGCCTCAAGATAGTAACTCGTGGCCTCAAGATACTATCTCGTGGCCTCAAGATAGTAACTCGTGGCCTCAAGATAGTATCTCGTGGCCTCAAGATAGTATCTCGTGGCCTCAAGATAGTAACTCGTGGCCTCAAGATAGTATCTCGTGGCCTCAAGATAGTAACTCGTGGCCTCAAGATACTATCTCGTGGCCTCAAGATAGTAACTCGTGGCCTCAAGATAGTATCTCGTGGCCTCAAGATAGTAACTCGTGGCCTCAAGATAGTATCTCGTGGCCTCAAGATAGTATCTCGTGGCCTCAAGATAGTATCTCGTGGCCTCAAGATAGTAACTCGTGGCCTCAAGATAGTATCTCGTGGCCTCAAGATAGTAACTCGTGGCCTCAAGATAGTAACTCGTGGCCTCAAGATAGTAACTCGTGGCCTCAAGATACTATCTCGTGGCCTCAAGATAGTAAAGTGTCTGACACATGGACCCTTTGTTATTAAACTGGACCCTGTAGTGCAATACTTCACATTCTGTGCAATATTCTATGTTTTAATATTCAGTGTGCAATATAGTTTGCTGCAGTTCTGCTTCTATTTATTTACTAGTACTGTAAATCTTGTAGGCTGCATATCCATAGTCTTTTAT
The DNA here is from genome assembly GCA_021464565.1 of Rutilus rutilus. NCBI lineage: Eukaryota > Metazoa > Chordata > Actinopteri > Cypriniformes > Leuciscidae > Rutilus > Rutilus rutilus. The sequence continues at coordinate 5,840,432 of JAJAQA010000009.1, forward strand.
AATTCTTCTTCATATTTTATAGTCTATATTTATACTTTTTACATATGTATATACTTGTTTATTTACCAACTTCTATTATTATTTATATTCCTTTTAGAAATGCACCGATTGTTTGGCTGGTGATCGGAATTGGCCGATTTTCACGTGATCGGCCATGACGGCGACTGGCCGGTCAGTCTGACATATGCCGATTTTATGCCGGTCAGATGCACTTGGGCGCCGCATGATTAACCTTTTGAGCTGTACGGTCTCATATATGGGATTTTTATTTCTGTGCCCCTGAGAGTACGGCGCCACATTTAGAATGTTCAGTGACGTCGCATCACTGCCAGATCCAAACTGTGCTTTCGCGCATTGGCTGGCGCTGAGCCAGACGCGTTCAGCGCTGTCATATATTACTAACTAAGCAGTGTTTTCAACCTCATAATGTTTATTTTAGGTTTCAGATATTTAAATACACATAAGCACGAGTAAAACAATACATTTGGAGTTTGTAAAATACACACTGATGTCTGTGGAAGCAGCAATAACAATCTATTCAAATATAATTTGCCGACATGTGTTATTCATATCAGACAAACATAGTGCAAGACAAGGAACTATAAAGTTTACTCTATTCTTCTCAGTTCACCGGCCACTTTCTTGCATTTATTTCGGGAGAAACTGATGAATTCACGTGCTGTAAATCCGACTGACAGGACAACATTGCAGCGCCCATCTCATGTTATAGATCAAGATTATTTATAAAGGTTTTTAAACGACCAAACACACTCACTTACACGTATTTGAGAATCGGAATATCAGATAGGCTAGTTAGTTGATGACATGGTAAGCAAGTTTGTGAATATTTTGAATAAAAAAGGAAAAGCGACACATCTGTCATACAGTATTATTGTGGCTGCGGTGTATCGCGTGACGCGTCGCCATGGAAACATTAAAGGGAACGGTCGCCTTGAAAAAACTCACTTTCTCGTGGCCACGAGTTACTATCTTGAGGCCAAGAGATACTATCTTGAGGCCACGAGTTACTATCTTGAGGCCACGGGTTACTATCTTGAGGCCACGAGATAGTATCTTGAGGCCACAAGATAGTTATAATAATTTTTTTTGACAAAGTGGGACTAGGGGGGCTCCATAGTTTCCTTATAGTTTTGATTAAGAATTTTATTTTATTTGATCAATTCGGGGTAGATACGCAAATTGAGTTTTCCCGACGACGCTTTATCTGTAGAGTGGTAAAGGGATCCTCCATAGGGAGAGACTAGTTGGCACTTCAGCACTGCGTTGTTATCGGGTCCAGGCGAAGGTCCTTCGTCAGATCTGGATACGGCCTGGATCCGGCAGGCTGCGGGAAGACCTCGGGATAAACAAAGACACTAAAATTAGCGTAGATGCCATTCTTCTCATGATGTAACAAGTACATCAGGATTTATGGGAAGTGTTCCCGGTTCCAGCTGACCTAATCTATGCAGCCTAACATTGAATTATAGAAGTCTATAATGTATTATGTGAATGCTATGTCAAAGAGATGTGTCTTTAATCTAGCTTTGAACTGACAGAGTGTGTCTGCTTCCCGGACAATGTTAGGAAGATTGTTCCAAAGTTTTGGTGCTAAATAGGAAAAGGATCTACCGCCAGCAGTCGATTTTGATATTCTAGGTATTATCAACTGGCCGGAATTTTGAGATCGCAATAGACGTGAAGGACTATAATGCGTTAAGAGCTCGCTCAAGTACTGCGGAGCTAAACCATTTAGTGCTTTGTAAGTAATCAGCAATATTTTAAAATTGATGCGATGTTTAATAGGGAGCCAGTGCAGTTTTGACAGAACCGGGCTAATAAGGTCATACTTCCTGGTTCTGGTAAGAACTCGAGCTGCTGCGTTTTGAACTAGCTGTAGTTTGTTTATTAAGCGTGCAGGGCAACCACCCAGTAGAGCATTACAATAATCTAGCCTTGATGTCATGAAAGCATGAACTAATTGTTCCGCATTTGTCAATGAGAGCATATGATGTAATTTAGATATATTTTTAAGATGGAAAAATGCGGTTTTACAGATACTAGACACGTGACTTTCAAATGAAAGATTGGTATCAAAGAGCACACCCAGGTTCCTAACCGACGACGAAGACTTAACAGAGCAGACTTAACAGAGCAGTGTTAGACTGTATTCTAGGTTATTTCGTGAGGAAGTTTTTTGTCCAATAATTAGAATCTCTGTTTTTTCAGAATTTAGAAGTTGGAAATTACGAGTCATCCAATTTTTAATATCAGCTATGCATTCTGTTAATTTAGTGAATTGGTAAGTTTCGTTAGGTTTTGAAGAAATATAGAGCTGAGTATCGTCGGCATAACAGTGGAAGCTAATTCCATGTTTCCTAATGATATCTCCTAATGGTAGCAAGTACAGAGTGAACAGCAGCGGTCCTAGTACTGAGCCTTGTGGTACACCATACTGAACTTTTGATCGATGAGACATCTCTTCATTTACTGCTACAAACTGATAACGGTCAGATAAGTATGATTTAAACCATGCTAGTGCAATTCCACTAATGCCAACATAATGTTGTGGTCAATGGTGTCAAATGCAGCACTAAGATCGAGTAACACTAATAGAGAGATACAACCACGATCGGATGATAAGAGCAAATCATTTGTGACTCTAATGAGAGCGGTCTCAGTACTATGGTACGGTCTAAATCCTGACTGAAAATCCTCGCAGATATCATTTCTTTCTAAAAAGGAACATAGTTGTAGCCTGACTTCGTCATACTCATATTCTAGTCAGAATGTGAGTCTGATACCGCTCCATAGAGATTTGATTATGGGGCGTGTCTCAACCGAACTAGGAAAAAAAAAAACTCTGCACTCAATTGGATAGACCTACAACCAATCAGAGCAACGGAGTAAATGACGCATGTCCTTCATTCATATTTTCAACCAACAAAATGTCGCGGGCGCGGCTCTCTGTTCCTCTTTTAAAATGAATGCGCTGTCGATATCTTCTATAACAGACGCGATGGCGGAATCTACACATGATGTTTCATAAACAAAGTTCGGGAGGAGCACGTACTCAATCCAATATCAACTTGTCATCAAACAATACCATGTCTAACGTTACCGCGGAAGCATATGTGGTAACTATAGCGGTTATTGTTACAATCTGCCTTTTAAAGTACAGATGCATGTTTTGCTATGTTAAATTGTTCTTTTATTTACCACTGTCCATTGGTATTAATTCAAAGACATTGTGAATAAATACAAAGCACTATCAGGCGCAGGTTGGACAGCTAGAGAAACTTCCGGGGTCCTAGAGCACCACGAGAGAGAAAGTGAAAAGAGATACATTGAATGTGCTCTGTTTTGATTTGTGTTGTTTAATAAATACGAAGTGGATTTTCATTTCATCACGCTTGTCTATGGTCTCGTATGTCAAGTGTGCAACAAATATTGGCGAGCCATAAGCCTGGAGAGATCGCGGAGAAAAAGTGTAATGTGAGACAAAACAATAACAGCCGGAGCAGCGCGAGGAAAATAGGCGGAGCTGAAGCGCGAGTGAGAAGCGCGATCGGGAGACGCGATCGGAAAAAGCATGGATCTAGAACAGATGCAGGACAAATTTGCAGAGAGTTTAGTCCAGCTGGATTTAAACCAACTGAAAGAGGTATGTTTCTTCATGAAAATTCCTGTAGAGGAGGGAAGAAAGAGACGTGCGTTAATAAGACTGATGAGTGAGGCACTGGAAGAAAGTGTTGAAGAGGAGGAGGAAGATGTTGCAAAACACTATCTTGCAGAATTGTTAGGGTTGTGTGGTCAGTTCAAAAAAAACAAAAAGGGGGATGCTCAAATAGTTGAACAGAGTTTGGAGGGTGACATGACTGAACTGGAATGCCTGCAAAAACAATACTCAGAGCTGCAGATTAATTTCCAATCAGCCACCAAGCTTTTGGAAAAGGAGATGAAACGTCTGAGTGACAAGGTGAGCAGACATGAAAATAGTCAGCCACAACCACAACAGAATGTCTCTCCCGAGCAAAGAGCACCTATACAACCACCAGAAGTGACAATACGACGTGAATTCAGAATTTGTGGCCAAATCGGTGAGAGAGGGCAGAAAGAAAAATTATCATACACAAATCTCATGCATCAAATGAATGTTGGCCTCAAAAAGGGACACAGTGAAACTGAGATTATAGAGGCAGTGGTGAAAGCAATTAGCCCTGGATTGAGTTTGAGAGACATGCTGGAAATCAAGAGTGAGTTGACTCTCTCACAACTAAAGACAATTTTGAGAGGCCACTTTAAGGAAGACAGTTCAACTGATCTGTACCACAGATTAGTTAGTATTACTCAAGATGTTCGAGAATCACCTCAGAATTTCCTGTTCAGAGCAATTGAGCTTAAGGAGAGGCTCCTTGTTGCTGCTCGAGAAGTTGAGTCAGACGAGCAGTACAGTCCAGAGCTAATTCAGAGGAAATTTTTGAGATCGCTGAGTACTGGACTTCTGAGTGACCAAATTAAGTTCCAGCTGAAGAGTTGTCTCGATGATCAAAATACTTCGGATGAAATTCTGATTGACAAGATGAATGAAGCAGCAAGTTTTGAATGGGAGAGACAACAAAAATTAAAAAGAAACACTGGTGGTAAAGGGTTGAAAGTAAATGAGATCCAAATGGAAGCTGGTGCCTCATCACACGACACATTGTTGGGGGCTGCAAGCTTAGTAGAAAAAACAGCACCAACTAAAACTAATGTCAAAAGTCAGAAAACAACACACAGAGATGCTGAGTGGATGGAAATAGTGAAGGAGCTGAGGGAGGAGATGGCCGAATTAAGGAGGACAGTACAAAGGGCATCACAACCTTTTCGAACGCCCCCCCGCACTACAAAAAAAGAGTGCAAGGCCTGCCAGGAAAGTAGTACAGGTGAAACATGTGACCACTGCTTCAAATGTGGCCAACAGGGTCATTATTCCAAGGGCTGCCGCATGGCCGGAAAATCGGGGGGGAAAGTCAACATCGCCAGTCACACAATAACTCACCTCTCCGCAGAAAATTTTGAGCTCACTGAATCCAATGAGGTATCCAAGGAAGACCAGCTAAGTGCGGTGACTGGGCTAGGCTCTACTTACATCAGTCACATCTCACCCAAACAGCACTCAGAGCTGTTGGGCCTCATTGGAAAAAGATGTATGGTGAGTTGTTATCTTGAAGGGGTGGCAACCCAAGTCTTATGGGATACTGGGTCTCAAGTCTGCCTTCTGAATGAGAATTGGAGGACTGAACATATTCCCCACATAAAAGTCCAATGCCTAGAAGAAATTCTGGGGCCTGGCACACTTGTGGGTAAAGCAGTCAACCAGACAACCATCCCATTCATAGGCTGGGTTGAAGTGAGATTCCAGCTTGGAGCAGATAGTACAGCCCCGTTAGAGCTCAAGGTTCCCATGCTAGTCACTGCAGAGGTTAATATAGCAGAAGAACCCATCATCGGCTATAATGTCATCGAGGTACTGTTGAAAAAGGGGCATGAACAACCACCTCAGACCACAATACAGGCTGTGAGTGCTGCTTTCTCTATCAACAGTAAAAGTGCTGAGAAGTTGACCAAATTAATTCAAATCAGCGACCCTCAGAGCAGCGATGGGATAGTAAGGCTGGGGCGCCAAAAAGTTACCATTTCACCCGGCGTGACCAAAATGATTAAATGTGGTGTGAGGACCCCTGCTTTTCCTTGCCAACAGGATGCTCTCTTCATTCCCAGTGAAAGTCCCTCTTGGCTGGATGTCCTGGAAATAGGGGAAATTGTTGTCAACCTCCAGAAAGGAACATGGTCACGAGTAGCCATTCCAGTGACAAATAGAACAGAAAAAGACATCAACTTGTCACCACGAACTGCTCTTGGTCAAGTTCAGCGGGTGAAAGCCATTTATCCTATCGAAACCAAGCCAGTAAAAAAAACTATGAGAGCAAATGCTGAGTCTGAGGTTAATTCCAGCCCCCACCACATACACATGGATGGTTCAGAACTCAGTGAGCAGACCGAGGAAGAGAAAAAGGAATTATGGGACCCACCTGTGTCACTCGCCCATTTGACGCCAGTTCAGCAGCTAAAAGTAAAAACAATTTTGAGGGAAGAGTGTGGGGCGTTCTCCAAAGATGAGTATGATGTGGGATGTATACCATCTCTACAGCTCCGCATCAGGTTGTCTGATCCCACTCCTGTGCGACGAACATACATCTCTGTGCCAAAACCCTTACACAAAGAGGTGAAGGAGTATTTGGAGGACTTGCTTAATCGGGGTTGGATAAGGAAATCCAAATCCAATTACTCGTCGCCTGTAGTGTGTGTGCGAAAAAAAGATGGGACCTTGCGTCTTTGTTGTGATTATAGGGAGCTAAATCAAAAGTCCATCCCTGACAGACATCCCATCCCACGCATACAAGATATGCTTAACAGTTTACAAGGCAGTGCTTGGTTCTCTGTATTAGACCAAGGCAAGGCATATCACCAGGGTTTCCTGGAAGAAAGTAGTCAATCCCTCACTGCATTTATTACACCCTGGGGTCTATATGAATGGGTGAGGATACCATTCGGGTTATCTTCAGCCCCATCAGAGTTCCAAAGAAGCATGGAGGAGTGTCTCTCAGGGTTGCGAGATGAAGTTTGCCTTCCTTATCTGGATGACAACTTGGTGCACAGCCGATCTTTCGATGATCATCTTAGGGATATGCGCAAGGTGTTACAGCGCTATCAGCAGCACGGGGTGAAGTTGACAGCAAAAAAATGTGAACTGTTCAAAAACAAGGTGAGGTTTCTTGGAAAAGTGGTCTCAAAAGAGGGCCACACTATGGATCCGGCCGAAATCGCACCTGTGCAAGCATTAAAAGAAAAGAGGCCTGTCACAGTCGGAGACCTGAGAAAGGTGCTGGGGTTTATTTCGTACTACAGGCCCTATATTCCCAATTTCTCAACTATAGCCAAGCCATTATATAGTCTGTTATCCCCTGAAAAGTCAACAGAAGAAAGAGCTGTCAAGTTAAAAACAAAACAAAAGTCTGCAAAGAATAGCAAGAACCAAAATCAACTCCCCTCTTACCATCCAATCACATGGACTGACAAACACCAGTCTGTAATCTGCCAACTCATTGATTACCTCTCTAGTCCACCGGTCCTAGGGTACCCTGACTTCGATGCTCCATTTGTGCTTCACTGTGATGCCTCACAGGACGGGCTGGGGGCCATCCTCTATCAGAGACAAGAAGGGAGGTTAGTAGTCATTGCTTATGGCTCGAGAACTCTTTCCGCTGCCGAAAAGAATTATCATCTTCACTCTGGCAAGTTAGAGTTTTTAGCTATGAAATGGGCAATCTGTGAGAGGTTTCGAGATTACCTTTATTATGCCCCTTCCTTTGTAGTATACACCGACAATAACCCCCTGACCTATGTCCTCACCACGGCCAAATTAAATGCCATAACACACAGGTGGGTAGCGGAGTTAGCAGACTTCCGGTTCACAATAAAATACAGACCTGGAAAAACAAATGCAGACGCTGATGGGTTGTCCAGGATGCCTCTGGACATGGACAAGTATATGCTGACCTGTACCCAGGATGCTCCAGCCGAGGTAATTTCCAGTGTAATGAAGGCAATATCTGTAAAGAGAGATGAAAGAGAGCCATGGTTGTGTCCAGCAGTCATTACAACAGCACTCGCGGAGGAGGAACATGAACAAGATGCATCACCTGTGGCACAAATATCCAGTGAGGAATTGAAAATTGCTCAGGAGGGAGATGTGATGATCTCGAAGATCTTGCAGTATCTGAAGACAAACCAGTGGCCGAGGGTGAAGAACAGTGATGAGACCATAAAGGCATTCTTGCGGGAGAGAAGTAAATTGTATCGGGATGAAAGTGGGGTCCTATACCGAAAGACTGCTACACGCTCACAGCTGGTACTGCCCAAAAGTTTTCATAATTTAGTCCTCCAACAGCTACATCAGGAAATGGGCCATCTGGGAGTGGAACGAACAATTCACCTAATCAGGGAACGGTTTTACTGGCCGCACATGCAGCGGGATGTAGAGCATCATGTCACTAAAAAGTGCTACTGCTTGAAAAGTAAGAGACCGAATAAACCTACCAGAGCCCCACTTACCAACATTGTGAGTACATACCCCCTTGAGATAGTGTCCATTGATTTCCTGCATTTAGAAAGATGTAAGGGAGGCTATGAGTACATCCTGGTCGTGATGGACCACTTTACCCGGTTCGCACAGGCTTATGCTTGCACTAACAAAGCCTCCAAAACTGCAGCTGAAAAGATCTTTGGAGACTTTGTCCTTAAATTTGGATTTCCAGCTAAGCTCCATCACGACCAGGGCAGAGAGTTTGAAAATCAGCTGTTCGCTAAGCTCCAGCAATACTGTGGGATTCGTGGCTCGCGCACCACTCCTTACCATCCACAGGGGAATGGTCAGGTAGAAAGATTTAATAGAACTCTGCTGGCCATGTTGAGGACATTAACAGAGGATGAGAAATCGGATTGGAAAAGTTCCCTTGCTAAGGTGGTACATGCATATAATTGTACACGTCATGAATCCACAGGCTTCTCGCCATACTATCTCCTTTTTGGCCGTCACCCGAGACTCCCAATTGACCTCATGTTTGGTTTGAGCCCCAATGATGCAAGTTCTTCACCTCAGGAGTATGCAATCAAGTGGAAAGAGAGAATGGAGGAGGCGTACCAACTGGCTTCTCAGATGGCTCGCAAGAGTGGGGACAGAGGGAAGGAGAACTATGACAGAAAGGTTTATGGCGCAGAGTTATATCCAGGGTGCAGAGTCCTTGTCCGAAACCTCACAGAGAAAGGTGGCCCAGGTAAACTCAGATCTTTCTGGGAGGAAAAAGTTCACATAGTAACTTCAAACAAATACCCAGGCAGCCCAGTGTATGAAGTACAACCAGAAAATGGGCAAGGGCGAAAACGAGTGCTTCACAGAAATTTGTTGCTACCATGTGACTTTTTGCCTATGGAAGAACAGGAGACACCAAGAATGAGGAAAAGACAGGAAAAGAAAAGGCCACACATAAGTAAAAACTGTAAGGAACCTGAACTTACCGGTTCGGATGAAGAGGATGAAGAGGATGATTGGGAATACATCGATGGAGTTCAGCTGGAGTCAGCTAATGAGCCTGTGAGAAGAATTCTCAGATCAGACGCAGAGGAGTTCCAGCCACAGAAGGAGACGACAACCCCGGAACAGCACGACTGGGATAGGAAACAGCTCCAGATGACATCGGAGGTGGACACGTTAGAGGAGTATCCTGAAAGGAAAGAAGAGGAACTACAGGAGGACACTATACAGACGGAACAGGTTGAAGAGGATGTGCAGCTGAAACTCACCTTGAACCAAGAAGAAAGAGAGAATACAGAGGATAAAGAGCTGACCAGTGATGATATGCACGAAGAGCACCATCAGCAGCGAAAGTATCCTTTGAGAACTAGAAAAAGCACAAAGACGTTCACGTATGATATTTTAGGCCAGCCTACACTCACTTAAGGTTAGAATGTAGAACTTAAGAACTTAGAAATGTTTGAATAGTAGTCTTCAAGTTGGGGCATTAGTTAGTTATTGTTAGGTACGGAAGGGTTATGGGATGTTCAGGTATTTGTATTTTGTAGAGGTAATTGTAGATAAAGTGAAGTTGCTAAAGGAAACTACCCCGGTTTTGATACAATTCAGTTCCTGTAGGTGAACAATTAGACACAAACTCAAGATGACAACGTGGAACAGAAGGAAGAATAATTATAATGGATTCTGGCAGAATGTGATTGTATGTTGTTATTTGGAAGATTAAGAAGTCGTGGCCAGGGGTATTCTTCATTGATGTATTCTTGAGGTAGATGAATATTCAGGTAAAAAGGTTTAAACCTATTTTCAGTATGAGTACATTACCTGTGAGTATTCCAGAGTGTGTGGTGGTTTATCATAGTGCACGATGATTTCTACTACGTCCATGTTACGTTGAATAGGGTTAAACGTGATATGTTGAAATTGAGATGAATCCGTCAGCAGTACTCTAATTGACCCCTGAATCTGTTTATTTCATTCATTAGAACTGTCAAGGACATGGTGTGCTCAGAAAATTGTACAGTAATGTCGGGGCGACATTTAATTTTTGAGGGGAGAGTGTGGTAACTATAGCGGTTATTGTTACAATCTGCCTTTTAAAGTACAGATGCATGTTTTGCTATGTTAAATTGTTCTTTTATTTACCACTGTCCATTGGTATTAATTCAAAGACATTGTGAATAAATACAAAGCACTATCAGGCGCAGGTTGGACAGCTAGAGAAACTTCCGGGGTCCTAGAGCACCACGAGAGAGAAAGTGAAAAGAGATACATTGAATGTGCTCTGTTTTGATTTGTGTTGTTTAATAAATACGAAGTGGATTTTCATTTCATCACGCTTGTCTATGGTCTCGTATGTCAAGTGTGCAACACATATTCACTCTGTCAACTTACCTAACACTCCTTGACAGTTTTTCAGCATCCCTCGTTCCCTCCACCACCCCGAATCCTCACTCTTGTCTTGTTCTCTCACAACCAGGAACACGGGGGGAGTATGGCTACCGAGCCCACAGCCCTCTCGGACAGCACGTCATATACGCATTTATTCTATCTTACTTATTTGTGTGAACTCATGACATCTCATATAGCCTACGCATTTATTCTATCTGACTTATTTGTAAATGTGAACTCGTGAAATCTCAATTCTCCAGCTGCAGTCGTCTTTGTTGTAAACTAATTCAAATCAAGCACTCTTTGGTGACGTAACCGCAGACCATCTGTCCATCATCGATTAAAGCCCGCCCTGGCAATTTGATTGGCTCGGCCTTCTAGGAGCCGAGCATAATTACTCCTCAATGGATCGAGTCCAGACCGAACTTCCCGACCAAAAAATGTTGTGGGCGGGGTTCGGGCTGGCACCCAGGCTAACATAGTTGTGAAGATACTGCCTTTTCTAGCATTTTTGACAGAAAAGGTAGATTCGAGATCGGCCTGTAATTGACTAATTCTGTAGGATCAAGTTGCGTTTTTTTAACAAGCGGTTTAATCATAGCCAGCTTAAAGTTTTTTGGTACGTATCCTAGAGACAAAGACGAATTAATGATATTAAGAAGAGGATCTATGACCTCTGGCAGCATCTCTTTCAGTAGCTTAGTCGGTATAGGGTCTAACATACATGCTGTCGATTTAGATGATTTAACGAGTTTAGTAAATTCTTCCTCTCCTACAGTAACGAATGAATCAAATTTTTCCTCAGGGAGACTACAATGCACTGCCTGATGCGATACTGTAGTAGACGGTTGCATAGTTATAATTTTGTCCCTGATATTATCAATCTTATAAGTGAAGAAGTTCATAAAGTCATTACTGCTGTGCTGCTTGGAAACTTCTGTGTTTGAAGCTTTCTTTTTCGTTAGTTTAGCCACTGTTTCAAATAAATACCTAGGATTATGTATATTTTCTTCTAATAGGGTTGAAAAATAAGCAGATCTAGCAGCTTTTAAAGCCTCTCTGTATGCAATCGAGCTCTCTTTCCATGAAATGCGAAATACCTCTAGTTTTGTTTTCTTCCAGTTGCGCTCCATTTTTCTGGCTGCTCTCTTAAGGGCCCAAGTGTGCTCGTAGTACCACGGCATTGGATTATTTTCTTTAATGTTCTTTAAGCGCAAAGGAGCAACTGTCTAAAGTGCTGGAAAAGAGAGAGTTAAAAGTTTCTGTTGCAATATCTAGTTCTTCTAAGCTATCTGGGATGCTGAGATGATGAAACTGATCAGGAAGATTATTAATAAAGCAATCTTTAGTGGCAGAAGTGATAGGTCTAACATATTTGAAACACGGAGTCGGCTCTGCAGCCTTGGCTAAATGCAAATTACACGAGACTAGATAATGATCTGAGATGTCATCGCTCTGCTGCAGAATTTCAACGGCATCAACATCTATTCCATGTGATAATATTAGATCTAGAGTATGATTACGATGATGAGTAGGTCCTGACACGTGTTGTCTAACTCCAATTGAGTTTACAATGTCTTTAAATGCCAAACCCAATGCATCTTTTTCATTATCGATGTGTATATTAATATTACCAACAATTAGTACTTTATCTGCAGCCAATACTAACTCTGATAGAAAGTCCGCAAATTCTTTGATAAAGTCTGTATGGTGCCCTGGTGGCCTGTATACAGTAGCCAGCACAAATCTCAAACGTGATTTATCATTTATACTATATATTCTTCTTTCTGTCTCTTGTTTTTTCTGTCCCCTGGTCTTGTCTGTCATAATATGATTAAATAAAAGGGTATATAAAATAAAATAAAATAAATTAATTAATAAAAAAAAAAAAAATATATATATATATATATATATATATATATATATATATACTATATATTTTTACATTAAGCACTAACACTTCAAAAGAATTATATTTAAAACTTGATTTCTTAGTGGTTTTAAAAATATTACTATAAATTACAGCAACACCATTAACAAATGAAAAATGCAAGTTATTACCTGTTCGTGGTCAGTCAATAGCCGCGTGTGGTGTCCAAGTGTGTAAATAAAGACTAAATGACAGCTTCTGATATATTTGTATGCCGATTTATTTCATTCATCTCCCTCTTGCTGGTGTACCATTGTATTGTGTGACATAGTCCAGTAAAGGCGTGTTTAGGGCAGGTTTTACAGGAGTGCCGCGAGGCATGATTTTGGTCTCTGTGCTCGCGCTGGCCAGTGGAAAAGCGGCTAATGGGAGAATATGGTAGAAGTGTTTTCTTTCTAAACAGTTAGGCTATGTTTAGGTGGTGTTTTTTATCATGTTTTCATCATGCAATCATGTTTTTGATGCGGTAGTGACGCGTTCATGTAAATGTAAGGGTGGCGCTGCCAATAAAAGCACCTAAAAGCGGTCACAAAGAACCGGCAAAAGTTATGATTATGAATATGTCAAATATTGCAAGGAGACATTTTAATTGTCTATTAATAAACAAGTGTTTTCTGTGTCATTGTCGGCTGCAAAGAGGAAGTTGACGGTGCTGACTCACGATCTTCGCAGTAGTGAACGTGCCAGAGATAAATGCACATTTCATATGGATTACATAAGCAGAGAGCAGTCTGTTTTCTTTCATTTTGAATTGTTCTGTTTAAAAATAAACATGTCTGTGAGGCAAGTAGGCGCTGAGTTTCGGTTAATTTATGAGACGAGCTCCAGTTCACGCGCCGGCGCCTCTTGTTTATTAAATCCAGGCAATTGGTTGATGAAACATTGATTAAAATTAAGATACAATTAATACAAAACGAAATTCACTTTAAAGAAAGGCTTTGTGCTTTCTGTTTGAGGTCTCTGTGAAAGTTTTAAAGCAGTCTTTTAGTGTCGCTTTCAGAGCGATCATGTCCGTAACTGAGAACTGACACGTCCGTAACATTGTTTTTTCCTCATAAATGCGAACACGAAAAATAAAATAAAATGAATATATTATGTTCTGTGGAGAGCCAACCCTTCTTCATCCGGTGGGTAGTATTACTTTTGGTTTGCTTAGTGTAATTCACAGAATTACTAAAAAATATTTAGACATGCATGCATGTCTATTTCCCTCATAATTATTAAATATAAAACGCATGTGTAGACTGATATTTTTAGAATGTCTGGACTCCTTTATTAAGGGAGTAGCCTATGGATATAAACAGACGTTTCAATATATTGGCATGAAATGCATTTTCTGATAATTTATATTTCAAGTTTTTACTGCAAATGCCAAGTCCATAACGCTGGAATTGGCCAATTTATCCTAAACTAGTTTTGTGGTGTAGGTCTACGTATTTTATAATGTTAACTTCAAATAATACTAATAGTAATTTAAAGATGTGTTAGCATTGGATCTGGACGGGAAGGATAACTCTGGGGGTTGGAAGGGACGTGTCGCGATTCTGCCTTCTCACACCGTGACACAGGTTCGTGGATCTGAGTGTCGCGATTTCGATTTCATATCGCATATTGTTACAGCCCTAGTCATTTTAGAATGTTAAGTTCTACTTCTGTAGTTATTTTGGTGAAAGTAACTCAAAAGTAATACAGGAGTAATGTGATGCATTACAATTCTGAGACAGTAATATTGTAAGGTAAAGAATTACTTTTAAATAACAGTAACAAGTAATGTATAATGTATTACAGTTTGGAAGTAACTTGCACAACACTGGTCCCAGTATTAACTTACTACACAAATTCTGTACATAATTACAGCAGGCATACCTATGAAGGTATTTTTGGTGCAAATCAACTGAACGCCTGTGACAGTGAAATTTGTAGTTGTAGAGAATAGCCACACATGTGTATCAGTAAATTTGGTGTCACAGAGAGAAATGTTTTAAGAGTTGCAAACTTGTAGACTTTTTTTTCTCTTCCACAAACACAACACAACAGTTACACCTTCTCAAATTCTTCATTGCAGGTGGACAAATCCTATTCTACAAAATGAAGTTTTATGTAACAAAGTTCGGGAGGAGCACGTTCAGGTAATCAACCAATCAGCACAAGAGGAAGCCGGTATAAATAAAGCCTTTCCTCACCTCTGTCTCATGTCAGTGTTTCACAGCATCCCTCCACCACCCTATCACCTCACTCTCGGCTGGTTTCTATCCCAGTAAAAAGGGGGAGTACTCTGGGTTCGGGCCAAATTCCGAGCTCAGAGCCCTCCCCCGGACAGCATGCCAAATACGCTTAAAATACTACATCCGATTTCATGTATGTGTGAACTCGTGAATCACAAATTAAGAAACTCGTACACTCACATTTTTGCTACAGTTGCTGCAGTGGATATGGTGCAAAACGCATTTACACACCTGCATCAAAAAATGTGAAGTCACAAAGAAGTTTTACTCATCCGCAAATCAGTATGTGAATTCATCCGATGAGGGTTGCACACTTGTAGAATATTTTCTCACAAATGTCTTGTATATTTTTCCAGCACAAACACTAGTAAATAACTACAACTGCTTGAATCTGCTGCGACGAGTCTCAAACACTGTTTTTCGCTTACAAGTGACAAGTTTTGCGCGCTCTCCCTTTTGCACCATTGGTAAATGTGAAATGTGGAGCAAAAGTGAGTTGTGCATCTGTAGAGGCAGTGGGCGGAGCCTACATGAATATTCATGAGTTTCCCAGGCATGCGCGCGGAAAACTCATGAATCTGATCATTTTAGCTCATTTTCACGAACGAAGAAGATCCGGCAAGATGCGCAGGTCCAAACCTGCGTGGGAAACTCATCTGATCATTTTAGTTCATTTTCACGAACGAAGAAGATCCGGCAAGATGCGCAGGTCCAGGATTGGCCGTAACCCACTGGTTTTCTTGGGTACAATGAAGTTGGGGCTGAAGAAGCTGGACTTCATTTTGGCTGGAGGGACAATCTCGATCGCACCCTTCGCCAGTAGGGTGGCGACCTCCGCATGCATGACAGGGGCATTGCCACCGAGACCGTGCGAACTGAATCGTATAGCCGAGCCTGATGGTTCTCACGACCCAGCGAGGCAGGATGGGAAGCTCTAACCAAGCTCCCAAGAACTGAACCAGTGGGGTCATGCGAACCACAGACGTACCCTCGATGGGGCAGGAGCGAGGCGGAATGACCGGCCCAGACATGGGAGGCGTAGTGTCCCGGTGTGGGGGCACGGTCATAAGCCGCGTCCTGACAGAGTAGGCCAGGGAAGGACCAGTGTTCCATGGGGGCCTGCTCTGACAGGGGTCTGGCGACAGAGGGGGACGAGAGTGGCGAGGCAGAGCGTTGCACACTACCATCCACGGCCTCTTGGGGCTCAGACAGGGCCGGCCCGCGGCATAGGTGGAATAGGCAAATGCTAGGGGCGCTATTCATCCATAGGGGCGTCAAAATGAGTGAACGTGTGAATGTTTTTTTTATTTTATTTTTTTTATAATATTATTTTAAAAGCATTAATTCGAAATACTACCAAATAAAGCACACATAAAAAAACTCCACAAAAACTTAACTAAGTCCCCCGACTCCAGTCCGGCACATCAATCTTCCCCAGCCCAGCGAGTGCTTGAAGTGTGTCAGAAATAGAGCGTGCGCGATCAGTTGTTGGTAATTTGTTGTGTAGCGTCGCCCCTCGACGCATCCAATGTGGACAGCAATATTGCTTTTGTTTCAGGGTGATTAACACACTCAGGCTCCCCTGTAAAAATGGGCCTGGCAGCTTGCGCCAGGTCTAGACACAGTGAAAGTTACCTGATTGTGACGGATGGCCGAATTTACATGACACATTATAAATTAGCATTATAGTCTGCGATAGATACAGTGCCAAAAAGAAGAGAAGAGGATAAAAGGGGATAAAGACAGAGGTAAAGTGATGTAATGAATGAACAGTTTATCTAATTGCATAGTAGTAAGATACTTTAATTTAATGGCAGTTATTTTTACCTTAAACTTTATGCTAACAATTGTTCTGAATTCTCCAGAGACCGCAGACAGTGTGATTTTGTAACAATCATGTCAGTTTTTAGACACATTTTTTATCACTTTTTTAATTAATATTTTACTCTACAGTTGTGCAGTTTTGGAGGGGATATATGTCGATTTTAAAATGTATTTGTCAAAATTAGTAATGATATTTATATACAGGTTTATTCAAATTAGCAAAGTTTTATGTAAAATGCACATTAAATCTATACTGTAAAATATATATGCCCCTTTTTACATTTGAGCCCCTGCCCCTGAGGAACTCTCTGCACGTCCCTGGTTACAACCATTTCCTTGCCATATATATGGAGTCTACTTATGGATATATATTGGCTGTAGATGAGTGCACGGCACACCACTATATAAAAATATAACAATTTCACAAATACGCATTGCTTCAAGTGGCATATAAATCTAGATATAAGGCTATATTAAAAGTAGTTCTCGCATTTAATGTAAAAGCGTAAGTCAGGTAGGAACAAGTATGATGTTGTTGGTGATGATAAAACAAATTGCTGTCGGGCAAAAACCTCGTATTTAATCAAACACTGTCATCGAAGTTGGTATTGTGGCTTTATATAGCTGTGGTCAGACACTTGCACGTGTCATTATAATATTAACATTTTATGAAAATCAAGCTCTGAAGCTTCTGAAGGTTTCCCTAACCACTTCAAGACATCCTTTTATGCAGAAGACTTTTAGAAGGTATTCAGTGTTTTTCCTTATTTAAAATAAGGTATTTTCACCAAATATCATGTGTTGGAATTGATTTAATAAAGTGATAAAATGTCAACCCTGTTGTCTGGTCTGTATTTTGTTTACAGTTCTGTTATGTTGTACAGTTACACAACAATAAGACAGAGTTAACTTGAACACGTCTTTACTGCACAATTGCAATTATAGCACTCTCCACTAGAGCGCGCCAATACAGAGTAACTTTTTGATTACTGTCTCAATACACAACCGTTCTCCAGCCTTGATGTACTCACTTCACTTGCACAGAATTACTTTGAACACAAAGAACACTGGTATACAGAAATGTCTCTTTCTTTTCTTCTACAAGACAACAAAACAGCTTTTTGCGCTATGTCAACAATTATGACCATTATTTTCATATAACCTCTAATACTTTTTGTTCATGGCATCTACAGTGTGTATACAACAAGTCCAGCCTGTTAGACGGTCTACGAACACTCTCAGGATAACGTCTCGCCTGAGACTCTACATTTATTTTTCTGTACAATTATTTGTACATTTATGAAATGCACTTTCTGTAAAGCTGCTTTGAAACAATGTGTATTGTGAAAAGCGCTATACAAATAAATTTGAATTGAATTGAATGTTGGGGAAGAGATGGTGAGCTGAGACTGTTGATGGAGCCTCTGGTGTCATAAGGGGATATTAGTCTGAGCATTGGGAGGTTTCTGTTGTTTTGATAAGAGTTAACTTGTGCTGCGGTTTTGTTCAAAAGCTGGTCAATGTTTCTAAGCCAAACCCTGTTAGTTCCCACTCGTACAGTGTAAGTAAGAGATCCAGTCTTAGACAATATTGTACCGGTTTGCTACTTTGGGTGTGATTGTCTATAATCTCTAGCAAGCACATTTTGACCAACTGTGCTACACTGCTTGGTTTGCACATGTCGGCGCAAGTCAGTTTTAATAATAATAATTTGTTACATTTATATAGCGCTTTTCTGGAAACTCAAAGCGCTTTACAATGCAATTTGTCCGTCATTTTGACGGACAGGGTCGTAAAAATTCTGTCATAATCTATCATTACCTGTCATTTTAATTTTCACATTTTAATAAGACTTCTAATAGCTTTTGTTTTCATTCACATTTTAATCATGAATTTACAAGACAAGCATATAGGCTTGATTATTCATTTATTCATTTATGAACAGATGAACAAAAACTGCGTGAAATTTCATGTCCACAAGATGCAGATGAATGTTTTCCGCACTGACAGCGGATATAAAATACCCAATATATTATATAATTCCAACTACAATAAAAACATATTGCACATTTTTTTCAGATGAACTAAATTCAATCGATGCTCCGTAGGCCTTTCTGCTTGAACTCAAATCTTCCTCCTGGTCCACATCGCCTGTGCGTAATCAAACACATCAAGAGAGACTGATGCAGAGGCAACTGTCATTACATTTTGCATCTTTGCCTCAGAAAAACGACTTCTCGTGACCGTTTTAATTTTGTTCTGGAGGCTGAAACTGCGCTCTGCTGCCATACTGGAGACCGGTTACTAGCGCCACTTCAGCCAAAGTTTTGTAGTCGGGGAAACTTTTCTCTCAGGGACGTGATCAGAAGTTTGCAGGTCAATGAATGTGGGATTTCCTGATCCTGCAAACACCCGCTTCACCCGGATTAAATCCTGCAGCATGCGCTCCTTCTGCACTAGTGGTGCAGCTGTACCCCTCTGCGTCCCGTAGTGGTCACAGACGCGCTCCGAAGCATCCAGCCCATAGCTCCTCTATATGCTGTCAGTGCCCGGATAGCGAGATGCATTGAGTACAGTGTCGAGGTCAGTGATGAGACCCACGTGCTCCAAAAGGAATATTTTTCTGATCGATTTGGTGAGCTCGGCGATGTACTCTGTACGCAAAATTTTAAAGTTCTGCTCATTTGCCTGGGTCAGCATAATGCCACAGAACTTGCCGTTTTGTAATTCTATCTCCGCTGCCTCATTCATCAAATCCTCTAGGCTACCAAGGGTCATGTTCACAACAGGTTGGATGTGTGAGATGTTAACATCATCTTTTTGGAATGTGAGATTCATGCGGTTCACCACGGCCAAGACATCAGACAACAGGGAATGTGTATGTTTCGATACGATTTCTAATAAGTCAAGTCATGTCAAGTCAAGTATATTTGTATAGCACTTTTCACAATACAAATTGTATCAAAGCAGCTTCACAGTATTAAATTAAAATAATACAACAAGGTTTGTTTCTAGTGGAATTTATTGATTGATAAAAATAAATTAATATTCCCAAAATATCCCCAACTGGGCAAGCCAAAGGCAACAGTGGCAAGGAACCGAAAAACTCCATCAAGTGACCTGACGGTGACCTAAAACTCCATCACGTTACCCAATGGAGAAAAAAAAACCTTGGGAGAACCCAGGCTCAGTCGGGGGGCCAGTTCTCCTCTGGCGTTTATGAACCACAGACCCGATTTAATACCCTTAGCTACTGCGCAATTTTGCATTTTCCTCCTCCTTTAACTCCAATACCAGAGAAACCCAGTCGGCACGTATGCCCTTAACTGCCATCTCCAATGATAGCCAGCGTGTAGCCGATGGTTGTTTTAGACTCAACATGTCACATTCCTCCATTTTGTTTAGGAGTTTGTTTAATCGGTTTGTTCAAATAGGGGAATTTTTGTAGTATGTGTATATGTTATTAACAGTGGTGACATATGCACTTATTTCACGCACAGCATTGGAGGCATTACGGGCAGCCAGTGCCGTTCTGTGCGCCCCACAGTGGATATTTATGAGGTAGGGACAGTCATTCTGACGAAGATGTTGCGCAACTCCAGCCTTTCGATCCACCATCACATTCGCTCCATCACTTCCCAGTCCAACTACCCGACCCATATCTACACCACAGCCTGACAACACATCTTTTATTTTTGCTGCTATGCATTTTGTAGTGCCAGAGGGTATTGCATGATTTCCAATGAACACAGTTTAAGGCTCCCCTCTCTGCTGAATTGTCAAGTATGTGATCAGCATTTTTTCAACTGTGTTATTAGTCATTTCATCAACTATTATCCCGTCGTATCTGCTGTTGGTGATACGCTCATCCACAGCGCTATTTATGGTCATTGCTATAGCCTCCTCCATCTGACTGACAGTCTCGTGGTGGGTGTACGTGTGTGCACTGTTCAGGTTTGGACACCCAGCAGACTGTAAGAGGTGTATTAGGTTAGGATAAATGTGGCTCGGGGTGTTTGTATTTGCCATATGCAACACAACCTTGAACAGTGTTTTTAATGCCTTGTTACAGGCATCCTGTGATTGTTCGATATTCTTGACCATTGCCATGCTCTTGTTGACCACCCTTGAAGCTTCGATGTGACTATGGCTACTTTTGTGATCATTTAAAGCTGATTTCTGCATCGTCATGCAGTCTCGGACAAATCCGTTACTCATGTTAGGTTTTCAACAGATGTCACAGAACATTTTGCCACCTTCCCTCCTCAACCACGTGAACGCAGTACTCCCTCCTGACCTCCTTACTGCCACTTGGTTGCCCCGTAACAGCTGACGGTGACTGATAAATGTTGTCTATTTGTCCTTCATCCTCCACTGCATCAGCTCCTCTTTTTTCACCTTTTTTAAAGGGTTAGTTCACCCAAAAATGAAAATTCTGTCAGTAATTACTCACCCTCATGTTGTTCCAACCATGTAAGTCTTTCGTTCATCTTCGGAACACAAATTAAGATATTTTTTGATGAAATCTGACAGAATTTTGACTCCTCCATAGGCTTCCAGTGTGACCGAAACTCACCGGCCCAGAATAGTTATTAAAACATCGTTAAAATAGTCCAAGTAACTACAGTGGCACTACATTTAAGTTTATCATGCGACGAGAATACTTTTTGTGGCACAAAAACAAACAAAAAATAACACTTTATTCACTTTTCATTTCCTTCTCTCTGGGCCTCGTAGTGTTTTTTGCGCTGCGCGTCTGTGTTGCACGTCATCACGCAACACACACATGACCGGCGTCGGCCAATAGTGAGCATACGTGGTGACGTGTAACACAGACCGCTGCGCAAAACACTACGCGAACCAACTAGAGGATCGAGGAGAGAAGGAAAATGAATAGTGGAATAAAGTCGTTATTTTTGTTTGTTTTTGCGCACAAAAAGTATTCTCGTCGCTTGATATACTTAAGATTGAGCCACTGGAGTCACTTGGACTATATTAACGATCTCTTTAATAACTTTTCTGGGCCAGCAAGTTTCGGTCACATAGAAGCCCTATGGAGGAGTGAAACATGGCTCAGATTTCATCAAAAATATCTTAATTTGTGTTCCGAAGATGAACGAAGGTCTTACGCGGTTGGAACAACATGAGGGTGAGTAATTACTGACAGAATTTTAATTTTTGGGTGAACTAACCCTTTAACACTATCACAACTATTTGGCCGTTGGAAGAAACTTTTCACACTCAGCTGCCGTGACATTTTTGCAACTGTACGCAGCGGTGACAAAGGTGAGACAATACAAGATATTTGTCATTTAATATGCGCACTCGCCACCAAGTGGAGAGGATTGAGAATTACAGTTACAAATTACAATAGATCGCCCTCAGCGTAATGTCCAAAATGATGGATGGCCTTCAGATTTTTCCGTCACTACAAAAAAATATATGTCAATGAGACGGAAAATATTCAGTTAACATGACCTCTGATATATATATATATATATATATATATATATATATACACATACATGTATGTTGGGATTTTTAGGAGGCCATGATGGTCAGAGGGCAATGGGCAAATTTGGCCAGGATGCCAGGGTTAAACCCCTACTCTTTTTCCGAAGGACATCCTGGGATTATTTATGACCACAGAGAGTCAGGACCACGGTTTAAAGGAATGGTTCACTTAATGTAAATTCTGTCATCATTCATACCCCATTGACTTCCATAGTGGGAAAAAAAAATACTAAAGAAGTCAATGGGGTTCATCAACTGTTTGGTTACTGACATTCTTCAAAATATCTTCTTTTGTATTCAGCAGAAGAAAGAAGTTCATACAGGGTTGAAACAACTTGAGGGTGAGTAAATGATGACAGAATTTTTATTTTTAAGTGAACTATTCGTTCACTTAAAAATAAAGTTTTTCTAAATATATCTTTTTAAATATATGTTGGTTATGTGTCTATTCAGAATAACTTATGAGGTTAATAACTGGTTGATAACTACTGCTTTATAGTGATGACAGTATTACAGGAAAAAGATTCAAGGATGCAAACAGTTCAATAAAAGACTCTAAAAGAACAGTGTCATTGTTCAGCTGAAGTCAGTTCAGTGTTGATCCATTGTAAAGATCATCAATTATTAATTTAGTTCATTTAATCTATAAAGCAGTTCTGCAGAAAACAGTGATGTCATCATCCAGCTCAGCTCAGTTCTCATCCAATATTGTCAGTGCAGTCAAATCAATAATATTGTAACGAGGACTTCGGGTGAATGGGATCTATGTGCGTTTTTTAAAACACAGCAAGTTCAGAGTACAGGCAGTGTGGGTCGAGTAACCAGGACAAACAACAATATCAGAGGCAGGGCAGTAAACGTGGTCATAACAGGCAGAGAATCAGGGCAGGCAGCAAACAGCAATAGAAATGGTCCAAGAAAACACAAGTGGTAGACAGGCAGTAAAGATTTGAACAGAGGTAATCAAAGGCGAAGTCAAACAAGAGCAAAACAACACAGGAAATAATGCTCAGAAATGTATCTGGGGCAAACAAGACTTCGCAAAGAGTGAACTGAGGGTCTGAGTGATGAGGAACAGGTTAACTCTTGGAAAATGTAGTCCAATGTTAATTAACTCTTTCCCCGCCATTGACGGAAATTTCCGGCTTTCCGTTTTTTCACTGTTATACGGTAGCGGCTTTGATTAGCTCGCCTTGATGGCTCCTGGTATTAATAGCATTGAAGGCGAGCTAATGAAAGGTGGTGGTGAAGCCATAGTCTGTCTCATGCACAAGATTTGCAAAACAAATTTTGGGCCACTGGTGAGTTTCCTATGCTATGGACGAAATCCCTGGTGGTTACCATCTCAAAGAAAGGGGATACAACCAAATGCAAAAATCACCATATAATTAGCCTCATCTGCCACTGAAGTAAGATCATCCTTGAGATCATCAGGAGCAGGATGAAGAACGGTATTGAATCGCAAATGGCAGAGGAACAAGCCAGATTCAGACCAGGTAGAGGCACTATCAAACATATTTTCTTACTCAGATTGATAGTAGAGAAGTACCTCACTCTGCAAGACAAAGAGCTTTACTTGATCTTTATGGATTTCAAGAAAGCCTTTGATCGAGTGTGGCATCAAGTCCTTTGGAAAGTACTACACCACTATGGAATCCATCCCAAGCTGATCAGTCTGATTTAGAATACACAACGTGCTGTAAGAGTCTGGAATGATGTGACAAATTAGTTCTAGCAAACAGTCGTCTGCATTTTGTCTCCAGATCTCTTCAACATCTATCTGGAACACATTATGTGAGAGGCACTTGGTCTGGAGAGCCACGGAGCATGTAAAACAGCAGAACAGTTAACAACTTGCGTTTTGCAGATGATATTGGTCTCTTGACACAATTACTTAGACATGCTTTTGGACAGAGTCGACAATGTCAGCTCAAAGTATGGGCAAGAGATTGTATGACAAGTGACTATAAAATGGAGGGGATGCTACAAAGTACAAAATCTGAGCTAACAGTGAAAAATAGAAACTGGGACTAGGACTGTTGCTCAGAGGGAAGGAATTGCAGCATGTGGAAAGATTCAAGTATCTTTGGAACTGTGAATGCAATAAAGACATCAGAATAAGAACAGCCACGGCCTTAAAGTTATGAGCGATCGGGACAATATCTGGAAATACAAAACCATCAAGAAATAAAGCTAAAAGCAGTGATTGGGGGCCAAGCCCCTATGGCTACTAGACATCTAAGATCACTTGGTCACTACCATAAATTATGTTTAACCTGATCGTCAAAATTCACATTAGAAAGAATAGCCTTTGATTAGCATCCTATTTGATTGGCATGCTAAGCTAACTAGCATATGGCAACAAATACAGGCAAGGTCACATTTGGAGACGAATATATATCGGGAATGGTAGAGAATATCAAAAATCGGCTAAGTCATTTCTGTGCGTCTCTGCCCAAAGGTCAGTTTGAGTCGATTTTGGACAAAATTGGCCAAAATTTGTAGGAGGAGTAGCAGAAAAAGTGTTTTTCATATAGCACTTCAATACAGCGGACAGTCACAAGGAATCCATAGACACCAAGTTTATGATTTTCTGACTAACTGTTCAAAAGTTATGAGCAAAAATAGCCTTTTCCAAGATCTCATGACCTGTAGGTGGTGCTGTTCCCAAATTTGGCATGGCCACTCCGATGAAGCGTACCAATTTTCGTTTCGATTGATCAAAGTTTGGCCGATAAACAGCCTCTGAACCAATTTTGGGTCGACCTCGTAAAGCTTGTGACATCATAACTTTTTAACAGAAATTAATAAACAAAAATCTGTTTAGGCATTTCTGTGCGGCTCAGTCTAAAGATCATCTGATCAGATTTTGGAAAAAAATCTTCTGTGTCGAACTCCCACCATAACTATGTCATAGGCTGTGTGTAGCACGCGTACCCTTCGGCGTACCCTGACGTGCACCTCTCCAAAAATTTAACAACGCGTCAATTCTACGCGTACGCAAGCGCTGTGATTGGTCTGCTAGAACGCCTCCCTCGGGTTTCACATGCTCCCTCTGCATGTGTAATTGCGCGTCAATGCAGACAACGACTCAGAAGTATAAATGAAAACCAACGTGTCTCCAGCGTCATCAGTGCTGGCGAGATACAGTGTTGGACAACAAGTTCTACTGAGAATTGCGCAAGATAGAGATAGATGGCGTTTAGCGTCGACTCGTGCGAGAGCCTACGTTGAAGTGTAATAAACTGCATGGAGATATGGCGAAGAAGAAGACGGTAGGGGGTGCTATTACACATCTTCTGAAAGAGAACTGAATCTGATCAAAACCGAGCGGCAACCTTCCAGTCTCTCTTGTGAAGCCAACACGGAAGTGAATTAAACTGCAATTCATCAACTGGCCTCTAGAGACAGGCTCCACAAGGGAGTCAATTCCACATATCTCCTCATGTTAAAATGCCCAATTTTACAGCAGAAAAAAATATGTTTACAGCCTGGAACAAAAATTGGGTTTGGTCTATATAGCTAATTTTGCCCTTCATGGCAACTCTGAGGGGGTGAATTTTTTTATAACTCATCCGTTTAAATTATATTAAGCCTTAAAGTTCTGCATAATTAAGGGTGTGGCCACTTGAGTGACAGGTGGATTGTCTGCTGTCTATTAGCGTCACGTCACCTCAGCTAATTCCAGCTGCAGAACTTGGCATCTCTGCCGTGTTTCTGCTTTTTTCGGGATAATTTCATACATTTAGTACACGCATTATACATTCGCCCACGCCGTTGGATTCCGTTGTCGTCGAGAATCGACAGAACAAACAGCGCTGTATTTCAGTTGTTTTCCTCTGTGAACATGCACTCATGGATGTCTGACAATTTCATTGCTTTTTGGAGTTTTCAGATTAAAAAATGTCTATAGATATAGAGGCTACACTTGTTTGCGGTACTGTTGCTCTCACGGAACAGATGGACTAGATATGCTTATTTAATTTTTTTAATTCATGCAATACATGCACATCCTTGAATGAGCGCGGATTTCTAGCGCATTTACTTGAACTTCTGAGGTAATATCTATGGTTTGACCCATTTGAGAGGCAGCCAAAATCAGAATTTAAACTTACGAACTAGACATGCGATGCGGCGCCGACTGACATGTATGCGCATGAATCACTGTCTCACACACACACACACACACACACACACACACACACACATTCTCAGATCAATATTGTAAGTTACTGCATAATACATTTTCAACTAGCAGAATAATACAGCTTTCCGACACACAAATTCTCACTTTTAGCCTTATCTTTTAACTATTATAGTATTTCTAAGTGCAAAAACATGAACTTTAACTATTGGCTGTACATCATCAAGTCAGCTGTCACTTTAGCGGCATTAGCTCCTTAGCCTGAACTAACTCGATCTCATCGAGCTAGGCGGGCATGGTTTCAGCATCCAGGCCCCTCAGCTCCACCCACGTCCCGCCTCTTTGCCCATTTTCTGTTATCCGGGAGTGATGCGCTGTCAAGATGGCGATGACCGGCTCCTCCCACAAAAATGCTCTTCAGAAACCTACGGGTGACATCACGGACACTACATCCATATTTTTTTACAGTCTATGAGAACAGGTCTACACTCAAAACAGGTGAAGAAGTAGCAGAAACAAGCAATAGCTTATGTAAGCAAATGCATATGTAAAATAACATGATCATCAACATTAAACAGCATTTCAATCAAAACTGCCTACTGTTACTGAATGAAATGTTGACCCAGGACGAGCTACAGGACTTTGAAGCTTTGTATTTTTTTTTTTAAAGCAGAGGCTCTTCTTTTTATTTTGATATATTGTATGCTCCAATACTCATACTACAAAATATTCTGGGGAAACCTTTGTTAAAATGATTTTAAAAAATGCTGTCGGTGGCTGTCAACTTTTTTTTTTAAACGCTGGCAGGGAAAGAGTTAATACTCAGGTGAGTGAGACCTGCGGTAGCTGATTGTGGAATTATCACCAGCATTTGTGACAAATGTTGTTGAATATTAAGCCTAGGCATATATTATATTCCTTTAGTATTTTTCCATGACTGCCTTACAAGGAACTGTTTTACAAGTAGGATTATTTTTGCTTCCTCATTTTACTATAGTGTAAGCTGTATGTAAATAGCCTACCCCATGTAAATAGAGACTGGTCAGGATTGGCTGAACTACAGAGCAAAGTTTCTTGTAAAGGTTAATTTTTTTTTTTTTTTTTTTAACTCTGTATCCTGAAGATGCACATTACTTTTTTTATTTTTAAGTAGGCATTTTTATTTCTGTTTTAGGTTTTCAACGGTTACTTTAATTGTCTGGCTTAGTTAAAAATTAAGCTATTTTGAGTGAAAACTGATTTATTTGATAACTCATTTACTGAACTATGAGCGAAGGAGGAGTGTAAGTTTCATGTTCGCTAAACAAGCTCTTTCTAGTGAAAAGAAACCTAGAGTGGCTTTATCTGTCTCCTCCTGATCGCTGGAATTCACTCTGCATCCGAGCACTGAAGGACCACTTAAGGTAGGAGAGAAAATGAAATGTTACGGTAAAACTTTATTTCGATAGTCCACTTTAGACATTCTACTAACTATAAGTAACTTTGCAACTACATGTCAACTAACTGTCATTAGAGTATTAGTAGACTGTATGCTTAATAGTTGCTAACACTTTATTTTGATGGTTCCCCAACAGATATTCTACTGACTTATAAGTTAGAATAGTTATAGTTAAGATAGTTATAAGTAACTTGGCAACTACAAGTCAACTTATTCTACTAACCCGAACCCTAACACCTAACCATAACCTAACAGTCTACTGATAGTCTACTACAGTCTACTAATACTCCAACGAGAGTTAGTTGACATGTACAGTAGTTGAAAAGTTACTTATAGTTAGTAGAATGTCTAAAGTGGACTATCGAAATTAAGTGGAACCAATGTTACCAACATAATACTAATGTAATATAACTTAACATAAAAACATTTTTAATTATAGACCTGTATCATAAAAATCACATTTAGTTTTTTTTTGTTTAGCACTAAACTGAATAAGCTATTTCACATTTACAGTTTACAATTCCTCTTATATTGTCTTTTGGAAATCATATCTCAATTATCTTTTAAAAAAAGTATTTTAAAAATCTATTAAAAAAATAATAATTATATATATATAGCAGCACATGAAACTTGATAAAGGGATGAAAATTGTCATTGCACATGTCGGGATGAAAATGACCATTTTCAGCCATTTTTGGTAATTTTCCAAAGAAACTAAGTTTTCAACCTATAAAACTTAAAGTGCCACCTATCGCTCGTCATATGTTTGCATGTGTTTATATAATTTTATAAAATTCTAAAGTTTCATTTAGTATAGGCATTTGGGAACACTTTTTGGATGGCCCTCTTACACCCATCCAAATGCTAAATCTATACATCTAAATATTATTAAAGGAGAACTCCGGTCAATTTTAACATTGAGCTAATTTTTTTGTACATTTGGAGTGCTGTCAGTACAGAGAACAACGACAGAAATCGGAAAACATCCTGTTTTCGGTCGAAGTCCATAGTAATCGATTGTCGAGTTCACGCGCATGATCATAGGTACTAAACCAATGCGTGTGAACTCGACAATCGATTACTGTGGACTTCGACCGAAAACAGGAAGTAAATACAGGTATGTGCGCTGGCTGAATAAACATAATTTTTATTCATATCTTTCACATCTACTGCAGTCAGATTCACCCGCGTTCACTCAGAAGGAATCACTCACATGACCTGTGCACTTGTAATGACACATCAAGGATGTTAAGAGGCTAAAAGCAGGTTTAAAACTTGCCCCATTGAAGTCAACAGGGTGCAAATTTTAAAGAGAGGATAACACGGTGTAGGCAACACCGATTTCTGTCGTTGTTCTCTGTACTGACAGCACTCCAAATGTACAAAAAAATGAGCTCAATGTTAAAATTGACCGGAGTTCTCCTTTAATATTATTTTGTAATAATTATTGCTGTAGGAAGTTACAAGATTTATACTAAACCTATAGTGGACTAAAGTTTACATTTTCTCAAATCAAAAAAATAAAAAACATTTTGATTGACACCAGTTGTTCTTGAGTCAAAGTTGTTCAGATTGAGGAGCTCTAACATAAGCATTTGTGACCTTTGTATTTCCTGACCCGATTTGTCCCAGCCTTCAACAGGACACGTACTCTGAACGTGGATGATATTGGCCTTTATTTTATGCCTGCACACAGAGCAGTGAAAGACAGAAGATAGTAAGTCTTGTAGTGTTGTTACAGCTCCACCTACAGCAGTTCTCTCTAGCTCTGCTGCTCTCAATGTAACAGTAAACATTACTCATTAACATTATATTGTACGTAATAAAACTGCAAACAAAAATAAAACTTAAATCTGTAATCTCTCTAGGAAAATTAAACAATTTAATGTTGTCTTCTTAAACGTATTGCTTTGTGATCTTTTAAAACATTTAAAACAAACTGCAAGTATACTTGAATATAAAACAGATTACACAGCTTACATCATCCACTTTTTGTAACTCTTAAATGTAGTATAAAATTAATGGAAATAACATATTTTTAGTAAAACCAGGAATTAAGTGCTTTATGAAAAAGTTTGTACCAAACATTTTCTTAACAATACAGAAAATACAACTACATGAACAGAGTAAATTCGTAAAAACTAAAACTAAAAGCAATTACCTGCACACAGTGCTGTGAAAGAGAGAAGATAGTTCATGTAGTGGTATCACACAGCTCCACCTATTCAAAATACATTTCACCTCGTTATGGAAAAATGGCACACGTGGAAAGATCATAAGGTGCATCAAAACGGACATAAAACTACCTGTATAAATAAGAACAGAAAAAAAAAAACACTCTAAAAATCAATCAGTGTCTATTGCGTGCAATCCTTTTCATACAGTGTCTAACATTTGATATAAAATTATGTTTTTAACTTTTAGCGTGGAGCTACAACAGAAACGACTCACCCACAGCAGTCCTCTCTATCTCTGCTGCAGATCGTTCGAACTCAGTAGGCTATAGCGCCACCAGCGCAGGCAATAGGAAGCATGATCCCATTACTGCAGGATTTACTTAAAGAACCCTCAAACTATGATATTTATCTCATTACATGACTAGACTATAGTGTGTTTGCAAGTATGTGTGACTTATCACATGATATACAATAATTTAAACTTGTGTAAAATGCGATAGCGCCTCCTCCTGGTGTGGTGTGTAGCCTTCTTGAGTGTCAGTGAATGTTTGCAGTTTTAGTAATAGTTGTATATGAGTCCCTCTGTTGTCCTCAGTGTGAAAACATGGATCTCAAAATCATACAGTAAAAACTGTAACTGTACATACAGTAACAGTTGGAAAGGTGAAAAAAAGCTTTAAATATGAGATCCTTCTCAGCCAACACTATCTCATGTACGAATGATAAAAAGTTGGCTAATTCGTACGAATTCGTACGACCTCACTCGTACGAATTTGTACGATTTGTCTAAACCCACGTGATGGGTAGGTTTAGGGGCGGGGTCAGGGGTAGGTCATTCGTATGAATTCATACGAATTGAGCAATTCGTAAAATATGTACGATTTTGCAAAAACTGTACTAATTCGTACGAGTGAGGTCGTATGAATTCGTACGAATTAGCCACCTCGTAGAATTTGTACGTTTTCCCGTGAGATCAGGTTGTCTCAACTGAAACAGAAATCAAATCAACTGGAAATCAAATTATGTGCTGGAGCTGGAGGATTTTTTCTGAAGAACCGTGTGCAGTTTCACTGCTAGGACAAACATGGAACTCATGAACAACCATCACAAAACATGAAAACAGTCATAGATCAACCAGGTTACAACACACTGTATAAGATTCAAGTGTGCAGTATGTAAACTTTGAAATGGATCAGTTGGGTAAATTATTTTCTCTAATGGACTGCATGGAAAAATTAATTAGGGCAAAGTGCAAATTTTTATGATCCCTCTTATTACTTTTTTTTAAAATGATTAACATTTTGCAGATTCTGCGATGTGTATGTAATCTTTAATGAGCAAAATGCCTCGGTTAAAGGAGAACTCCGGTCAATTTTAACATTGAGCTCATTTTTTTGTACATTTGGAGTGCTGTCAATACAGAGAACAACAACAAAAATCGGTGTTGCCTACACCGAGTTATTCTATTTTTAAAATTTGCACCCTATTGACTTCAATGGGGCAAGTAGTAAACCTGCTTTTTAGCCTCTTAACATCCTTTAAGTGTCATTACAAGTGCACAGAAAATGTGAGTGATTCCTTCCGAGTGAACACGGGTGGATCTGACTGCAGTAGATGTTAGAGATATTAATAAAAATGAAGTTAATTCAGCCAGCGCTCATACCTTTGTTTACATCCTGTTTTCGGTGGAAGGCCATAGTAATCGATTGTCGAGTTCACGCGCGTGATCATAGGTAACTAAGCAACAGTGGAGACTCAGACTGTCAGCCCAGCCGATGACGGTGCTGTGTGGTGTTCTGAGAATATCAGATCTGATGGATAGTTCATCCGAATCAGATGTTGAACACACAGAGGATTTTTTTTGAACTCGACAATCGATTACTATGGCCTTCCACCGAAAACAAGATGTAACAAAGGTATGAGCGCTGGGCTGAATTAACTTCATTTTTATTAATATCTCTAACATCTACTGCAGTCAGATCCACCCGTGTTCACTCGGAAGGAATCACTCACATTTTCTGTGCACCTTGTAATGACACTTAAAGGATGTTAAGAGGCTAAAAAGCAGGCTTACTACTTGCCCATTGAAGTCAATAGGGTGCAAATTTTAAAAATAAAATAACTCGGTGTAGGCAACACCGATTTTTGTCGTTGTTCTCTGTATTGACAGCACTCCAAATGTACAAAAAAATGAGCTCAATATTGAGTCGATTGACGCAGTTGGAACGTCTATAGCCTACCCACGCCGCCATAATGAACAGTGTCTGTCTAGTGTGAATCGAGAAAGCACTAGGACGAGAGCCCCAGGTGTGGAGCTCAAGTCTAGGTCGTGAAACCTCACAAATGTGTGCGGTGAGGACCAGCCTGCCACATCACAAACATCTTGAACAAACTCCTGACACTAAAGTCTAAGATGCAGCCATACTATCAGATGATAGTATGATAGTATGTCAGGGGTGAACACAAAATCTCAACTGCTGCTTGCTCGCCATAATATATATATATATATATATATAAAAGACAGACAACACCAAATAAGACACACAAAGTGCTTGCTGAAGACACAGACGCTAGCGTTACACTGTTTGGGCAGGCTTTATTGTTTCCTAGTTGGTGAACCTGATCGTCACACCATTGGACTGATTTCACTCGTGCTTCACGACACAAACACGTAGAGTGTTCCCACAGCGCGTTCCCAATCGACGCAGCGCGAGTTCCCTTGAAAGGGAACTGTGCTTTAGACCACAGGAGACCCAAGAAAGCACTTATATTTGTATGAAAAAAGAGACATTTACAGTATTATTAATACAATGACCATGGAATAACTGTTAAAAAAAAAAAAAACTAGTTTTTTTTACATTTTGCAGGATTTGAAAGTGATTTTTTTTTTTTTTTTTTTTACAGGAGAATGTAAAAGAAGGACAATGAGTTCAACATCAAGGCAAAAGAAGAAAAAGAAGTATGTGGTTTTAATCACTGCATGTTTTATGCATAATCCCATAACTGATATAATGGAGAGGAGTATTAAGGTACATTGACAGCCATCAGATAAAGCACATTAAGTTAATAAGTTATTACAATAAGCACAATAAGTTCATATGTTTTGAAATTAAGTGAAATGAGACCTTTATACAGCACTTTACTATGTACTACTGTACACCCAAAGCGCTTTACAATCATATCAGGGGATCTCTCCTCAACCACCACCAGTGTGCAGCATCCACTTGGATGATGTAACGGTAGCCAGTGTGCTCACCAAACACCAGCTATAGGTGAAGAGGAGAGAGAGTGATCAAGCCAAGTCGGATTATAGGGATTTTTAGGTGGCCATGATTGGCAGGGGCCAATGGAGGGAATATGGCCAGGACACCCCTACTCTTTACAAGAAGTGGATTTTTTTAATGACCACATATACCCCTTTTCCACCAAGGCAGTGCTGGTGCTGGTTCGGAGCCAGAGTCTAGTTTCAAATCGGTTCTTTGTTTTTTCGACACCCAAAGCACCAGCTCTGAACCAGCCTCCATCGGGGGATGGGGGTGGGGTTACCGTGACCAACAAGACGAACAGAAACTTGTGACCGCCATTTTTTAAATAGCAGCTAATCAAGCTAATAGCAGCTTGATTGTAATCTCCGTCTATGCAAGTTACGGATGTTGTTTGGAAGCCGATGTAGGTTCACAAACCCATGAGCATCAATAGTAACGCAACAACCGCCATTGTTGATGGAAGGCTTGATGCATTGGAGCGGTGCGGACCGATCGGAGCTGCGGGAGTGTTTGGAGATCATACGACTCCTTGTGCTTTTGGATCGCTTTCGCAGTGCTTTGATGTCATGCACCGATCGGTCTGCGAGAAGCCTAACCATCTCAAACATGCCTGGTGTGTTTGTTTTAGAAAGAACCGGTTCTTTGTCAGTCGAACCAACTCCGAACTGGCAATAGCTCTGGCCCTGAACTAGCACCCGGTTCTTGCTGGTGGAAAAGGGGTAATAGAGTCAGGACCTCAGTTTAACGTCTCATCTGAAGGACGGTGCTCTTTGACAGTAAGTGAGCACCCCCTGCTGGCCTTACTAACCCCTTTTCCAGCAGCAACCTAGTTTTCCCAGGAGGTCTACCATCCAGGTACTGACCAGGCTCAACCCTGCTTAGCTTTAGTGGACAACCAGTCTTGGGCTACAGGGTTATATGGCTGCTGGATTACAAATAATTCCAGCTGATTTTGTACTTATTTTATTACACAATGAACCTTGAATTTGCTCTGTCTGTGTTTTGTGCAGTTCGTAATAAACTTTACATTGTTCAATGCAGAAATAAATTTGGTGCGACGTCTCCACCATTCATTGATTACCTGAAAGAGATTTTGAGAAGGTACCCAGATGGAGGACAAATATTGAAGGTAGGCTAAAAAAAGGTGTAAATATGGCAAAAGTTTAAATACTTTTGCATCATTGTTAAATGGTATGTATCTTAAATATAACATTGTATCTGTCTTTAATATTATTCCTGTAACGTACCAGGAGCTGATCCAGAATGCAGATGATGCAGGAGCTTCACGTGTGGTGTTTATTCATGACGAGAGGCATTATGAGACTCAGAGCCTGTGGACTGAAGAGCTCGGAAAGTATCAAGGTATTTGTGTCATTAACACTGATAGCAGATTTAAATCACACTAGACTTAAGACAAAAGACCCGCAACAAAAGATATTATAGTTTAAGGTTTTACATTTGTCCTCATTCATATGTCACAACCATGAAGAGTTCAGGAGTTTCACTGCTTACCTTCTGTTTTTTAAACAGGGGAGTAGTTTTATGTTTTTATAGTAAATCAATCTTTTAATTCAGAGATCAATATTTCAGAAAGATTTATCTAAACATTTTTACTTTGTGACCGACACCAGCGACTATGCTGTGGAGGGGCTATTCATTTTATTCTGCAGAAAAAAGTGAAACTGCATTCTGGAAAAACTTCAGAATAAGCAGCAAAGGGACTTCCAGTGTAGCACTGAAGCAGATGGCTGCTTGAAATAACGTCTCCAGACCAGTCAATTGTAATCCCCTGGAAAATATACTTGGGAAGTTAAAAACAAGCTAAAGTTTAACATGGAAGGGGAGAAGCAAAAAAGGGTTAAAAATGAAGCAGGCTCCAAACAGGAAAAAGGAGAAACAACTGAAGATATTGACGGTGACAAAGACGGTAATGGAAATAATGGTGATGCCGGAAAAGCAAACAAAGCAGTAGCTAGCTCTGGTATACAGGTCATTTGAGATGAAATACGAGCGTTTAGAGCAGACTTCAAAAATGATATGGGTGCATTTCGACTCTCACTTCTGGATGATATACAGAATGAGCTGAACGATTGTAGGTGGCAGGAGCCATAAACCTCTAAGACAGGACATCCTGATGAGCGATATTGTGCAGTATATTAGGGTTGACCCTAAAGCTCTTTTAGACCATCTAATCCCGAGAAACTTTTACGAGTCTTAAATAAAAGGGTCAATATCCCGTTAATATATCTCCTTTCTAGTTTACTATAGGTTACATGTATTATTATTTTTATTACTATTATTAGTAAAAAAAAAAATTCTGAGCCTGCCTGAGTTGAATCTTAAAACCGGTTAAGTGGGAACAGCTTAGAAATTGCCGGTGCATCGAATATCTAAAGAGTATCTTCTTTTGCACTGATGAGAGGCCCTTGACGGACACAAGGATTTCCTCTCAAATTGAGGATCTACTTTAAACCTCGGACTTGGAAGTCTTTTTTTATTTTTATTTTTATTTTTTCTCTTTGTTATGATTGTTCATACACTGTTCGCTCTGTTCATTAGGTTGTCATGGGAAACGTTATACAAAGTTATGCGAATTGAATTATGGAACTTCAGCCTGGACTGGATACAACTAATCCTTCCAAAAAGATTCACATAAATACTAAAATGGTTCAAAGAATGCTTAAAGAACTGGGTTTGATGGATATATGGAGAGAATTACACCCAAGGGAAAAACAATTTACATTTTATTCTGCAAGCCATTCTATGTACTCAAGAATTGATTATCTATTTGTGTATAACTCAGATAGACACACAATTAGAAATTGCAATATTGGTACTAGGGATGTATCAGACCACTTAGGGGTCTTACTCTCTTACTCATACCTTACTCTACACTTAGATAATCAACAGAAAGATACACTTTGGAGGCTTTATACAAGTATCTTGAATGATACAGCGATATAAAGCAGATTGAGAATAAATTCGAAATGTATCTCCAGTGCAATGATAATGGAGAAGTATCTCCAAGTTCCGGCGCAAACGTTCCCTCATGCTATTTTGCAGGTTTAGAAAACAATTCCGCCACTGACCAAAAAAAACTAGTTTAAAGTCAGTGGTGCGTATTTTAAGGGCACATGCTTGGCCATAATCAATGTAGCGTGTGCACAACGCGCATACACTTTGATTCTCTCATCTACACAGAAGCAGCAGGTTTCATTTTTGCAAATCATACATTATTACAATAGATAGATAGATAGATAGATAGATAAATAGATAGATAGATAGACAGACAATTTATTACATCTAGCTTACACATTTAACCAAATTATCATACGCCTGTTTAAGCTAATTTAATAAGCTTTAAGTTAATTTGGGTGTTTCTCCATCCCCAATGTCACTTCTCTGTGTTTTACGGCCCTGACGAGACCATCGGTCTCCTCGGCTGTGAACTGCTCCTGGCGCGCGCCTGGCAAATCCGCCGTTATAATACCAATCCTCCATGGAAAAAGCGTGTCTGCTCTTAAAGGGAATGTGAGATGTCGCTCTGATTGGTTTATTTCACGTTACGCCCAAACCACATGAATAATGAAGCTACTTCAGACCAACCCATTTTAGATTTGCGTCGGGCGCAAGAGTCATTTATCCCGCCGGTATAATAGCAACAGCGCCCGAGACCCGCCCACAAAGTTACTTGCGTTTTGCGCTTGATACTTGCATTTCAGATCGTTAAAATAGGGCCCAATATGATTTCAATTGGAAATCTCGGTCAATAAAATATTTGGGGATAACTCTAACAAAAGATATATTGAAACTCTTTGAAAGTAATTATGGTCCTATTAATAAGGAGGTAAAATCTGATATCTCTAAATGGACCCTGCTCCCATTAGATATGAGTAATCGAATATAAATAATTAAAATGAGCATGCTACCACGGATGCATTATCTTTTTCAATCACTGCCTCTGGACATATTGCAAAAACAATTGAATGAATGGGATGGTATGATTTCAAGGTTTGTCTGGAATGGTAGAAAACCTAGAATAAGGTTTAAAACTTTGCAGTTGACAAAAGAAAAGGGAGGGAGAGCTCTACCATGTCTTCAGGACTATTATTATGCTGCTCAATTGAAACCCATAGTAAGTTGGTGTATACCAAGCTATGAATCATGATGGAAAACCCTAGAAGTTTCACAGATAGATACACCTATTCAGTCGATACTTGGAAATAAAAATCTAGCTGAAAGGAGCCATAACAGATTGAGTACTTGGACTGTATTTTCATTGAGGGTATGGTTTAGAGTATTGAAGAAATTGCAATTAGAGAAACTTAAGTTGGATAGCATTTGACCCAGGATTTGAGCCGGCTAGGGTAGACGAGGGATTTAAACAATGGGTTTGGAGAGGTATCACATCTCACTGTTCAGTCATCTCTAATGGGAAATTACAGAGTTATCAGGCACTTCCAAATACATTTGGATAGCAGGATTTTTATAGATATTTGCAGGTCAGAGATTATTTTAACAACAAAATTGAAAGTACATTGACGGAAGATTATAATTTGATTACAATATTTTCAAACGCATACACATTACACAATAACAAAAAGCTGGTTTCAAAATTGTATGGAAGTATGCAAACATCCACAAGAACCATTCATCAATATACATTAAACAAAAATGGGAGAAAGAGTCTGACTCACAAATAACAGATGAAGACTGGACAGATATATGTGTGATACAGGCAAATACCACAAACTGAAGATCCTGGAGGAAATTTGGATGGAAGAATTTAATAAGATTTTTCATAACTCCCAAATTAACAGCACTCCATACAGGCACACAGAGCCGTGGCTTTTGTTGGAGGCAATGTGAAACCCCGATGGCTAGTCATTACCATATTTTCTGGGCCTGGCCAAAAATCAAATTCTTTTGGCAAGAAGTAGTGGCAGAGATTGGTAAACCAATGGGAGTAGAGGTTGATTTTTCGTTCGCTTTTCGTGTTGTAGAAAAGGATAAATACTTTTTTAAAAATATTGTTAGCATGCAGTAGGAATGCAATAACCTGTAAATGGGATACCAAATAAGACCGACACATCAACAGAGAGCACTTGCTGAAGAACAGAAAGCTGACGCTGTTGTGTGTCGTCGTCCCTCTGTAGCTTCCGTGTATGCCGTCACAAGTTACGTCATGATGCAACACCAATCACGATTGGCTTAGTTTCATTCATGCTTCAAAGACGCTATGCTGGGGGGCGTTCCCCAAAGTGTCATAGTCGATGCAGTGTCTCGTTCCCTTCTCAGGGAACAAGGGTTACAGTCGTAACCCGAGACGTTTCTGGTGTTAGCAGTCCCATTAAATAGCATATTGAGAGCATTGTACACTGAGCATGCAACACAACTTCTCGTCCAGGCCCTGGTCATCTCTAGGCTTGATTACTGCAATGCTCTTCTGGCTGGACTTCCATCATGTGCAACCAAACCTCTACAAATGACTCAGAACGCTGCAGCTCGTCTTGTCTTCAACGAGCCCAAGAGGGCCCACATCACTCCTCTGTTCATCTCTCTGCACTGGCTACCTCTCGCTGCTCGCATCAAGTTCAAGGCATTGACGCTTGCTTACAGATCTATCACAGGCTCAGCTCCCTCCTACTTTCACTCACTCCTACGAGCCTACATCCCTACCAGAAGCCTACGATTGGTCAATGAGCGATGTCTCGTGGTTCCATCACAGAAAGCCACAAAATCAACTTCCGTGAGCACTTAACCGCATAAAAAAAACCCCGTTTCTTTCCCTCTAAATCCTTGCTTATCAGGCTTATGCTACTCTGAATAATGCCTGAACTTTGTATTTTGGGCACTTCTTGCGTTGTTTTTTGCCTCTTCACGATGACTCGCTTAATTTAGTCCTAATCTGTAAGTCGCTTTGGACAAAAGCGTCTGCTAAATGACTAAATGTAAATGTACATTTACTGTAGACTAATAAAATTAAAATACACAAATAACAAGCAGTATTTTATTTTGTTCTTCTAACTGCTACTCTTAACCGGAAAACAATATCCTAGAGTTTTTGCTCAGAACAAACCAATTCATTTTTAATTCCTGGTTCGAGAATAACAGTCTACGTTACTGCTTTATTATAGGTTTATAGTCGTTAAGTGTTTCCCCAGCTTTAGCTACTTTGGGAGCAACCAAAATAATAAATTAGACACACTTTTCGATTAATAACTGACATCTGTTTTCCTCTTTTGAAAAGCACCAGTCACCACTGTTGTATCTTAAACTTTGTATCTCAGATATCTAAATCTAGATCAAACTCTTTGCTGCAAATACGTGCATATAGTACATATACAGTATGGGAGACATGATTCATTAGGAGCAGTCTTTGACAATACTGAAAGTCTTTATTATAGGCAAAAGACTACTCTTTATTTGTTTGATCATCTGTTTGCATCTTTGATCTGGCAGGACCGGCTCTCTATGCCTTCAATGATGCAGCCTTCACAGAGGAAGACTGGGAGGGAATCCAGAGAGTTGGCAGAAGCATCAAGCAGGATGACCCAACAAAAGTCGGGAGATTTGGGATCGGCTTCAACTCTGTTTATCATATTACAGGTGAAATACATTACATTAACAGATTGGCTCTTATAACTTTTTTGGGTATTCTACTAAGTGCCTACTGAATCCTACAATATCGCTTGTTGATTTATGTAGTGTTAACATCATAATATGCCAGTTTACTCCTTCTCTGCCAATGACGAGATTTTCCATCATTTATGACACAACGCTTTCCTGCCATTGACGAGTTTTTTCTGGCAATGCCTGTTTTCACTGTAATATAGTAGAGGGCGCTACTACGCATCTTCTGAAATACCACAGAATCTCCTGATCCAAAAACAAGCAAAGGAGAAGATCTGGGGTGCTTCTGATTTCTTATTTGAACATCCTTGCTTCCTTTCCTCGCTTCTCAGCTCCAGCCCTTCGGATATGAGGGAAAGATACACCTGTGTATCCTTGCTCATGACTCCTCAGGAAGCTTCCTCGCTTCTCGTTCCTCACCTCCTTGCGATGCAATTAGAGAATTTAGATGTTCTGCAAGATGGCTGAATTCGATCGGTTTTCCGGGATAAGGGCTGGAGGACGGAGGAGCGGGGAAACAAGGAAGCATCAATTTGAGTATTGAGAAGCACCCCAGAAGGAGGGGGTAGAAGATTGCTTACGTACATATAAGCTAACATGATCATCAAACATTCAACAACATATAAATCAAAACTGCCTAACATTAACAAATGAAATGTGGAACCCATGAAGAGGTAATGACTGGGAAGCTTT
This sequence comes from Rutilus rutilus, assembly GCA_021464565.1. NCBI lineage: Eukaryota > Metazoa > Chordata > Actinopteri > Cypriniformes > Leuciscidae > Rutilus > Rutilus rutilus. The sequence continues at coordinate 5,880,801 of JAJAQA010000009.1, forward strand.
GGGGGTGTTGATGGACTCGATCTACTCCATTTATGTTTTGATCATTGTTCTGAATCCGATCCAGATGTAGTCTTTGACAAAAACACAATTTTCTCAGTTCAAATATTATTATTTTTTGCTTTTTAACAAAACTTACCCACATTTGGAATTTTGATAAAAATTAATGTAGCTAGATTTAAAAAAAAAAAAATTGTTTGTTTGTTTGTTTAACATATTCCAACAACAAAATATTCTGGGGGCCATGAAAGTTTTGTGAATAGGCTCGCAACTATTTTAGAAAACACCAGCAGGGAAAGAGTTAATGTATTTTTAAATTACAGTATACATTACAATATGTAACCAAAGCTACTAATTATCAAATTAAACATTTATAATTTTATGTATTCTCTAGATTTACTTGCTTAATTAACACACCCTAAACAAGTTACAACTAAAGCAAATCTTCATAGAATGATGTGCTCATATTGTAATAATTATTTTTCTTTTTCAATTCTATGATGTTAATTTGCCACAGAGTAGGCTATATGTTTTCAGTATTATTACTGCAAGTATCACAACAGAAAGATACTGTTGCAGATTACGGTTAAATTTGTTTAATGGTTAGTCTATTATTAATATTATAATGTGCATGTTTATTTACCCTTTTTTTACATTTAGATATCCTTTCTATCATCTAACACAGTTCATCTTAAAATAACACGAAAAAACATACATTTAATGACACTGTTAAAGGAACACTTCGACTTTTTGGGACTTTAGCTTATTCACCGTATCCCCCAGAGTTAGATAAGTCCATACATACGTTTTTCATCTCCGTGCGTGCTTTAACCACGCAACCACCGCTAGCCTAGCTTAGCACAAAGACTGGATGTAAATGGCTACAGCTAGCATACTAATCCCAATAAGTGACAAAATAACACCAACATTTTCCTATTAACATGTTGTGATTTGTATAGTCACAGTGTGTACAAATAACAAGGTCACATGAGACACAGCCATTTTTTAAACGTTTAAATACTGGGAACTATTTTCTCAGAAGGCGAAGCACTGCTACTTGGGCGGAGTGATTAGCGCAGCACCCGAGAATCGCCGTTCCGTCAACAAAACAAACGTGACTAACTAGCTAGTAGCGAACGTGATTCGTGATCATGGCTGACTTTGAGGAATTGTCAGAGGATTTTTATTTGGTATCAAACCATGAGCCAGAATACACAGACGAGGAGTTACAAACTTTGGAAGCTGATAGACAAGATGCCGAACAGACTGAGGTCGAGGGGAGAATCAGAACAGGAGTAACGTTAGCCTACTATTTCACAAACAAGTGGCCAGCAGCCATATCTCCCTGTAGCCCAAGACTGGTTGCCCACTGAAGATAAGCAGGGCTGAGCCTGGTTAGTACCTGGATGGAAGACCTCCTGAGAAAACCAGGTTGCTGCTGGAAGAGGTGTTAGTGAGGCCAGCAGGGGGTGCTCACCCTGTGGTCTGTGTGGGTCCTAACGCCCCAGTGTAGTGACGGGGACACTATACTGTCAAAGAGCACCGTCCTTCGGATGAGACGTTAAACCGAGGTCCTGACTCTCTGTGGTCATAAAAAATCCCATGGCATTTCTCGTAAAGAGTAGGGGTGTAACCCCGGTGTCATGGCCACACACCATTGGCCCTTACCAATCATGGCCTCCTAATAATCCCCTTACATTGAATTGGCTCTATCACTCTCTCTCCTCTCTCCACCTATATCCGGTGTGTGGTGAGTGCACTGGCGCCGTTGTACTGTGGCTGCCGTCGCATCATCCAAGTGGATGCTGCACACTGGTGGTGGTTGAGGAGAGATCCCCTGACATGATTGTAAAGCGCTTTGGGTGTACAGTAGTACATATGAAAGCGCTATATAAATGCCTTATTCTATTCTATTCTATTCTATTCTATTCTACTATTTCACAAACAAGGTCACTGTTTCTCAAAAATGAAAACTGCCCATCCCCCCCCCCTCCAATTCATTAGCAAGTTGAAGGCTACAGTCCTGAAAGTTACCTTTAGCGCCGCTTATTTGTTACTGGGGCAATAGAGCGCGTTTGTGACAACACAATACTAACATTACAGGGGATACATGGAGCCCGGGAACAACTGTAATAGTAGTGAGCACCCCATTCATGTAATAGTGTCACTAAGGTTACAATACATCTAGCTAATGGCACTGTAACAGTAGGCTAGTCATCTAAAAACATAACGGAACACTTACCGCAGCCGCAGGTGATCCACTTTGTCCTGTCTTTACTATCGATGGGATGGCCGTATCCTTAAGCACACGTTTCATGGTCCGTGTGGCAAATTCCATTTTTTCAAAATAGTCGTCCTTAGTGAAATGTTCTGAGCAAATGCGATAGTCCTTGATGATGTCTAAGTTACAGGTGTGTTTGGATCTATATCCAGAGCAAGTAGCATTTGATTCATCAGGTCAGCGTTTTTGGTTGGAATTCTATGAAACATCATGGTATTACCTGGTCTCCCCTGTTTATTGTCGCAGCTCTTTACAATACAGCGAACACCCATGATTGTAAACTTTGCATTTACTATCTAGTAATTACTGACTCTATTACTCCAACTCTGAGCGAACTCTCTGCTCCTCACCACAGGGCGTCTCGTGTGCTGCGCTAATCACTCCGCCCAAGTAGCAGTGCTTCGCCTTCTGAGAAAATAGTTCCCTGTATTTAAACGTTTAAAAAATGGCTGTGTCTCATATGACCCTGTTATTTGTACACGCTGTGACTATACAAATCACAACATGTAAATAGGAAAATGTTGGCGTTATTTTGTCACTTATTGGGATTAGTATGCTAGCTGTAGGCATTTACATCCAGTCTTTGTGCTAAGCTAGGCTAGCGGTGGGTGCGTCAAACAGACTTAAAGCACGCACGGAGATGAAAAAGGTATGTATGGACTTATCTAACTCTGGGGGATACGGTGAATAAGCTAAAGTCCCAAAAAGTCGAAGTGTTCCTTTAAATATAATATTTTGCGAATCTCAAAACTGTACATTGTAATGTTGTTCTGATTCTTAAATTCACTTAAAGCATTTAAAGCATCTGTGGGTTACGTTATATTTATGTTCCCTGAGAAGGGAACAAGATGCTGTGTCATGTTGTAGACACTATGGGAATGCTTTGTGTGTTCATTGACACCTGTGAGTTCAGCTGACGTAGCGTAGCGCGTCATCAAGTCTATAAAACGGCACAGGCATTTTCTACTGTCTGATAGAAGACCTGCCGCAACACACATCTTGTGAAAGAGAAGAAGGCTGAAGCGATTAGCGCAAGTCAAAGATCTTATAGGCTCAAGAGGATGGATCAATGGAGGACCAATAAAGGACCTGTGAGCCTGGGGTTATGATCCATATACAGACTTTAAAACCTTATGAATGTGTGCAGAGAAGATCTTGTTAACGGGGGCACCCTTAGATACTGTTGTAGAAGAAGCCACTGACCACTGACTACCACAAAGTAACCCGCACAAACTATTTTTGGCATATAAATGGCACGAGAAATAAAATTTGTGCTATAGATTATGCACTTTCATGAGATCGTGTTGCCCGATCATATTCAGTAGGCTTGAGAACTATAACCTCACGCAGCCACTCATGTCCATCATAACCTTCAAATTTTTTTCTGATTTGAGTGATCCATCTGTATCATGCTAGCTAATCCTTACTAAAAATGCAGTTCTATAATGAGCCGTTGGCATGAATTGTACTCATGAAGGAGCGGTAGTGGAGCGCTCTCGGAGCGACTGAAAACCATGACGCTCCTACTTTTAAAAAATCCACTCCACACTCCATTCAAAATCACACCACTCCACTCTGCTCACATACTCTGCTCAGAACTGCTCTCCAGCCTACCGTCATCTTGAGCTAGTTACAGTGGTTGCTCTTTCTGCTCGCCTATCATGGTGCCCCGTTCCCTGCCTACTGTTTGGACTCTTATCACCTCCTCTTCCTCACTATCTTGTCTAGTCTGCTGTTTTGTTAATAAACCCCTGAACACTCATTCTGCATTTGAGTCTTCCCTCAGAGATCTGTGACATCTGTATTGTAAAAAGCGCTATATAAATAAAGATGACTTGACTTGACTTATTTTGAACAAGGGCATGGCGCCAATTGTTATAGCCAGTGGTTGTGAACACATCATCTGTCCCAGCTGAGCCAAATTTACGACATGCATAACAAAATGCAGCATCCCGTTCAACAGAATATTCGAGCCACTCTCTATATTTTAACCAAGAGCAGCTGAACAGCTATTTCCACTGCCACTAAATGATCGACTGGGGTATTTTTCTAAGCACATCACCCTCACTCTCATCGCAGGACACCCCTGCACACACCGGCCGATGGCGCGAAGTGACTTAGGTGATGAAGACCCCTTTCATCACCTAAGTCACCTCGCGCCATCGGCCGCGGCACTTGCTGGGGTTTGTCGCCGGTGTTTGCAGGGGTGTCCTGCGATGAGAGTGAGGTTGTAGGGCGGGGTATGCTGTTGTCATCGGCAGGCGTTGCCATTTGAACGTCTTGTAGAGGTTTGGGCTTTCTTAAGCCAATTTTTTACGCACAAAATTTTTACGCGGGACGCACAAACAACACGCAACCAAGTGAGCAATTAAAGAGATAGCTTCACCTATGCGCATCACGATCACGAAAGGACACAACCAATCAAGCATTAAACGCATTAAAGCAACAATAAAGATTATTTTTTACTTTAAAATAATGTTTCCAAAATCGTTTCAGTGGTTCATTAAGTCGTAAAGGCATTAAGGGTGAAAGGCACTTCTGCATTCGCTTTGCATCCCTATATCTGCTATAACTGCACTATGCAAGTTTGCCAGATCGGGTAGCATTTCTGTAGTTTGAATGAGACATAAGAAACTACAAATTTAACTTGCTTTACGGTAAGCGTTACAATAGTTATTATTTAGTTTTTCTTCGTTTCTGATGTTGCAATACATCATACTTTCATAAAATCATGCAACATACTCTACCTTGTCTGTGAACATCATTCATTCCAAAGTCGGTGCTGGATAAACAGCGACTATGAGGGCAACGGTAGGCTGTGGTAGGCAAAATTATTTACGACAGCGGTAATAAATACGGAAGTGGATGCACGCACTAGTTGCTTTTCGCTGAGGAGCCGAGAGTAATTCAGAGTCAGCGGTGGTCCAGCTATAGTGGCTAAGGGACTACATCTCCTTTCCTTCCTTCAGGGAACGAGGGTTGCATACGCAACCGAGACGTTCCCTTTCAGTCGTTCACGTTCTACTATGTCCATCTACTATGGAAAGCGCCACTAGAGCTGCCACCTTCCAGTGCCTGGACGAAAGCCTCCTGACCCCCCGCTATTTTGAGGCGGAGAAGGGCAAGGCTTAGGCCAGGGAAGTCAACTGCTGTTCCACAGGACCACTGGGAAAGCGTACCCTATCAAGGAAGGAAGGGACGCTGCGGAAACCACATCCTGCCGAAGGGAGGTAACATGTGGAGAATACACATATGGACTGAGTGGATGACCGGCAGTACAACATATGGAATGTCACTGGGATGACTCCAGCCTATAACAGGGGGGAGGATCAACCGAACAGTGACACGGGCTTGCCGCAGGGAGCCGTACCGTGGAAGAATAAACATATGGGATCTCCGTGGGGATCACAACATATGGACCCAGCCTAACACAGGTTCCACCAGTGCACACGAGTGATAGGCCTGGCTTCGGACGTTCCGCCACATTCGTTGCCGAAAGGTATGGAGGAACTTGACAGGGTTCGCTTGTAAGGGGAACTCACTGGAGCAAGAAATGCGCACGTATCCAGTCCATAGGAGGGGAATGGCGCACCAAACTGACACTTCTAACAGTGCTTACAGTGAAACTGGCTTCATGTGAAGGGAGCCCATGGGAAGCAACGGTTCGACACATAGGCTAGTTCTCTAGCGAACGTGTATAGGTGTCGCCCAGCATTTGAGGTGGAGGAGACAGCTCTCACTCCAACTGTTAGCAGGAAGGAAGCACTGAAGTGATCGAAAAGCCTTCGGGATCTCCTGACGGAGAGAAGACTCATTTCAACGAATAGGTTCAACTTCTAAGGAGGAGCAAGCCTCTTTTTTAAAGAGGTGCTCTCACAGAAGTGACGGTTTCTACGGCATTAACAATTCTTGCGGTAGTAACCAGAACTTCCACATCCTGTTCTTTTTAGAACCAGAACTGGAACTCTCCAAGGTTGAGGGTTTGGCGACAGGCCAGAGTGTTTATCACACGGTGCGTGTCGCTCTGCCAGGGCCACCTCGGGACTCTGCCGTGAAGCCAGTGCTGAAGCGGTCTTCATAAGGAGGAAGCTGTGTGGCTGCATCTGCCATATGCCCCAGGAGTCTCTGAAAAAGTTTCAGTGGGACCCTTTCTCACTTCTTGAATAGCGACACACCTCTATCTGAGAGATGCGCTGGACCGAGACCATCTCCATACAAGAAAAGAGATCCTCAACCCTTGGGTAAGTTTACTCTTTCCCAGTTGACCTGAAGACCCAACTGGCTATGGAGCACTCGAACGGTAGGACCATGTACTGATACTTCGTACCTTCGAACGCAAGAACACAGGAGGCCTGTGGAGCGGAAGGATAGAGATCTGAAGTACATGTCCTTCAGGTCGAACGCTGCAGACCAAGCTTGGGGACGGGGCATTTTTGAAAATGCATCTCCGTGTTTAGCAAGTGAATGGAGGCTTACGAAAAAGGGCCCATTTCAGTTGACACAGATCCAAGATGGTCACAACCCACCACACATTTAGGGTACAATGAAGTACGGGCTCATGGAAGCCAGACTTCATATCGGCTGGAGGGAAAGCTAGCTCGCGTCCTTCGCCAGTAGGACTGCGACGTACAAACACAGGACAGGAGCACTGCTCAACACCTAGGTGTGATGAATCTCACTAATTTTTAGGAGCATCTCTGCGCAACACCTAGGTATGATGAATATCACTGAGCCTGGGCGGAAGCCGAGCGAAATGATTCGCAAGCCGACTCTGAAGGTACCATTTGGGGCCAGGCTGGACCAGTTGGAAGCATTTTAGGCCAGCGAGGTGGAGGACAGGGACCTGGCTCGAGAGGCCTTACCTGTCTCCACAAGACGGCCAAGGATGCGTGAAAAGGCGGATAACACCCTCCTCCATCCCTGAGCGGCTCGCTCAGGAATGCTTTCGCTGCCGCTTGCCACCTGGCTTGGCAGCGCCTAGAGCAGGCTGGGCAACCCTACTGCGGCCAGCTCTATGCTGAGGCCTGGCTGGAGGCTGCTGTGGAGGTCCAGCGGGAGCAGCAGCAGGGGAACACCCTCGGCGACGAGCAGGCGGAGGAACTGCAAACGGTGGCGGGGTAGAGGCACCAGCAGGCCACTAGGGCAGGATGTGCCAGATGGTCTCCGTCTGCGCTTGGGCAGCAGAAAACTGAAAACTCCACTAATGTGGACATCGCCAGACCGATCACGCACGCCACGACACTCGTGCCCCAGAGGGCGAGGTCGGATGCGGTGCGGAGCTCAACTATGAGCGCACGGGGCTAACCTCGTGCATGTCCATGACTCCTCAGTCCATGCCAATCATCCAACCGAGACTGTTCGGGACACGGTGGAGTATTCCACTTGAGCCCGACAGCCTCGGCGGCCCGATTCAGCATAGCTGATGTTTCTGGATCTGGCTCGGGCAATGTTACACTCCCAGAGGGAGATAACGCAGCCGAGTCATCATTTCCAGAGGTCAGCTCATCCTCCAATGCTGCAATCGGCATCCTGTCCTCTGGAGAGGCCCCGAATGAAATGGCTGGTCGGTCCATTGCAGAGGGACCACTGCGCTCAACGGGTGGCTCCACCGGCTGCGATGTGATGTGAGAGGAGTGAGGGGCCCACAGGGATTGGTTACTGGATGGGGAAGCCTCACTATGATCCTCTGATCACCCATCCCACACGGCGCCGCAGCGGGGCGTGGTAATGGGGACTCCACCTTCACGCATGAAGGTGAGTCTCGATCTCAACACCGCAATAGTAATATCCTCGCAATGAGAACACAAACTATCTATAAAAAGCTGCTTCAACGTGCTGCATATATGCACATACATTATATATACACATATATATTATACATATACATTCTACAAACACGTGATACACTATTGTGACCGTCCATTTGGGGGGACAGGGAACGATCGCATCCAGAAACGCACGGGTGGAATGGCATCTTGAAAAAGACGCAAACGCACCCGTGTTGCTCTTTCAGGAAGTGGGACCCATCACCAGTGTCTGAGCACAGAGGGGATTGACCGCGGCAGTGAACTGAAACAGTGAAGCACTTATTTTTCCGCCCTCTAACCAGCCGTCAACAAACACAGAAATTTGATGCTGTTAAAACAGCAGTTGAGAGCTCAAAGCTCGCGATCACCGCTGCACTCGCACTGTAGAACCACCAGCACCGGCAGAACACCGACACACTCGCTCATTGTATACAACAATACTCTTCAGAGCCATCAAAAACGATCGGCTCCGAAGCAAAAAGCAACTAGTGCATGCATCCACTTCTGTATTTATACCTGCACCGCGGGGGTGGAGTGTGTGATGCGAATCACGCACGTCAATTACATTGACTCGTTCAATAGTACTCAAAGATGACAGGCGTGTTGGAGCCAATAGTGCTTCCGAGCCAGTAGTACTCCCTAGCGTGATCCCATTCAGTCGAACGTTGACTACGTCGAACGTGAACAACTGAAAGGGAACTACCTGAGAATCACTGTTTATTTCATTTGTATCTTTGTTCTATGGTATTTATTTGTGCTTTTTGAAACTGGATTATTTGTTTATTACTGACTGTTTACTTGTCTTTAATAAAAAAAATTATTTAAGTTAATTAGGCTAGTAGTTTTTGTTGTAGTATCAGAATTGTAAATAGAGAATTGTGATATTTCACTGGTATCTAAACATTTAAACCACTGACTCAACCAGGCCAGTAGAAAAAAATCCTTAGCATTGAGCCATGCAGAAGCAGCTCTAAATATGCCCTGAGCTATTAAATGAAAGATAAAATATGACAGAGCATTAGAATGAACAGTGAAAGTAACAGATGCTTGTACAATTCATTTTAACAGGCATAATTAAGCATGTAAATAACTGAAGGGAATATTCAACAAATGTAATTCATATTCTTTTGGTTTCTCTACCTAATATATTTAAAAATGACAAATCCAGAGAAAATAAAGGTATCATTATTGGTAGCGGCCTCCTTATGGAAAAAGTGGTATCAGTGCATCCCTAGTACTTGGTGTGTCGGATTCTGACATGGATTTGTAACAACAATATTTAAAACTATTATTGTTTATTTACAGACTTGCCATGTGTATTCAGTTCTGAACACCTGGCCATCTTTGACCCTCAAAAGAAGATGTTTGGAGATGATGAAGAAGGCTATCGATGGTCTTTAGATGATGAAGAGGACAGAGAGAGCCTTTTGAACTTGAGAGATCAGTTCCAGCCCTTTCAAAATGTAGTCAGTCAAGTCATCAGTTGTTCCTGGGAGAAGGTCATCAGCGAGGAGCAATACTTCAAAGGAACGCTTTTCCGTTTCCCTCTGCGCAGTGAGGCTTCTGAGATCTCCGATAACTTGTATGACTCCACAAAAGTTACACAGCTTTTTGACAGTTTCATTGCTGATGCAGACATCAGTCTTCTTTTCCTGAGAAATGTGTCATCCATTACTTTGCTGCATATTGACACCAATGGTTTCTGCAACAATAGGTTAAAAGGTTCAGCGTCAAATCAATTTGACACTGACCTTTCTCATGTCAAGCAGGAATCATTTGACAGAAACACTTGTTTCAAAATCGTATCACACATTTCCCAGAAAAAGGAAGAAACAAAGTCCCAGTGGCTTGTGACACCTTGCCTTCTGAAACACGGATATAAACCAGAGATTGACTCTCTAGCCAGTAAGCTGAGCTTCTACCCTCAAGTTGATGCAGCTTTTCGAATAGATGAAGACAGATCACTTTGCAATGGGCGACTAAGTTGCTTTCTGCCACTTCCAAATAATGACTCAAACAAAACTGGGCTTCCCATTCACATCAATGCTTGCTTTGGCCTGACAGATAATCGGAGGTTCATTAAGTGGCAAGAGGAGGATCAGAAGAATGACGAGTCTGCAAAGTGGAATGAGCTACTTATAAAAGAGATCCTTCCTCATGTATATATTAGGATGATCCTGGATGCCATTCAGTTATCCAGAAACTCGGCCCTGCCTGCTGCCACTGTGTACAATCTTTGGCCTGACCTATCCAAGACTGTACATAAAGACAGATGGCATGAAGTTGCAACAGATACTCTGAGGGGTCTAATTGAATACAAGATCTTTCACCTTGCCAGAGATGAGAAAATCTGGGTGTCTCCCTCAGATGCAGTTTTTCAAGTCAACAATATATGTAGTGACACAATGTCTGCGATATCAAGATTATTGATTGCTGAAGGAGAGAATCTGGTCACAGTCCCAGAAAATATTTTGAATGATGTTCAAGAAATCTTCCCTGAAAGTGATACCTTGACATGGGTGACTCCATCTTATGTTAGAGATGTCCTTCACAGATGTGAGGAGGAAAACCTCAGTAAAGATGACAAATACTCTCTTCTCGAATTTGCTCTCAGTGATGAGAAGTACACAGAGCTACAAGGTCTTAAGCTTCTGCCTCTCAGTGATGGAACCTTCACTTCATTTAGCAATGAAGGGCAGAACACTGTTTTGATTGAGAATGAGAAGTTTCCAAGGTACGGAGTGATACAGTTGTCTCTTTCCTACTTTAATTCTTTAGTGTGTTTATATTGTGTTTTCAAAGTAATAATAGTCTGTTTTTTTCTTTGTTTAGAACATTGCTGCCATTTTATAAAGAAAGATTTATACCCAACGATCTGAGCCATGTTTGCACTAAGCAACTAAGGAAACTAGCAACAACGAGTAAGGAAATTGTTTAATATATTTTATCGGGAGTGCTTATAAAATATTTAATTAATATCATGCATGTTTGTGAAATTTGGTCTCACTATTTTTTCAGGCACATACAACATAATCAATTTGGATGCAAATCATGTTGTTGCACTCACCAAGAAGCACTTACCCATGGACTGGAAGGTGACCCAAGGTCATGTGACATGGAAAATAGCAGAAGATCATCACCCACCAAAGAGCTGGTTGTCTGAATTCTGGAAGTTTCTTAGCACTGAATGTAATGAGTTAAATGACTTTATTGACATTCCTTTAATACCACTGGAGCCTCTACAGAGTTCAGGCAATTCTGTACTGTTAGCAAGGTTGCAGAGTAACACAACTTTGATTTTTCAGAGTAGCACAGCATCTAGCTTGTCAGATCATGTTCAGAAAGTGTTAAGAATGGTGGGATGTACAGTCATAAAAAGAGATGTGTGTCTTAGACATCATGACATTGAGAGGTATGTTCTTCCTGCTTCACCAAGAAGTGTTCTACAAGTCTTTGTGAACTCACACAGAGATAAGGTCATCAAAGGCATTGCCTCTGCTTCATCACAGGAAAAAGAGGAGTTGAAAGTGTACCTCTCTTCTTTGGACTCTTTATCAAATGCTGAAAAGAACTTTCTTTCCATGTTGCCAATCTTCAGAATGATGTCTGGGAAATATGTTGCAGTTCAATCAAAACAAGCAGTTGTTTCAACCACCAAACCAGCCATTCCAAATGATTTGCCAATGCCTGAGACCATTGTAATGTGTGCAAATGAAGCTGATCGCAGACTTTTGACTCTTCTGAATATTGAACTCTTAGATGCCGCTAAGTTGGCTGTTTGTTTGGTTGACTCTATTGAGACAGCCTCTTTCAAAAAAGGTGAGAAACAGACAGTAATGACCTGGATACTGACTAATGGTAGCATTCTACTCTCACAAAGTGAGCAGCTTCTTGCGAAAACCAAACATCTCAATTTTATTGAGACAACTCAGGGAGAAATCAAACAAGCCTCAAACGTTTTTGATCCAAGAAACAGGACATTTAAGGACCTTTTTGAGGCAGATTTCTTTCCCCCACCTATTTACACAAAGACAGAGGAAATGCTTCAGAGTTTGCGACTCCTTGGCCTAAGGACAGAACAAAAACAAATATCAACAGAAAACATACTCCAAGTAATAAATCATACTGAAAAGCTTTTTGCCCACTCACCAGATAAGGCATTGAAAAAAGCACATACTCTAGTTCGAGTCCTGAATGAGAATGATTTTCTTTCAAAATTCACCAAGGCGCAGATAGAAGAGCTGAAGCAAAGGCAGTGGGTGCCCTGTGAAAATCCAAAGTTCTTGAATGGAAGCATTTGTAGAAATCTTAAGAGTGGTCTATATAAGCCATCTGAAGTACGGGATTCAAAGTATTCTTCAATTGTTGGATATGTTATGCCACTTACCTCTGAGCTAACAGGACATGTCTGCAAAAATCTTGGACTTTATGAACCCCCTCCTGTTGAAAAAGTCTTGGAGAACCTCTCTGCACTGAGATCAATGGTCAACCCAAATTCAGATTTTCAGTTTAAAACCGAGCTGCACAGTATTTACAAATTCATGCAAGACAACATGAGAAATTTCACAGATTTAATAGACACAAAAAGCATCCCCTGGATATGGAATAAAAGTGAGTTTGTCTGTCCAGGAGATATAGTTTTAGCCTATCCACCTGAATTGGATCTAAGCCCCTACATCAAGAAAGTGCCTGAAGAGTTTTTGCAATATGAAAACCTGCTAACAAAATTTGGTGTGAAGAAAACACTGTCCAATGAAGAGATTGAAGACATACTCCATGACATAAAACAAAGAATTGACTGCAGGTATCCTCCTTATGGAGACTTGACAGAACTTAAAGTGTTAATTGCCATTCTTGACTGGATGCGAAAGAATGAGAAGCTTTTAAAGGACAGTACCCCTGTGCCTGTCATGGCACAAAGTCAAAACTTTACTCTGCAGTCTTTGTCCAAAACAGTCTTCTGTGACATCAGTGCCGAAGGACTTGATGACCTGAAACAAGACAATGAGGAGTTCTATGTCATTCATGAAGAAGTTCTACCCATCACTGCAAAATGGTTTAAAGTCCCATTCTTAAGTACTCGCATCTTAAAACCACAGCTCATACAAGCAGAGCAAGAGTCCTTTGGTATAGAACAATGTGGGCAATCTGAACCAATTACTCAAAGAATTAAAAACATTCTGAAAGAGTATGATGAAGAAAGTGACATTTTTAAAGAACTCCTACAAAATGCTGAGGATGCTGGGGCAACCACATGTAAATTCCTCCTTGACTTCAGAAAACACAAAGACCCCCCTGAAACACTCTTTGATCATGGAATGGCTCTCTGCAATGGACCATGCCTTTGGATCTTCAACAATGAGCTTTTTTCACAAGAAGACTGGAGAAACATTGTCAAAGTGGGGTCAGCATCAAAGGAAAAAAAAGTTGAGATGATTGGAAAGTTTGGGCTTGGATTTAATTCTGTTTACCATGTGAGTGATATCCCCTCGATTTTGAGTGGGAAAACCCTTCTCATTCTTGATCCAAATGTCACCCATTTGGAAAAGCACATTCTCAGCAAAGGAAACCCAGGAATTAAACTTGACCCATTCCAGGAAAGACTGTACAAAAGGTTTCCTGGACAGTTTAAATCTTATGAAGGAATTTTTGATTGTGATTTGTCAGTGCAAAACAGCAAGAAAGCTTACAATGGCACCTTGATTAAATTACCATTTCGCACTCAGGAGGAGGCCAACAAGTCAGAGATCAGTTCAAAGGTATATGATGAGGAGCGAATTAGGAGTTTTAAAAATCATTTGACTGACAATTCACAAACACACCTACTATTTCTGAAGAGCATTACATCTATGTCCCTTCAAATTGTCCCTGAAAACGCATCGACTCCTCCATGGAATGATCAGATTCAGACTCCTCTCAAAATATCCAGAGAAGTCATGAATTCAATTGATGTCTTGAATGACACACGTCTCCAAGAGATCAAGAACACCTTCAGAAATAGTGATATCAAATGCCACAACATTATTGATGTCAACAAACCACACATTGTTAAAATAGTTCAGGAGAACTCAGATAAATCCGTCACTCAGTACTGGCTTTTGTACTCATGTTTTGGGACGCATGATTCTTTGCAAATGTTCCAGAGAAGAACTGAACAAGATCCTGTTTTTTCATTTCCAATTGGAGGTATAGCTGTACCTTTGCATAGAGAGGCAAAAACTAATGCATGGTCCCCTGATGAAAGCCTCTTTGGCCAGGCTTTTTGCTTTCTTCCTCTCTCAATTGATACAGGTCTTCCAGTCCATGTCAATGGAACTTTTGCAGTCACATCAAATAGAAAAGGTCTATGGGAAAAAGGAGTGAAGTCTGAGTGGAACAAAGCTTTACTGAAAGATGCTGTAACCTCTGCTTACATCACTTCACTGCTTGAGCTGAAAAAAATGGCCCAAAATGGACATATCCAGAACTATTCCTTCCATACATTTTGGCCTAACACAGAGAGAGTAAGCAAAGCATTTTTACCCATGGTTGAGTCTTTCTACTCAGCAGTTGTGAAGAATGCCAATGGCAAATCTCTGGAGCTTTTAAGCAATGGACATAATTGGTGTTCTATGGACAATGTGAGATTTCTAAATCCAAAAATTGAGGAGAGCCGAGTAATCAGAGACATTGCCATGAGAGTGTTCTTGAGCTTGGGAGCTTCATATTCCAGTGTTGTTTCTCTCCCATCATGGGTGAGACAGAGTTTCATTGATTGTGGCTTCAAGTTAGAGATCAAACAGAGAACAATCAACTGGCCTGAGTTTTACAACATTGTTTTGGAGAACTTGAGTTCTGTGGACACACACAGCAGAAATACTCTTGTGTTGAATGCCATTGACTTGAATGATCCTGCTGTTGATGACCTACTGAAAAATTACCCTTGTATTCCAACACAGAGTTGTAAGAAGCTTCAATTTATTAAGAGACTTGTAAATCCTTCTGGCAAAATGGCTTGTTTGTATGAACTTAAGGAAGGACGCTTTCTTGAAGGAACATCAAATGACTTTCTCTCACCAAAAAGGATTCAACGACTTTCAGATTTGGGAATGCTGAGTGACCGCCTCTCTTTAGAGGACATCATAGAAAGAGCAGGGAAGATATCCAGTGTTTGGCAACAGGATAAATCTGAATATCGTAAACGTCTTCAGTGCCTTGTGGATTCAATGAAAGTCTCCATAAAAGAAGATGATAATTCTCTGCACTGGCACACACTGGCTCAAATTCCATTCCTTCCTGCCTTAGTTCCTTTAGTTCAGCAAAGCAATAAGTCCACTGTTCTTAAAAAACCTGAAGAAGTTTACAGTGACAGTTGTCACAATTTAGTAAGCATGACAGAATTCACAGTTGATCATTCAAATCTTCAAATACACAATTATGATTCAGTTCTCCAAAAATTGAGAGTAAGGACAAATCCACCACTTGAGACGGTTCTTCAGCAGCTGCTAAAAGCACACCAACACTGCGATGCATTTGAAAATACTGCTCTCCTCAACATTACGCAGTCTTGCTATAAATATCTCAACTATTACTTATTGGAACAGAAAGATCCCAATCCCATTATTGGACATGCAATGTCATATCCATTCATTTTCATTGAGGATCACTTTATAATTGTGAGGTCAGTGGCCAGAAGTGAGCAATTTGAGGTGAAACCATATCTCTATGTCCTTCCAGTCAACTTCTCCAAATTCGAGAGGCTCTGGGACTGCCTTGGTGTCAACAAAGAATTCACAAGAGAGCAATTTGTTGCTGCACTTGATGAAATTAAGGCTTTAAATGGATCTCAACCTCTTTCCATGTCAGACCTTTATAAGTGTGTTGCAATACTCATGAAATTATACAAAATGAAAAATGAAAAGCTTACAAACTGTTTCATACCTGATGAGAGAGGTGTGTTGACACCTTCTAAAGAGCTGAGATTTAATGACAGCCCATGGATGCCTGTCTCAGCTGGTGTCAAGCTCACTCATGATCTGATACCTCGGCCTGTGGCCTGTCATTTTGGTGTAATGACAACAAGACACCATACTCTGAAGAATCATTTGGTCAGTGGGTTTTCCCTTCATGTCAAAGAGTTTGGACAAAAAGAGAAACTAACTGTCAGAATAAAAAATATAATTGATGCATATCCATCTAAAAAAGATATTCTGAAAGAGCTCATTCAAAATGCTGATGATGCAGAGGCAACAGAAATTCACTTTGTGTGGGACAAAAGAAAACATAAGACAGAAAAGATATTTGGAAAGAAATGGGAACTGGTTCAAGGCCCGGCTCTCTGTGTGTACAACAACAGAACATTTTCTGATGATGATCTGCAAGGTATCCAGCAGCTGGGGGAAGGAGGAAAACATGGGACTTTAGGCAGAACTGGAAAATATGGACTTGGCTTCAATTCTGTGTATCATCTGACAGACTGTCCATCTATACTGACCGGTGACAAATGGCTCTGCATTTCTGATCCAAATCTAAAATACGTGGAAGATGTAATAAAACAGTCCCCAGGCTGCATGTTTTCAGTTGATGATGAATTAAAACAATCTTTTGAGGATGTTTATCATACCTTTCTTCCAGAAATGTTTCCACTCAATTCTGGAACCATGTTCAGGCTCCCTCTCAGGACAGAGAAAATGGCAGAACAATCTGAAATATCTAGACACACAGTCACAGACCATAACATGAAGGAACTTTACACTGCCTTGACTGAAGATCCTGAAGGACTAATTCTCTTCTTGAAACACATCACAAAGATACAGTTCTTGGAGATCAGTGACGATGGAAAGTGGAAAAAAAGCTCTTTTGTTATTGAAAAGAAACACACAGAGAAGAACATGGTAAGCAAGGAAAACTTTCACAGACATGTTCGAGACTCCCTGATGTCAAGAACAGCAGAACCCTGCCAAACCATCTATGACATGCAAATCTTATCTGGAAATAACCAAAGTCAGTGGGTCATTGCAGAGTGCTTTAGCTTTTCAAAACAAAACTATGAGCAAGAAACCAAGCAAGATCATTTTAAAGTTCCTCAAGCTGCTCTGGCTGCATGTTGGAAAAGCTCATTTAACCACACATTTACTGGCAAGGCATTCTGTTCTTTGCCATTACCTGGAGAAACTGGTTTGCCAGTCCATGCGAATGCCAATTTTGAAGTAGATTCTTCTAGAAGGGACTTGTGGAAAGAGGATGGTGATAGTTTGAAGACAGAGTGGAACCAGTCACTGAAAGTAAACATAATTTCACCTCTCTATGCAGATCTCCTGTTACATCTGTGTTCAGTCATGAAGGAGAATACACCTACAGCTCTTGTAGTCCTTAAGTCACAGCTAGAGACTTCTTGCCTTAATTACTTTCCGAGCACTTCACAGAAAGTAGACAAAGTCTGGCACGAGATGATCCATGAGGTCTATAGATCAATCAGCCAACGTGATCTTCCAGTCATACCCACTGTACATGCTGTTTCTGTTGAGTCATCACACCTTTCACAACAAAAATACACAGTTACCTGGTGCAGTCCATCTAAACCACATCCAGCAGATTGTCCATATTTTTCAACTGATGACCATGAAAGAATTTTCCACATTTTAGATGAGATTGGGATGAAATTAGTTCCAAACACCTGCAAAATTAATGAAATAAAAAAGAATTTCAAATCAGCTGGTGTGAATGTGACTGAAGTCAGCGCTTCAACAGTGATGAACTTCTTGAAGCAAAGATCGTTGAATGATCCTTCTCAGACAACTAGTAGTTTGCCTTTGCCCATCAACCAGACCTTGGTCAAAAATAAAACAAGATGTTCAAAACTTTTGAGCTTCTGCTTGAAAAATGCCAATGAGAAAAGTGTTCATGACCTCAATGGGCTGCCTCTTCTCCTCACAGAAGATCAGGTGTTAAGAGTATTTGACTCTAAATCCCCAAAGCTGATATCAAAATTTAGCAGTCTTTTTCAAGGACACCACGAACTGTTTGCAGATATTGATGTCATTAGAAATCACATTCAAATTCTACAGAACGGAAAGTTTATTAAGGGCTTAACAATTGCCATGGCAGCTGAATATCTGAAATGGAAACTTGAGCAGCTGCTCAGTCAGTCATTACCTGATCAAAGGTGCCAGCTGTACAAAGCGGAGACAGAGACGATCAAATGGCTGAAAACTTTATGGAGCTTCTTTGAGGATCAAGAGCAATTCTACCAAAATGAAAAGATGAATATCTACAGTGAGATAAAAAAGCACTTTGATGACAGTCCTATTTTACCAGTCATTTGCCCCAGTCAAAATAGCAATCATTTCTTACAAACAATGGGAAACGTATCAAAAGTGATTCTGAAGCCAGATGAAAAAATCGCTTCCATTCTCATAAAACTGGGGTTCATGAAATTAAACATCAGGTTTTTCATTGATTTCAAAGACTTCCTTTTCAAGTATATGAATCCAGAGCTCCTGCAAACAGGAGACATCAGTGCTGTTTTAGAAGAGGTTTATCATGTACCTCATTCCCAGTTTGAGGAGCTGTCAAAAGATGAATGTGTAGATCTTCAACACTTCTTACAGAATGGGATCAGAGATTCCAAAAAGAAGAGTGGACATGTGAAGATGCTCAAGTCTTTGCCCCTGTTTGAGTCAATAACAGGAAAACGGGAAAGGATTGATTTACACAGAAGGATATTCATTCTAAATTCTAAACATCAGAATGATTTTCCAAACTTGTACCGTGTTGATGAATGTGACTGTATTTTCCTCAAGCACATCTGGATAAACTTAGAATTGTCAGAAATTCTAAGCATTCGGATTCTAGATGATCTGGAGTTCTGTGTACAGTTTATTCTTCCTTCTGTGCACATGATGAAAGAGGCCACATTGCTTGATTTAATGCAGTTGTTAGTGAAATTTAGACCAGTGGACCCCAGGATTGTCTCTGCATTGAGAGACGTCAGATTTATTAGAGACATCCATGGCTCTCTACAGGTGGCTTCATACTTCTATGATGACAGTGTATCCTTTTACAAGGTAATGGTTCCAAAAGAGAGATTTGTGCCAGAAAAGTTTTGGGACAATTTCCAAGGTAAACAAACTAAAGCACATCGTCTCTTAAAGGACCTTGGATTGAAACATGAAGTGTCTGATGAGGAAATCATTCAGTTTGCAAAACAAATTGAATCTGAAACTAGAGGCAACAGTCCTCTGGATGTTCTTGAGGAACGATCAAATCTCCTGTTTAGTACTGTTTTGTCAAAGAGTAATGACAAAAACTCTAAATTACTGAACAGAGTTGCTAACATTAAATTCATCTTTCCAGTGAAAATTCAGCAAAAACTTTGTGATTATCACAAGGCCTTTGCTCAAGAGAGGGAAGTTGTTGCAATCAGTGGATCATTGATTGACAGAGACAATGATCACCATTATCTGATATGGACATCTATGCCAATCCTACCTTCAGAACTCTGCTCTTCACATCACATAAAGAAAATGAAGGATGTCGGAGCCTTGGAGACTCCACCCCTTGGACAAATAGCTGCTAATCTGAAAAACATCTGTAGGTCTCAGTGTGACACTAACACATTGTTGGAAACAAGAAACGCAGTATTTAGCATTTCATATGCATACCTTCAGTCAATACATTTTGATCCCTCTCTGTTCTCAGACCTCCCCATTATCTTGGTGGAAAACGGGACAAAACTTGTGAAGGCAAAGCAGACAGCACTTGTGCTACATGATGCTCTTGAGTTTAGGCCTTATTTGTACCGCATTCCCCCAAATTATATTAAATTTGAAGACTTCTTTAAGAAGATAGGTGTAAAGGAGAGGCCCACCGTCAATCAATATATCACTGTTCTTCAAGAAATCTATTCTGATAGTTCTGACAAAGACAGCCTTCAGGCAAATCAGCAGAAAGCTGTGAAGCGTGCTGTACAACAGCTGTTTTGCCTGCTGAAAGAGGAACAGAACAAAACCTGTTTCCAAAACAACCCACTTTATCTTCCATCAACAGATGGAAGACTCTATGAATCCAACACTTTGTTTTTCAACGACACAGTCTTCCAACCTGCAAGACTTGAGGGTCCTTTGGAAACCAAGCTGAAACTGCTGGAAAAATTAAACTGCTGTCATCTTGGAAATGATCACTATGAACATCAAACATTG
This sequence comes from Rutilus rutilus, assembly GCA_021464565.1. Lineage (NCBI taxonomy): Eukaryota > Metazoa > Chordata > Actinopteri > Cypriniformes > Leuciscidae > Rutilus > Rutilus rutilus. Next base: position 5,901,065 of record JAJAQA010000009.1, read on the forward strand.
TTGCAGTTCCTTCCACAGCAAGTTCGCCCCAAATTTCTCTCGGATGTAGTTTCTGAAAATGTGGAGGGAGCAAGTGTCCAATATTGTGATGAAGGGGGATGTGAATTTAGGGGCTGGTTTGAAAAACACTTGTCTTCTGCTGCATTTCTTCATGGTCTAGTCTGTCTCATCAGAGAAGACAGCAAAGGTGGGGTTTCACAGTCTGAAGCTGCAGGAAAGTGTGAAGAAATCTTTTCTAAGATTCAAATTATCTGTTGCAAAACTCTTCAGACTGAACTTCTGTTAAACCATGAGCCACTTGAAGGTAGTAAGGCTGAAACAGATGTTTATGTAAAAAGAAAGAAAGATGGATGCAATTTCTACTTGAAACACAACGATGACATGGTCCCTAAAGTAGTCAATGAAGTTAATGTGTGTCTTACTACAGAAATCAATGCTCTTCTAAAGAACTGTCTGACCACCTCAAGCCTTTTAGTCCTTGGGCATCTTCTTCTGTGTGATAACATGGAGGATGTTGAGAAAAAATTGGCAAATCATGGCATTCATAACAGTGGCCAGGAGGAAGGACACAGTGCTTTACCAAAACCTGGATGTCTCATACCTGAAGAATGGCATGACTGCCTTGATATGAACTTCCTCAACAACTTTGAAAGTGGAGAGTATGTTGGCTTCAGCAAGGATGGATCTAGTGAATATTTCTATGCCATTGTTATCAACCGACTAGATGATTCACTCGGACAAATAAGACAATTTCCTGCCAGATATAAAATACAAGTTGGCAGTGATGACTTCATTGAAGTAAGCTCTCTTGACCTTTACCAATTTAAACGAGAAAAGAAGGCAACTGTGTCAACAGGGTCCACTTGTACAGATATAGAACGTCTTTTGATATCCAGGCCTCCACCTAACACAGGGTCCACTTGCACAGATATAGAAAGTTTTTTGAGATCCAGGCCTCCACCCAAAACAGTCTTTCCAGGGACATTTGAAGAAATTAAAAGAGAAATTGATCGAAGCTTAAATGAAATCTGGAATATGTCAAGTGAGGACAAACAAAAAGCCATTAAACGTCTCTACCTCCGGTGGCATCCAGACAAGAATCCAGGCAACGAAGAACTTGCCCATGAGGCTTTCAAATACCTGCAGAAAAGAATTGAGGAACTACAACAAGCGAAAACTGCACATAGCACATCCTCAACCTGTAGAGACTTTCGGGATTTCTATGACACGTGGAACACAGAGGCACAAAGACACAGGAGGGGACGCGAGAGTTTCCATCAGAACTACTCTAGAAGACACTATAACTTTTGGTCAAACCACAGAGAAACACCAAGGCCAAACAGAGGAGAGGCAAAACGCTGGTATGAACAGGCTCAATGTGACATCAGAGCAGCTCACAATGACACTGGAGGAGATTGCTCAGAGTGGTGTCTGTTTAAGGTGCATCAGGCTGTGGAAAAAGCCCTGAAAGCAGCAATGTACAGTAGAAGTGGAGAGCATCCCAACAACTGCTCAATAACTAGCCTTGCTCAGCAGGTGTCCCATTACAGCCCACAGTTGACTTCTTTACCAAACACTGTGAAGCAACTGACTGAACTTGGTGTTGATGGCAAAAAAACTCAGTATCCGAACTATCACCAATTTCCTCACATTCCAAACAACCAGTTCAGCTTCGATAATGCTAGAAGTGCACTGGATATTGCAACAAAGCTTTTAGAAAAATTAGAAGAATACATTTCTTGAAGTAGCTTGAAATTACAGACTATGTTCCACTGAGACGATCATGAGGATCTATTCAAGTAACAATACTTATCTTCTTTTTTTATCTGTTTAGTACTGCTACCATGCATACTGAAATTCTTATATCTTTGTAATCATGTTTTGATATTTGCATTTATATTATTGTATACTGGACATTGTTGTAGCAAACAGTAGAGTAATGCCGATGTAATGGGTTTGATTCCTAGGGAAAGCATGAAATAAATGTAAATCTTGAATGCAATGTAAATTACTTTGTATAGAGATGTCTGTGAACTCTGTATTAAAAATGACAATATAATAAAAATTTCAATGCCAATCATTTAAAAGCATGGTTTTTATTAAGAAATATTAATAGAAGTCAAAAGCTGTGTCAACCAAATATTCACTAAATGACATAACTGCAAATAAAATGAATATTACCAGTCACACAATCCTCCTGCGATATAGATGCTGTATGTGCTTTACAATCTTTGCAGCAAAACCATTTCGAGTCTATTGCAATATAAAATATTACATGAACAGTGACTCATGTTGTTCTCCTTACTGTTTGATCAAGAAATTAAACTTCGATTTGAGCAGCATCTGGTTTCCTCCATGCCACTGCAAAAACCATGCCAAACGTATTCATATGTTTCTGGTGTCCCAGTAATAACTTATTAAACAAATTCTGTACATAATTACAGCAGGCATATCGCCTATCGTGTACGTAGTGAGCACAATATAAGAAAGCAAGCATTGTTAGAAGTGGTCTATACAGTGCTGGCGCAAGTATCCAAATCCACTTTTGCTAGTTTAACGACGGGAAAAATGGTCGGCACACCCGGCACATCATCTAAAAGGGTCGTCCCTATTCTCTTAATGAGTAATGGGTGTGTTTTGGGTGTAACGTGAAATAAACCAACCATAGACTCATCTCCCATTCCCTTTAAAAGCAAGTTGAGCTCGCGCCATGTCGGATTGCTATTTACATGGTGGAACTTGCAAGCGGAAAAACTGAATGCTTCTCTGGCTAGGAAACGGATCTGCTCGTGTGAGAGGTTAAAGTGTGCAAACAGACCATCTACGGGACAAGCTGGATTCCACCATTTATATATGTATACAATAATAATCTCTTACATTGTAATCCTTTTATTTTCAATATTTGGCTAGTTTGTTTGCTGCTGCACACAATTTACACCCTGTGTGTAATAAGCAGAGTGTACGAGCGTTGTGGACCCGCCTATAGGTGCACATTACTAACACACTCTTTAAATAACAAAAAAAAAATACTGCGCCATTGACTTTAGACCAGGTTTCAGTTGGTAAATGGCACAGTCTATTTCAGTTTCCTCAAAATAGCAACGCTCCAACAGTGCGTCTGAACACACCTCGTTTTAAGACCAGCAGCCCATGGATGAACAGATGGGCGCAAATGCATTTGCTATTTAAACAACGTGGTGCAGTACGTGAAAATGATAACTGCGTTGGGCTGAAACTAGCAAAAAAAAAGGCACTCGTTTTTATAAAGTAACAGTGTCCAACAGCGACAACCGCAGGTGAAGTTACAGCGGGAGGCTTCTCTCTTGCCTTCTCAGAGCTCCATTGACTTAAAATCCTCCTGTAGTCAATAATTGTATCCCTTAAAACTCATCTTTTATCACCTAAATTACATATTTGAAATTTGTTTCCTTGAAAAAAAATCTTCATGCCTTAAAATAGCTTGAATGTAACTCGACACCCTTGCCTCATTTGGTATACACGGTTCTATGAATATGCAAATGAGCCCCGCCTCCACTCACTCACAGCAGCTCAGAGATCCACTCGTTGATGATCACACGTTGATCTGATTGGTTACAAGGTAGTCAGAAACACCAGCGATTTCAAACCGTGTTTTTGATACTCAGCAATGGTGTCGACATGAATTTACACATGGTTTGACTTAAAGCATATTAAAAACACCACATAGACATATAAACAACATTAAAAACTGGATTTTCAGCACAGGCAGCGGTGAAGCGTGTGGTGGTTTTAGTGGGGGGTAATTGATAATGAATGAGGGAAAGTCAAATGAGAGGAGGCAATGCCTCCATTGCACTTTGATTGGATATGATCGGTTATGATTGGGTATGATTGGTTCATGCAATAAATCCTGCCTCTTGTTTTCATGCGCGTTCTCATATCGGCCTGAATGAAAACAATGATGCCTTTAAAGCGGGGCTCAGTAACTTCGGGATTTCTTCGCTGTATTCTCGCTTTTTGCTCGCAGGTTTCTCTCTAGAGCTCCCCCCACAGCTTCGGAAAAGATATTTGACAACACTGTTGTAAAAACTCGTTGGTGATTCTCAAACACCAGAGGCTAGTAGATCAACGACATCAAAGCAGATGGGACATTCTTTAAAACGTCTTCTTCATTCGGGTTCGGACAGCGTGAGGGAGCGCAATAATGACAGTATTTGAGCAGATTTATTTTGGCCGTAAAGCAATTGTTTACATCGTGAGACCTGATATCACGCGAGACTTCCTGACGTGGCGGCCAGCGGCCCGCCACCCCAAAGTTGCAAGTGCGTATTTTCTGCTCACGGGCACCAGGGGGGTGCGAAACGACCACCATTCAACCCGAAATAAGTAATATAACCATTCCAATGACTCCGAAGCTGTTCAGTTAAGGTAAAAAAAGTTACTTAGTTCACCTTTAATGGGAAGACTAATTAAAAAGTAAGTAAACAACTCAGCCAAAGATTCATAGTGTACTTTTCAGTAATACAGGTATAACTGAAATGTTCTACAAAAAATATATAAATATAGCTCTGCCATAGCATTTCACTGATCTTTATTGTAATGTATTTTATTCAAGAGATTATATATGCTGCTTAATGTACTCTTATGTATTTATCTAGCAATGTACACAACAAGATAGTATATTTAAGTTTTCTTGATTTCAAAGTGTTTGTCTTAACAATTATATTTAATTATTTTTGCACTTTTAATACCATTTTGAATACTGAATAAAACAGCTTTATAATAAACCATTAGTGTAATGCTAATACATTTCTAATGAGCTGAAATACTATTGAAATGTTCCTGAAGTACATTAAAATGAAGCTTCAAATATATTCTAACTGTGGTTTAAGAAATATGAAAGTATATGTTAAATGAACTGTAAAGAAATACGCTTAAATGCACTAAATGTACTTGAAGTGGTTCCATTTTAGCACAATTTAATATATTAAAATATATTGCAAATAGCTTAAAATTGTTTTTAAACATATATTGAAATACACTTAATATACTTGAATTAGTTTCAAAATAATACATTTAATACACACTTAGTATAGTATAATTTAAATATATTAAGTGTATGTCCAAAAAAGCCTTTTCCTTGAATTTCCTTTTCACCTGGGCAGTTTTGGACAAGTTACTCAGGAAGTGTAATAAGTTGCTTTTTACTTATTACTCCTTTAAAAAGTCATAATATTTCTTTACTTATTACTTGGTATCATAAGCCGGTAATCATAAACCATAAGCCGTCTCCAAAGGCGTTTCAGAGAATTTGGCAGTACATCCAACCAGTCTCACAACCACAGACCACGTGTAACCACACTAGCCCAGGACCTCCACATCCAGCATCTTCACAGGGAAGCTCATCTGCATGCTGGTCGTCCTCATCAGGGTCTCGACCAGACTGCAGTTCGTCATCGTAACCGACTTGAGTGGGAAAATGCTCACATTCGATGGCGTCTGGCACTTTATAGAGGTGTTCTCTTCACGGATGAATCCCGGTTTTCACTGTACAGGGCAGATGGCTGACAGCATGTATGGCGTCGTGTGGGTGAGCGGTTTGCTGATGTCAAGGTTGTGGATCGAGTGGCCCATGGTGGCGGTGGAGTTATGGTATGGGCAGACGTATGTTATGGACAACGAACACAGGTGCATTTTATTGATGGCATTTTGAATGCACAGAGATACCATGACGAGATCCTGAGACCCATTGTTGTGCCATTCATCCACGACCATCACCTCATGTTGCAGCATGATAATGCACGGCCCCATGTTGCAAGGATCTGTACGCAATTCCTGGAAGCTGAAAACATCCCAGTTCTTGCATGGCCAGCATACTCACCGGACATGTCATGCCAATGCCAATATCCAGCAACTTCGCACAGCCATTGAAGAGGAGTGGACCAACAATCTGATCAACTCTATGTAAGGAGATGTGTTGCACTGCGTGAGGCAAATGGTGGTCACACCAGACACTGACTGTTCTCTTCTCTCCTCTCCTCTCCACTCCAGCATTCCTTTCCCTCCTCTCCCTGCCTCTGTGTACATCCCATATCACTGTGGATCTCACCTGTCACCGGCAACTTAGGTGTGTGCTGTCGTGGAAATTTTAAACTGTATATTAAACTAACCATGTTTCTAACATCTAACATGGGAACAGGATGTACTGTACGAAACCAATGGAAAACTTGTGTCTTTGACCGTGTGCGTATGTATGTAAAAATAACTTAGTTTTGGGAAATGTTTTAAACAACAGTTTTATTTTAGATAGTCAGATTAAAGAAATTTCCTTTACAGTGCTATCATATTTCTGCCCATCCTTCCCGTCTGCTTCACTGGCTCTATGAAAGACAGAAATAGACGTTCATATTCATCCTAGATCACCGGTTTCCATGGCATTGCCATCCTCTATATTCATCTGCCTGCATTGCTCAGTGTTGTTTAAATAAACTCGTTGTTCACTTACACCTGTTCTCTCTGAGTCTGCATATCGTCACAGTTGGGGGTGTCTACCTTAGAGATAATCACCATATTTAAGATGAAACTTTAAAAAAAATATATTTATAATAAAATATTATTTATTTGTTACTACTGTAAAGCTTTATTGAATTATTATGGGATCTCATTCAATGCTTTCAGAAACTTTACTATTTTAAATAATTTTGTTTCTGTATTTTTAAAATAATAATTATTTTGTCAAAATAAACAGAAAATTGTGCAAACTTTGCTACAGTGATTGAACAAGTATTAACTGAGACATTAAAAACATTGTTTTAGCTAAAGTATTTGTATCAATAATGTGTGTTTTTGTCCAATGCTGGTTTTACCCCGTGTGTCTGTGGGGTAGAAGATCCCCCCGCCACCTCATACATTTATACGATTTTTAAACAAAACACTTTTATGATTTATTTTCACGCAAAATCTGTTGTAGTATCAAAATCTGCATCAATGTTCAATGAAAAACATATTTCTTCTGCAATCAGACACTAGGGGAACAGTGACAAGCCACTTTTTTCTTAGGGTGTGCCTAATGGACCTCGGGGACCTCAATGGTGGGTACGACCCTGGGTGTGTGGCCATTTCCGTGGGTGCTCGAGTTAAGCCCATGATTTGTTTTAGGTCCATCTGTAAAATTGAGCAGCAGATTTTTTTTGTGTGTGTGTGTTATATATGTATGTGTATATATGTATATGTATGTGTGTATATATATATATATATATATATATATATATATATATATATATATATATATATATATATATATATATATATATATAAAAATAGTATGTGTCAAGTTTACAGATGCAGAAAAGTGTGTTGTGTCATCACTGCTCATTATCACACTACACTACAAGATTGCTTGTCAAATGAATAACTGAACATTAAATCATTTTAGTTCACGCGTAGAGATTGCAGAGTTATACTGTACATGACCCAGTAAGACTCCCGATACTCCTAAATGGGTTAAAAGGTGTAGTTAACCCCAAAAAATTTAAAATCTGTCATAATTTACTCACCCTCATGTTGATATTTTGAAGAATGTTGGTAATCAAACCGTTTGCCCATTGACTTCAATTGTATGGAGGAAACGAACAAACAAAAGGGAAAAAAAAGAGACATTTCTCAGAATATCTTCTTGTGTTTAACAAAATTAAGTCATATTTGGGACGACATGAGGATGAGTAAATGATAAAAGAATTTATTTTTAGGTGAACTATATCTTTAAGATAAATGTTAGTGTGTCCCCTAAAAAGCACACACTTTAACAACTCAGTACCATGGTGACGTACGTAACAGTTTTAGCTCAACTAGGCCTATTTCTGTTTTTGATTTGCAACAGTTACTTTAAGTGTCTGGTTTAGTTAAAAACGGAGCTATTTTGAGTGAAAACTGGTTTATTTGACAACTCATGGATTTGAACAATGAGTGAAGGAGGAGTGTAAGTTTCGTTTTCGCTAAACAGGATTCTTCTAGTGAACAGAAACCTAGAGAATCAGTGAATGAAACTCATTCATTCATGACTCATTCTGAAACCTAGAGAATGTGCTCGCGCTGAGCGGTTTATGACCAGTCTCATTCTGATCGCTGGATTCACTCTGCATCAGGACCACTGAAGGTAGGACATAACCGCATGTAGAAGTTTTTAAAGTTACTAATAAAATATAATACCAATGTAATTTAACTTAACAATATAGGCTAACATAAATTATTTGTTATATAGCATGTATCATAAAAATCATTTTGTTTACTTAGTTTGCACTAAGGCTATTTCACATAAGTTTTATAGTCTACAATTGTTGTTCTTAGTTTGTCTTCTGGAAAACATTTCTTTATAAAATATCTTTAAAAAAGGAAAATATTACATATAACAAAGCTGCATCAAAAATACACGAAGGCAGGATTGCAGTGTGAGAATAACAATTGTGTGTTTTTTTTTTATTAAACCAAATGCATCAGAAAAATCTAACTCCCATTAACTCCTCCTTAAAGAGGACGTGTAAAATATGCGTGTCGGTGATGTGTGAATTATGTCAGAAGATCAGTGATGCGAAGTCTATAAGCACCTAAATCAGAGATTAAAGTTTTTAAAGGTGCATTGCGCAAGTCTCTGAGTTTTTGCAGAACTATCTGGCGACACGCGAAACTGCAACCAGAGTTGTGCACGCGGTTACATGGAGTTTGCGTTGGGGTTTGGGATGAACTAAGCCGGTCTCTTTGAATCCATCTTCTACTTTTGCAAAAGTCGCTCGAGTTGTCTTCGCTGATGCGGATAATGGCGGCGAATACACAAACCTGCCAGACATAACCAGGTGAGCGTGAACGCGCATGACGTCACGCCCAGTCGATTCCGTCCCGAATCCCTCTTATTTATTTTTGGGTGGAGACAGAATCACAGCCATAGATCTAACTATATCACTAAATTCCAACAACTAGAACCACATTTTATGACATTTGTTGGCCCACTTTGGCTGAATGTGTTAGATAAAGTGGGCCTGTGGGATTTAGGTAAAATGGGCAACCTTTATGGTTTATAGACATTCATTTGATGTTTCATAGTTGACATGCATGTATAATCTACTTTTTTAGAAAACAGAAATGAGTGTGCTATTATGAAATTCAAGAAAGAGAGAGCAGAAATAAGCATTTAGTTCAATCTAAATTAATCTAAAATTGAATGAATTATTTTTTTTTTTTTACCACACAGGAGAATGTAAAGAAGGACAATGAGTTCAGCATCAAGGCAAAAGAAGAAAAAGAAGTATGTGGTTTTATTCACTGCATGTTTTATGCCCATAATGGAGTGGCATGTCAGAAAATTATATTGAGAGTTATCACATAAAGCACATTTATGAAAAAAAAAAAGAAGAAAAAAGATCTTATTAGCCAATAAGCAAACTCTAGCAATATTTCAGCTAATTTTGCTCTTAGTCTATTACACAATGAACCTTGAATTTGCTCTGTCTGTGTTTTGTGCAGTTTGTAATAAACTTTACATTGTTCAATGCAGAAATAAATTTGGTGCGACGTCTCCACCATTCATTGATTACTTGAAAGAGATTTTGAGAAGGTACCCAGATGGAGGACAAATATTGAAGGTAGACTAAAAAAGGTTTAAATATTGCCTGAATACTTTCACATCATTGTTAAATGGTATGTATCTTAATTATCTCATCATATCTGTGTTTAATATTAATCCTGTAACGTACCAGGAGCTGATCCAGAATGCAGATGATGCAGGAGCTTCACGTGTGGTGTTTATTCATGACGAGAGGCATTATGAGACTCAGAGCCTGTGGACTGAAGAGCTCGGAAAGTATCAAGGTATTTGTGTTGCAAACAGATTTAAATCACACTAGACTTAAACTTTATAAAATTACTGTAGAGCCCACCACAAAGGATATTACAGTCTAGGGTTTTACATTTGTCCTCATTCATATGTCACAACCATGAAGAGTTCAGGAGTTTTGCTGCTTACCTTCTGTTTTTTAAATGGGGAAGGAGTTTTATTTTTTCAAATTAATCTTATTTCAGAGATCAATATTTGTTTCTATATACAGTATGTATTCTGATATATGCATGTATTTTACAAATGATTATTATTAAAAAAGATTGTCTTTCAAGCGTAAGCCGGGAACACACTACACGACTGTCAGGCCGATTATGAGTGTAATTTGGTCGTGACGGCTGATCAGCTCAAACGCACCGGGTCGGTTCTATTTGTGCTCCATTCTTGTCTGAAGATTCTAATCTTAGGATTTAAGAACCAGGGGCCTGTACCATGATGGTAGTTGAACAAACTCAGGGTTACAGGATTAGTTTTGAGTTGATAAAACCAAACCAATCCAACCAGGCTTTGTTGGTACCATGATGCTGATCATCAACTTTCCCTGTCAACTCAGGCTTTGATCCTGAGTTTAGGAGTTTAGGTGTGACATCAGTAGCGAACAGCCAATCAAATGGTGAGAAAGAGTGAAACTGCGATTCATTTCTCGCGAGAGAAGCAGTGCGATTCACTTCTCTCTTCTGCAGAATATTACGAGATTGAAAAATATTAAGAATTTAAACAAATTTACACAGCAAGAAGAAAATATGAAACACGACGACTAAAAAAAAAGTCTTGCTATATCAGTGCAAGTAAACGTGAAGTTAATTTATACAGTTGATAAAGGTATAGAGAGAATTGAACATTTAAGCTCACATGTAGTCATTTTATAGCTTTATACAAATCATACAAAATTATTCTAAATAAGCATTAGTAAAAGCCAGACGATTTTGTCTTTAAAAATCATTTGCTATGTAGTGACCTTTAATTTGGATTAGAAACAGGTGGAGTGACTTTATTGCATCAGACATGTGTCACTTTGCTCATGGTCCAACTTCGGTTTGCAACATCTTACCTGGAACCAACTTGCCCTTTGAGACATCACTTATCAGGCTTATGCTACTCTGAATAATGCCTGAACTTTGTATTCTGAGCACTTCTTGGTTTGTTGTTGTTTTTGCCTCTTCATGATGACTGGCTTAATTTAGTCCTAATTTGTAAGTCGCTTTGGATAAAAGCGTCTGCTAAATGACTAAATGTAAATGTAAATGTAAGTTACTATGGCGATGAACACGGTAGGGCTGTAGTCAAGACCACCTTTGTCGAGTCCAAGACAAGTCCAAGACCAGGACTAGTCAAGTCCAAGTCAAGACCGAGTCCAAAGAGGTTCGAGTCCGAGTCAAGACCGAGTCCAGGACAGGAAAAAAAAGTCTGCTAAAAAAAATAGCCTATAGAAATTAAATCATTATGTAATAATGAAATAATGAATGATTTTAATTTTATTTAAAATAATTGACTAATTCAAAGAACAATATATATATATATATATATATATATATATATATATATATATATATATATATATATATATATATATATATATATATATATATATATATATATATATATTATATAGGCCTAAAGGAGCACACACATTCGTTTCGACTGTCTGATCAGCCTGTCAATCATACACGCAATGTCAACCAATTAAACTGCATGAGGGAGGGCCGAGCCAACACACACACACACACACACACTAGAGATGCGGATAAACCGCGGATCAGGCGGATGACGTGAAGGTAAGAAAAAAAGTCCCGAAACTTTGCCTATTAATTAGATGTGCAAGGCAAGCAGGCAAGTTTTCGGTTTGTTATGGACAATTAAAAATTTGAATATTCATGTTGCACTAGCAGTGGACTTTCAGCGATTTTATTTAAACATTTATTTTTTAAAGAGCCGTTTTTGAGTCAAAAGAGCCGGCTCTTTTCAGTGAGCTGAGTCAAACGAGCCAGCTCACGAATACGAGCCGAAATGCCCATCGCTAGTTATTAGGTGGCTAGTGTTTCACTTTCCCTCCAATAATATTTTGTTTTAATATCGCGGCGACGTATGTGTGCTTACTGGGAACATAATAAAGACACCTGGACTCGGTCGAGACCAAAAGCCATATTTGGCAAGACCAGTGGCCGAGACCGAGACAAGTCCGAGTCCGATAGCCAGCGAGTCCGAGACAAGTCCGAGACCATAGAAAAACGGTCTCGAGTCCGGACTCGAGTCCAAGACCGGACTCGAGTACTACAGCCCTAGAACACGGCTAAAAGCCAAACCACTTTCATGGTGCCTAAAACCCAGGGTTGGTGAAAAATAAACTGAAACATACCTGGCTATCCACCTGAACCAGCTTCATGGTATAGGCCCCTGATGTTGCCAGTCGTCCTCACAAAGGTTCTTTTAGGTTTCTAAACATGTTTATTTTGTGACTGACGCCGGTGACAACGCTGTGGAGATACATTTCCTGTCAAACATCATTCATGCATATTTTTGTAATTTTGTCAAACACATCTTGTTCCCTTTCGAGGTCACTTCATATTATGTAGCTAATACGCAGTGGGGAAACTCAGTGAACACAGCAGAGCGTCTAGCTTGCCCATTGGCTGTGATGAGGCAACTGCACACCCTATGGCAAAGCGCCTCTGACGCGCGAACGCTGCGCCAGAGCGCTTCAGAACCCGCCAGAATGGCCGGGGCTTACTGTAAAGGTGATGATACACAGGGCAACTTTTTGAGCAATGTTGCTGGGCAATGTTGCCGTCAACAGGCAACCAGATGAGACACAGGGCCCACAACCCATCTAAATTATCCAGATAGAAATGTGTTGCCCATTTTCAATGTGAAAGTGCCCAAGGAACAATCGCTCGGCAAGATTGCCCAGCAACATTGCTCAAAAAGTTGCCCTGTGTATCATCACCTTAAGTCTATAAAACCCCATTATTTCGCCATAATATCACATTTTATCTCCTTCAGCAACCTTTCACATCTCTGCCTCCTCTGAAGCCTTCGCAGTGGAAACAAGCCTTTTACAGCTAGAACGAGCCTTGCATACTTGGACAGCGTCTTCTTCACTCACCTAGAAGCCGCTTCTCTTCTGTCGCCGTTCTCCTGTGGCAATCCGGTGAACACGCTATATCCTTTTTTCTGCCTACTGAGTGCTTTCCGCTGCTACACTACAGTTTTCTAAAAGAGAAAATTTGCAAAGCGTTGTTTCAAATGCCTCGCTCTTTATGCACCTTGTACGGATCCCTTCTGCACAAGGCAGACAGGCACGTGGCTGCCGGGAGCTGCTTTCACTGCGAGAGTCTACCTATCTCGATGCTGCAGACGTGGTTAGGTCTCCTTAAAGGTGGCGACACCGCTCCTCCTGCTCTTCCTTTTCCTTTATCCAACAGCAGCCCGAACGGACGGAAATAAGCAAGCCCCCGCCGGCCACGTCTCCACGTGCTTCACTTTCCCCATTACAGTCTCTTTCGCCAGTCCTGCTCACTCAGGCAGACCAGCGCCCCTCTTTTCGAGTGGCGGGTCTCGTCTCCTTCGGCGGATCGGACGAAGAACACGACGACAGCCTCTCCATTGCTGCGTCTGAAGAAGAGTGGTCGGGCTCAGCTGACCCCGCCCTCCTCTCACAGTCAGGTGCTAGCGCTACTGCTACCAGGACTAATTCAGACGGTGAGATGCTGCGCGTCCTCACCCCGGCCGTTTCGGACCTGCCTGCTAGGAGCCGACTGGATGGATGGTTTCTGCCAGGGCGTCAGCAGACGCCCCGTCACAGACCAGCGCCCTTCTTTCCTGAGGTTCACGATGAACTCATGAAGCCATGGCGCGCCCCCTACTCTGCACGCACGAGTGCTTCCACTTCCACTACTCTCTCCTCTGTGGACGACGCTACACATAAAGGATATGAGAAGCTACCCCCTCTCGAGGAAGCAGTCGCCGCTCACCTCTGCCCACCCACTGCTGCTGGTTGGAGATCCAGAGTGGTACACCCCTCGAAGCCCTGCCGGAACACCTCAGCCCTCGCTGGACGCACTTTCTCAGCTTCTGGCTTCTGGCCCTGCACACCATGGCGGTGTTACAGGTTTTCCAGGCCAAGCTTCTCCAAACCATGGACAAGTCTGGCCCGGATCCTGAGGCTTTTCATGACATGTGTAGCACCACAGACCTGGCACTGCGCGTTACAAAGGCTACCGCTCAAGTGATCGGCAGAGGCATTGCTAACCTCGTCGTGGTCGAGCGCCATCTTTGGCTGAACTTCGCTGACATAAAGGAGGCGGACAGGATGGCTTTCCTCAATTCACCCATCTCCAGCACCAGTCTCTTTGGCCCAGCTGTGAAGGGGTTTTCTGAACGATTCACTGAAGCGCAGAAGTCTTCCCAAGCTGTGCGACACTTCTTTCCCAAACGCTCCAGTTCAGCTTTGAGTTGCCCCAAGAGCACGCCACCTTCTCAGCCAGCAAAGCCAGTGCCTCGGGTTTCTCAGCCCCGCCCTGCAGCTGATACCCATCGTCGCTCGCGACCAGCTAAGCGCTACCCGCTGCCATGGTGCAAGGGCCCCCGACCCAGCATTGTGTTGGACCCTGAGCCACCAAAGACCTCCTTGCAGCAGGAGGAAAGAGAGAGGGTCTGAGTCTCGCTCTAGCCGGACCACCCTCGAAAAGATCTCATCCAAGTCTCTCAGCTCCCTGTTTAGCTCAGGCGGCTGGAGATTTTTCTACTGTAGTCAATGGGCCCGTTGCACTGCATGCTCCCCTACAAACAAACGTTGCTTTTACAGCGACCCAAATTAAGCACACAAAGAGTATGTTTCAAACACACAACCCCGGGTATCTGGTCCCCCTTCACTAGGCGGCCCCTCCCCGGTTGTCGCTCTATCTCTGTCCAGCCGGGCCAGGGCCTGAATATGTGCACAAAACACAACACACGGGTATTAGGTCCCCCTATGCTAGGCGGCCCAACCCCAGTTATAATTCAAACCCTAGCCACAAGGGCCGAGGCCTGGCAAGCCATCCCTGATGTGTCGAACTGAGTTATGAACACTATAAAGCGAAGATACTCGCTCCAATTCGCTCGCAGACCCCCACGATTTCAGGCGGTCATCGAGACTTCGGTGAGAAGCAACGTGACTCACATGCTTAGTACCTAAGTGGATAGTGGATGCCATCTCTCTAGCATACACCTCGGTGGGCCAGGCTTGTCCCATAGGCGCTAGAGCCCACTCTACAAGAGGCATGGCCTCTTCGTGGGCCTGGTCTAGTGGGGTACCAATTCAAGACATATGTGTGGCAGTCGGCTGGTCCTCGCAGTCCACATTTGTTAGATTTTATAACATGGAGGTTCCTTTCCTGGCTCGAGTCCTCTTAATATGATAATTAGAACCGACGGTGTCCGGTCTTATCAGTCTAACATTTACTGTCCATAAGCTCATGTTGTCCTAGGACTATATGTTATAGAGCAAGCCTGGTTCAGGCTTTATTTAGGAATTATCCTGTCCCTTATGTTTTTTTTTTTATTATTTTGTATCATGGCTTGTTTCTGTGAGCCTCAGGTTGCTTCCCTAGGCTCCAGTTGGATGGAGCCAGTTGCTAATAGTGCGGCGTGTTACATTGCGTCCCCACTGCATATTTGCTGCGCAATACGAAGTGACCATTCTCGAAAGGGAACGTACTCTGTTACTAACGTAACCTCGGTTCCCTGAAAGTAGGTGTGACAAGGCAATAGAGGTGTTTTGTTACTGATTTTGACTACGCCACTCCAATTTTGTTTGGGTAGGAGTCCCCAAGTCAATAGAGGGATTTCCCGCTAGGCTATCCAATTAAATGAATAAACTTAAGGCAAGATTGCTATAAAAATTAATACATCACTTTTATTAAATACATGCATTCTGGTCTCATTCGATTTCTTTCACAAGCTAGCCACATTTAGTAATACAGGGTGGCAGTAGAAGAGACTATGTGGGGTAACAATACTTCAAAAAAAAGAAAATATACACAACAAATGAATAAATACAATACACCCCAAAAAGAAATTACAAACTTTCTACACCGCACACTGCGTGCACAAATACACACCAAACTTTCCACACCACACAGGTGTATAAATCAAAATGAGTATCTTCCCCCTCTAGTTACTCTGTTGGGAGCTGTTGGAAATGACCTAGCTTGGAGTTCACAAAATAAACCATAAAGAAAATACAACGGATACATTTTTGGGCCAACAAACAAACAAATAAACAAAATAAACCAATTACAATACCATAATCCTATTAAGAAACTGAAAAATAAAGGTAGGGAAAAACAGTGATCGTTTGCACTGGATGGATTGAATTCTATAAAGAAAAAAAACAATAAAGCAAAAACACATTATCAAAGCATACAAGTATTATCTCTAGACATAACATCAGTTCCTACTAGAGACCACGGCCCGTACAAAGTAAAATTACAAAGTCAATCAATGTTAAAATATACTAACTATTCCAGAATTACATGAATAAATAGATACCTTATTTCAGAAGACACTGGAAGTACAACCGTCGTTAATGTCCACTGCTCATCTCATTCAGCATAGCCAATGTGAGGGCCTTTAAGGAAACTTCTGTGCAGTGTACTGCAATGGTAACCCAGTGTCCACAACTCATCCAGTCAAACCTTCTCACCATTAAGGTATTTAGACCACATGTCTAAACAAAACAACTTCATAGACACAATGAATGGATTAAACACCCCTGGCCCAATTAAAGCAACACTGACACTCAAAATTGCTGGCTCTTGGCCAACACGTCAAAACCATCATAAAACATCACCAGTGAGCATTAAAACACTATTCTTAAGACCATAACCTCTTAAATAAACCTACCAGAGCTTGTTCTTCCAGCGACCGACCATGCCAAACAATTCAAGCACTGCAGCCATTCCACCCAAAAGGAAGTGACATATTTAAAGGGAAATTACACCCTCTACTGATACCCTCAGTAGCGCCCTCTACTGACCTGGCTACATAGGGAACGAGTATTGCGTACCCAGACAGCAAAATAGTATCTGCCCAGATCCGGCCCAGTTCTGGACCGTGTGGAATCCAAGTGTACCAGATGTGGGCTGGATCTGGGCCGAAACTATGTTGCTGTCTGGGTAGCCTGCCGCACTATTGCAATCTGTCAGAGTTTGCCGCTTCAGTCGATTTAACCTGATATTATGATGAAATAATGGGCTTTTATAGACATAAGCCCCACCCATTCTGGCAGGCTCTGGCACATGATCGCCTGATTGGTTCGCGCATCAGAGGTGCTTCGCCATAGGGTGAGCAGTTGCCGCAGCACAGCCAATAGGCGTGCTAGATGCTCTGCTGTGTCCGCTGTGCAGCTGCACTGCGTTTTAAATAGGAAAGGAAAGGAGGAAAGGAGTTTCGCCACTGCGTATTAGCTACGCAATACTCGTTCCCTACTCTCAGGGAACCAAGGTTACGTTAGTAAACGAGTATGTTTTTGATGTTTCTTTTGTTATTTTATTCTGTAAGTTAACAGTGCAAGTTAATTATTTTTAGGATTTTCATTGTTTTCTGCAAAAGAAAAAAGTGAAACTGCATTCTGTAAAAATTCTGAATAAGCAGCTTATGTAGGCTATATAACTGCACTTGTTTATGAATATGTATTTCATTTAAATAGTCTAATGGTGCGTTCACACCGGACGCGTTTAGCGCGTCAGGCGCGAGTCATTTCAATGTTAAGTCAATGCAAAGACGCGTTACGCGCGTAAAAAATTCCTGCGGCGCGAATGAGGCGTTTAGCGCGGCGCGGTAGACGCGAATTCGCCTCATTCGCGCGTACTTGACGCGAATTGAGCGTCTGGCGCGTTAAGCGCGTTACGCGCGAATGATTTTATTAGTGCTATTTGTGCATTCACGCGTTTGACGCGAATTCGCGCCTGCCGCCCGAGTTGAAAAATCTGAACTTCTGCGTCAATTCGCGCCGCGTTAACCAATCAGGAGCCTGCTTGCATGCTGCTGTCACGTGGTGAAGTGACAGTTTATAATGTTATTTTATGTTTGGCCTCAATAAATTATTTTGTAATATGACTAAAAATGCACAATAAAGCAAATAAAAACATAAAACTCGATTTCAATATATGAGAGATACTCATTTTGTATTGAATGCTATTTATTCCATATCTATTCTAGATTATATGAAACATTATTAATCTAATGTAAAGACAACAAACACAATTTAGTGTATAAAAAAAAAATCACAGGACAGGTTTCATTTTTGAAGGCAGCAGCTCCATTTATTATCAAAACAAAAATAAATCACAGATTAGGTGCGGGCGAGGGTGAACCTCGCGCCGGGTGTACAGCGCGGGCTCGTCAGGCAGCGACCACCACTCGAGGCCGAGGCTTATACGGCCTACGCTTTCCTCGTCAGCGTCCTCACCGTTAGGTCCACCAAACCTACCTCCTGGAGCAAATTGTGAAACCCCTGAAACCCTCCGGAGGGTTTGGTGGACCCGAGAACAGCGACGATGTCCACTACGCTGCTGTTTCTGCTCTCCAGAGCATATACGAGCGGTGACTCTCTCGATTAATGCTAATGCTAATGCTCGATAAACATCTAAAAAAAGATGGCCGCCAACATGTTTCGAAACTTTCGCCTCTGACGCGCGTAAATTTCGATTCAAACTTTTGATTTTACGCGCGTCAATTTCGCTCTTGACACGCGAATGCACACAAAGTGGTCAAGCGTATAACTAGACGCGGCAGGCGCGAATTTTGACGCATTTTCGCGTCCGGTGTGAACGCACAGTAACAGATAAAAAAAAAATCAACAACATGACAGTTTTTTTCTGCACAAATTCCACTGCGAATAAGTAGCGGCGGCTGTCTGTTGACATTCATGTTTGTTTCGGTACATAATCTCGGACAGTTGAGTTCGGCAGACCACTAATCGTTAAGTGTTGTGTAGTGACTGACTCAGTCGTTAAGTTTCTTTTCTTCTCTGACTGTCAAAGACTAAAATCTGCTCCAGTCGATGAAAACAGTCTTTATTTGTGTTGAGTTCAATCTTCGAATGTTTCAGCTCGTTGTTAAGTGTGTTCCCAGCTTTAGCTACTTTGGGAGCAACCAAAATAATAAATTAAACACACTTTGACAATAATAACTGACATCTGTTTTCCTCTTTTGAAAAGCACCAGTCATCAGTTGTATGTCAAACTGTTTGTATCTCAGATATCTAAATCCAGGTCAAAATCTTTGCTGCATATATCACACACAGTACAGTATGGGAGACATGATTCATTAGGATGAGTCTTTAACAATACTGAAAAACTATTATAGGCAAAAGACTACTCTTTATTTGTTTGATCATCTGTTTGTATCTTTGATCTGGCAGGACCAGCTCTCTATGCCTTCAATGATGCAGTCTTCACAGAGGAAGACTGGGAGGGAATCCAGAGAGTTGGCAGAAGCATCAAGCAGGATGACCCAACAAAAGTCGGGAGATTTGGGATCGGCTTCAACTCTGTTTATCATATAACAGGTGAAATACATTACATTAACTCATATAACTTTTTGAGGTATTATACAAAGTGCCTGCTGAATATACTACAATATTGCTTATTGATTTATGTAGCGTTAACATCACAATATGCCAGTTAACTCTTTCCTCGCCATTGATTGAGTTTTTCCAGCAATCCCTGTTTTCACTGTTATACGGCAGGAGCGCTACTACGTATCTTCTGGAACAGTACAGAATCTCTGCATCAAAAAACAAGTGAAGAAGATGATCTGCATAAACCATTGCTGCGTCTCAATTCGCTTACTTATACTGCACCCTAAAAAGAAAAAGTACATACTTTTGAGTGTGTAGCAGAAGAGTAGACAAGCTTTGGGACATACTACTATCACATCATAAAATAGCTTCTTTAACCCTTTAGAACCGGCTGTGTCGTCGCCGACACATACCAGCAAGCTGTATTCATTTTACCATAACTCTTCAACCGTTTGCACTGTCAAAATCATTCAAATTGCCCCCGACAGTAGACAACATGCACTTTTCGGCAATATATGGCTTATTACGGTAATTTCATGCTTTCCATCAGCAAATGACAGCAGATTCAAAGTGCGGCAGATTAGAGTGTTTTGGATTGCATAAAATAATAAAAGATTAGAAACAAATGCATGGCGAAAGAAGTGGTAGACAGCAGAAGAGGGGATTGGGATGATTTTTAATGAAACTTGGGAGGCGGATGGCCATTACTCTTTCACGTATCTAATCATGTGGTGTGTGCATGTGTATGTGTGCGTGCCTAGTATGAATGCATGCATTTGTATGTGTGCGTGTATGAAAAAAAGTGTCCTAAATGAAAACTGTGCAACCCAATGTCACAAAAAAGACTTTTTATATATGTATTATAGTTCATTTTTCAACTTAAAAGTGTTAGTTTCTTTCGTTCATGATTTTTCAGGGTTTTTTCTAAATAAAAATCAGTAAATTTAATTCAATTTAAATTCTATTTACAAACTCACCACACAAAATAATGGGCAATAACTGTAATTTGTTGAAAGCTAATCTTTTTCTGAAAAAGATGACACCTTGCACATGAAGATAGCACATTGTTTTAGAATTGTACAGTCAAAAAATCGAAATATGTGAAAAACACCTATTTTAGCTTCAGGTTCTAAAGGATTAACAGTTGCTCTCTGTCGCTTAGTTACACACATCCGGTCACGCAAACTGACCTGTCAATCATCTTGTCAAAGATAAAATCCTCCACATTTAATTTAATTTAATTTCCCACCGTATCGAAGAGAAATGCAGAAGCATGTTGATCTGCCAGTCGCGGGTCTTTCACTCTCCTCGTATTCATGCATAACGATGCATTCAAAAGTGAATGGACAAACAAATCTTTATAAAAGTTCACGTTGTTGTTGCAGATGAAATATAACATGGATACATTACATAAATATTTTATATCAGCTTAAATGTTGCTTACTAGTCACTCAAACCTCACCGTCGGTTTTGCACATCCACCATGTTTTGGAGTTTTCTGAACACTTTTTACTCGTGTTTGTAGTTCTGAACTGGATCCTCCTCCAAAGTGCAATGGGATGTGGGTAATATTAGTTGTTATAGTGAGCACGGATCCACACTTCGTAAATCCACCGGACATAGCTGACTCACAAATGTGCTCGACTATAACAACTCTTCCTCTTCTCAACATGGACTGCGTGTTCCTGGGGGCGGGGTTTATGTAAATTCTAGGGTTGGTGATGTCACTAACCCGGGAGGAATGTTATGTAGTCCCTACCAGCCATTTGTTGTAGTCCTTAAAAAACAATTTCTATAAAAGCAAATATCTTCCTTTGCTTTGAACTTTGAATTTAGTAATTTTGCATATGTTGTTTATGCTCAAACAGCAACATTACACACTAACTAAAGTTAGAAAAGTGAAATCATAATTACCACCCTTTTAAGCTGTCTTTTTTTTACACAGTTATAGTTTATAGTATTGTTATAATTTTCATTTGTGTAACTTATATTTTTTCCAACACCCCAAGCACACATAGAGGCCTATAGAATGGTGTGTAAAACCAATGTACAAGGAAAAAAAAACTGTAATTAATAAGTCAGCTCTATTGCGTGATCAAGGGCGTAGGACATTCCATTTAAACATGTTTCAAGGGTTTACCAGTAGTGGGTGCTTGAGCAACGTCACCAATGATGTACCTCAGAGTAAACGAGACAGAGGGAAGTTAGCAAGGGAACAGCATAAAAATGAACTTAAATGCATCCTAAGAAAGAGTGGGTAGAATACTGCTTACTGGCAACTATTTTAGAAAACCCTGGTGGGGAAAGAGTTAATGTATTTTCAAATTACAATATATATCACATTATGAAACCAAAGCCTCTAATAATCAAATTAAATATTTGTCATTTTTTCTATTCTCTAGATTAACTTGCTAAATTAGCACATCCTACACAAGTTACTACCAAAGCAAATCTTCATAGAATGATGTGCTCATATTGTAATAATAAATTTTCTTTTTCAATTCTATTATGATGTTAAATTGCCAGAGGGTAGGCTATATGTTTTCAGAAATATTACTGTAGGCATCACAACTGAAAGAGACTGTTACAGATTACAGATTTAATGGTTTGTCTATTATTAATATTATAATGTTTATTTCACATTTTTTACATCGATTTCCTTTCTATCATCTAACACTCACTTTAATCTTTAAATAACACTAAAATAACATATTTAATAACACTTTAATATATTTAAGTATATTCATATATTTACCAAATCTCAAAACTGTACATTGTAATTTTGTTCCGATTCCTAAATTCACTTGAAGCATTTAAAACATCTCTGGATTACCTTATGTAGCCTATGTTATGTTCCCCGAGAAGAAAATGTGACGATGTGTCATGATGTTGGTGCTATAGGAACTAGGCCATTCTTTTATATATTTTATTTTGTGTTTTTGCATAAAATACAAACCAAGAAAAAGAAATACAAGAGTGACCGAACAATACAACCAAAATCACCTTAGCAACAGTAATCAACCAAACAAAAAGAGTAAAAAAAGAAAAAAGAAATAAAGGGAGACAGGAGAGATGTGCATACATAAACAAAGCATAACCACAGGTTCAATGCTATAAAACAGGAAGAACATTAATGATACATTATTCAGACTTGAGAAAATCCAGGAAATGCTGCCATACCATTTGGAATTGGCGATGAAATTTGGGTTCTGAAGAATGTATACCTTCCAGCTGTATGACATGAAGCAATTCATGCAACCAAGCTTTGAAGCATGGAGAGTCAGAATTTTATTTTTTAGCAAGACTCATGTCCATTAATACAGGTCATTGCTGAAAGCTTAGAAGAGTTTTGAATGTCCCAGTGAATCCCAAAATCGCTTTAGGTCATGATCCGGCTTGATCTCTTTTTGAAAAACTTTTGAATGTCTTCTACCATGCTAGCCTCAACGCGGAGACAAAGCCACATCTGCCTAGTGTGGGTCCTCGGGGGAATTTCGCAGAGTTTGTCGAGTGGGTGCTGGTGAACAATGACTCACTGTTCACCATTTGCCCTGCGGAAGGATGACACCAGCCCCACTCAGAACAAACCTCCAGAGACCAGCCATCCATCAACTGCGAGCTGCATGAGCAAGTTGCATGAGCAACTCGAGCCTACTGAGAGGACTGAGACATTACCCCGGAGCCCCTCGAAGTGTCTGACCAGGTGCACAAGCCAGCAATAATGTGGATCGCTGAGGGAGTATTAGTGGAGTTTGAAGGGATGGAAGGAAGCCTCACCCACTACCCCCTTGCTGTGGATGTGATGGATAAAGTCTCTGGAAACTATTTAGAGGAGTTTTTGTGTTTGAGGAGGGAATTCCCATTTCTCCTGTTCTCCTCACTGGTTCAAGCCAGCCCTGAATCGCCTGTTTCCCCACTGGTTCCACCCAGCCCTGAATTCCATGTGTCCCTGCTGGTTCCAGCCAGTCCTGAATTGCTTTTTCCCCCACTGTTTCTGCCCAGCCCTGACTCTCTTGTTTCTCCGCTGGTACCGCCCAGCCCCATGTCATCGGTGAACCCTCACAGCCTCCCTCTCCCACCTCCTCTGACAGCCAGTTCCTCAGTCCCACCTACACTGGTTCCCTTCAGCCCCTTTGCATCTCCTACACTATTCATTGAGGATCTGCATCTGTTCCTCAGGTCACCAGCTCTGCCTAGCCCAGAGGATCCCCTGGCTCCACCTCCAGCATCTGTGCCCATTGCTGTACCTCAGCCTGTCGACACATCGGCTCCACCGGAAACCATTGTCCTTACGGCTACACCGGGCTGCCTCGTCACTCCAGCTTCACCTTGGTCAGACGTGGTCCTGTCTGCGTCTCTGGCTCCACCTTTGTCCTCAGTTCCACTGGCTCCTCCACAGTCTTCTGGCTCCCTGGTTCCACCTTGGACGCTCGTCGCCACAGCTCCACCTTGACCTCCAGCACCATCATTGTCATGTGGGCACTTCGGCTCATCAGCTCCGCCTGGGTTTCCATCAGTGGTGGCTACACCTAGGATGTAGGATGGCTTTGATGTTGCCTGGAGCAAACTCCAGGCACCCGTTGGAAATAGAGAGCGCCTGGAGATCTCCTACCATCCTCAGAGAAGTAATGGCCAACAAGAAAGCCACCTTTAGAGAAAGGTTCTTGGCCTCAGCCGACTCCAGCGGTTCGAAGGGGGCCTCAACCAACCCTTCGAGAACCACCTCACACTCTCTGCACCATATGGTGAAAACATTCCATTTTAGGCCGTACAATTTCCTTGTGGAGGGAGCTCTAGAGCTGAGTATGGTCTCCACTACTCCTGCTGACAGGCCGGCCTCTAGGTACTGTGCCCCCTCAGGGGCCAGACTCGCAGTTTACATAGTTCGGGCCGAGGGTGAAATATTGAGCCCTCTGCCTGAGTCAGCAGGTCCCTCCTGATGGGAAGCTCCCATGGAGGCCCATCCAGGAGTAATATTATGTCTGAGAACCATACTCGGGCCAGCCACAACGGGGCTACCGATAATAGACTGATCCCGTCGCGACGAACCCTCTCTAGAACTCCCGGGAGCAGAGCGATCGGGGGAAATGCATACAGACGCAGCCTCGGCCATCTCTGTACCATGGCATCCAACCCCAGTGGGGCTGGATGTGTGAGGGAGAACAACAGTGGACAGTGAGTCGTCTCTCGAGACGCGAATAGATCCACTTCCACAGGGCCGAACCTCTGACATATTGACTCCACCACCTCAGGATGATTTCCAGGCAGTTTATATGCCAGGAGGAATGATGGTTCTGCCATAGACCTCACGTAAAGCGGCCGTCCATGACCGCGCCCCAGCCCGTGAGGGAGGCGTCTGTCGAGACGGCTTTCCGGCGACATGACGCTCCCAGCACGGGACCTTGGGACAGAAACCAAGCTTTCTTCCACATAGATAGGGAACGAAGGCATCTGCGCGTAACCCTGATCATGCGAAATGGGTTTCCCCTCTGCAGGGGCCTCATGTGCAGTAGACCGAATGGAATGGTGCACAGAGCCCAAGGAGAAATATTTGTGAGATTTTTCCATGCATCGAAATACTCTACTAAGGGAACTCGAGGCTGGCTTTGGGTATTAATCGGGATTCGTTCTCGGCTCCCTGAGGCGGATCTCCGGCAGGGTTCGACCGAAAACGATTCTCGATGTGCGGACGCGAGTGCTGCCTGGCCGCAAGCCTGTAAAGCGCACTTGGCGGCGGGAAGTCGACATCGATTTCCTGCGGGCTTCGCGGAGGAGGCGACCTCGATCGCTCCCCCAC
The DNA here is from genome assembly GCA_021464565.1 of Rutilus rutilus. Lineage (NCBI taxonomy): Eukaryota > Metazoa > Chordata > Actinopteri > Cypriniformes > Leuciscidae > Rutilus > Rutilus rutilus. The sequence continues at coordinate 5,926,289 of JAJAQA010000009.1, forward strand.
GAGCGGGGCCGCCCGCAGAGGATCTAGGCTGGCTAGGACCTCTTTGTTGAAGCCTTTTTCGCCTGCAGGACGGCCCTCAGGTCGCCCTGCTTAGGCTGAGGCTTCGGCTGAGAAGCGACGCTCTCTTTTTGCGCCTGTCTGTAGGCGGAGGAGCTGGCGGATTAGCGGATTATGCAAATCAGGAAAGAACGGTAAACCCCGATAGCGAGGTTGCTCTCTGTGCTGCAGGAAACGCTCGTCCAACTTGCTTTTAATATGCGTTTCCTGCCTCTCATGTGGCCAACTGATATTAAGACGGGCCACTGCACGAGAGACAACCTCCACCAGCTCCTCATATGCGGGGACATGGGGTGGCGAGTCATCCCCAAAATCCCCGCCTTCGATGCTGAGCACGTCTACTTCCTCGGAAGCAGACAGCTCAAGCATCGGGCTCTCCACTCGTGCGGAAGAAGCCGCGGGGCGAGAGAGCATCGGAACTGGTGGATGAATCACGAGAGCGTGCCTCGGTAGTCTCGGGATCCCCCGCCAGATCCATCTGCGAGCCCCATGAAGGGTGTTGCCGCCACGGGGCTCGCGAGCCTGGCCATCCTCATTGAAAATGGCCAGGCGGGAGCGCAGCACACGGATTGGTAATCTCTCACAATCCTCGCAAGCAGCCCCCTCGAGAGCTGCACGTGCTGGAAAGCATTTTTGTGTGAGCATATCAGTGAACACCCCTGACCACTTGGTGAGTTTCACGTCTTTGTAAACAAAAGTTTAATTCGTTTTAGGAAGGATTGTTCCAGTGCACCTATGTAGCCATTGTGGAGGTTGGGGGGTGCTACCACAGAAACCGAAAATTCTCGGGCCAGCAGCATGTGTCCAAATTTCAATCTTAACCGTTTTATTTCATCAGAAACGATCTGAAAACAGGGCTTTAAGTGTAAAATACCGAACTTGTCCTTTAAAGGATATAAGAGAACAGCAACAAAATGAGATTCATTTTTGAAGGATTACTTATGTCTGCTTATACATATGAAAAGATATTATATTTTGTTAAATAAAAAATGTAATCTTTAATCTGGAAATAACCATCAGTTCATGTTTTTAGGTATATAATTGTCTGGGCCTCGGGTAGTGAGGACGGTTAATTTACTGGACCTCAAGCAATTTTATTTGAAAAGCCCTGCCTTAGTATTTCCATTGTGGGTGACGCAAAGCTTAGCGGGAAAGTATGACCACTTTAAGCTCCCTCAAAGATTGTATCCTATTGCTAAAGCTCCCACGTTGCTCCATTACCCCAGACGTGTTCTTGGGAAAGGTTAAAGATCAAGTAAAAGTTTCTATGACGTAAAATGCAGGCACCGTTTTATAGTCTTGATTATGTGCCACGTTACATCACCTGACCTCATGGCAGCCAAAGAAATTGACATGATAGCACAATTGCTTATGACAGTGCAAAGCGTTCCCATAGCGACAACACCACGCCTTTGAAAGGGAACGATTTATTGTAAATTTTACAGTTTTATCTTGAATCTATTTATGCAAAATAGTGGATAATTTTAATACATTTAATATAGACTTATTGTATTGGGCAAAATATTAGTGTTGGTGCATCCCTAATTATACTGCATTATCAGCTCTCAGTGATTGTTTAATAATGTGTTTAATAAAGACTGAATTGACCTGATTCGCTGTTAAATTATTATTATTATTGTTTATTTACAGACTTGCCATGTGTATTCAGTTCTGAACACCTGGCCATTTTTGACCCACAAAAGAAGGTGTTTGGAGATGATGAAGAAGGCTATCGATGGTCTTTAGATGATGAAGAGGACAGAGAGAGCCTTTTGAACTTGAGAGATCAGTTCCAGCCCTTTCAAAATGTAGTCAGTCAAGTCAACAGTTGTTCCTGGGAGAAGGTCATCAGTGAGGAGCAATACTTCAAAGGAACGCTTTTCCGCTTCCCTCTGCGTAATGAGGCTTCTGAGATCTCCGATAACTTGTATGACTCCACAAAAGTTATACAGCTTTTTGACAGTTTCATTGCTGATGCAGACATCAGTCTTCTTTTCCTGAGAAATGTGTCATCCATTACTTTGCTGCATATTAACACCAATGGCTTCTGCAACAATAGGCTAAAAGTTTCAGCGTCAAATCAATTTGACACTGACCTTTCTCATGTTAAGCAGAAATCATTTGACAGAAACACTTTTTTCAAAACGCTATCACACATTTCCCATCAAATGGAAGAAACAAAGTCCCAGTGGCTTGTGACACCTTGTCTTCTGAAACATGGATATATACCAGAGATTGACTTTCTAGCCAGTAAGCTGAGCTTCTACCCTCAAGTTGATGCAGCTTTTCGAATAGATGAAGACAGATCACTTTGCAATGGGCGACTAAGTTGCTTTCTGCCACTTCCAAATAATGACTCAAACAAAACTGGGCTTCCCATTCACATCAATGCTTGCTTTGGCCTAACAGATAATCGGAGGTTCATTAAGTGGCAAGAGGAGGATCAGAAGAATGATGAGTCTGCAAAGTGGAATGAGCTACTTATAAAAGATATTCTTCCTCATGTATATCTTATGATGATCCTGGATGCCATTCAGTTATCCAGAAACTCGACCCTGCCTGCTGCCACTGTGTACAATCTTTGGCCTGACCTATCCAAGACTGTACATAAAGATAGATGGCATGAAGTTGCAACAGATACTCTGAGCGGTCTAATTGAATACGAGATCTTTCACCTTGCCAGAGATGAGAAAATCTGGGTGTCTCCCTCAGATGCGGTTTTTCCAGTCAACAATATATGTAGTGACACAATGTCTGCGATATCAAGATTATTGATTGCTGAAGGAGAGAACCTGGTCACAGTCCCAGAACATATTTTGAAAGATGTCCAAGAAATCTTCCCTGAAAATGATACCTTGACATGGGTGACTCCATCTTATGTTAGAAATGTCCTTCACAGAAGTGAGGCTGAAAACCTCAGTAAAGATGACAAATACTCTCTTCTCGAATTTGCTCTCAGTGATGAGAAGTACACAGAGCTACAAGGTCTTAAGCTTCTGCCTCTCAGTGATGGAACCTTCACTTCATTTAGCAATGAAGTGCTGAACACTGTTTTGATCGACAATGAAAAGTTTTCACGGTAAAGTTCTCTTTTCTACTTTAATTGTTTAGCGTGTTTATATTGTGTTTTCAAAGTATTAATGATCTTTTTTTCTTTGTTTAGAACATTGCTGCCATTTTGCAAAGAAAGATTTATACCCAACAATCTGAACCATGTTTGTACTACGCAGCTAAGGAAACTAGCAACAATGAGTAAGAAATCTATTTATATGCTTATGATAATATGAAATTAACATCATAAATGTTTGTCAAACTGGTCTCACTATTTTTTCAGGCACATACAACATAGTCGAATTGGATGCAAATCATGTTGTTGCACTCACCAAGAAGCACTTACCCATGGACTGGAAGGTTACCCAAGGTCATGTGACATGGAAAACAGCAGAAAATCATCATCCACCAAAGCGCTGGCTTGCTGAATTCTGGAAGTTTCTTAGCACTGAATTGATTGAGTTAAATCACTTTATTGACATGCCTTTAATACCACTGGAGCCACTGCAGAGTTCAGGCAATTCTGTACTGTTAGCAAGGTTGCAGAGTAACACAACTTTGATTTTTCAGAGTAGCACAGCGTCTAGCTTGTCAGATCATGTTCAGAAAGTGTTAGGAATGGTGGGGTGTACAGTCATAAAAAGAGATGAATGTCTTAGACATCATGACATTGAGAGGTATGTTCTTTCTGCTTCACCAAGAAGTGTTCTACAAGTCTTTGTGAACTCACACAGAGATAAGGTCATCAAAGGAATTGCCTCTGCTTCATCACAGGAAAAAGAGGAGTTGAAAGTGTACCTCTCTTCTTTGGATTCTCTCTCAAATGCTGAAAAGATTCTGCTTTCCATGTTGCCAATCTTCAGAATGATGTCTGGGAAATATGTTGCAGTTCAGTCAAAGCAAGCAGTTGTTTCAACAGCCAAACCAGCCATTCCAAATGATCTGCCAATGCCTGAGACCATTGTACAGTGTGCAAATGAAGCTGATCGCAGACTTTTGACTCTTCTGAATATTGAACTCTTAGATGCCGCTAAGTTGGCTGTTTGTTTGGTTGACTACATTGAGACAGCCTCTTTCAAAAAAGGGGAGGAACAGACAGTAATGACCTGGATACTGACTAATGGTAGCCTTCTACTCTCACAAAGTGAGCAGTTGCTCATGAAAACCAAAAGGCTCAAATTTATTGAGACAACTCATGGAGAACACAAACACGCCTCAGATGTTTTTGATCCAAGAAACAGGACATTTCAGGATCTTTTCGAGGCAGATTTCTTTCCCCCACCTATTTACACAAAGACAGAGGAAATGCTTCAGAGTTTGCGGCGCCTTGGTCTAAGGTCAGAGCAAAAACAAATATCAACAGAAAACCTACTCCAAGTCATAAATCATACTGAAAAGCTTTTTGCCCACTCACCAGATAAGGCATTCAAAAAAGCACATACTCTTGTTCGAGTCCTGAATGAGAATGATTTCCTTTCAAAATTCACCAAGGCGCAGATAGAAGAGCTGAAGCAAAGGCAGTGGGTGCCCTGTGAAAATCCAAAGTTCTTGAATGGAAGCATTTGTAGAAATCTTAAGAGTGGTCTATATAAGCCATCTGAAGTAAGGGATTCAAAGTATTCTTCAATTGTTGGATATGTTATGCCACTTACCTCTGAGCTAACAGGACATGTCTGCAAAAATCTTGGACTTCATGAGCCCCCTGCTGTTGAAAAAGTCTTGGAGAACCTCTCTGCGCTGAGATCAATGGTCAACCCAAATTCAGATTTTCAGTTTAAAACCGAGCTGCACAGTATTTACAAATTCATGCAAGACAACATGAGACATTTCACAGATTTAATGGACACAAAAAGCATCCCTTGGATATGGAATAAAAGTGAGTTTGTCTGTCCAGGAGATATAGTTTTAGCCTATCCATCTGAATTGGATCTAAGCCCCTACATCAAAAAAGTGCCTGAAGAGTTTTTGCAATATGAAAACCTGCTAACAAAATTTGGGGTGAAGAAAATACTGTCCGATGAAGAGATTGAACACATACTCCATGACATAAAACAAAGAATTGACTGCAGGGATCCTCCTCATGGAGACTTGACAGAACGTAAAGTGTCAATTGCCATTCTTGACTGGATGCGAAAGAATGAGAAGCATTTAAAGGACAGTACCCCTGTGCCTGTCATGGCACAAAATCAAAACTTTACTCTGCAGTCTTTGTCCAAAACAGTCTTCTGTGACATCAGTGCTGAAGGACTCGATGACCTGAAACAAGACAATGAGGAGTTCTATGTCATTCATGAAGAAGTTTTACCCATCACTGCAAAATGGTTGAAAGTCCCATTCTTAAGTACTCGCATCTTAAAACCACAGTTCATTCAAGCAGAGCAAGAGTCCTTTGGTATAGAACAGTGTGGGCAATCTGAACCAATCACTCAAAGAATTAAAAACATTCTGAAAGAGTATGATGAAGAAAGTGACATTTTCAAAGAACTCCTACAAAATGCTGAGGATGCTGGGGCAACCACATGTAAATTCCTCCTTGACTTCAGAAAACACAAAGACCCCCCTGAAACTCTCTTTGATCATGGAATGGCTCTCTGCAATGGACCATGCCTTTGGATCTTCAACAATGAGCTTTTTTCACAAGAAGACTGGGGAAACATTGTCAAAGTGGGGTCAGCATCAAAGGAAAAAAAAGTCGAGATGATTGGAAAGTTTGGGCTTGGATTTAATGCTGTTTACCATGTGAGTGATATTCCCTCGATTTTGAGTGGGAAAACCCTTCTCATACTTGATCCAAATGTCACCCATTTGGAAAAGCACATTCTCAGCAATGGAAACCCAGGAATTAAACTTGACCCATTCCAGGAACGACTGTTCAAAAGGTTTCCTGGACAGTTTAAATCTTATGAAGGAATTTTTGATTGTGATTTGTCAGTGCAAAACAGCAAGAAAGCTTACAATGGCACCTTGATTAAATTACCATTTCGCACTCAGGAGGAGGCCAACAAGTCAGAGATCAGTTCAAAGGTATATGATGAAGAGCGAATTAGGATTTTTAAAAATCATTTGACTGACAATTCACAAACACACCTACTATTTCTGAAGAGCATTACATCTATGTCCCTTCAAATTGTCCCTGAAAACGCATCGACTCCTCCATGGAATGATCAGATCCAGACTCCTCTCAAAATATCCAGAGAAGTCATGAATTCATTTGCTGTCTCGAATGACACACATCTCCAAGAGATCGAGAACACCTTCAGAAATAGTGATATCAAATGCCTCAACATTATTGATGTCAACAAAGCACATATTGTTAAAATAGTTCAGGAGAACTCAGATCAATCCCTCACCCAATACTGGCTTTTGTACTCATGTTTTGGGACGCATGATTCTTTGCAAATGTTCCAGAGAAGAACTGAACAAGAACCGTTTTTTTCATTTCCAATTGGAGGTATAGCTGTACCTTTGCATAAAGAGGCAAAAACTAATTCATGGTCTCCTGATGAAAGCATGAAGCATGAAGGCCAGGCTTTTTGCTTTCTTCCTCTCTCAATTGAGACAGGTCTTCCAGTCCATGTCAATGGAACTTTTGCAGTCACATCTAATAGGAAAAGTATGTGGGAAAAAGGAGTGAAGTCTAAGTGGAACAAAGCTTTACTGAAAGATGCTGTAACCTCTGCTTATATCACTACACTGCTTGAGCTGAAAAAATTGGCCCAAAATGGACATATCCAGAACTATTCCTTCCATACATTCTGGCCTAACACAGAGACAGTAAGCAAAGCATTTTTACCCATGGTTGAGTCATTCTACTCAGCAGTTGTGCAGAATGCCAATGGCAAATCTCTGGAGCTTTTCAGCAATGGACATAATTGGTGTTCTATGGACAATGTGAGATTTCTGAATCCAAAAATTGAGGAGAGCCGAGTAATTGGTGACATTGCAATGAAAGTGTTCTTGAGCTTGGGATCTTCATATTCCAGTGTTGTTTCTCTCCCATCATGGGTGAGACAGAGTTTCAAAGATTGTCGCTTCAAGCAAGAGATAAAACAGAGAACAATCAACTGGCCTGAATTTTACAAAATTGTTTTTGAGAACTTGAGTTCTGTGGACACACACAGCAGAAATACTCTTGTGCTGAATGCCATTGACTTGAATGATCCTGCTGTTGATGACCTTCTGAAAAGCTACCCTTGTATTCCAACACAGAGTTGTAAGAAGCTTCAATTAATCAAGCGACTTGTGAATCCTTCTGGCAAAATGGCTTGTTTATATGAACTTAAGGAAGGACGCTTTCTTGAAGGAACAGAAAATGACTTTTTCTCTCCAAAAAGTATTCAACGACTTTCAGATTTGGGAATGCTGAGTGACCGCCTCCCTTTAGAAGACATCATAGAAAGAGCAGGGAAGATATCCAGTGTTTGGCAACAGGATAAATCTGAATATCGTAAACGTCTTCAGTGCCTTGTGGAGTCAATGAAAGACTCCTCAGAAGATGTGAATTCTCTGCACTGGCACACACTGTCTCAAATACCATTCCTTCCTGCCTTAGTTCCTTTGGTTCAGAAAAACAAGAACCACAGTTCAGCCACCGTTCTTAAAAAACCCTGTGAAGTTTACAGTGACAGTTGTCGCAATTTAGTAAGCATGACAGAATTCACAGTTGATCATTCAAACCTTCAAATACACAATTATGATCCAGTTCTCCAAAAACTGAGAGTACTTACAAATCCACCAGTTGAGACAGTGCTTCAGCAGCTGTTAAAAGCCCACCAACACTGTGTTACATTTGAAAATACTGTTCTCTTCAACATGGCTCACTCTTGCTATGAATATCTCAACTATTACTTGTTGAAACAGAAAGATCCCAATCCCATTATTGAGCATGCAAAATCCTTTCCATTCATTTTCATTGAGGATCAATTTGTAAATGTGAGGTCAGTGGCCAGAAGTGAACAATTTGAGGAGAAACCATATCTCTATGTGCTTCCAGTCATCTTCTCCAAATTCGAGAGGCTCTGGCATCACCTTGGCATCAAAAAACAGTTCACAAAAGAGCAATTTGTTGCTGCACTTCATAAAATGAAGGCTTTAAATGGATCTCACCCTCTTTCCATGTCAGACCTCCATAAGTGTGTTGCAATACTCATAAATGGGCTATACAAAATCAAAGAAGAAAAGCTTACAAACTGTCTCATGCCTGATGAGAGAGGTGTGTTGACACCTTCTAAAGAGCTGAGATTTAATGACAGCCCATGGATGCCTGTCTCAGCTGGTGTCAAGCTCGCCCATGATCTGATACCTCGTTCTGTTGCCTGTCATTTTGGTGTAATGACAACAAGACACCATACTCTGAAGAATCATTTGGTCAGTGGGTTTTCCCTAGATGCCAAAGAGTTTGGACAAACAGAGAAACTAACTGTCCGAATAAAAAATATAATTGATGCATATCCTTCTAAAAAGGATATTCTAAAAGAGCTCATTCAAAATGCTGATGATGCAGAGGCAACAGAAATACACTTTGTGTGGGACAAAAGAAAACATAAGACAGAAAAGATTTTTGGGAAGAAATGGGAACTGGTTCAAGGCCCGGCTCTTTGTGTGTACAACAACAGAACATTTTCTGATGATGATCTGCAGGGGATTCAGCAGCTGGGGGAAGGAGGAAAACGTGGGACTTTAGGGAGAACTGGAAAATATGGACTTGGCTTCAATTCTGTGTATCATCTGACAGATTGTCCATCTATCCTGACCGGTGACAAATGGCTCTGCATTTCTGATCCAAATCTAAAATATGTGGAAGGCATAACAAAACAGTCCCCAGGCTGCATGTTTTCAATGGAAGCTGAATTTAAAAATTCTTTTGAGGATGTTTATCATACCTTTCTTCCAGAAATGTTTCCACTCAATTCTGGAACCATGTTCAGGCTCCCTCTCAGGACAGAGGAAATGGCAGAAAAATCTGAAATATCTAGACACACAGTCACAGACCTTGACATGAAGGAACTTTACTATGCCTTGACTGAAGATCCTGAAGGACTAATTCTCTTCTTGAAACACATCACAAAAATACAGTTCATGGAGATCAGTGAAGATGGAACACAAACTAAATGTCTTTTCGGAGTTGAAAAGACATACACAGAGAAGAACATGGTAAGCAAGGAAAACTTCCACAGCCATGTTCGAGAATCCCTGATGTCAGGAACAGCTGAACCCTGCAAAACCATCTACACCGTGAAAATCTCATCTGGAATTAAACAAAGTCAGTGGGTCATTGCAGAGTGCTTTGGTTTCTCAAAACAAATCCATGAGAGGAAAACCAAGCAAGATCATTTCAAAGTTCCTCAAGCTGCTCTGGCTGCACGTTGGAGCAGCTCATTTAACCACACATTTACTGGCAGGGCATTTTGTTCTTTACCCTTACCTGGACAAACTGGTTTACCAGTTCATGTGAATGCAAATTTTGAAGTAGATTCTTCTAGAAGGGACTTGTGGAAAGAAGATGGTGATAGTCTAAAGACTGAGTGGAACCAGTCACTGAAAGTAAACATCATTTCAACACTCTATGCAGATCTCCTGTTATGTCTGTGTTCATTCATAAAGAAGGATACACCTACAGCTCTTGTATTCCTCAAGTCACAGCTAGAGACGTCTTGCCTTAATTACTTTCCATGCATTTCACAGAAAGTAGACAAAGTCTGGCATGAGATGATCCATGAGGTCTATAGATCAATCAACCAACGAGATCTTCCAGTCATACCCACTGTACACGCTGTTTCTGTTGAGTCATCACACCTTTCACAAAAAAAATACACAGTTACCTGGTGCAGTCCATCTAAACCACATTCAGCAGATTGTCCATATTTTTCAACTGATGACCATGAAAGAATTTTCCAAATTTTAGATGACATCGGGATGAAATTAGTGCCAAACACCTGCAAAATTGATGAAATAAAAAAGAATTTTAAAGCAGCTGGTGTGAATGTGACAGAAGTCAGCGCTTCAACAGTGATGAACTTCTTGAAGCAAAGATCGTTGAATGATCCTTCTCAGACAACTAGTAGTTTGCCTTTGCCCATCAACCAGACCTTGATCAAAAACAAAACAAGATGTTCAAAACTTCTGAGCTTCTGCTTGACAAATACCAATGAGAAAAATGTCCATGACCTCAATGGGCTGCCTCTTTTCCTCACAGAAGATCAGATGTTAAGAGTCTTTGACTCTAAATCCCCAAAGCTGATATCAAGATTTAGCAGTCTTTTTCAAGGACACCACAAACTGTTTGCAGATATTGATGTCATTAGAAATCACATTCAAATTCTACAGAACGGAATGTATATTAAGGGCTTAACAATTGCCATGGCAGCTGAATATCTGAAATGGAAACTTGAGCAGCTGCTCAGTCAGTCATTACCTGATCAAAGGTGCCAGCTGTACAAAGCGGAGACAGAGACGATGAAATGGCTGAAAACTTTATGGAGCTTCTTTGAGGATCAAGAGCAATTCTACCAAAATGAAAAGATGAATGTCTACAGTGAGATAAAAAAGCACTTTGATAACAGTCCTATTTTACCAGTCATTTGCCCCAGTCAAAATAACACACATTTTTTACAAACAATGGGAAACATATCAAAAGCGATTCTGAAGCCAGATGAAAAAATTGCTTCCATTCTCATAAAACTCGGGTTCATGAAATTAAACATCAGGTTTTTCATTGATTTCAAAGACTTACTTTTCAAGTATGTGAATCCAGAACTCCTGCAAACAGGAGACAGCAATGCTGTTTTAGAAGAGGTTCATCATGTTCCTCATTCCCAGTTTGAGGAGCTCTCAAAAGATGAATGTGTAGATCTTCAACGCTTCTTACAGAATGGGATCAGAGATTCCAAAAAGAAGAGTCAACATGTGGGTATGCTCAAGTCTTTGCCCCTGTTTGAGTCAATAACAGGAAAACGGGAAAGGATTGATTTACACAGAATCATATTCATTCTAAATTCTAAACATCAGAATGATTTTCCAAACTTGTACCATGTCGATGGATGTGACTGTATTTTCCTTAAGCACACCTGGATAAACTTAGAATTGTCAGAAATTCTAAGCATTAAGATTCTAGATGATCTGGAGTTCTGTGTACAGTTTATTCTTCCTTCTGTGCACATGATGAAAGAGGCCAAGCTTCTTGATTTAATGCGGTTGTTAGTGAAATTTCGACCAATGGACCCAAGGATTGTCTCTGCATTAGAAGACGTCAGATTTATTCGAGACATCCATGGCTCTCTTCAGGTGGCTTCATACTTCTATGATGACAGTGTATCCCTTTACAGTGCAATGCTTCCAAAAGAGAGATTTGTGCCAGAAAAGTTTTGGGACAATTTCCAAGGTAAACAAACTGAAGCACATTGTCTCTTAAAGGACCTTGGATTGAAACATAAAGTGTCTGATGAGGAAATCATTCAGTTTGCAAAACAAATTGAATCTGAAACTAGAGGCAGCACTCCTCTAGATGTTCTTAAGAAAAGATCAAATCTCCTGTTTAGGACAGTTTTGTCAAAGAGTAATGACAAAAACTCTAAATTACTGAACAGAGTTGCTAACATTAAATTCATCTTTCCAGTGAAAATTCAGCAAACACTTTGTGATTATCACAAGGCCTTTGCTCAAGAGAGGGAAGTTGTTGCAATCAGTGGATCATTGATTGACAGAGACAATGATCACCATTATCTGATATGGACATCTATGCCAATCCTACCTTCAGAACTCTGCTCTTCACATCTCATAAAGAAAATGACAGATGTCGGTGCCTTGGAGACTCCAACCCTTGGACAAATAGCTGCTAATCTGAAAAACCTCTGTAGGTCTCAGTGCCAAAGTGACAGATTATTGGAAACAAGAGAAACAGTATTTAGCAAATCATACGCATACCTACAGTCAATACATTTTGATGCCTCTCTGTTCTCAGACCTCCCCATTATCTTGGTGGAAAATGGGACAAAACTTGTGAAGGCAAAGCAGACAGCACTTGTGCTACATGATGCTCTTGAGTTTAGGCCTTATTTGTACCGCATTCCATCAAAGTATATGAAATTTGAAGATTTCTTTAAGAAGATCGGTGTAAAGGAGAGGCCCACCGTCAATCAATATATCACTGTTCTTCAAGAAATCTATTCTGATAGTTCTGACAAAGACAGCCTTCAGGCAAACCAGCAGAAAGCTGTGAAGCGTGTTGTACAACAGTTGTTTTGCCTGCTGAAAGAGGGACAGAACAAAACCTGTTTCCAAAATGACCTACTTTATCTTCCATCAACAGATGGAAGACTCTATGAATCCAACACTTTGTTTTTCAACGACACAGTCTTCCAGCCTGCAAGACTTGAGGGTCCTTTGGAAACCAAGCTGAAACTGCTGGAAAAATTAGACTGCTGTCATCTTGGAAAGGATAACTATGAACATCAAACATTGTTGAAGTTCCTTCCACAGCAAGTTCGCCCCAAATTTCTCTCGGATGTAGTTTCTGAAAATCTGTCGGGAGCAAGTGTCCAATATTGTGATGAAGGGGAATGTGAATTTAGTGGCTGGTTTGACAAACACTTGTCTTCTGCTGCATTTCTTCATGGTCTAGTCTGTCTCATCAGAGAAGACAGCAAAGGTGGGGTTTCACAGTCTGAAGCTGTAGGAAAGTGTGAAGAAATCTTTTCTAAGATTCAGATTATCTGTTGCAAAACTCTTCAGACTGAACTTCTGTTAAACCATGAGCCACTTGAAGGTAGTAAGGCTGAAACAGATGTTTATGTGGAAAAACAGCAAGATAGATGCAGTTTCTACTTGAAACACAATGATGACATGACCCACAAAGTAGTGAATGAAGTTAATATGTGTCTTACTAAAGAAATCAATGCTCTTCTAAAGAACTGTCTGACCGCCTCAAGCCTTTTAGTCCTTGGGCAACTTCTGCTGTGTGATAACATGGAGGATGTTGAGAAAACCTTGGCAAAGCATGGCATTCATAACAGTGGCCACGAGGCAGGACACAATGCCTTACCGAAACCTGGATGTCTCATACCTGAAGAATGGCATGACTGCCTTGAAATGAACTTCCTCAACAACTTTGAATGTGGAGAGTATGTTGGCTTCAGCAAGGACGAATCCGGTGAATATTTCTATGCCATTATTATCAACCGACTAGATGATTCACTGGGACAAATGAGACAATTTCCTGCCAGATATAAAATACAAGTTGGTAGTGATGACTTCATTGAAGTAAGCTCTCTTGACCTTTACCAATTTAAACGGGAAAAGAAGGCAACTGTGTCAACAGGGTCCACTTGTACAGATATAGAACGTCTTTTGGCATCCAGGCCTCCACCCAAAAGAGACTTTCCAGGGACATTTGAAGAAATCAAAAGAGAAATTGACCGAAGCTTAAATGAAATCTGGAATATGTCAAGTGAGGACAGACAAAAAGCCATTAAACGTCTTTACCTCCGGTGGCATCCAGACAAGAATCCAGGCAACGAAGAACTAGCCCATGAGGCTTTCAAATACCTGCAGAAAAGAATTGAGGAACTACAACAAGGGAAAACTGCACATAGCACATCCTCAACCTGGAGAGACTTTCGAGATTTCTATAACACGTGGAACACAGAGGCACGAAGCCACAGGAGGGGACGCGAGAGGTTCCATCAGAACTACTCTAGAAGCCACTATAACTTTTGGTCATACCACAGAGAAACACCAAGGCCAAACAGAGGAGAGGCAAAACGCTGGTATGAACAGGCTCAATGTGACATCAGCGCAGCTCACAATGACACTGGAGGAGATTGCTCAGAGTGGTGTCTGTTTAAGGTGCATCAGGCTGTGGAAAAAGCCCTGATAGCAGCAATGTACAGGAGAAGTGGAGAGCATCCCAACAACTGCTCAATAACTAGCCTTGCTCAGCAGGTGTCCCATTACAGCCCACAGTTGACTTCTTTACCAAACACTGTGAGGCAACTGACTGAACTTGGTGTTGATGGCAAAAAAACTCAGTATCCGAACTATCACCAATTTCCTCACATTCCAAACAAGCAGTTCAGCTTCGATAATGCTAGAAGTGCACTGGATATTGCAACAAAGCTTTTAGAAAAAATAGAAGAATACATTTCTTGAAGTAGCTTGAAATTACAGACTATGTTCCACTGAGACGATCATGAGGATCTATTCAAGTAACAATACTTATCTTCTTTTTTATCTGTTTAGTACTGCTACCATGCATACTGAAAATTCTTATATCTTTGTAATCATGTTTTGATAATTCTAAGTCTGCTTCTCTTCTTGCTTACTATTATAGCCTATTTTGCATTTATATTATTGTATACTGGACATTCTTGTAGCAAACAGTAGAGTAATGCCGATGTAATGGGTTTGATTCCTAGGGAAAGCATGAAATAAATGTAAATCTTGAATGCAATGTAAATTACTTTGGATAGAGATGTCTGTGAACTCTGTATTAAAAATGACAATATAATAAAAAATTTCAATGCCAATCATTTAAAAGCATGGTTTTTATTAAGAAATATTAATAGAAGTCAAAAGCTGTGTCAACCAAATATTCACTAAATGACATAACTGCAAATAAAATGAATATTACCAGTCACACAATCATCCTGCGATACAGATGCTGTATGTGCTTTACAATCTTTGCAGCAAAACCATTTCTTGAGTCTATTGCAATATAAAATATTACATGAATAGTGACTCATGTTGTTCTCCTTACTGTTTGATCAAGAAATGAAACTTCGATTTGAGCAGCATCTGGTTTCCTCCATGCCACTGCAAAAACCATGCCAAACGTATTCATATGTTTCTGGTGTCCCAGTAATAACTTATTAAACAAATTCTGTACATAATTACAGCAGGCATATCGCCTATCCTTTATGTAGTGACTGAGCACAATAAAAGAAAGCAAGCATTGTTAGAAGTGGTCTATACAGTGCTGGCCAACGCGGTGTACAGTGCGTCTGAAAATACAAGCAATTATCACTCTTTACCACAGTAATGAAAAGTAAAATCAAAAGCCCTCATCTGCAGTGGTCAGTTTTTCCTGAAATACCGGTCCCATCTGTTAGGTATGTTTGAATGAATTAAGGGAAAAGGATACTTTCTTTTCAATCAGTAATATGTAGGAGACTAAAAATGTCACCTTCTGCAGGAATAGAAGATAAACTACTCGTGAATGGTCATACAGTGTAAAAAAATTAAATAAATGACAACTGCTGTAAATGTAAATTTGAGTCGAAATATTTTTCAGATTGGGACTTGGTTACCTGAATAAGACTCTTCATCTATACATTTATTACCCTGATTCCTATCCTGCACAGTCTAAAAGCTCATACATGAATGGGTTTAATGAATGGGGAAATACAAATTGCAAACAATCCACAGGCGTATGAAAATATTTAAGGCTCATGTTGAAACACTAGCTGGGAATGCATAAGCTTGTGAATTCGTGGAGCAGCATATCCACAGCACACCTTCAGTACTGCTTTCTTGAAAACAAAGACTCCGATATCCATTTCCTTATTGCCATTCGTTCTCCGGATAAAACATGTATCAAAGATTTGCGTGTTGATGTAAAATGAACAAACCAAACAAAACTTGGGTTTGTACATTTTTTTTCAGCTACAACAGTAATGCTGTGAAATGAAATGCATTACACATTTTCACATGCCCTTGAAAATTCAATGGTCCTAGAATCTGGATCCTGCTTTTGACATCAGGCACTCCTCTGCCCATTTGGGCCGGTCCTCCTCACACACAGGGAACATTCAACACGCATGTGTCGTATGTGCAGAACGAGTGTGCTTGAATAAGAACTGAACTCAATTGTGTCGCACAAGAAAACAGGAGATGAAATCAAGTCATTTGCCCTGACCACTGAATCAGAGTTTTATTTTCAAGGCATTCTGACAGTTTGATATAAAAAATAAACTGCATAGCTCCATCAAGGAATCTTCATGTGTGTGGAGGAAGAGGCAAGACTGTCCAAACTTTCCTCTAATGCTTCCTTTGTAAATTTGCATATGCAGAGTTTTCTGGCATCTGGTTCCTCCTCCACATTACACATTCTCACATGTTGTAGGCCACGTATATGGGATCCAGCTGGTCGGCGAGAAAGCCGTCCCGCAAGTGCATTCGCTGCTTCTCCCCTCTGGAGTTGATAGGAATGACTCCAGGGTCCACTACCACAACAACCCCTACTATGAGATAGTGCTCTTCCAGAACAACATTGGTCACCAGGGCAACAAGGTCCAGGGCTTCCTGTTCTGACCCCTCAAGCTCCACTACCACCACCAGTAGATTAGTCCATGTGAACACAGCACTGAGGAGAGAGTAAGAAGATGGGAGGCATATTTAATTAGGTAGAAAAAGCAGATTACATACACTGCAAAACATGGCTGTTAAAAAACTGCTGCCTTATATACCCATATGGACGGGGAGTGGCTTGCGATGCAAATCTCACTCCTCAATGTGCATTGGCTTGTTTTGTTACCACTCAAAGGTGATTGGGCTCTCAGGTGAGATTCCAATTTGTCAGTCTGTTCTGACGTGACTGACAGATAGGGAACCATCTAGTTATCAATGTTAGAACTGGTCCATTTGTGTGTAAGAATACGTGTTTTGGTGTGCAGTGTGTTTGACTGGCCAACAATAATTATGTTGTATATTGCTTAAGATGTCAACAATACCATAGCATCTGTTTTGTAATATGAGTATAATAGGTAATAGGTATTGTAATATGAGTTATTCTGTGGTAACACAAATACTGTAGATCCATGTTTCTTATATTTTCTTTAACTCAAAACTTCCTTTAATAATGCAATTTTGATTCTAAGGAAAAGTAACTTGTCTGAACAATGTTTTGATATTTTTGCAAGTCAAAGATACTGATAACCCTGTAAAGCAAGGGTTCTCAACTCTGGCCCTCGAGATCCAATGTCCTGCAGAGTTCAGCTCCAACCCTAATCAAACACCTGAACAAGCGAATCAAGGTCTTCAGGATTACTAGAAAGCTGCATTTTGGTGCTGATGAACCACGGGCTGAAGGTGGACGTTTGTACAATTAAACTAAAAGACTTTTACTTGCTAAATAAGTCTTAACTATCATTCAGACGACAAAAGGCATGTACAGTAGTAGATTGTGTGTGAGAGGTCTTTCAACCTGTTTTTGATCACGTTGATAATTTTATAGGCCTTAGAAATGTGTCTATCAGATACAGTAGGCTTTACAGAACTAAGAATAGTATTTTTAAGCTAGTGTCATGGATGACCTGAAAATTTTAAAAATTAAAAAAGAATGTTCTAATGTAATAAAACTCTGTATTACAGTTAAAGATATAAGATTAAAACAATCTGCTGTAATATTATTACTGTTACATAAAAGGTTGATCCATTAAAACCCAATTCTATGAGGTACAAGGAAAACATTTAAAAAATATTGCTTACCACTCTGCAATGCTCTTGTGTGATCTTAT
This sequence comes from Rutilus rutilus, assembly GCA_021464565.1. Classification (NCBI taxonomy): domain Eukaryota; kingdom Metazoa; phylum Chordata; class Actinopteri; order Cypriniformes; family Leuciscidae; genus Rutilus; species Rutilus rutilus. The sequence continues at coordinate 5,943,907 of JAJAQA010000009.1, forward strand.
TACAGACGTTTCAATATCAATGGGATGGTAACGCATTCCCCGCAGCTCTAGAGTCTCATCCAGAGATCCAACCACATACAAGGCATCGTGTCTCTCTGGAATAATATGCAAAACATCATTGATTTATTGGACGACACAACTGATTGTTCTTGCTGTCATTGCTGATATGAGTGCACAGCAAAAATGAATTAAAACTAAATAGAAAATGTAGCTATTAAATTTGTCAGGGTGTACAGCGAATCAGCTTTTTATTGAGAATAATTTTAAATAGAAAAGTCATCTCAGAAATATCCTGAAAAGGGACACTAGTGTGTTTGGTTTTCGTCTCATGTATACAGTACCTCCACTGGCATCTGTGAGTTCTGTACGCCGCAGGAAGCCGAGGTATCCGGTGCGAGCCCAGACCGTCTGCGTGTCACCGAAGCTCAGTCTGGTGCTAAAGTGGTCCGCGTGCAACGCCTCTTCGCCATAAACCGTATAGTATCCTGTGGCATTATGGGGGCTGCTCACCCAGATCTGTTTTTTTTTAATACAGTCGCATCAACTCACTGCACATTACAATACATAATACAGAGACATTTTGACAGGCTCTTCTTGTAACATGCCACATGTGGTTCTCTGCATTTTGTAACACTTGCTGCCATATTTGAAACTCACTTCTCCCAGATGAGAATCTCCTAGAGGTCCTTTGGTCTCTGTGTTGGCGATTATAACCTTCACCCCAGGCAGAATCTGTGTGTGTTGAGAAATATAAGAAGTTTATATAGTATATAAAATATGTAACACTTTATTTCAATTGTCCACTTTAGACATTCTACTGACAATAATTAACTTTGCAACTACATGTCAACTTATACTAACCCTAATTCTAACCCCTAACCCTAAAGAGAAGAAGGGCTGAGAAAGGCATCCTGGTAGGCTCTGTGGCACCCGGATGAGCCAGGCTGGGTAGCATTAGAAGACCTTGCTACGACAAAGCCCAGGGGAGAGAGGGACGTCAGTTGCTCCAGGGAGAGATCCGTGCAGAGGCAGAAGAGGAACGATGGAGTAGGACAGTGGCTATGTGTAAGCAGGGAGCTTGGACTAATTGGGACAGTGCAGTGGCCCACAAGATCACCCGGGCAGAGCTTTGGAAGTCAGATCTAGCTAGACTCACGTTTCTGATCCAGTCAATCTATAGTGTCCTTCCAAGTCCATCTAATTTGTATTGCTGGGGTCTAGCCAACACCCCGCATGCCCACTGAGCCTGAGAAGAGGTTCCCTGGAGCACATCTTGAGCTGCTGCCCAAAAGCATTGGGGAGGGGAGGTACAGATGGTACCATGAACAGGTGCTGAAAACAGTTGCTGATACCATCTGCACTGGAATTAATCAGAGTCAATATCAGCACAGGACAAGGCACAACATATTATGTCTTAATATCTGACTGTTCTAAGCAAGTGGTTGTGTTGGAACTCACTGTCCTCTGGGAAGACTGGATGGAGGAGGCCCATGAGCGTAAAAGGGGGAAATATCTCGAGGTGGTTAGAGGGATGTAGGAGACATGGTTGGAAGGCCCATTGAGGTTGGCTGCAGGGGCTTTGCAGTCATTACATCGGGCATTCGGTGTCACGAATTCTGATAGGGAGGACCCAGATGCAGAATAATCGAGGGGTGTTATTTATTGACAACAAAGTAACAGCACAAGATAGGTGAGGTAGGAACACAGTCCAAACAATAGGGCAGGGCACACAACTGGAGAACAGGTTTGTCAAGGGCACACAACTGGAGAACAGGTAGGTCGAGGGCACCCAACTAGAGAACAGGTTGGTCGATGGCACACAACTGGAGGACAGGTAGGTCGAGGGCACCCAACTAGAGAACAGGTAGGTCGAGGGCACACAACTGGAGAACATGTTGGTTAGGGATCGACCGATATGGATTTTTTAGTGCCGATACCGATTTTTTTTCATCAGCCTTAGCCGATGACCGATACGGGTTGCCGATTTTCTTGGGCCGATATTTGGAGCCGATACTGCTTTTGCTCACTCAGTTTACATCATAAAAATGACACGTATATAATATATAATGATAACAACTGTTACAAGTCTCAATTAAGAAAGGAACATTTATTGAACTTAAAAAAAAAACAATATTTGACAAATATTAAAAACATGTGAGGTAGAACAGAAAAAAAGTTCAGTGCTGAAAATACTGAAAATAAATATTTAAGCATAATTCAAATTCTGAAAATAAATTCTGAAAATAAATATTTAAGCATAATAAAATAATTTGACTGGAACATGTTATTCTGTGTAGTTGCCTGATCTATGTAATCGTGATCTCCATTTTAAACAAAACAAAAACGATTTTAAATCAAATAGATTCTAAGTTTATTATGAATTAGGGATCACGTCTAAAACGTGTGGAAAGCACGGCCGCGCCGCTTCTACAAGCGCTTGCGTCTGTTGTTGCTATGCAAACATGAACTGCTCTCTCCATGATGACGAGGAAGTAAGGATTAATTTATTTCCAGCCCTTTACGACTACATATATTTATGGAGATGAGAAATAAAAACCCGCCCTGTCCAGCTATGATCCGCTGTTCGGCCGAGCTTTCGATGTTGTCATGGAAAGGTCAGTTGTTTTTTGTCACATGACCTGCGTGCGCTTGCGGCATTCTGAAAAGTTTAGATGTTTTCATCTCACCACGGCATAGGAGCGCCTGGACAAACCGTTTATACTGTCTATGGGACAAACCGTTTATATACTGTCTATGGAACAAACGAGCGCGCTGCATCGTGTGCGTGTCACAACCGCGTCGCTTCTTTTACGAGCACACGTCCAAACGTCAGCCAGGTGGTCGCTGAATAAAACTCCCACAAATATCACGGATTCACCGAACAACGTCGGCATTATTTAATCCTATGACCAGTGTTTGTAACAGCTGCCATATGCATATGGATAGCCTCAAACTTAGCTATTTGCAGCTCCCTAAATACAATGACAAGCAGTTTTATAGATGAGGCATTCGCGTTTTCCATTTGGACCCACAAACTTGCTTAGCTATAGTTGCACGCACATATAGAGCAACGTGTTTCCACTTTCAAAGTGTATTTCAGCTAAGTCAAACAGTTAAAAAGATGCTTTGAAAGTTTAAAACTAACCTTTGTCTAGAAGAGGTTTCCAGCACTCTGCTAGTGTGGGAGGGGCAGTGCATGGGCTGCACGTGAACTGCAGCGTCTCCAGCAACACAGAGCTGCCTGCAGACGCCTGTCTGTAATTAATGCCGGGAAAAAAACTATCGGCGAACGCAGCAGCCGCGTATCGGCCGATGCCGATACATGTCAAACCCGCAAATATCGGCCCGATTTATCGGCCGACCGATATATCGGTCGATCAGTAATGTTGGTCAAGGGCACCCAACTGGAGGATAGGTAAGTCGAAGGCACACAACTGGAGGATAGGTAAGTCGAGGGCACACAACTGGAGGATAGGTAAGTCGAGGGCACCCAACTGGAGAACAGGTAGGTCGAGGGCACACAACTGGAGAACAGGTAGGTCGAGGGCACACAACTGGAGAACAGGTAAGTCGAGGGCACCCAACTGGAGAACAGGTAGGTCGAGGGCACACAACTGGAGAACAGGTTGGTCAAGGGCACACAACTGGAGAACAGGTTGGTCAAGGGCACCCAACTGGAGGATAGGTAAGTCGAGGGCACCCAACTGGAGGATAGGTAAGTCGAGGGCACCCAACTGGAGAACAGGTAGGTCGAGGGCACACAACTGGAGAACAGGTTGGTCGAGGGCACACAACTGGAGAACAGGTTGGTCAAGGGCACCCAACTGGAGGATAGGTAAGTCGAGGGCACACAACTGGAGGATAGGTAAGTCGAGGGCACCCAACTGGAGAACAGGTAGGTCGAGGGCACACAACTGGAGAACAGGTAGGTCGAGGGCACACAACTGGAGAACAGGTAAGTCGAGGGCACCCAACTGGAGAACAGGTAGGTCGAGGGCACACAACTGGAGAACAGGTTGGTCAAGGGCACACAACTGGAGAACAGGTTGGTCAAGGGCACCCAACTGGAGGATAGGTAAGTCGAGGGCACCCAACTGGAGGATAGGTAAGTCGAGGGCACCCAACTGGAGAACAGGTAGGTCGAGGGCACACAACTGGAGAACAGGTTGGTCGAGGGCACACAACTGGAGAACAGGTTGGTCAAGGGCACCCAACTGGAGGATAGGTAAGTCGAGGGCACACAACTGGAGGATAGGTAAGTCGAGGGCACCCAACTGGAGAACAGGTAGGTCGAGGGCACACAACTGGAGAACAGGTTGGTCGAGGGCACACAACTGGAGAACAGGTAGGTCGAGGGCACACAACTGGAGAACATGTTGGTCAAGGGCACCCAACTGGAGGATAGGTAAGTCGAGGGCACACAACTGGAGAACAGGTAGGTCAAGGGCACACAACTGGAGAACAGGTTGGTCGAGGGCACACAACTGGAGAACAGGTAGGTCGAGGGCACCCAACTGGAGAACAGGTAGGTCGAGGGATCCCAATTTAAGAACAGGTAGGTCGAGGGAACCCAACTTAAGAACAGGTAGGTCGAGGGCACCCAACTGGAGAACAGGTAGGTCGAGGGCACCCAACTGGAGAACAGGTTGGTCGAGGGATCCCAACTTAAGAACAGGTAGGTCGAGGGCACCCAACTGGAGAACAGGTAGGTCGAGGGCACCCAACTGGAGAACAGGTAGGTCGAGGGCACCCAACTGGAGAACAGGTAGGTCGAGGGCACCCAACTGGAGAACAGGTAGGTCGAGGGAACCGAACTTAAGAACAGGTAGGTCGAGGGAACCCAACTTAAGAACAGGTAGGTCGAGGGCACCCAACTGGAGAACAGGTAGGTCGAGGGCACCCAACTGGAGAACAGGTTGGTCGAGGGATCCCAACTTAACCCCCTGAGGTCGGCGGTATCGCCGGCGATACCAGCTCGCTTTTTTTTTATCAGTGTAAAAGAAACTCATAAATACTCTGTTGACTTTGATTTTCCATAGGAGTTTCATACATCAATCGATTCTGTTAAATGTGTATTATTTTTCTGTATACTCACAATAAAAACAAAGTGTGGTGCTTTTCGCCAAATTAAGAAAAATAATCACGGAGCGAGTTCTGCCTTCTCTCTGTCTGTGTAGTCCATTCTGAAACGCGTCCGAAAATGAATCATAACTCAGCGAATACTTCTCACACAGGCACGTGATATATGTCTTTATGAAGCTTGAAATCTCTTCTTTTAAATGAAGTAATTAATAAAAAAAACAAATGTTTTCAACTCATGTAATCCGTTTGAAAGCAAGGAGAGGTACCGTTTTTTCCTTCTGCCTAATTATCTCTATAATGAACTGAGGCCGCCCCGCCCCCGGCGCTATTGACATGGTAAATAGTTTAGGTGATCTATGCTTCGCACCCGCCCCCCGATCAATGCCTTGAAAACACGAAGTTTCATCAGATCAGATTCACTGATAGTTCATCGCGTTTAGAGAGGATGGCGCGTTTCTCCGGTAAAGACGCTCTTCAGATGATTCTGGACAGCGAGGAATAACTCACCTTGGCTTTTCCTCAGAGGAAGATTGTAACTCAGACGAACGGCAGCATGTTCAAGAGCGAATTAATCACGCCGAGTAAACACCGAGTTTATACGTGAACTCAAGTGGTCTAGTGGTAGAACATTTGCCTAGCGTGTCAGAGGTTCTGAGTTCGAATCCGTACTCATAAAGTTTTTTGTTTTTTTTTGTCAAATCAGATTATGTTTATCAGTGGTTGTATATCAGGCAGAGACATGTGTGTGTGTGTATTTTGTTTTGTAATTTCACTGGAACGAAAAGAGAGTCTCCACAACGGATTGAAGCGCGCGTCCGAGTGAAGACTGCGCGAGCCTAAAACAAACACAGTATCCGCGTCTGACTCGCGGGAATCCACGGCGCAAACCTGTGAGGGGCTGTGTTTTCTCGTTTATATTCCTTTTAGCATTTTAGCATTTATATTCCTTATAATAAAAATGAAAGACCTATGTTACAGACATATGAAAGACAACATTTCGTTGATTAGTTTTGGATAGATTATACATTTTTACTGTAAAATATCTGCCACCTCAAATAAGCTTTTATTTGCCAATTTTTTTGTCAAAAATAATCAAATAATCAATCAAATCCTTAACTTTGAAATATGTATGATAAAAAGAAAGATTACACTTGTACAAAGAAAGATTACACTTGAATTGTTGTTTATTTAAATATTTACAAGGTAGATGTAAACAAACTATTAAAAGGTAAATATAAGCCTTTTCTTTAAATAATTTTTATTGTGTTTTATTAGTGACAAATTTGGGGAGAAGATAAATATTCCAAAACTGAAAATACAGTATGAGAATTAACTGCACAATTACATGTTTTCCTTGGCTATTATAGGCCAAATTGCAAGCACAATATGTGGAAAAATAAAAAAGAATTGAGATGCTTCCAACTGTTGCTCTTGCATTCTTGTGGCTCAGTGACTCACCTGAATGAATGGCTCATTAAGTATGCGGTCCTCAGGTGTGAACCACTACATATGCATGATCTGTGACGCCCACTCCGCATATGGCCTTTCCAAACAGAAAGTGCTTTGCAAAATTCAAATCAATGTATTGTGTTATGTGAAGGATTAGGCAGGGTGATTTTCACATAATTTTGAAGAAAAAACACTAGGCGATGACATCCATTAGACAAAAGTCTTATTGGCACATATTTAGTGTGTGTTTTGTGGTCTTATTTCAGAAACTTTAGTTTTTAGTTTTTTCAATAACCACGCATAAACATTATTCTCTCAAAAATGCAGACATGTACATTCTTGTTGCTCACATATTATGGTAGCCCTGTTTTTTTGCCATTACTATGTTTATAAGCAACTGAAAAAAGCACAAATGTCAGGGCATGTCAGAACATCTCAAGGACCCCAAAAACACCTCAGACCCCAGAGGGTTAAGAACAGGTAGGTCGAGGGCACCCAACTGGAGAACAGGTTGGTCGAGGGCACCCAACTGGAGAACAGGTAGGTCGAGGGCACCCAACTGGAGAACAGGTAGGTCGAGGGCACCCAACTGGAGAACAGGTTGGTCGAGGGCACCCAACTGGAGAACAGGTAGGTCAAGGGCACACAACTGGAGAACAGGTTGGTCGAGGGCACCCAACTGGAGAACAGGTAGGTCAAGGGCACACAACTGGAGAACAGGTTGGTCGAGGGCACCCAACTGGAGAACAGGTAGGTCGGGATGAGAGAGCAAAGATGTGACGGCCAAAGATGGAGACAAGGCAGTGGCTCAGGGAACGTAGCAGACGTAGCAGACTAGCTGCCAGACCAGGAGATTCAACGGCCAGGGAGCAATACGAGACAACACACAAGACAAGACTCAACAGGCCAAGACAACAAGATATAAAAGCAAAATAAAACTGACGACTAAGACTAGAGAAAATTAAATAAAGAAACCATATACTGCAATAACAGGATCTAGCAAAATAAGTAAACAAACAATAGAAAAAAAGTCTAGAAATAAATAACTGGAAACTTGCAAAACATAAATAAAACAAGACTGCAACCTTGCAGGGAACTAGAGAGAAAATAAATAAAAGATTAGTTAACAATCAAATCAAAAACAAGAGAGAAACCAAAAACAAAGCTTGGGAGAACTAGAGCAAAATAAAAACTGTAACTCCTTTTCCCTCTAGTCAAGAATAAAAATCAGGAACAAAGAAAAAAACTAGAAAAAAAAACCAAAATGAAATAAATACAAAGCTAGAACTGGCAAAGAACACAAAATCTAGCATTGACTGACAAGATCTGTGAGAAACACACAACGAATGCAACGAACCAGCAAAGACAAGAGGGGAATGAGCACAATATAAAGAGAGCAGAGCACATGAGGATCAGATGATCAAGAAAACGAGGACTAAACAAGGACTAAACAAGGGGGTGTGGTAATGGGAAACAAGGAGGTGGGAATAGAAGAGCACATGGTCAACACAAACAAAGACAGAGCCATGTGGTCAGACATAGGGCAAACAAAGAAACGTTGAAAATTCACAAGACGGACAAGACTGCCAGGGCAGAACCCTGACATTCAGTCTCCTTGGCATCAGAGGATTGCAGGAAAGGAAAGCCAGCAATAACATAATCAGAGCTGCAGAAAAAGTGTCAAGGTGGCTCTGGATTAAGAAGGGTGAGCCATGGTGTAGCTAGCGGTAGCGCCACTTGGATTGATCACCCGCGGCTGGGTCGCCCGAGTGAGGGTGTCTGATGATCTAAGACCCGAAACACCCCATGACCACTGATGATGTGTCCAAGGAGCACCAGTTGGTGTTTCAAAAAACTAATGAGAGTTTTTTGACATGTAGTTACAAGGTTACTCATAGTTAGTAAAATGTCTAAAGTGGACTGTCGAAATAAAGTGCCAAAAAAATCTAATCTTATTTTTTCAAATAAAAATGAAGCAGCACAACTATTTTCGACATTGATAATAACCAGAAATGTTTCTTGAGCAGCAAATCAGCATATTAGAATGATTTCTGAAGGATCATGTGACAAATTCAGCTTTGACCACAGGAATAAATTACAGTTTATATTACATTTTATATTTTACAATATATTCAAATAGGAAACATACATTTATATTACTGTTTTTACTATGTTCTATCAAATGAATGAGAATAAAATACTTTTTTCAAAAACATAAAAAACAGTAATTATTTCAAACTGTTAGTTTATATATTTATTGATAACATACTATATATACAGAATATTCTGTATTCTCACCTTCCCAGATTCCATCAGTGGCAGACTGTGTGGTGAGCCTCTCTCGACTAATCGCACTCTGAGCAATGTAAAAAAAGAGACAGAGATCAATAATAATTACAGATTTCTGTAATTACATCTATAATGAGACTGCTGACCTTCCCTTACCTCTTAACCCACCCTTAAACTGACCCATACCACCAAACCTGTCCTTACCTCACCTGTATCCACCTCAATATCAGCTCAAGTGTTTTACAATACAACATTAACACAAGAAGAACATTTAACCTAACACTAACATAGTAGTTAAAGACACCTAATATAAAGTGGGAACAACTTTTCAAATTAAGAGTCTAATTTTAATCAGACATATTAACATATTAGTTAATAACTAACTGCACATTATATATAGTTGGCACTGGTATATAAGCATCAGGAAAAGCAGAAGTGTGTGTTGTAGCACCTGTCATGCCGCAGGGCCCTCATGTCTAGATATACTGTGGTGGGGTCCGGCCCAGAGGTGCCCTAGAAACAAACAATAGCACTATCACTGCAAGCATGTAATATTGTAAAGTGTGTCATTTTTCATCTGCTTTTCTTAATATGCAGAGACAACTATAATCCTCTGGCATGTTAAACTAGTGGCTCTGTGGCACTATCAAGGCAAGCTCTGTTTGTTTGACCAGTTCCACACAGAAACACGGGCTTAACCAATGGTGTGAGTTTCTGATTAGGCTAAGCTCTGATGCTTAGGGCAACCTGTTTGAAAACAGTCAATATATTTTGAGCAAAATGTAGAAATTACACACTTTACCTTCATAACATATGTAAGAAACAGAGAGAAGTTTGACATATTTTTTTTTAAAGGGATAGTAATTTACCAGAAAAAGTCAAGTCTGTCATCATTTCAGGCCTGTTCGCGCTAAAGATGATAATTATAACTATAAAGATTTAATACTTGTTCTAATTCTATGAGAATAGAGAATTCCACACAACAACTATAAAGATAAGGACACAGAAGAATTATATAGTTTGAGTAGTCTCAGAACGATTTTTTAGAGCCGATTAACGACAAAAACATTGCACTGCAAAAAATAAAAATGCTTTTTATTCCAAAAATCCTAAAGTCTTCAAATTCTTAAATCAAGATGCATTTACTAGATGAATAAAATGACATAAGATACTGTGTCTTGTTTTCTGGAAGAAAAAAAAACTAAATTAAGTGAAATTTTGCTTAAAAAAAGAAAAATTATCTGCCAATATGGTAAGAAAAATAATCTTAACTCAAACAGAAACAAGATTATTTTTTTTCTCACTCCACTGGCAGATCATTTTGCTTGTTTTAGGCAAAAACTCATATAATTTTGATTAACAAGAAACAAGAAATATCTTGTCATTTTACTACTTTCGTAAATGCATCTTGATTTAAGAATTTTTAGATATTTGGACTGGAAACAAGACAAAAACACTGAGTGTGGCAGCCAATTAGCCAAGCAGAATTCACCCAAATTTTAAGAGCTTGAGCATTTAAAGTGGAACTGTGTGTGCACTGGTGGTGTGGACGCTGATATAGTTAACATTTTTGGTTTGAACAAGCCTTTACTTGTCATCATGTCATTCCTAACCTTTGACTTTTCTTCACGAATGCTGGTAACCAAACGGTTCGGTTTACATTGACCTCCATTGTAAGGACAAAAAAATATGGAAGTCAATGGCCACTGAAACGGTTTTGTTACCAACATTCTTCAAAATATCTTCTATTATGTTCCACAGGCCATACAGGTTTGGAACCACATGAGGATAAATGATGACAGAAATGTCACTTTTGGGGGGACTATCACTTCATACTCTTATAGGATGGAATGGTTACAATGGTCAGCGTCATGAATAACCACTGCACTGCAAACACAGCTCCTATAAAAGCACATCTACTCTATAAGCACAGCTACAAGCATTGCTTTGGCAAAGCCTACAGTAGATGTACATTAAGTGCAGGGCCAAGCACAAAAGCTGTGAAGAGGCAGCGCAGGCGTATGAATACATCTATATATATATATATATATATATATATATATATATATATATATACACACTCACCTAAAGGATTATTAGGAACACCATACTAATACTGTGTTTGACCCCCTTTCGCCTTCAGAACTGCCTTAATTCTATGTGGCATTGATTCAACAAGGTGCTGAAAGCATTCTTTAGAAATGTTGGCCCATATTGATAGGATAGCATCTTGCAGTTGATGGAGATTTGTGGGATGCACATCCAGGGCACGAAGCTCCCGTTCCACCACATCCCAAAGATGCTCTATTGGGTTGAGATCTGGTGACTGTGGGGGCCATTTTAGTACAGTGAACTCATTGTCATGTTCAAGAAACCAATTTGAAATGATTCGAGCTTTGTGACATGGTGCATTATTCTGCTGAAAGTAGCCATCAGAGGATGGGTACATGGTGGTCATAAAGGGATGGACATGGTCAGAAACAATGCTCAGGTAGGCCGTGGCATTTAAACGATGCCCAATTGGCACTAAGGGGCCTAAAGTGTGCCAAGAAAACATCCCCCACACCATTACACCACCACCACCAGCCTGCACAGTGGTAACAAGGCATGATGGATCCATGTTCTCATTCTGTTTACGCCAAATTCTGACTCTACCATCTGAATGTCTCAACAGAAATCGAGACTCATCAGACCAGGCAACATTTTTCCAGTCTTCAACGGTCCAATTTTGGTGAGCTCGTGCAAATTGTAGCCTCTTTTTCCTATTTGTAGTGGAGATGAGTGGTACCCGGTGGGGTCTTCTGCTGTTGTAGCCCATCCGCCTCAAGGTTGTGCGTGTTGTGGCTTCACAAATGCTTTGCTGCACACCTCGGTTGTAACGAGTGGTTATTTCAGTCAAAGTTGCTCTTCTATCAGCTTGAACCATTCTTTGTAAACCCTAGAAATGGTTGTGCGTGAAAATCCCAGTAACTGAGCAGATTGTGAAATACTCAGACCGGCCCGTCTGGCACCAACAACCATGCCACGCTCAAAATTGCTTAAATCACCTTTCTTTCCCATTCTGACATTCAGTTTGGAGTTCAGGAGATTGTCTTGACCAGGACCACACCCCTAAATGCATTGAAGCAACTGCCATGTGATTGGTTGATTAGATAATTGCATTAATGAGAAATTGAACAGGTGTTCCTAATAATCCTTTAGGTGAGTGTATATATATATATATATATATATAAATATATAATGACCAAAATAATGCCTATTAATATTATTAATACTTAATAGATATTAATCTGGTCACATTAAAGTCATATTTCAGAAAAAAAAAAAAAAAATGTAAAAAGTAAATAAAAAAAAAAAACTTAATATTTATATTTAAATCTACTTAATTTTCTGAAATAAAACATGGCAACAGTGCTGGCACAAATAATGTATATAATAAAAAGTAATCCCAAAGTATTAGGTACTCAGACTTTGGAAGCAAAGCATTATGTCATGCACATGAGCATTTACACACACACACACACACACACACACACACACACACACACACACACACACACACACACACACACACGAGAAGCAGAGCTTTTCAAGCGTCCTGAAGCCCCTGCTAGCACCCGTGCGCTCCCCCTCGGGGTCACAGTACCTGCTCTGCCAGCTTGCCCAGCCTGTTGGGCTACGACGAGAGCGCATGGGGCAGCAGACAGACACAGGCGCACATTTAATACACAAACAGATACATATACTGTACATACAGTTACAGACAGGTAACCAGGCCAGTCAAACAGAGCATTTAAAAACAGTAACAACAGATAAAGGCCTATTCACACCAAGAGCGATGCCACAGCTTTACAAATCATTTTTTTAAGGCAGAACTATTCACACCACGCATAACTTTGGAGAAATTGAGGATTTCCAGACAAAAGTGCAAATTTAAGTGTTGTGATCCACGCATAGCTAAAACGTAGTGGATGTGTTACCACCAGCTCAACATCTATCTCAGAGTATAATGGACACAAGACCCAAAGAGAGTTCAGTAATAATCGCTTTGTTGCAGGGCAAACTTTTTCACACTCGGTGTGAACAGGCCTTTTAAACGCACACCTACATAAAGACAGGGTTTCTACCAACATAAAGACAGGTGAAGCGGTCCCTCACCTGAAGACAGATGGCCACATTGACCCTGCAGCCGAAGGTGGTGCTGACGGCCCGGGTCGAGAGCCCCAGGTCTTTGAAGATCTTGGAGAAGGTCTGAGTAAGTGCGATGCGAGGACGTTCCTCGGCCACCACCATACAGGTCCGCACACACGACAGATTCACGTTCCGTAACTGATGGAACAAATCACACACACGGACGACATGATTTATGGCCTTTAACTAATGCCAGTCAAACTACTGTAAGCTAAACGGGAGGTCCTACAATATGTTGATACACAGATTGAAATACAGTCCAAGAAAAAGGAAAAACAGAACCTGGATATTTTTTTATAATAAAGTAAAAGTATTATATTAATAATTTTAGTAAAAATAAGCACCATTAATATTTATTTATTCAATTTATTAAATCTGACGGCACTGAAATACATCCTTTTTTAATGTTTTTGACAGAAGTCTCTTCTGCTCACCAAGGCTGCATTTATTTGATCAAAATACAGTAAAAACAGTGAAATGTTATTATAATTTAAATTAGCTGTTTTCTATGTGAATATATAGTAAAATGTAATTTGCAACACAAATCACAAAAATGCAATCACTGTGATCAAAGCTGAACTTTCAGTATCATTACTCCAGTCTTCAGTGTCACATGATCCTTCAGAAATCAGAATAATATGATGATTTGATAATCAAGTAACATTTATGATTATTATCAGTGTTGAAAACAGTTGTGCTGCTTCATATTTCTGTGGAAACTATGATGCATTTTATTTTTCAAGATTCTTTGATGAATAGAAAGTTCAAAAGAACAGCTTTGGAAAATAATAATTTGTAACATTATAAATGTCTTTACTGCCACTTTTGATCAAGTTAATGCATCCTTGCTGAAAAAAAGCACTGATTTCTTTCAAAACAAAAATGTAATGTCATAATATAATACGACTATGTCACATTATGTAGACTAAAGGTGCAGTCACACTATATGTGTGATATCAGTCGGCACGATGAATTGGCATGACCAACTTGAACATGAGTGAAATCCGCATGGGGATTCACGTGAAAAGGACTGGATTCGTCCACGAATTTTGTTCGAACACCAGTAAATGTGACGGCACCTGAAGAGTGTGTAAGTGTAAGACTGACCCGCAGAGCTTCAGTCTGAGAGCCCAGGCCTTTGGTGCACATCTCCATCACCGAATACGAACAGAAGGTCACTCGTGCTTTATACTGGCTGACCGCAGAGAGCCACAGAGACGCATTGGTCTCCAGCTCCAGAGGAGGGACCAGAATAGACTGATGGCCTGAGTACACACTGCAAACACACACATTTACATTACATTAAAGGGACAGTTCACCCAGAAATGAACATTAGCCCATGATTTACTCTCCCTCAAGTCATCCTAGGTGTATATGACATTCTTCTTTCAGACGAATACAATCAGAGTTATATAAAAAAATGTCCTGACTCTTCCACGCTTTATAATGGCAGTGAATGGCTGTTTATGTTTTGAAGTCCATAAAAGTGCATCTATCCATCATAAAAGTGCATCCATCCATGATAAAAGTGCATCTATCCATCATAAAAGTGCATCCATCCATGATAAAAGTGCATCTATCATCATAAAAGTGCATCCATTCATCATAAAAGTGCATCTATCCATCATCAAAGTGCCTCTATCCATCATCAAAGTGCCTCTATCCATCATAAAAGTGCATCCATTCATCATAAAAGTGCATCCATCCATGATAAAAGTGCATCCATCCATCATAAAAGTGCATCTATCCATCATAAAAGTGCATCCATTCATCATAAAGGTGCATCTATCCATCATAAAAGTGCATCCATTCATCATAAAAGTGCATCTATCCATCATAAAAGTGCATCTATCCATCATAAAAGTGAGTGCATCTATCCATCATAAAAGTGCATCTATCCATCATAAAAGTGCATCCATCCATGATAAAAGTGCATCTATCCATCATAAAAGTGCATCTATCCATCATAAAAGTGCATCCATCCATGATAAAAGTGCATCTATCCATCATAAAAGTGCATCTATCCATGATAAAAGTGCATCTATCCATCATAAAAGTGCATCTATCCATCATAAAAGTGCATCCATCCATGATAAAAGTGCATCTATCCATCATAAAAGTGCATCTATCCATGATAAAAGTGCATCCATTCATCATAAAAGTGCATCTATCCATCATAAAAGTGAGTGCATCTATCCATCATAAAAGTGCATCCATTCATCATAAAAGTGCAGGATGGGTGCACTTTTATGATGAATGGATGCACTTTTATGATGGATAGATGCACTTTTATGGACTTCAAAACAGAAACAGCCATTCACTGCCATTATAAAGCTTGGAAGGGCCAGGACATTTGTTCATATAATCTGATTGTATTCGTCTGAAAGAAGAATGTCACCTAGGATGACTTGAGGGTGAGTAAATCATAATTTTCATTTTTGGGTGAACTGTCCCTTTCCCCATGATTTAACTGGCCTCCCTGCCGAAGCAAGCGTGACGTTCGTCTCTCACCTGCAGAGACACCAGAGGGCGAAGCCCAGGCCACAGTAGGGGTCCAGGCAGATGGCGATCTGGCGGGACGGGTACAGCTCACACTGCAGCTTTATAGAGCGACACAAGGCACTGGTGGCAGCATGGGACATCTGAGACAAACACATGCTGTTAGAAGTGCCAATCCCACATTTTCAGATGAAAGTGTTAATGTCCCGTGGATGATGATGATGATGATGACGGGTTAGACAGATTCACCTTGACCCCAGCCAGGATTCCTGTGGTCGACACACTGAAGTCCAGGTAGGCGAGCATCTCTGGGGTGGGGGGTTTGTAGATCTGAGGAATCCTCTTTCTCGGGAGATCATCTGAAATGGAACCAATGAACCTAATTTAAAGAAGAGCTTTTATGCTTTTTTACTTTCTGTAGTGTGTAGTGTTGCTGTTTGATCATGAAAAAGCTCTGAGTTCTTCTCTATATCATCAGTGTCAGTGTTTCTGAACTCCTGAAATGCCTCCATTGTAGTCTTGAGTTTCTTCCGGGAACGAACACGTCACAATATTCCTCATTAGAATAATTAATGCGCAGAATAAAGGGGCGGGGCCTGGTTGAGTTAGTTAGTAGTGTGTTAAACTGGCGGTTATGGTAAGGGTGGGGACATTTCCCAAACACACTCTCAACCAATCACAACACAATGATCCAGCCGACCAATCAGAGCACAGTGTGCTTTTCAGAAGGAGGGGCTTCATAGAGACAGGAACTAATACTTTGTAAAAAGGCATAATATGGGCTCTTTAATATTTCTTTTACATACAATGGGAACTATACAATAGTACTATGGTGTAAGAGATGTCTTTACCTGTGTCCAGTATCAGCGGCCACGCTTTAACGTCCACAGCAGCCGCTGCCTCTTTGGATTTCAGTAGTTTCATTATTGCTTGTGTTGTCAGAATACATACAGACTTACTGACCTGTCAATCATATGCAATGAGAGAGTACAGTTACAGTCACAAGAGAGAGATCAACGATCAGATCAATATAATACTTATTAGTCATATTAAGACTTCATAAATATTTATCTACTGTGGTCCCAAAAAAGTATATGGAGATTAGAAATTTTGTTTAAAATGCAAAAATGGATTATTGAAAAGCAAAGTTCTGGCATCATTTGTTTGCAGAATCACTTGATATGTATTTCATTCAATAAAATGATTTTAAAATAAAATAAAATAAAATGACTACGAGTAAGGTTCAATTTGTTACATTAGGTGTGTTTTCAAGCATTTATTAATCTAGGTTAGTGTTCATTTATAAATATACTATTGTTCATTATTAATTCATGTTTATTCACGAGACATTAATATTAATTCATTCATACAACTTAAAAATGTTAAATATATATATACACACATTATATTATCTTTGTAGATAATCTAGAATTGTATTATGTCTAGAATTGTATATAAATCTAGAATTATATTATGTTTATAGTAATCTAGGTTCAAATGAATAATATATTTAAACCAATTAAATAAATGTAAATTTATTGAAAATAAGTAAAAATACATTTAAAAAAATGAATAAATAATAATAGTAAATTAATAAATGCTGTAAAAGAAAAATGTTTTATATTATATCTAGAATTGTATATACATTTAGAATTATATTGTTTATATTAATCTAGATTCAAATAAATAATACATTTAAACCAATTAAATAAATTAAAAATAATTGAAATAAGTAAAAAATAGATACAAAAATGAAAAAATAATAAAAGTAAATTAATAAATGCTGAAAAATATATTTTTTTATATTATATCTAGAATTGTATATAAATCTAGAATTATATTATGTTTATAGTAATCTAGATTCAAATAAATAATACATTTAAAACCAATTAAATAAATAAAAAAAAATTGAAAATAAGTAAAAAATAAATAAATAAATGAATAAATAATAATAATTAATTAATTAATCCTGTAAAAAAAATGTGATACTTGATGAATTAAATAATATGAACTAAATATGAACTTTATCAGACACATTAAAGACTGTGCTGGTCACAAGGGGGAGCCGGTGTTTCTGTTCATCATCAATGCAACAATATGATTTGTGGATAGTGACAAAATGTGCTGTGATTAATTCACCCAAAATTAAATTTACTGTGTGATCGTGTTTATTGTGTTACCAGAGTTTTAGTGTCAGTACTACATTAAACTACTATATATAATGCTGAATATAATGTATAATAATGTAATGGGGGAATATGTGTGTGTCCTGATAATGCCAGATGTCTGATGTTACCAGTAAAAAGTGGCCTATATTATTTTAAATATATCTAGTCAGTGTCAGAGTGCAAGCATATTCATCTGCAATAATTCTGCATTTTCAGCTTCAGAATCATGAATATGTTTATTCTGGTGTCTCTATTGTCCTGTTCATTGGGTTTCAGCACCGAGTCCAAGCCTATTCATTTACACACACAATGTCATACCAAATTTAGCATTTTTTGTTAACCTTTTACCATATATCTTGGAGTATCACAATAACATGGCATGGTGAGTTGAGTTTGGTGATCTGTACTGAATGGTGACACGAGGCTATGGTTACACCGCTAGTAAACTCAGAGCTCCGGTTACCTCGACGATCATCTTGACGGTGGGCAGGGTTGTGGTCAGGTTCTGTGGGTGCGGAGGCCTGACGGTGACGGGAACGCAGCCGGCGTACAGGCACCCGTAGAAAGTGGCGATCAGATCAATCCCTGCAGAGCAGAGGACAGAGGAGTGAAGACCTGAGAGAGGACAGGCCTTTATCAGACCACAGTATATGAGTGTGTGTGTGTGTGTCTCACCAGGAGGATAAACCAGTGCCACATGATCTCCAGTGTTCAGCCGGCCTCGTTCCATCAGCGCTATCGCCACTCGCTCCGCACGCTTGTGCAGCTGAACACACGACGCTGTGTTGGCCACCGTGCCCTGAACACACACACACACACAGCGAGATATCAGTGGCTACGTTTACATGCACAACTTTGAATGAATTCATTCCGATATATGAATCTGAATGTAGTGTTTACATGAACGCTAATCATGTGATCGGGTTGAACAGAGTTTCGGTTTTCAGTCCGATCAAGTGTTTACATGTTCCCTTGATCGGATTAGAAAAGGAATAGACCTCCTCTTTCAATCCCATCCAAATTTCGTTGGGCTCGAGCTCAATCGCATTGATTAACGCGTTTACATGAAGGCTTGAGCCGTCAATCCCATTACTAACGGATTATTTGGTTGCATGTAAACGGTGAGTAATATACTCAGAGACATTAGAGAGAGAGAGAGAGAGAGACAGTAGAGAGAGAGAGAGAGGGAGAGAGAGAGAGAGAGAGAGAGAGAGAGAGAGAGAGAGAGTAGAGAGAGAGAGAGAGAGAGAGAGAGAGAGAGAGAGAGAGAGAGAGAGAGAGAGAGAGAGAGAGAGAGACAGTAGAGAGAGAGAGAGAGAGAGAGAGAGAGAGAGAGAGAGAGAGAGAGAGAGAGTAAATATGCAAATATAAGAGAAACCTTTCTGCCCAGATTTGAAACCTTGATTCCATCACTGAGTGACACTGAAATTTTTTTCTTCTTACTGGGAGAAGATGATAGTACAGCTGCACTAGCGGCTAAATATGTGTTAGCTATTCACAATGCCAGAGTCAGCTAGAGAGACCCACTGTATATATTCATTTATGAAGATAGATTATATCTATTTATCTATCTACAGTGCTATGCATAAGTTTAGACACCCATGCTAAAGTTGACTAAAAAGAGGAATAGAAAATCATCTTTTGGAAATTGAACTTAATGCCTTAATTTAAAAAATTAGGAAAAATCCAACCTTTAAGGACACCAATTTTCTTTTTGAATGAATAATGTATCGTAAATAAATAAATGTTCTTCCTTAAAATACAGGGTGCATAAGTCTGGACACCCCTATGTTAAATTCCCATAGAGGCAGGCAGAGAGAGAGAGAGAGAGATATGAGAGAGATATGAGAGAGAGAGAGAGAGAGATATGAGAGAGAGAGAGAGAGAGAGAGAGAGAGAGAGAGAGAGAGAGAGAGAGAGAGAGAGAGAGAGAGAGAGAGAGAGAGAGAGAGACATACCTTGGCGTTGAGCAGCAGAAACAGAGGGTGATCTGGAGTGGCCTGAGCTCTCCACTGCAGGACGTCCTGCAGATACAGGAACTACAACACAACACACATTATACACACTCCCTTCTGTTGTAGTGTACTTCACATCTCAAAACTACATTATACTTGCAGATAATACTGCATATCAATGAGTGCTCTTCCAGGACATTAACAAGTGCACTTTATAATAATGTCAAGTCAAAAGTTTCACTTTAAAGTACATTTCAATCATTATGTAATAATCGTTTGTCACGGTTTAAGGAAGTACATTTATTTTGATGTGTTGAGTAACAACCTAAAGAACATTATTTAATATTACATTTAACATTAATACAGTAGACAACATTTGAAGTGGATCAAAAAAAGTTGATCAAACTTGTCCTAAGACAAGAACGGGTATGTTGACTACTGCATATTAAATGCACTAATCATTGTGTAATTGCAAATGTATTTAAATACATGACACTCAAGTTGCAATAGCAAAAACATTAAAGTATATTTTAGTTGCTTGTCAGTCAGGTTAGGTCATATTAGTTGATGCATGAACTAACAGTGAGCAATGCATGTTATTAATCTTTGTTAATGTTAGTGTATAATACTACGTTTCTCTTTGTTATTCAGGTTAGTGACAGTATATTAACAGATACAACTTTTTAGATTTTAATAATGTATTTATAAATCTTGAATTCAGCATTAACTTAGATTAATAAATGCTTTAAAAGTATTGTTCATTGTTAGTTCATATTAACTTATGTAGTCAACTAATGTACTAACAATGGAACCTTATTGCAAAATATTAACATAATTATGAAATTACCTATAAAGATGTTCTTAACTGGGTCACACAAGCACTCTAAACTTCACGTAATTGCAATTAAAATAAATGTAAACATTTATTTTTTGTTGTTTATTTCATTTAAGTGTCTGAAAACATTACATCCAGTTCACACTTAAACCTCTGGTGCTGCTCGGTCGATTTTGGCCGAAAAATATAACGTTTTGTTTTATTTAGAACTTTTTACTTCATCAGAATGAAAGAAAGGTTTTGGCACTTGCTGTGTGGACACACACACACACACACACACACAAAATCATGGACATGATTCTCAAAGGTTGAAAGTTAAAAAGTCGCACTTCTATTGTTCGCGGTCTAAAATGAATTTCATTTGGTACTGCGGCTAAAATAAATCTGACTGAGAGATCATTTTTTGAGATATCAACTTCAAATATGAAACATAACTTGTTTAGATTTCTGACTTCTGGATTATAACTACTGTATAAATATAATTTAGTACCATAAAATCCCATAAAAAAAAAATAGTACATTAATTTAATTGAAATAATAAAAATCGCGACTCGCGAACAGCACCAGAGGGTTCAGGATATTTTAAAGCATATTTTCCAACAATAAGTACTGTTTTTAAAGTGCTTCTGTTTCCCTCAGTGGTTCGGGAGGTTGAAATGTCCTTTACCTGATCATGGTCTTCCAGCTGTGACACATCTCTCCCACACGCCTGTGCAATTCTCTTTCCTGCCACCAGGTTTCCGACTATCATGGAGGCAGGACCCACCTCTGCAACAGAGACCGCAGGTTAGGCTGTCAAAATGGCTGAAAAGCTACATTTGAATTTCTTTCTTAAATATTAGCAAAATTCAAATTGTATTTGAATTCTAAAGGTAATACTTAATGTTAGAGGATAGAAGTGCTGTATTGTCTCCTATGTCCTCAAGAGGACGCATGTGAGCGCAATAAGCACATATAAACCACATCAAGCATCGCATCTTTTATTGAAATGAAATGACATTCACTTTTTAAAGTGCATTAACTTTAGAAACATTTGTTCTTCAATAAAATATAATGTCCTTAATGTGCGTTCAAGGAGAATTAGGTTACAATAGTGCATAAAACTGTGTGTGTACATCAGTGACCTGAGAAAACACACTTCAACACACAGCGTAATGAACTACATGAACACACATTCAGAAACACGCCACTTCTCCTCACTACATCTTCATCTTCATCATCATCATCAAAACACCAGATGCTCAGCTTGATCTGAGCGAGTGCGGAGCGTTTTCTGTTGACAGTGTTTCCAGCTGATGAAAACACACACACACACACACACACACTCAGCTCTGACCGATGTGCAGGTTTGGTCAAGTGTGTCGTTGCTCGATTTTTGCCTCCAACTGAGTTTGTACCTTTGTATCAACTGAGTCAGTATAGCCTTTTCCCGCCATTTTCACATTAGCAACGCAGCCACACCGCTGAACTGGATAAGCTAACAAAAACACACCGCGTCCGTTACGCCTTCACACAACAACATTTCGAATGCACGGTTTTTGCATTCGAATGTGCAGGTTTTTTTTTTTATTCTAAGAATATTCAAAAATCAAATTTTTATTTGACAGCCCTACAGCAGGTCATGTGACGTGTGAGATGCAGCACAGCGGACAGGACACACACACACACACACACACACACACACACACACTCACACACACTCACCTGTGCCGGGCTGCTTCTGGCGGGGCTTGGGCAGGTTGGTGACGCAGGTGTGAGGGCACATGAGCACGTTGCAGGGGTGCAGGGCTCCCTCCAGGAACCTCTGCTTGCTCTCGGAGATGTGGATGCCGCCCAGAGGAGCTTTGGGGAGTGTGTTGGCGGGAACCAGAGCCAGACAGTACACACCCACCTGATGGATGCTGTCGATGGCCTGAGAGGGACACGCAGAACACAGATGAGTGTGTGTGTTGTTTTGCAGACACTACAAGTGAACACTTTGTACAAACCTACCCGGTCTTTATTATCATGACTGAAATAACATAATGTGTGTGTGTGTGTATATGTGTATCCTAGTGTCGGCCCAGATCCGGCCCACATCTGGTACACATGGATTCCACATGGACAGATGTAGGCCGGATCTGGGCAGACACTATGTTGCTGTCTGGGATATGTGTGTATATATATGTGTGTGTGTGTGTGTGTTCACCTGCAGCACTCGGCTCATCCACTGGAAGCTGTCCTCCTCTGAAGCGTCCGGTCTCTGCTCTGCCACCACAACAATGCGTTCGTCGTGCAGCACCGAAACAGAGAACACTGCAATCCTGCCAGAACACAGAGTCACACTTCAGCCGGAGCAGAGACACGTGTTCATCTCAACTCAAGAGGAAATCAGCTCTCTAATCTCTAACTTTAGCCACAGATTTACACATATCCTGCTATCCAAAAACACACCATGAGGGAAAAACATATACAAGCACATAGTATAGGGCAGGGTTCACCAATCTCGGTCCTGGAGGGCCGCTGTCCCTGCAGAGTTTAGCTCCAACCAGCTCCAACACACCTGTTTGAAAGTTTCTAGTATGCCTAGTGAGACCTTGATTAGCTGGTTCAGGTGTGCTTAATTGGGGTTGGAGCTAAACTCTGCAGGACAGCGGCCCTCCAGGACCGAGATTGGAGAACCCTGGTATAGGGAGACCCTTGGATATGCTATATACTATATGCTTGTATATGTTTTTCCCCTCATCGTGTGTTTTTGGATAGCAGGATATGGTTTGGTTGGTTGGTTTCAGAAAACATTGCTTCGCTGAATATCAGGTCAAAGGTTACAGGCAGTGCATTCACCTTCCTCTGTACACAAACTTCATGGGCTCGACGGCCAGCGCTGTGGCCACCACATCATCTGCGTTGTGTCTCCGGCCGCTCACCACCATCAGCCCGTCCAGCTTTCCCACCACGAACACCAGATTATCCTGCAACACCACACACACATGAGCTCTGCGTGCCGGTTTACCAGACATGTAAGAGTTCTGTTATCTGAACGCACCGGGCCGATGAAGCCCAGGAGAGACGTGCGCGTGAAGGGCCGGTCACTGATGGGAGATCCTGATGATGTCACGGGAATGGTCTGGAAGAGAGCAGAACAACAACAAGTCTATGTAAGTCTTCTTCACCTTTTATTTCACAATAAAAGTCATCAACTGTGGTCGCTGACTCTTAATGTTGCTTTTTTTATAGTTTTAATACAGCACACAATAATATAACTGATGTGTTTTGTTGTTGGGAAAATGCTTATGATGTTTAAGCAGTCTTTCTAGATTCACTTAGGAGATTTATAGGCTTGAATAACAGTAAGACTTCAGTCGTAAATGAACGTTTTTAACGAGTGAACGATTCAGTGACTCACTCATGAAGGTATTAGTTCACCTCAGAATTAATATTTCCTGATAATTTGTGGTTAAAAAGTATTTAAATGTTTATTTGTTTTATAAAATGACCAATCGTTTCACTAGATAAGACTCTTATTCCTCGGCTGGGATCGTGTCGAAACTTTGAAGCTGCACTGAAACTCACATCTGAACCTTCGACCCGTTGGACCCCATTGAAGTCACTATATGGAGAAACATCTGGGAATGTTTTCCTCAAAAACTAATTTTCTTTTTGACCGAAGAAAGAAAGACATGAACATCTTGGATGACGTGGGGGAGAGTAAATGATCAGGAAATTTTAATTCTGAAGTGAACTCCTCCTTTAGTGTAACTTACAGAAAGGGCCACTGAATGAATCAGATTTAGGGTGCTTTCACACCTGCCTCATTTAGTTCAGTTGATCCGCACTAGAGTTCGTTTTCCCCATTGGTGCGGTTCGTTTGGGCCGGTGTGAATACGGCAATCGCACTCGGGTGCGCACCAAAAGCGGACCAAACAAGCGGACCGAGACCTCCTGGAAGAGGTGGTCTCGGTACGCTTTGAAACGAACTCTGGAGCGGTTCGTTTGTGGTGAGAACGTGATCCGACCTCGAACAGAACCAACTGCCAAAGAACTGTGCATTTTTGGACTGAGCCAGTTGCCGTAGTGCATTATAGGATGAGGAGAAATGTTTGTTGACAGTTTGCAGCTCGCGGACAAACTTGGAGTTGTGAGGAGATGCGGAGCCTGATGGAAATGATTAACATTATTCTCGAGCCGCATCTTCGCTTCATTCTCAAATATTATTGTTTGTGTAGACAAACTATATAATAAAATATGACCAGGGATACATTCAGCCCACGCAGTCGTCTCTACATAGTAAACAGCGGCGTGTTGTCTGCCGGATTTTCCACCTCTTTGTTTACTTCGGGGAGATTTTCCCGCACGTTAATTCTGACCAAGCGGCACCCTCCCTGTCTCTCTCTTGAAACCAACATGGAAGTGAATTAAACAGCAATTCATCGGCTGGCCGCTTGAGGCTGACTGCAAAAGTGAGTCAAATCTGCATCTCCCCCATGTTGAAATGTCCAACTTTACAGCAGAAAAAAACATGTTTACAGCCTGGAGCAAAAAGTGGCTTTGGTCTATACAGCTAACTTTGCCCTTCATGACAACTGTGAGGGGGGGGGGGGGTGAATATTTTTACAACTCATCCGTTTTAATTATATTAAGCCTTAAAGCAGCACTAGGTAACTTTTCAACCTTCATAATATATTTCCAAGACTCTTGTGATGGTACATCGACTTACAATAGGTTGAATGACATGTCTGCCATAGCCTGATGGGGTCTGTATCATTTTTAATCGTACTTTTAAACTTCGGGGTTCGGGTAGTAACCCCCGCGCACACAAAAGAACTACAAAATTCGACTGCTTTACGGCATAGGCTACCTCACTTCCCCCAACACGTCCTCACATGCTGTTGGACTTGTAAGTATATTGCTTATATTGTATATCACTCGGACAAGCTTTCACTCGTTGGTGTGAGCTAAAAAGCACCTGGCGTTCTTGTTGATGGATTAGTAACTTAGACATCTTCGGAGGCTAGCTGTGCTTGTTCGATGTCCGACGATTTGTAACGCGTTGTGTTTATTCCCCAATCGAACTCGTGTAACTGTCTGTCACATGTTCTACCGTCCACAGCATTACTTGATAGACAAAAATAGGACAAGAATGAGCATCAAATAGAAACAACCAGCTTACGGGGTGTTCGAGGCGCACATACAATACAGACTGCCGACAGTTAAACAGGGCGCGCGCAGCTCTTAAAGGGGCCACACCTTATTTCCACTCGTTACAGCTTCTATCCGACTGAACGGGGACCGGTATACAGGGGGGAGGGGATCAGGCCGTGAGTGAAGAGACTGCTCTGCGTGAGTGGTATTTACGACAGTAACGTTAAATACAAGTAGTCCACAGCGACTCTAGGGGTCGTTGTTTGACCAAAACGGAAATCTTACCTAGTGGGGCTTTAAGTCATTAGTCATCATTAGCTGTTTGTCTGCTAGCCGTCACATTACCTCAGTTCATTGTCTGACATTGTCTAAAAATAAATTCGGGAATGACGCGCTGCCAAGATGGCGACGGTCGGCCACGCCCACTTTAGGCTTCAAAAACGGTCTTCAGAAACCTACGGGTGACGTCACGGACACTACGTCCATATTTTTTTACAGTCTATGATTCTGACCAATCGAAGTGCAGTTATGGAAATGCGTTCAAGACACATCTGGCCAACGAGTGATGTGGATGTTGTCACGTGACTGCATTTTGGTTCGTTTTATCAACTCATAAACTGATTCGGACGAGAGCGATCAGTGTGGTGTGAAAAGGAAACAAAACGCCTGAAAAATGCTACAAAGTATCATTTTTTGCCCTCGGCCCAGACCAAATGAACCGAACTACAGATGTGAAAGCACCCTGAATCTTTGTGACAGATTTGACAGTCACTGAAGTTAACCAAAATCCCAACCATGTTTAATGGAAATAAAACTGAAATTGCGTTGTGGCTTCAGTGCCATTATCAAATGGTGAAGGCTGCGATTGAATGAAATAAATAAATGCGGCGCATGTTTCAGAGTGAAGCGTGGCGCTGTGTTCTTTTACACGCTTTTACACACTCATGATCCGGTGTTTCAGCGTCACGCTTCACAGTAAATCCTCGGCTTGAGTCAGTCATCTTCACATCCTCGTAATGAGAAGCTCTTTTAAAGGGATAGCTGTGGAATATTTAATCAGTTAAAATGTATGAGACTGAAAGAAATTGAATTTATTGATGATAAATATACAAACCTGGTTCTGTGATTAAAATAAATTTAGTTTATTAGAACTATTACAGAAATATTACACCTTTGTGCCCTTTTATTAGTTTGTTTTAAACTGTGCAAACCAAATCCATGGACATTTTGTATGTATTTCAAATACATAAATCTTAAATATAGGCCTTAATATTTGAGTTTAATCTTACAGTTGTACTGTAAAATCATCATCATTATTATTATTACTTCATTATATTTTTCTTAAATACTCAGTTTGTTATTTTACAGTGAAATACTACTACTATTACTACTACTAATAATAATAATAATTAAGTCATATTGATACATAATTTATCCAAATTGCGCAGCCCTACAAACAAGCACGGCAAACCCTTCACAGGGAGTTTGATTGACAGGCGATTTGACCAATCACAATCCGCCATCCGCCGAATCCGCCATTTTGTCCGACAAAGCAGTCAGGAGAGTTAGTAAATTAACGTCGGTGGACTTGAACTTGAGAAACGGTGTGTATTGACGTTTTTCCACGGTTGAAACAACATTCCTTCTGATGTTCATTCATGTTTATTTGATGCTAAGGAAGAGATGATCGCTTTAACTGAGGCTCTACAGCGATCTGTCAGACACATTAAAGAGCCACAAAACGGTATTTATTGTTTAAATTTCTTTAAAAAATGACCAAAATGTAAAGTTGAGACTGTTTCATATGAAAAGTAAGCTGGTCTGTCCTGTGTGTCAGCGTGTTGTCAGTGTCCTCTCTGCTCCGCGATGTAGTTTAGCAACAGTAACTAAAGGGGGCGGGTCTTTGCGAACAGTTAATTGTCTTTTTTTTCTTTCCCAAATCGTTCAGCCCTAACTAAGTTACCATTACTGATTGAACATTGTTAAGGCCAACACTAGATGTTTAGAGACCCCTGGAGCCTCAAACACTCACCTCAAAGACATTCTTGGTCATTCCTGGCAGACCATAGTAAGAGATCCCCGTACTGCTGGAGCTCACACAGATCTCTCCCACCTCATCCATCCGACACAGGTACGGCGTTCCCTCCAGCCGGATCACACACACCAGCGCTGAACACACACACATACACACACACACAGCAGTCAGAGGATATTCAAAACAGGAGAGTGTTAAACATAAAGAGACTAAATCCTCTACATCCATCCACTCAAAGCTCCATCACTCTATTCAACTCTATCTCTCAGTCTATGGATCAGTGGCTACGCTTACAGGCAACCAAATAATCCGTTAGTAATGGGATCGACGGCTCAAGCCTTCATATACACACCTTAATCGATCCGACTGAGCTCGAAACGAATGACATTTCGATGGGATTGAAAGAGGAGGTTTATTCCTTTTCTAATCCGATCGAGGGAACATGTAAACTCTTGATCGGACTGAGAACCGACACTGAGAGGACTGCGCATGTGCAGTGATGTAGAGAGAGCGTAATGACGAATGAGGAACGAGCTGTTGTTCCTATAAACGAGTGTCTCGTCAGTCTATAATCCTCCTTTCCCTGCGTGTGTGAAGTGGAGCAGGACAACGGCCCAGCAGTCCCTGTTTCAGACTCTCGTCCACAGATCAATATAAGCATATGCTCATTTACTCCAAATTATGACCAGAAATGGATAAATATTAAATCTGCTGTTTAAAACCAATAAAGAACTGATGTATGAGAATAGTTATTATGAGCAGACGGTGGGAAACGCTGTGTATTCCTGCAGTTTGCGCATGTCAAAGATATATCCCGATTTGGAGCTTGTGACATATACACACACACACATCAACCCGATCACATGATTAGCATTCATGTAAACACTACATTCAGATCCATCAATCAGAATGAATTCAGTCCGACTGAAGCAGAAGTTGTGCATGTACACACAGCCAGTGAGAGTCAAGAGTCGCACCTCCAGGCATGACCTGTCCGACATCTTGCACAGTGAGAACGGAGAGCTTCTCCTCGGTGTCGACCCGGATCACCCCGTAACTCAGACCGCTCATGGACAGCACCGCTTTACCCGGAGGAGGAACGCCCATCTCCGGAGGCCTACACACACATACACATATGGCGTTTGGGGTTTTGTTATACACACCTGAGCATTCTGACATATGCAAATTCAAATAGCTATATTCATTTCTGACTCTGATAACTGGACTGCATTATATAGTAAAAAAAAAAAAAGGGTTGTGGTAATGTGTTGTGTATCAGCTGTAGTGTGTTGTTGTTGTGTATCAGCTGTAATGTGGCCAGTGTACCTGCGGATGGCGACGGTCATGGCCTCGGAGGAGCTCGCACACGGGCAGATCGCCTCAGGACGCAGTCCTCGGGCCTGGAAGACGTTCAGGAAGGCGTCGCAAGACGAAATAGACCCTGCATTTCGACACACACAGTGAAGTTAGCCGACCCGCGACACACACAGTGAAGTTAGCCGGCGCAGCGACACACACAGTGAAGTTAGCCGACCCGCGACACACACAGTGAAGTTAGCCGGCGCAGCGACACACACAGTGAAGTTAGCCGGTCCGCGACACACATGAGTTTCATTAAGAGGAGGACAAGCGTTCACTCACAGGGATTGGCTCCGTCAGCCACGATGAGCATGCGGAGGGAGCTGAGGCTGATGTCTCTCTGATCCCGCTGGGCTAAGAGGGACCAGTGCATGTCCCGGGACTTCACCACTGCTACACGCGCTGGGAGAAGAGTGAACACAGACTAACATTAGAGGTTCTGCTCATGGATGCTGACTGGACAGAAATATAAGCTATAATAACCGCTGTGGAGAGAAATAGGTGTTTACTGTCTGGATACGGTGTTATACCAACTAGTAAACTTAAAAGTACATGTGCAAAATCCACAGCAATCATCAACCACAGTTTTCATCAAATCTAAATTTCTCCTCGTAAGAATGTTATAAATTTGCAGTGGAAATTTCACACACACCTTTTTCTGTAGTTACATCATTACACCAGTAGATGGCAACAGTGAGTCTGTGTAAATATTGTGTATGAATCCCCATGATTCAGATAATCTGAAGATATGTACAGTACTGTCCGAAACTTCAAGGTCGGTAAGAGTTGTTCATGTTTCGTATGCGTATTGCGTTTACAGTCAAACCTAAATATATTCAGACACCTTCAACATTTCTCATATTCGAGTTTATTTTCTATAGTTTAGAAAGAGGTGCTAATATGAGCAGAACTCAGAGTTATGAACTCAGCTGATATTTGACTGGTTTTGTCCGTCTTCTGTTAGACTGTCTCTCAGAGGAATGATGTTGAATATCTGTCAGCTGTTAAATTTAACTACACTATTAGATAATACCAGTTTAGCTCAACCAGTGACCCAGCAATGCTTCATTCTGTTCAGTGTGTGTGTGTGTGTGTGTGTGAAAAGAGCATTAGTGATTAAAGAAAACACACTTCAGCAAAACATGATCCGCTCAAAGTGTCCGAATCATTTCTGGTCCACAATGTTTATAAGTGTCACTGGCAGTCAGTGTGTGAAGAATGTGTGTGTATAATATGTCACAGTTTATTTTACTCTCCTCACTTACACACATGAACTATAGTGTCCTGATCACACTAGGAAAACAAATATATCAAAACTTATATCTGGTGTCTGAATCATTTGTGGTTTGACTATTTGAACAAAAATACACTAAAAAAAGTAATAGTGTGTTTTCTATGCTAAACGCTAATTTTCTATGTTAATATTTCTTCTAATATTATTTAGTCCTGTGATGGCAAAGCATTTATTTGAATCTTTGGTAACATTATAAAAGTCTTTACTGTCGATACAAGTTTTTGATTTCAAGAAACCAATAAAGTTTTACATCAGTTTAGCAACTTTATTATTTGGTTTATCCACGTGTAAGTGGCCATAGCTCTGAGTTAAAAGCCCATGACACACACACACACGCACGCACACACACACACACACACTCACCTTTATAGGTGTGGACTTTCTGTATCCAGGAGAGAGGGTTGACCTTCATCAGTGAGTACGGGATGCTGATCACGTGCAGTCGGTTCATCACACTCTGAACACACACACACACACACACACACATCACCACGACAGCCGTTGCCAAGGACACCGGATGGGAAAGCAAGAGACAGCTGGATGAGTGTGAGGGGATCGAACTCCTTATGCATGTGTGTGTGTGTGTGTGTCACCAGATGTCGATCGCACTAGTGTGTGTGTTTCACTCACCGTGAGGACCCCGTGCCACAGACCAGCGTCTCGTTTGAAGTCCAGCACGTTTGTGATAATCTCACCTGTACACGTGAGTAAAAATCACATCATTCTGATGTATGTGATGCAAACAGCAGAAATACTGCGGTCTCCGTGACAACAGCAACACACACATCATAAATCATATCTACACTTTTGAAGAATCTTTCATTGTGTGGATCTTAATTACCCCTGATAACAGTTACATCTGCAATCAAACCCAGTTTAAGAGACATAGCAGTGTGTGTTTACTGTGTGTGGAGTGTGTGTGTGTGTGTTTACTGTGTGTGGAGTGTGTGTGTGTGTGTGTGTGTGTGTGTGTGTCGCACACACTCACCCTCTGTGTATCCACAGGCCTGTGTGAGCGCATGACAGTGAGCCAACATTGCAGAGTGAGACACGGTGATGCCCATAGTGCTGCCCTCCTTACTGCTCTTATACTGTACAGAAGACACACACACTACTGTCAGACAGATGACAGACAGATAGATAAACAGATGTGATAGAAAGATGTGATAGATAGATAGATAGATAGATAGATAGATAGATAGATAGATAGATAGATAGATAGATAGATAGATAGATAGACAGATGTGATAGACAGATAGATAGACAGATGTGATAGATAGATAGATAGATAGATAGATAGATAGACAGATGTGATAGACAGATAGATAGACAGATGTGATAGATAGATAGATAGATAGATAGATAGACAGATGTGATAGATAGATATATAGATAGATAGATAGATAGATAGATAGATAGATAGATAGATAGATAGATAGATAGATAGATAGATAGATAGATAGATAGATAGATAGATAGATAGACAGATGTGATAGATAGATAGATAGATAGATAGATAGATAGATAGATAGATAGATAGATAGATAGACAGATGTGATAGATAGATATATAGATAGATAGATAGATAGATAGATAGATAGATAGATAGATAGATAGATAGATAGATAGATAGACAGATGTGATAGATAGATAGATAGATAGATAGATAGATAGATAGATAGATAGATAGATAGATAGACAGATGTGATAGATAGATAGATAGATAGATAGATAGATAGATAGATAGATAGATAGATAGATAGATAGACAGATGTGATAGATAGATATATAGATAGATAGATAGATAGATAGATAGATAGATAGATAGACAGATGTGATAGATAGATAGATAGATAGATAGATAGATAGATAGATAGATAGATAGATAGATAGATAGATAGATAGATAGATAGATAGATAGATAGATAGATAGATAGATAGATAGATAGATAGAATATTGTGTGGTCAAATTCATAATCATATTTTTGATTATTATTAAATAATTGTCAAATATTATTATTTACATAAATGTGTTGATATTATTATTAATATCTAATATTTGTTCCTGTAATAAGTAGAAGTGCACAGTGACCCTGATCCTCAGTGAGTGAGTGACCTCTGACCTCGATGTACGCGATCTCATCGCCGGCCTCTCGTATCGGAGGATGCCAGTCTTTAGGAGGCTTTACAACATGCTTTCCATCCGTGACAAACCACAGCAGTCGAGGCCAACCTGTGAACACACACACACACACACACACACACACACACACACACACACACACACACACACAGACAGACAGACGCACGCACGCACGCACACACACACACACACACACACACACACACACACACACACACACACACACACAAACACACACCTGAGGCTTAGAAACAGCACCATTAAAGAGTTAGTTCACCCAAAAATGAAAATTCTGTCATTAATTACTGACCCTCATGTCGTTTCAAACCCGTAAATGAAGATATTTTTTATTTAATCTGTTGACGTAGTGTAAACAGTGCAGCGCTTCTGGGTTATACGTTCATTGGCCGACGCTGGTCATGTGTGTGATGACCCAGGAGCTAGACAATAATGAGCCGGCGTTCTGATGTATAACCCAGAAGCGCATTTGGAACGACATGAGGGTCAGTAATTACTGACAGAATTTTCATTTTTGGGTGAACTCTTTAAATTAAGATGAAGTCACTGGCTTGTATTAATGACCCACCTTTAAACGTGACCACTTCCCCGGTCTGAGCTTTAGGAAGGCCCTTCTGACAGGCATCAGTGGTCAGAGCCAGTGTGACCCCGCAGCTGCCCAGCAGAAAGCCCACCTGCTGCCCGCCTGCGTCCTGAGTCGGGGCGAGAGACAGTCACTCACACAGCACTCACACTCTCTCTCTGTCTGTGTGAACTCAAAAACTCTCTCTCTCAAAATAATCCCCTAACCACTATATGAGCCTCAAGTGAACTGGACTGGGGTATTGCAATAATAGTATTTATTCATAATGTGGAATAACTGCATTTATACGCCACCACTTACCATGTGCAATATCATTATTTATATGCTGCTGTCAAACTCTTTTTAGTGTTATATTTTCATGCACGTTGTAGTTTTGTTCATATGTGCACTCTAACCGTACAGTTGAATGACAAATAGAACTGAATTGTTATTGTGCGCTTGATTTGCAAGCATTAGCCGTCTCCATCAGGGCCATCAGCTCTATTAATCAGAGCACACAGAGAGCTGATGAGATCTTCACACGTTCAGCTACAGCTACCATTACAGGAGAGCAGAGCGAGCGGTTACTCACGCTCACAGCATCAGTGCATCTGTAACATTAGACCTTTTTTTCCAGAAAGCTTATTTTATTTCATTTTGATAATACTTTTTCTATTTTTAATGCAATTTTTTGGGATATTATTTTTTATTTTATTTATGAATTACTAGATTTTATCAATAAATAATAAATAAATATGAATTTAATAATTTAAGCACATTTCTCACATTCTTTCAATTTAAATTCAAAATAAGCACAATTTCATGCCTAAGCCTTTTACTTCAGCTGAAATGATCTTACAGCTATCACAATCTATCAATCTATCACTATCTTACACAAGAGTCTTTGCCGACCTCTTGTGGGAAAATAATAATATAACATGATCTTTCATGAGTCTTGCCACTAGATGGCCTTATAGCGGCTGCTAGAGCTGATTAGAGCTGCTCCACTGGGTCCTAAAGTCCGTTTCTCTTCAGGACGCATTCAGATACACATTATTAAACAATTATTTTTTGGTAAAGTTTTACCATTTTTAGTTTGAGTTTTGAGGATTTTGTGGTTTTTCTATGTGTACTGAAGCATTCCTCGCATTTCCATTCATTCCTAAGGGGGTCAAACTGACCCATGAGCGAAGGATTTGTTACTTTTTAAAATTCAACCACAAAACTCAAGAGTCAACAACTTCTGAAAGAAAAAAAACAAAAGTCCTATGGTCTTGGACCCCTCTGTTGAACACTAAATTTTTAAATGTTTTCAGGTCAACATGACCCGAGGGAAGGAAGAGGGTTGCAGCAACATGATAATTTGACTAACAGCATGTTTTTTACCATGCTTATACCAATTGTGTTTCCAGTTTTGGTAAGGATAATAATGAGTGTGATATGAGGACATCAGGGTGTCCTATGGTGTATAATTCGGCTCTAGTGATAGTGTTGTGTGTGTGCTGATCAACACCTTTCGAGTGAGTGGCACCTCTATGGGCACCGGCACCAGCTCTGCCAGCAGACATCCGTAAAACGCCACCATAAACATCACCGGATCATTGTTCGGGAACACAAGTGCAACCTGTGGAGACAGAGCAATAGATTTATGGGAAAACTGCATTAAACTGCTTGTGTTAATGGTGTTTATCAAACTGTTTTTTGTATCACGTCTTTTATTCTGACCCTGTAACATCCATCATTTGGGTGTGTCACTAAGTGTTACTCTAGTATTATAATATTATAACATTTATTAAAAATTAGCTTTTATTTTTACATTTTCAGTATTTTTTTCATTTTTTATTATTTGGATAATTTTATAGACATTTCAGACATTAAAGGCGCATACTGTAAGTTTCACCACTAGAGGTCACTAATTCAAAACAATATCAAAAGTGTAGCTTGACGACTCGTGAATGAGTGTGGAATCATGGGAGTTGTTGTCTTCAGCTCCACAGCTGATGGACAGCAATCCGACGGGACTCAGGCAGAAATCATGTTCATAGATGAGCGGATGTATTAAAGTTTTATTAACGTTACTGTGGTGTGAGGGCAGCCGAGAGGACATTTCACCTGGCTGTTGTTATTATGCTTATATGCCGCAGTTATGCTTATTTTACAATTAAAGTTGCCTTTAACACCCGCCTCCTTCTTCCCTGAACCGTTACACGTTACACTGGTTAAAACAGCAGATTTCTCTGGATTTAAACATCTTTGGAAACACTTGAGATAATGCAAGTACACAAGTCAACTAAATATATAACACTGTTCTAGTGGTTTTTTGGATATTTTAAAACAAAAATCGTACATATTGTTCCTTTAAATGACGTATTACGTTATTATTAAAGCTAAAAATAGTAAAACTAAACATATCTAGCTAGAAAGCTAACATCTTAGCATACTAGCTTACCTTAGTAGTTAGAAAACACTTGTTTAATTAGGGCAACACGCTACATGTTTGATAGAGGGTGAACGGGAATGAAATCATGCTGGACATCACAGCCCTTTAAAACCCTGATCTGCTGCACTGATCGCGTGTTGGGTGAGTAAACAGTCCTCAGACGGGACAGAATTTCCAAATAAAAGACCACATGAGAAAGCGTCCCACAGGAGCAGTGTCTGATCCTGATGAACACACTCACTCTGTCTCCGGGCCGCAGCAGTGGCTCATTCCTGCTGCTCAGTTTATTCAGCAGCGTAAACGCAAGTTTCTGACTCCGCGTCCACAACTTCCCTGTGAAAACATGATCACACACACAAACACTCAATCCTGCGCTCTCTGTTCATTCACCATTCCCAGTAAAACCAGTGCAAATATACAGGATTACCCTTGTGAAACAGAAGCATACTTTTGAGAAGAGTACTTATTATGGAAATAATGTACTTTAAAAGAATACTTAAGTGGGATCTGAATGCAATGTTGTAATTGCAATTAAATTAAAAGTATTATAGTTTAAACTTCGATTAAATGCAATCGGCTGAACTTTAGAGTGTTTTTGACCCACTTCAGTAAGATCTTTAAATGTCATTTCATAATTACTTCTATTGTCTTTGAAATATGGTTGAAGTTACTGACAAGCATTTACGATAAACTAAAATGTCATTTCTATTGAGCTTGTATTGTATACAGTGCTATGCATAAGTTTAGACACCCATACTAAAGTTGACTAAAAAGAGGAATAAAAAATCATCTTTTGGAAACTGACCTTAATGCCTTAATTTAAAAAATTAGGAAAAATCCAACCTTTAAGGACACCAATTTTCTTTGTGAATGAATAATGCATCGTAAATAAATAAATGTTCTTCCTTAAAATACAGGGTGCATAAGTTTGGACACCCCTATGTTAAATTCCCATAGAGGCAGGCAGATTTTTATTTTTAAAGGCCAGTTACTTCATGGATCCAGGATACTATGCATCCTGATAAAGTTCCCTTGGCCTTTGGAATTAAAATAGCCCCACATCATCACATAGCCTTCACCATACCTAGAGATTGGCATGGTTTTATTTCAGTTAGCCTAAAAGCTAGTTTGATTTGCATTGAGAGATGATCTTATGGAAAGTACCCCATGCCAATCTCTAGGTATGGTGAAGGCTATGTGATGATGTGGGGCTATTTTAATTCCAAAGGCCAAGGGAACTTTATCAGGATGCATATTATCCTGGATCCATGAAGTAACTGGCCTTTAAAAATAAAAATCTGCCTGCCTTTATGGGAATTTAACATAGGGGTGTCCAAACTTATGCACCCTGTATTTTAAGGAAGAACATTTATTTATTTACGATACATTATTCATTCACAAAGAAAATTGGTGTCCTTAAAGGTTGGATTTTTCCTAATTTTTTTAATTAAGGCATTAAGTTCAATTTCCAAAAGATGATTTTTTATTCCTCTTTTTAGTCAACTTTAGCATGGGTGTCTAAACTTATGCATAGCACTGTATATTAGTAATTACACATTTGTAATGAAGTTGCAATTTACATTTAAAATAAATGAACTTTACATGTAATATCGAATAACACACTACAGTAAAACTACTTCACATGTGCTTTAGTATGGTGTTATTGTTTCAGGGTAGTTATGCATATAAGTACTGAGTAATATTAATAACATGTATTTACTATAGGGTTAGGGTTTGGTTGAGGGTTAGTTGCATGTTATTATGCATAATTTGTTGTCTGTTATTACTATGGTAAGTACATGTAAAATATGTAAAATGGACACTGTAAAATAAAGTGTTACCGTGTACCGTGTTCTTTAGCGCACGACAAAAGTAAACTGTACTTTAAATTAAAGCTTTTAATTTGACATTACAGTGCACTTTTTAAAAGTATACTTAAGTGTGTTAAGAGACAGTCCTGAAAGTGAGCTCTAAGTGCACTTAAGTGGCCAATTTACAATTGCAGTATGATTTGAAGTACACTATGAAGTGCACATTCAGTACAATTGAGCGCACTTCTTTCTTCACAAGGGTATATTAGCCAGATTTTGAACATGAACTAAAAATTACAAATGCGTTACCAATGAGTCTAGTTCAAGAAAGACGAGCAGAATCTTGAGTAAACTGTTTGTGAAAGCACTCTGAAGTAAATGATTGGCTTGAGTTGAGCGGGACGTTCCACAGGCGTACCGTATGTGAGTGTGTAGACGGGTTTGCCGGTGTTGTCCAGAGCCGTGAGGCAGGGGCTCTTGGGATGTGTGTTTCCCCAGCGCTGTAGAGAGGCCAGCAGTGACGGAGGCCAGTTCGTGATCACACCGAGCGGATCCCCGTTCAGCGCTCGCATCTCACCCCCCTCGGGCTTGGGCTGGTTCGGGTCCGGATGCTGGACTGTAATATACAGGGACAAAGCATATAGTCACTAATGTAAAGCTATTGCTTTACGCAAATAATCAGATTATAACTTCTGTTAGAGACCATGTCTAAACAAATGTGTCATAGGTGACATATTATGCCCCTTTCCACAAGATGTAATATAAATCTCTGGTGTCTCCAGAATGTGTCTGTGAAATTTCAGCTCAAAATCCCCCAGATCATTTATTATAGCTTGTCAAATTTGCCCCTTTTGGGTGTGAGCAAAAACTCACCGTTTTTGTGTGTGACCCTTTAAATGCAAATGAGCTGTTGCTCCGCCTCTGTTCAGAAGAGGGCGGAACCTTTACTCCAGCAATAGCAAAACACACCGATCTCACTCAATGTTCTCCTATATGTATTTTTTCATTGTATTGTATTAGAGTAACACACTGATGTCAAAATCAGTCTATAAGGTTTCATGACGGACACTGAAATCCGCTCGCTAACAGAGTTTATGTGTGAGAGTGATTTTAAATGTCACTCGTCTCAGGGTGACTTATACGTCCTGAAGATGAGATGTGACACGGCTTTAAATAGATTTGATTGATTTTGTGTGTCTGAAACAGAAAGAGAAAGAAAAACAGAGAGAGAATATAAAGGGAAGATGCTGCTGCTAAGAGAATATGAAAGAGTATTTCTCAGAAAGGTAAGAAAGGGTTGAGTGAACAAAGCGGGAGAAAAGGGGAAGGTGAGATTGATGCAGGGGTTCTCAATTATGTTTAATCCCTTTAAAACCCCTCAGATAGTTTGCGGATGACTGTGCTGGAGACTGGCCACAGAAGAGGCTGGAGAAACTGACATGGTATGGCGTACTAAAATCTGGTCGTATGGGTGAATAAACTATCAAAACAAAACCTGTATTAGTTACAAAGGCTCGGTTTTGATGGATACAGGTATGAAGAGTGTTTTAGCATGTAATAAAAATCCCGTTCATTTTCCGAGTAATGACTTAAGTGTTGCTGGCAGAGGCTAACTGTCTGACTGAGACACACGAAATGACTACAGGAATCCACTGTAATTAGAGTAGTGGTGTGGAGAGTAAGGCGGGTGTAGTGTACACACAACCAACCCGAGGTCAAATCTCTTTCCATTGGAGATCATTCCATCGTTTGGTTAAATAATAATTAAGAAAGTGTTTGAAAAGTGGATAGTGTCACATGTATGATCTGTTTTGTCTGAATTCTTGTCCCTGTGTTTTGGTTTGACCTAGTTTTCTTTGTTATCAGTTTTACCGCCACTTGTTTGTTACTATGGTTACTGATCAGTGCTCACCTGTTCGTTGTTCTGTTGATTACCATCCCTGGGTATTTAAGCCCTCAGTTTCTTCAGTCCTTTGTCTTGTGCTGATGTTGATGTGGTAAACTAGTGTGTTACTCTGATCATTAAAACGCCATTTGCATTACTTTCCTCTAGTCATTTGGATTTTACTGTATAGCAAGTGAGACTGAATAGAAAGTGTCAATACAAGTATTTAATGGTGGGAATGAAGTGTTTATCAGTAGTGTGAGGGGTCGGTGTAGAGGTGGGCTTTAGGGACACGGACAAGTAATGTCCCAATAAGGCAGCATCAATTTAGGATTTTAATAAATAAAATCATATACACTGAAAATATTATTATTGCATACTGTTTTATAAGGTATACTACAATACACTGAGGTTTCTACCACTATTTTCACTTAGTAAAACATCTGTTTTCTATGTGACTATATAGTAAAGTGTAATTTATTCCTGTGATCAAAGTGATCAAAAATATAATGCCTCCTTGCTGAATAAAAGTTTCCTTTTTAATTTTTTTCCAATCTTTATTGCTTTCTGTCTTTCTTTACAAAAAACTCTTACTGACCCCAGTTTTGGAATCGTAGTGTATATGTGAATGTTTTGTAATAAACGTACATATAACTATACTAGGAGAATCAAAGAAGTGTGACTGAACCTGTCCGATAATAAAACAGATGATGTTGGTGCTAAACAAGAAAACCATGCATTCAACCCCTCACACACACACACATTAGGTAGAAATAACTTTAATAGCCTTATTCAAATATGCTATTTTTGGCTAAATCACAAAAGGTTATGAGCAAGGATTTCAGAGACAATCTAAGTGTAAATGCCAATTCACAAGTTCATACTTTCATATAAAATGAAAGTAAATATCATTAGCCTGCCGTCTGTGATAGAGGGCTTGAGCACGAGACACAACCTGAGTTATAAAGGCTCCCCAGAATACTAAAAAAAGATGTTTTACTTTCTCTGAAGAACATGTAAGTGGCGACTGGTCATGTAAATCTCACGTAAATCACGATGCTAAGCAGTTGCTAGGGTGTTGTGAGTATTTTTTTAGCACAATTGTATGTGGCTGCAAATCAAGTATGCTCTTTCTACTGCTAATAGATACACAGAAACGCTGCTGTGAGCATGAACGATCTGCTGATGCTGCAGAAATAGACACACATATATCCTGTAGCAGATCTAGGCAGGTGGAGCTGGGGAGGTGGAGGGGTTCAGAGGAAGACTAGCCTACAGCAAACACTGAACCAGACTATTCAAATGTTGAGCAAGCAATCTCATTGGCTGCAGGATCGGCAGAGGCCAATCAGCTTGTGCCATGTAGCAAATTATGTGATTGCTAGCAGATTACACGTAAAGAACCGATCTAGAGTTTCATGACTGAAGTGTTATGAACCTACCGTCCAAAAGCTCCTCAAAATCATCAACAAAGAACTCTCGTAAAGGGGGTCTCTTTGGTCTTTTCAGCGTGTTTAGGAGCTGCTGGATCTTGGAGGACACTCGACTGTTGACTGGAACGCCTTTAGACAGAGATAGTGTCAGGAGAAGACGGGACAGAGAGAGGGAGAGAGCTCAGATGAAAGGTCAGTGTGAAAGGGCAGTTTCACACAACAGCCTGTCAGTCAGTGCAAGGCTGTTTGCCCATGGGGTTGGTTGAGATGGTACTGAGCGCGCTCAGTAGAGACACCTGACCCAGCGCATCAGAGACCGCTGGACTCGTGCTGCCTAGCAACAATACCCATCTCATCAGCCATTCATGAGCTTTCTGCTGGAAGAGCCTTCACTATATGCTTCACGATTATTGCAGTTCACATAGACTAGACTCCAATCACATGAAACACAGGGACAAAAGATGAAATTAATAAGTCAACAATATCACAAGAGCACTAGGGTGATTCTATTAATTGTTGCAAACCATCTCTGAGCAATTCCTCGAATACAAAATATTTGTTTGTACATAAAATGGAAAATAAATAAATAAATGTGGGAATTATCATAAAAAGCAAAGAGGCAAATGAAATAAATAATGTAACCATTAAGTACAATTAATGCATCATTCATTAATGCAATTCATCATACAAATCATGACAAATTTCAAATGACATGATGCATCGTATTATTTAGTAAAGAAATGTAAATGAAAATATTTACACCACATGTCACAGAAACGCCACAAGAGCTCTCTGAACTTTATGGTGGAAAAATAATGTTGTTAAATTTAACAGAAATCTTAAAGGTTAGAGGAACATTTTCGCTGATTTATAACAGAATCACCCATCAAATGTTTCTATCCAGGGAAACACAGGCTTTCACACGACTGAGAGAAGAGAACAGAAGCGAACGATCATATTCACATGATGAATCGACCCGCTCATTTCTCTGTCAAACGTCTGGCTGTGGATCCACAGAGAGGATGTGTCATGTATATATGCATGACTGAGACACTCTCTGCCATGAGACACCTGAGACTCAGCCGCTGTCGGTCGGTCTGTCTGTCTGTCTCTGTCTGTCTGTCGGTCTCTGTCTGTCTGTCTGTGTCTGTGTCTGTCTCTGTCTGTCTGTCTGTCTATCTGTATGTCTGTCTGTCTGTCTGTGTCTGTCTATCTATCTATCTATCTATCTATCTATCTATCTATCTATCTATCTATCTATCTATCTATCTATCTATCTATCTATCTATCAGAGCCCTCATCCAAGATGGCCGCTACCGCGCCAGAGAATTCGCCTCTAGTCTATAAACCCTAGGTCCTCCCAAGAAAACTTTGGGGCGGGGGCTATATGTCCCTGATCAAAGTGGACGTGCCAAGGGTCAAGACTACGGAGACCGATTCGCCCTGGGTCTCTGAACTGCCGGCTCCGCCCTGGAGGCTTCCTGCTCTGGGTAAGCCACGCAGAGATGGCCACCGCCACGCCTGAGCCCCCTGCCAAGATGGCCACCGCCACGCCTGAGCCCCTTGCCAAGATGGCCACCACCACGCCTGAGCCCTCTGCCAAGATGGCCGCCGCCACACCTGAGCCCCCTGCCAAGATGGCCACCACCACGCCTGAGCCCCCTGCCAAGATGGCCACCACCACGCCTGAGCCCCCTGCCAAGATGGCCACGCCTGAGCCCTCTGCCAAGATGGCCACGCCTGAGCCCTCTGCCAAGATGGCCACGCCTGAGCCCTCTGCCAAGATGGCCACCACCACGCCTGAGCCCCCTGCCAAGATGGCCACCACCACGCCTGAGCCCCCTGCCAAGATGGCCACGCCTGAGCCCTCTGCCAAGATGGCCACGCCTGAGCCCCCTGCCAAGATGGCCACGCCTGAGCCCTCT
Source organism: Rutilus rutilus (assembly GCA_021464565.1). NCBI lineage: Eukaryota > Metazoa > Chordata > Actinopteri > Cypriniformes > Leuciscidae > Rutilus > Rutilus rutilus. The sequence goes on from JAJAQA010000009.1 coordinate 5,986,401, forward strand.
GCCAAGATGGCCACGCCTGAGCCCCCTGCCAAGATGGCCACCACCACACCTGAGCCCCCTGCCAAGATGGCCACGCCTGAGCCCTCTGCCAAGATGGCCACGCCTGAGCCCCCTGCCAAGATGGCCACCACCACGCCTGAGCCCCCTGCCAAGATGGCCACGCCTGAGCCCTCTGCCAAGATGGCCACACCTGAGCCCCCTGCCAAGATGACCACCGCCACGCCTGAGCCCCCTGCCAAGATGGCCACGCCTGAGCCCTCTGCCAAGATGACCACCGCCACGCCTGAGCCCCCTGCCAAGATGGCAACGCCTGAGCCCCCTGCGAAGATGGCCACACCTGAGCCCTCTGCCAAGATGACCATCGCCACGCCTGAGCCCCCTGCCAAGATGACCACCGCCACGCCTGAGCCCCCTGCCAAGACGGCCACGCCTGAGCCCTCTGCCAAGATGACCATCGCCTGAGCCCCCTGCCAAGACGGCCACGCCTGAGCCCTCTGCCAAGATGACCACCGCCACGCCTGAGCCCCCTGCCAAGATGACCATCGCCTGAGCCCCCTGCCAAGACGGCCACGCCTGAGCCCTCTGCCAAGATGACCACCGCCACGCCTGAGCCCTCTGCCAAGATGACCACGCCTGAGCCCCCTGCCAAGATGGCCACGCCTGAGCCCCCTGCCAAGATGGCCACGCCTGAGCCCCCTGCCAAGATGGCCACCACCACGCCTGAGCCCTCTGCCAAGATGGCCGCCGCCACACCTGAGCCCCCTGCCAAGATGGCCACCACCACGCCTGAGCCCCCTGCCAAGATGGCCACCACCACGCCTGAGCCCCCTGCCAAGATGGCCACGCCTGAGCCCCCTGCCAAGATGGCCAAGCCTGACTCCTCTGCCAAGATGGCCAAGCCTGACTCCTCTGCCAAGATGGCCAAGCCTGACTCCTCTGCCAAGATGACCGCTGCCGCGCTAGAGAATTTGCCGCCGGTTCATAAACCCCTAGCTCCTCCCAAGAAAATTTTGGGCCATAGTGGACGTGCCAAGGGTTAAGGCCACAGAGGCCGATTCGCCCTGGGCCCCTAAACTGCCGGCTCTGCCCACCCTCCCACCCCCGTTGATGTTATACGACGTGTATTTAACCCCTGTGTTTCAGTCTTTTCCTTGTCTGTCGTCGTCCATATTCTAGGTTGTTCTGTTCCTGCTTATATTAGTTTTGTAAAGATTTGAGTTAGTTTGAAAATAAAGACTGTTTCATTTAGATCTTGCTTCACCTCGTCTCTGCTGCAACCTAATGTGTGACACTACTGTATTACCATTTTATGGCCACAATAATTTAACGTGTACTAAGAACCATTTGACAAACAACCAAATAATCTCATCATTAATTTACTTAAACACTAGCTTTCCCTTGTGAAAATGTATTGTATTGAATGTGCACTTGTAGTGTACTTCAAAGTTTATTTTAAAAACTGTACTTGCAGATAATATTAATGAAAAAAGGCCACTTAAGTGTAGTGTGACTATGATTCTTAACACACTTAAGTACACTTTTTTAAAAGTGCACTGTAAATTAAAAGTTTATTAAAAGTAAAATTTAGATCATTGTTTAATCTTTTGTATTGCTTTATAGAAGCACATTTATGTTGATGTGTTGACTAACATAATTTTAACTTTTATTTGATATTACAGTTAATTACAGAAGTTAACATATTTTAAAAGTACTAAATTGCATTATCATTACAAATGTGTAATTAAAAAAAATGTATTTAAATACATGATATACAAGTTCAATAAAAATGACAAAGTATATTTATGTTTATCATAAATGCTTGCCAGATGTACTTGAGTCACACTTAAGTGGGGCAAATAAAATACACTCAAAATTAAGTGTCTGGAAACATTAAATTGAGTTCACACTTAAGTATTTTTTTCCATAAAATGTACCCAAAAAAAAGTATAAAAGGGTACTACTTTTTCACAAGAGTTTTGGGTTACACTTTATTTTAAGGTGTCATTATTACAGTGTTAATATATATCTAAGTACTGAGTAATATCAATTAAAAACATGTACTATGGGGTTAGGGTTTGGTTGCGGGTTAGTTGCATGTAATTGTGCATAATTTACTGTTATTACTATGGTAAGTACATGTAAAATATGTAACAAGAACACTAAAATAAAGTGTAACCGAGTGTTGTATTTGAGAAAGTATAATAACTTCCTGTGTAATGCTTTGTTTATAACAGTATTAATCATACTGCAAAACCTATTCTGAATGCTGTGAAAAGCCCTTGAAAGCATAAACAACATTAAAAGACAAAAAGAGACACAGTAGGAGGAAATATTTGTCTTGCGATCATAACGAACACAGAGGTCACGGCTGAGACACAGATGCACAGAGACACCAGGAGGAGGGGCAGAGTGAAATAAACGTGTATAAATACCATCCGTGGCCTCCCCATCGCCCCTGTCAGTGCCTGAAGAAGAGAAAACCTCAATAAACACGCGTGTTCTTCACAGCGCTGCTTCTACAGAGCTGTGGCCACGCAAACTGAGCATCACACACGTAAAGAAAATCATCACCACATAGTCATCCTTCCAAGAACGAACACACCACATCAACTGGTACAAGTGAGGACAAAAAAGCAGGTTGATCATGATCCTGATGGGACGTTCAGCTCTGTGTCTTAAAGGGACAGTACACCTAAAAATGAAAATCGGTGAGTCATCATCTACACACGCTCAAAAAGCACTTTATGATTTCCCCCTCAGTGGAACATGGTGTCTTTTTCCTATAATGAAAGCGGACGGTGACTCGGGTGTCAAACCACATCAGTTCTTAATGACATTATCAGCACCAGGTCTGAAGGTGTGGAAAAGAGACTGTGTTTTGCACTGGCATGTGGGTGAGGAGATGATGACAGCATTTTCATTTTTAGTGAATTATTCCCACAAAAAAGAAAGCATGCTGATGACATCCTTACATCTGGCTTGAGCAAGCAGGATCAGACCAATCAACAGCCAGAAATATGCCTCTCTCTCCCTCTAGTTTTTCAGTAGATATGAACTGTAATGCATCTCATTAGCTCTGATACAAAGCCTCCAGCTTTAGTGAAAAAAGGAAGATCCAGAATGTGGGATACATTGACAGAAATTAGAAATGAAGTATGTTACGCCCAGTGAAAAAAAAGTACATTCCAGCATACTTTTAAAAAGAGTACTTACTTTTGAAATACTACACTTTAAAGTAATATACTTAAGTGTGAACTGAATGTAATGTTTTCAGACACATCACTGCATGTTACTCGCAATTAAATGTATACACAAACTTTTTGGGGGGGATGAGAGTAATCGTTGCCCAGCACTAATAAAAATATACATTTAACATTTGAACTACACTACAAGTGCACATTCAATACAATTAAGCGCACTTCTTCTTGACAAGGGACCTTCAATTAATCTGCACTTCAGGAATTCTTTTGAGAATATTGTTCTAATACTGTATCTTAGCAACATTAGAATTAGTCAAACTGCACTGGGATGAAGTGTGAGACGAGTCTCGGTCACTTCTGAGCTTCCGTGGCAATTAGCCAATCAGATCAGGAGGTTTTGGACCAGAGCTAACACACCGTGTTCAGTGTGTCTGTGTGCAGTAGAGAGAGAGAGAGAGAGAGAGCTCTGTGAAGAGATGAGATGACAGGACACAGAGGTGTGTGTGACAGGAAGATGCTCACCGTCGGCGGTCTCCAGGACGCTGGTGTGTGTGTGTCCGCGGGGAAGCCCTCGCACCGACGCCACCTGTGGACGCTCCTCATGCACTGAGCGCTCCCACAGGCCTGTCACGTCCGGCGGCGCGCTGGGGCCGTCTGTCATGAGGTGTCAGAGGTCAGAGGTGAGTGGAGGTCAAGATACAGCAATGCATGTGATCAAACCCATGAGAAATTATAATATTGATCATACATTTAAGAAGCAGTGCAGGATGTGGGGTGGCGTGAAATGACAGTGAGTAGGGCTGGGAATCGGATACTTGTTATAAAATTAAACAAATGCTCCTTTGTGAGCTTTTCAATAAGACGTTTTATGTTCTGCACACACATCCGAACCGTGCGCACAGGAAAAGTGCTTTTAATGTGATTTTAAACCATTGAAGGTTTAATGTTTTACGCTGTTTTCAGAGCTGCAGGAGTGTGTAACTATAGTGGAAACTCTTAAAGTGACAGCACTGATATTCCTGCTGCATCTCTCACTAATCACACAACAAAACACAGAGAAAATTGACTGAATAACTTTTGTAACTATATTTGTAATGTATATTTTATTTATAAAGTGCAGTGTTATTTTACATTTGATTACAGTTTCTCTACCTGAAAACCTGAAAATATTAAAACATATACAGTACAGGTCAAAAGTTTGGAAACATTACTAAGTTTCTTCTGCTCATCAAGCCTGCATTTATTTGATCAAAAATACAGAAAAAAAAAAAGAATATTGTGATATATTATTACAATTTAAAATAATTGGTTTTCAGTTTATTATACTTTAAATGATCATTTATTTCTGTGATGCGAAGCTGAATTTTCAGGATCATTACTCCAGTCTATCACATGATCCTTCAGAAATCACTCTAATATGATGATTCATTATCAAAGTTGGAAACAGTTCTGCTGCTTAATATTTTTCATAACCTGTGATACTTTTTTAGGATACTTTGATGAATAAAAAATAAATAAAAATAAAAATAAAAAAGAAGCAAATTTTTTATAGAACTAGAAATCTTTTGTAACAGCAATATACACTCTTTTTTTTTCTTTCTTTTTTTGAAATAAATCAATACTTTTATTCAGCAAGGATGTGTTAAATTGATAACAAGTGATAGTAAAGAAAATTTATATTATTAGAAAATATTTTTTTATTTTGAATAAATGCAGTTCTTTTTAACCTTTTATTCATCAAATATATTAGGCAGCAGAACTGTTTCCAACACTCATAATAAATCTGAATATTAGAATGATTTCTAAAAGGATCATGTGATAGACTGGATGTCACATGTGACACTGAAGACTGGAGTGATGATGCTGACAATTCAGCTTTGCATCACAGGAATACATTATTTTTTAAAGTATATTCAAATAGAAAACTATTATTTTAAGTTGTAATAATATTTCACAATATTACTGTTTTTTTTTCTGTATTTTTGATCAAATAAACGCAGCCTTAATAAGCATTAGAGACTTCTTTCAAAAATATAAAAAAATCGTAATGTTTCCAAACTTTTGACCTGTGCTGTATTTGTTCAGTCGTATCTATTTGTTGAGATTGCCAATGTTTTATTTGTTCTTTTTTTAGTTACTGAGTGTTTACTTGTCTTCATTAATGCTTGAAATTCAGCCTAGTGATTTCTGTTCATGATATTCAGCCACAATTAAATGTTTTGCAATAAGACTAAGTGAATGATATCCAAGGTTTTTATTTTATTTTTTTATTATTGGAATCGAAATCGGAATCGTTAAAATTCAATTGATACCCAACCCTAACAGTGAGTGAGCTAAATCGTCTAAAATGTGTATACTTTGCCATCATCAACAAAGCACATACTTTTAGCGTGTATTATAAATATTTGACCTGCCATGAAATCTCATTGGTCCAAAATTCCACATGGAACATCAAAAATGTTCTGATTCGCTGTCGTTTCTCTTCCTAACTCCACGTGTTGTCGACTGTCCATCTTACTGGACACACTCAACACAAGAGCAGTATACACCATTAACCAACAGCAGCTGTTCTGCGTGTCATCTCGGCTCTTGCGGCTGGGTTCGGCAGAACAGTGGATCCACAGAGCGACTCTGACACTGTGTGAAATCTGAGGTTATTTACAGCCGATGCCCAGGGCCAGCTTCATGATACCGGCCTTCAAGGGCAGAGAGGCGGAAAAACAGGGTGAAAGAAAGAGGAGGAGACGACAGAAGAGGAGGAGATATAGCGGGAATGCAAATGTTCCCTGTAAAGAGCAGCTGAGTGAAGTGAATGTGTCCTGCCATTATGATATCACTCGCTCTCACGCCGTTCAAAACTTTTATGAGTACGTTTAAACACGTCTCATTCGGTTCATGTTCATACATTGAAAGCAAACAGTGACTAGAGGATCATGAGGATGTCAAGCTCAAAACCGGCAAAAAAAAGCACCATGAAATAACAGGCAGGTGTGGATGCAGGAACTTTACAGTGAAAAATATGGTAGAATCATTTGAAGTTTTACAGATTAAACTTAAAAAAGAAAAAAAAAAAATTGTGGAGGACGGACTGTATGTTTCATTAACTGAAATAATGTTAATATTCCACATTAATAACATTTGTCACGATTCTTTTGAGGACTTTTATTGTGTTTCATGGCTTAGTTTCCTGCGTCTCTCGGTAGTTGTGTTTGTTCACTGATTCTGCTTGTGTGTGTTAGCCCGTTTCAATCAGTGTTTGAGTTTGCTTTGTTCCTCTCTTGTATGGGTTATGTTCATCACAAGTAGCTTTTCCACAAGCTGAGGAAAATACTAATGTAGATAATATACCATAAAATAATGCAATAAACTTTAATTTAACAACATAACATGCAACATAAGAACCCTGGTGTACATGACTGATATCAAAAAACTAAGAAGAGACATAGTTATTAAAATGAAGAGTCACACAGGGAATTATGGGAATGTTAGACTTACAGTGAATGTCTTCCAGATGACTTGTTCTTATTCATTTCCAAAAACTGTACATTTAACAGTTGCAGTTGCTGCTCGCGTGGCGGTCAAAAATCATCTCTTTATTATTATTTTTTCAATGAAATGATTGTACTAGATTTTAGTTAGATTATGTTTTTTTATTTCATATTTTGTATTTTTAGGGGATTTTACGGTACTTTTTGGATCACAGACTTCAGTTTGGTCTCTTTTTAAAGACGACACTTGGCAGATTATTGCTGAAGTGAAAAAAGATTTAAAAAAGATAACTTTACGCTTATTGTTTAAACGTAAAATGAAAAATGCACAAAAATACTATTTTACATTTTCATATGAAGTATGTATTTTCCAAAACAGGTTTTACTGTAAAACTGTGGGGAAAAAAATCCATGAATCCAAAGCCATGAATCTAATTAAGTCTTTAAAAAAATGAGCTTTCAGTGAGATGTCATGTGGCCGCAGTACCAAACGCTTCCACTAAATCAAATTCGTCTCATTCATTACCGATGCGCTCATTTCAGACCGCGAACAGTAGAGGTGTGACTATTTTTAACTTTTAACCTTTGAGAATCATGTCAATGATTTTTTTGTGTTCACACAGCAAGTGACAAAAACTTTACCAAGTTTTGTACTATTCTGATGGAGTGAAAAAACACACAAAAAAAAAAACACTAAACGTAAAGTTTTTTGGTCAAAAAGAGTGTTAACATTATTTTACTGTAAAATGACATGAAATGTAAGGGTAGATCCATTACAGTTTTTCCCCCTATATAGTACGGGATCTTACTGTTTACCAATTACCAGGTGTTTAATGTCACGTCTTTTAGCGTTAAAATAATCGTTTTACAGTGTTGAATATAGCGCTGTGTTGAGTTACATTGAGTATTTTCTCTTGCTTGACACGTGTATCTCGTTTACTTTCACAGCAGCAGAAACATTCACACAAAACATCTCTTTCTGTGCTTAACTGAAGAACGAAAGTCATGTTTGGGACGATATGAGAGTGAGTTTTGCACATACTATTCCTTTAACTGGGTTTATTAACAGCGAAGGTTGGCAAACATGATTATTTCAAAACCTGCTCAGTTAGCATGTCAGACGAGGCCAGCGCTGGCTTTCTCTGCACAGACTGGCTTCAGGAAGATGTGCCAGCACAGCGGAAACAGTTCAAAAGCAGCAGGAGCAACACAAGCATGCAGACAGGACATCATCATCATCATCATCATCATCAGCAGCAGCAGCAGCAGCAGCAGCAGCAGCAGCAGCAGCAGCAGAGCAGTGAAGTGCAGTGTGTTAGCATTAGCATGTCAAGCTATGGAGATGAATGCAGGATCTGTGCTTGTGTGTTAAGACAGTGAGCTGTTACAGAAACACACAGTTCATCAGCCGAGACTTCACCACTGTTCAGAAGCTTGTAAGTCTCTTCTGCTCACCAAAGCTGCATTTATTTGATCAAAATACAGTAAAAATGTGAAATATTATTTCAATGTAAATCATCTGTTTTCTATGTGAATATATAGTAAAGTGTAATTTATTCCTGTGATCAAAGCTGAATGTTCAGCATCATTACTCCAGTCTTCAGTGTCACATGATCCTTCAGAAATCACTCTAATATGAGGATTTGATGCTCAAGAAACATTTATGATTATTATTAATGTTGAAAACAGTTGTGCTGATTCATATATTTGTGTGGAAAACTTTTTAAAAAGTTTCAAGATTGTTTGATGAATAGAAAGTTCAAAAGAACAGCATTTATTTGAAATATAATCTTTTGTAACATTATAAATGTCTTTACTGTCACTTTTGATCAATTTAATGCATCTTTGCAGAATGAAAATCTAGTACACATCTCGTACGGCTTCAGGAGATCTGACATATCAGCACAAGTCTTATGACTAGTTGTATAACACTTCATCATTCTGTCTTGACAGGCCCATTCTCTATTCACTTCCACTGTGAGTCTGCGAGACATCTACTGTTGAGATCACACCGGTTCAGAACGGCATGAGTGCGAGTCGATAAACGACAGTATATTCATTTCTATGTGGACTATACCTTTCAGCAGTAGCAAGACACCACACTTCCTGATGTTTTTGATTGTGATTTCACTTTTCTAACTTTAGTTAGTGTGTAATGTTGCTGTTTGAGCATAAACAACATCTGCAAAGTTACGACGCTCAAAGTTCAAAGCAAAGGGAGATATTTTATTTTAAATAAATCACTTTTTAAGGACTACAACAAACGGCTGGTAGAGACTACACCACATTCCTCCCGGGTTAGTGACATCACCAACCCTAACATTTACATAAACCCCGCCTCCGGAACAAAGGGCTCTATATGGCTCTGATAAGAAAGAGCTGTTAAAGCTCCGCCCTCTGTGCCGGGAGCAGCAGCTCATTTGCATTTAAAGGGACACACACAAAACGATGTATTTTTGCTCACCCTCAAAAAAGGAAAGTTTAACATGCTATAAAAAAAATTATCTGTGGAGTATTTTGAGCTAAAACTTCACACACTCTGGGGACATCAGAGACTTATTTTACATCTTGTGAAAAGTGTCATTATACCACCCCTTTAACTGATCAGTACTGACCCAGCTGTGTGTGTGTGTGTGAGAGGTGTGTTCAGTACTGACCCAGCTGTGTGTGTGTGTGAGAGGTGTGTTCAGTACTGACCCAGCTGTGTGTGTGTGTGTGAGAGGTGTGTTCAGTACTGACCCAGCTGTGTGTGAGCCATGAGGTCGGCCAGCACGGTGGCCGCTGAAGCAGAGGTGGTGTTGGAGGAGTGATGGGCTCTTCCTCCGGGGTGTGATGAGGTGGAGGAGGCGGACGAGGAGGTGGACGAGCCCTGGATGACCCTGTTGAACCAGTGCTCCACGCTCGGGTGCGCCTGATACGGGGACGAGGAGCAGATCCGACCCTGCCGGCGCAGCGAACCCTCGTCTTCTGACGCCGACGACGTGTCTGTGAGCGCAGGAACAGCAGGTGAGATGAGAACAGGTACAATCTCATACAGAATCTCAAGTGTCACTGGCACTCATCACAAACTTCCCTTTTCCACATCAGTTTCGCTCAGTGTCTTTTAATCAGCTGTTTTTGGTGATTTTTAAAGTCCCCCTGTGGTGAAAATCCAGCTTTTAATGTTGTTTATGTGTCTATGTGGTGTTTTTAATATGCTTTAAGACAAACCATGTGCAAATTCATAAGTCGACACCATTGCTGAGTATCTTCTTCTTAAAACTGCAGTGAACTCAAAAACACGCTTTGAAATCACTGGTGTTTCTGACGTCACAAACTACCTTGTAACCAATCAGATCAACGTGTGATCGTCAACCAGTGGATCTCTGAGCTGAGTGAGTGAGTGGAGGCGGGGCTCATTTGCATATTCATAGAACCACGTATACTAAATGAGGCAAGGGTGTCGAGTTACATTCAAGATATTCTAAGGAAAAACCTTTTAAATATGTCGTTTTGGAGATCAAAGATGAGTTTTAAGGGATAAAATGATTGAGTACAGGAGGACTTTAAGCAGAGAATCACTTTATTAATCTGATCCAGTAATTTGTCACAAGCAGGGTCACATTTCTTTCCGTCTTCATTTTGAACAATATATTTATTGTTTTATCATTTCACTTCTTTTTTTTTTTTTGCTTGAGAAGTTTTACATATATCTCTTTAATTTAAATTGAACTTGGTTTGATATTTTGTCCTCTAATGTAACGAAATGCCCTACAAGGTACGTTTAAAGGTACGTTTACACGGCAACGATGTACTAAAAACAGAAACTTTTTTCCTTTGCGTTATTCGTGTATAGACGACCCCGTTCTCAGAGTGATCCCCGTTCACACGGTTATTTGTAAAGAAACACTATGCACCTATAGATTAAACATTTAATATGCATACGCATGACGTCACAATCTTACACAAATTCCCGATTCCCTTTTTTGGGTTTTCATCCCCCCAAAACATGCAAATGAACAGTGAAAACGCCTAAAAATCGTCCTATTTTAAGTTTAAAATGGTGTTGTGTAAATGGACCCTGAGTGTGACTTAATCACCCAAATGCTTTTTGGGGCCGCTGTACAGTAAAATCTACTGAAAGCTTCCATCATGAACACCAGAAGGACTGATATATAATCGCTATGGAAGAGGAGGTTCTCAGTCCACACTGAAACATGACTTTGGTGAGATCTGCCGGGGCAAACACATATGAAGTGATGCTCATGTGGTCAGAAGCGGAGCGTGTGAGGTCTGCAGTTATGATGACGCATGACTGCATCATTTTCCCTATTATAAATACATTAGAAATGTTACGCCGTAGAAAATAACAGATGTCCGACAATTAAATGAATAAAATAACTCAAACTGTGTGCTGCGGTGTAAAGAGTGTAACAACAGAGAGAAAAAGACATTTAAAAGAGATTATAATGAATTCACGATTAATTAACTCTATTAGAAAAGTATAATTATCATTAACCCATTACCAATAATGACCTGCTGTCTGCTAGTTCATTTACATTTTATGTCAGACGTTCTGAAACGGCCATGATGGATATGATATATGATAGATATGATATATGATAGATATATGATAGAAGGAATTGCGAGGCCTTTAAATGTAAAATTGTGGTATTTTTATTGTCCAAAATGCCAAAAGTCATAGTGCTTATAGTAATATCTTCCTCATTAACAAGTCACATGATCTGAGGTACAACAGTGTGAAACGAGTTACTAAATGACGTTTAATGCTTTAGCATGTAATATTCTATTATTTACATTCCATAAAAGTTGCTTTTCAATGTTTATTGTATTATTTTCATCATCAAACACAGAGAAAAGACGGACAGAATGAAAGAGGAGAAGACAAAGGAGAGAGAGACTGACTGACGGAAGCCCGTAGGAGGTAGCCGATCTATTTAACATTAATTATGCACTTAATCACCCGCGGGGAGCAATTACTATAGAGCGTGTCCAGCGAATTAAGAGACAGACACTGAGCAACAAACAGTCATGCGTAAAACGTGAAAGCCATTATCCTAATGTGTGTGTGTGCTGATGAAGGAGAATGATGTGTGATACCTGTGATTATCAGACACACACACACACACACACACACACACACACACACACACACACACACATAACTCAAGACTAACCTACACACATTACATATGACAATCAAGCTCGGCATTTCCTGTTGTAATGATGATGATGATGATGAAGATGATGATGATTTAGAGAACAAGGCACCCAAAGATATCAATATACACAATATCTACTCAAAATTAATTTACATACTCCACCATTCAAACCGTTTGGGGTCAGTAAGGAAATTAATATTTTTATTCAGCAAGGATGCATTAAATTGATCAAATATTATATATTTAAAATGTTACAAAAGATTTCTATTTCAAATAAATGCTGTTCTTTAGAAAATGTATCATATTTTCCACAAATATATGGATCAGCACGACTGTTTCCAACACTGATAATAATCATAACTGTTTCTTGATCATCAAATCATCATATTAGAGTGATTTCTGAAGGATCATGTGACACTGAAGACTGTAATGATGTCTTGAACATTCAGCTTTGAGCACATATACTTTTGTAAAATAACTAATTATAAATATAGAAATAGTTATCCAGGATATTTTGGAGCTGAAACAATTTTTCTGATCAGAATGTATGAGTCAATTCCCTCTTGAAAGGAGTGCATGTTTAATGATCTATAAAGAGCCTCGTGAAAACGAGAACTATTGTAATTGTGCTGTCACTCCATGTCCTCGGGCACTATGAGTGTAACCTTGACACAGATTCAGGAAGAGGAAGACACAATAGAGAGAGAAGCTGACAATGACAAGGAGGAGGCCGAGATGAACTGAAATGAGTAGATGTGTCAAGAAAGACACCTAACAACCGCTATCCTGACAATAACTGGCAAGCTGACCTTTAAAACAGAAATAATTCTTCTAAACCCACTCCATCAGTGTCTCTGAGATCGGGACACTGCAGACTCCTGAACGCACTACACACATCATCAGAAACGCCAGGGAAAGTGGGTCACACGGCATTTCTCAAGCTGGTCAGATCCAGACAGAAGCTGAATCCAGTCAGACACACTGTTCTGAAGAGGGAAGAGTCTACATCCACACCACATCAGTGGGTCTCGCACGTCACATGACTGATGTTCGATTAAGTGGAGGTGCAAATGAGATTTGTGAGCGGTAGGATTGAAAGCTATGATTTTAGAGCATTTGTAGCATGAGTATATCATGTAGCAATTAACACCATTTTTCAGCCTCGGAATATAATGCACAACCTTTTATGATACTTTATGGTGCTTTTTGTTCTGGTTTGGAGATTGACAGCATGTAGACACTGCATACTTTAACATGTAGGGCCTATGAAATGTATTTTTCCCAAATCCTTCTTAATTTTTCTGAGTTGTGTGTGTGTGTTTTTTTTTTTTTAAGTTCTAATGGCAAGTTTTTATAAGCATGTCTAATTAATTGAAATATCTTTATACTTATGGAATTTAACAAAAAATTATTAAAAGTTTAAGAAAATTATATTTTTGACATTTTCTAATCAATTGAATTCATAAAAATGTAACAATTGATTGATTGATTTATAATTTTTTTTAACAATAATAGGGCCTTGTGGAATCTGTGTTAAATTTTTCTGAATTTATACAAATTTATTGTCTAAAAATGGTGTTAATATCTAAAATGTAGCCAAATTCTGTGACATTCCACATTATATAGTAAATTCCACTTTTATGACTGGATTCCATGATTCCATCCGGATTTTCTGCATCACGGATATCATAATTAGAAGGAGCCAATCATGTATGTAAAAAAACGGCATCATTATTCTTCAAAATGTCCTGCAGGTCTGAAGCATTAGATTTTTAATTTTTGGGTTTCTTTAAGACCCGCCTCAAGAATGAAGCGAGAGGGCAAGAGTGGGGCATCTGACAGGCCAGATGGGTTATCAGATCATCTCCGTCGGGGCAATCAGACAGCTTTAGTGCGTTACTGCGTCCATGCAGGGCACAAAAGACTTAGCGGACCATGACCAATTCCCACAGGGAGCGACCCTGAATGGCTCCCGTTATGCTGATCTGACCCCACCCTTGAACCTTTAATCCCGTTGACCTTTCCCTGACTTCATCATTCTGACCGAAGAAGGACAGAAGAGTGTATCCGGACACCAAGACTCTGAAACTCGTTAGCGTTAAACAATCACTGCATTAATGTAATCCATATTGACGGACAAAGCAAAGACGTTACACAAACATGAGGTGTGAGAGATGAGCTTATCTGACCACAGGATGTAATAATGTGCTATCATTGAAGATCTCATCAGACATAACGAAATAAACTGTGAAAGGCCAAATATAGTCTTACTTGATATGACAACATCAACACAGATGATACAAAACAAAATAACCAATAGGAAAGACAAATCATGGATTTTAATGCATGAAACTCTTCAAGGCAGCTAATTGTTTTGTTTTTTTAAGCCAATCGATCTCTACCTATGCAACCTTATTTATTTCTGTCCCTCCTCCTCCCCAGCACCACCTGTCTAGATCAGCTACGCCGTTCTCCCTGCTTTTTTCCTCGATAGTATACTTCAACTCATGCCAAAACTACTCCTACACTCTTTTCTTATCATCAAAATCCTGTTAAAATCGTTTTCAAGAATTGTCATCATGATTGCAACTCTCACATACATTTCCTATTGAGCTTCAGAAGTGATCTTAATAATATCTCAAACTGTGCTCAGCCAAAGTACCAAAGTCTGCCATCAAAAGTCAAAGACTTCAATATGAACTCAAACATTTTGCAACAAAATGGAAGTAAACCGTTGAAAACTGAACCAAATGAAATGATCCGAGTTGTCCGCATTAATGCTACCTCTCTGTACTGTTAATGTAGAGTGTGTCAACAAGTGTGTCTTTTTGTCAATCTCTTATACCCCAAAATAAGGTAGGGTCCATTTTGTATTGGCTAAATGTTGTGTGTTAACTAAATGTAATGCTCAGATAGCTAAATATGCCGCCAGTGGGTCAATAAAGCTGGAACTCTGTTAAACATCTCCATATGCAAGCGTGTGGGAAGGTGGTCTGGGAACTGAGTGGTCAGGAGCAGTTCTCTTTGTGTAAATAATGAGGCTATTATTCAGAAAACTATGCATTGTTCTCCCAAGACTCAGAAGATCAAAACATCCCCTATTGAAAAACCCAGCATCGCCGGTCACCAGCAGAATGTGTGTGTTTTCATGCTGGGATCAACAGGGAAGGCTGGCTGCTGGTTTGCTGGTCAACGGCATGTAGAGCAGGAGTTCCTGTGGACCAGCAAACCAGTTTTACTTGAGAATATCATGATTATGAAGATTTTCATTTTCATGCTTCACCAGCACTATACCCACATAAACCAGCCTGGAAAAAGATGGAATTCATGCTGGTTTATATTGGATTACTCAGCAGGATATTAAGGGCTGAAATGCACATTTGTTATCAACTGTTGTCAATTGAAAATATAAAGTAGAATGTAAAGTGTAGCTAAATATCTTATGCTATAGCTTAAATAGCAGTCAATAAATCTGTAAAGTTAACTGTTAAATCCTAGCTGTGTGTGTGTGTGTGTGTGTGTGTGTGTGTGTGTGTGTGTGTGTGTGTGTGTGTGTGTGTGTGTTTTACCTGGAGGAGTGCATGCCTCAACTGAGGACTGCACTAGAACAGAGCGTCTCTTTGAGGGCATCGGCATCTTTCTCTCTTTATACTTTGCCAAGGCTGCTTGTACTGCTTCTGTATGAAGGTCTGTGGGGACACAGATAGTGGCAACATTAGATGAGACAGAAAACTACCATAAGACATTAGAAAAATTACATTTTCAAATCCCAAATGTCTACATGATATGACAGAACAGATATCATTATAATAATAAATTTACTGCAAGTAACCAAGCACCGAAGGCACCGCAAGCAGAGTAAATTCAGCATGTACAACAAGCATAACAATTAGATCAAAGCATGATCATCAGATCACTCTCAGAAAGAGAGAGACTCTGGAACAGATGCAGCTTCTTGCACGAGTTCTGGCCACAGTACCTCTTGCGGTCTGGGCATTTGCCACACAGGATTCGAACCCGCGACCTGAAAGGTTCGGGGCTTGTGGCTGCAGAGGAGAGTTAGAGACCCCTGTCACGGTTGTGCTGCATATAAAGGCATGAAGATGAAGATAAAGGTTCAAACAGTATTTAATCATATCCACAGGGTAAACTCCACACGAAGAACAGCAAGCAAACACAACCATACGTAAACGAGACCGGACAAGAGTGAACTGAAAATACAGGACTTAAATACACAGACAAATGAGGTGATTAACAGTAACACAGCTGGCAGTGATGACGAATCAAATTAGTGACTATGACGACAAACTAGTGGTGGGAAATGGTGCAACCGAGTCCAAAACAGGGTGACATCGTGATATATCGCCCCCTCCCGGAAGGAGCGACCTCATGCTGTTGAAGAGGTGAGGGAGGGTGGGAGGGTGAGAGAGAGGTGAGGGAGGGAGACTGGTGAGAGAGGTGAGAGAGGTGAGGGAGGGAGGGAGGGAGGGTGGGAGAGAGGTGAGAGAGGTGAGGGAGGTGAGGGAGGGAGAGAGGTGAGAGAGGTGAGGGAGGGGAGGGAGGGTGGGAGAGAGGTGAGAGAGGTGAGGGAGGGGAGAGAGGTGAGGGAGGGAGAGAGGTGAGGGAGGGAGAGAGGTGAGAGAGGTGAGGGAGGGAGAGAGGTGAGGGAGGGAGAGAGGTGAGAGAGGTAGGGAGGGGAGAGAGGTGAGAGAGGTGAGAGAGGTGAGGGAGGGAGGTGAGAGAGGTGAGAGAGGTGAGAGAGGTGAGGGAGGGAGAGAGGTGAGAGAGGTGAGAGAGGTGAGGGAGGGAGAGAGGTGAGAGAGGTGAGAGAGGTGAGGGAGGGAGGGTGGGAGAGAGGTGAGAGAGGTGAGGGAGGTGAGGGAGGGAGAGAGGTGAGAGAGGTGAGGGAGGGAGAGAGGTGAGAGAGGTGAGGGAGGGAGGGAGAGAGGTGTGAGAGTGAGGGAGGGAGAGAGAGAGGTGAGGGAGGGAGAGAGGTGAGGGATGGGAGAGAGGTGAGAGAGGTGAGGGATGGGAGAGAGGTGAGGGGGGAGAGAGGTGAGAGAGGTGAAGGGAGGAGGTGAGAGAGTGTGAGAGAGGTGAGAGAGGGAGAGAGGAGAGAGTGAGAGAGTGAGGAGGTGAGGGAGGGAGAGAGGTGAGGGAGGGAGAGAGGTGAGGGAGGGAGGGAGGTGAGAGAGGTGAGGGAGGGAGAGGGGTGAGGGAGGGAGAGAGGTGAGAGAGGTGAGGGAGGGAGAGAGGTGAGAGAGGTGAGGGAGGGTGGGAGAGAGGTGAGAGAGGTGAGAGAGGTGAGGGAGGGTGGGAGAGAGGTGAGAGAGGTGAGGGAGGGAGAGAGGTGAGGGAGGGAGAGAGGTGAGGGAGGGTGGGAGAGAGGTGAGGGAGGGAGAGAGGGAGGGAAGAGGTGAGTGAGGGAGAGAGGTGAGTGAGGGAGGGAGAGAGGAGGGAGGGAGGGAGAGAGGTGAGGGAGGGAGGGAGAGAGGTGAGGGAGGGAGGGAGAGAGGTGAGAGAGGTGAGAGAGGTGAGGGAGGGAGAGAGGGAGGGAGGGAGAGAGGTGAGAGAGGTGAGGGAGGGAGGTGAGGGAGGGAGAGAAGTGAGGGAGGGAGAGAGGTGAGAGAGGTGAGGGAGGGAGGGGAGGGAGGGAGAGAGGTGTGAGGAGGAGAGGTGAGGTGAGGGAGGGAGGGGAGGGAGGTGAGGGAGGGAGGGAGGGAGGTGAGGGAGGGAGGGAGGGAGGGAGAGAGGTGAGGGAGGGAGGGAGGTGAGGGAGGGAGGGAGGGAGGGAGGGAGAGAGGTGAGGGAGGGAGAGAGGTGAGAGAGGTGAGGGAGGGAGGGAGGGAGGGAGAGAGGTGAGGGAGGGAGGTGAGGGAGGTGAGGGAGGGAGGTGAGGGAGGGAGGTGAGGGAGGGAGGTGAGGGAGGGAGGTGAGGGAGGGAGGGAGGTGAGGGAGGGAGAGAGGTGAGAGAGGTGAGGGAGGTGAGGGAGGTGAGGGAGGTGAGAGAGGTGAGGGAGGGAGGGAGAGAGGTGAGGGAGGTGAGGGAGGTGAGGGAGGGAGGGAGGGAGAGAGGTGAGAGAGGTGAGAGAGGTGAGGGAGGGAGAGAGGGAGGGAGGGAGAGAGGTGAGAGAGGTGAGGGAGGGAGGTGAGGGAGGGAGGGAGAGAGGTGAGAGAGGTGAGGGAGGGAGGTGAGGGAGGGAGGGAGGTGAGGAGGTGAGGGAGTGAGGGAGGTGAGGGAGGTGAGGGAGGTGAGGGAGGTGAGGGAGGGAGGGAGAGAGGTGAGAGAGGTGAGGGAGGGAGAGAGGGAGGGAGGGGAGAGAGGTGAGAGAGGTGAGGGAGGGAGGTGAGGGAGGGAGGGAGAGAGGTGAGAGAGGTGAGGGAGGGAGGTGAGGGAGGGAGGGAGGTGAGGGAGGGAGATTTGGAGGTGGACGAGGAACAGAAGAAGGGCTGGTAAGAGGAACAGGTAGACAGGCAGAGAAGACCAGGGAGGTGAAGATTGTGGAGTCGTCCAGGGGGTAGGCTTGAGCAGGGATGGCCTGATGGTGCTCAAGGCCACAGCCAGGACGGCATCCCACGGTGGCGTTGCTGGAAGAGGAACCAAGGGGGTGAAGGTCTCTATGCCACCCTGGGGACGAGTGGAGGTAATGGAGCTGATGGAGGTGGAACCCTAGGTGCAGACAGAGAGCCGAAAGAGCGGAGTGATGCTGACGGTCCCCGAGTCCACGACGGAGCTGCAGCAACGACCCCACCGAGATGGAAAAAGGGTACCATAGGGCTGAGGTGGAGCTGGAACGACTGAGGGCTGAGGCATAGCTTGAGCGAAGCCGGAGCCAAACAGAGGCGTAGGGGTCGAGGGCCGGAGTGTAGCGAATGGCCCACAAGTCCGTAGTGATGTGATGCCGATGTCTGAGCCAGGCGGAGCCGATGGTCAGAGGGAGTCCAGTGGAGGCGAAAGCTTGATGGTCGCTGTTGGAGTCGAGGGTGGAAGGATCAAAGTCAGGACGATGGGCCGAGATGGAACAATGGGACCTGAGTCCGGGGACGGAGCCACGGGATCTCCACACCCAGGAGAAGCTGGCTCACACCCAGGTGTAGCCGCGCCACTGAGAGGAGGCCGAGGAGGAACTGATGGGAGACAGTGAGGGATGGGTAGCAGGCGTGGCTGAGGGCTGGAGAAGGGACTGATGATGAACAGAGGGATTGGCGGAAAACAAACAATTCTGGTAAAAAGTCTGGAGAGAAGGCGGAACAAGCTCATCCAAAATAAAGCAGACAGTCTCAGGAGGGATTAAGGAGGTAGGGGTTCTTCCTCTCCAAAATCAAAGCAATAGTTCAGAGTGCAGGCCAGAAACTCACTCTCAGTGGCGGGAGTGTGCGCGGGGCTCCTTACTACACCCTCACACTCATCGCGAACTGGTGCAGCCGGCTCGCACACCTGGTCAGGCTCACTGTGCTCCGGCTCCACGGCCATGTTTCGCTCAGCTAAATTCATTGCTGGCTATTGCTCTGTCTGGAGGTTCCTGGTTAGGAGTGGGGCTGGTGTCGTCATCATCAAAGCCGACAGTGAAAGACAATCCACAAAATGCCAGCACCCACTCCACATATGCGGCGAAGCTCCCTCGAGGTCCCTCCCTGGACAACTGTGCCTTTGTCAATGCGTCGGGTCCAGTGTAGAGGAAGGAACAAAGGCAGTTGTCCGGGAAGCTCGACTGATGTGCAAGGAATTCTTCACATGTGCCTCGAGGGAGCGATTTCCCTGCTCAAGGCAGATTAACAGGAACGAGGGAGAGTCCATGATAATGGGGAAGAGATAACTAAAAAAAACTAAAAACACTGATACAAAACAAAACAAAAACACGCCGCAGTCTATATCACTTTTTGGTCCGGTCTTCTGTCACGGTTGTGCTGCATATAAAGGCATTAAGATGAAGATAAAGGTTCAAACAGTATTTAATAATATCCACAGGGTAAATCCACATGGAAGAACAGCAAGCAAACACAACCATACGTAAACGAGACCGGACAGGGGTGAACTGAAAACACAGGACTTAAATACACAGACAAATGAGGTGATTAACGATAACACAGCTGGCAGTGATGACAAATCAAATTAGTGACGACAAACTAGTGCAACTGAGTCCAAAACAGGGTGACATCGTAACAACCCCAAATTTGGTCAGATTAATATTCATTACCATCACTACAAGTGTGCCAATTTTCACCATTTCCCCATGTTCTGTTCATAGGGCTACCATAGACAACCATTTGGTAAAATAATCATAAAGTAAACTAACACTTACAATAATAACCTTCTCGCCAGGGTACCTGAATAATATTACTTACAATGTATATTATATTATATTAATTATATTTATAATATATATATTATATTATGGTGCTCTGATGGTCTTAACCTTTTGTTTCGAAACAAGGGAACAATGTAAGGTCGATCTCTTGGAAAAGTACAAATACACCTCTGCTTGCTAAAGTCACATGATTTGATGAATCATTTATATTAATTCACATGCAAAAGTTCGTCAGTAATAATGAAACATGCAATAGTGATACTGAACCCTGTGAAAAAGAAGTGCACTTAGCTGTATTGAATGTTTACTTATAGTGTACTTCAAATCATAAAAGTATATTTAAACAAAAAAACTATACTTGCAGTCAGATAATATTAATGAGTTAAGAGGCCACTTACAGCGAGAGCATTTAAAGACAGACACTTTCATGACTACATTTCTTAACACACTTAAGTGCACTTTCTTCGTAATAGTGTTAAATGAAAAGTTTTACTTCTAAATCATGTTTTAATAGTCTTTTGTCGTGCTTGAGACGTTCACTTATTTTGATGTGCTGACGAACATACTAAAGCATATTAAAGTACTTGATAATCTGTAGTGTGTTATTCAACATTACATTTATAGCTAATATATTATAAATGTACTAAACTACAGCTTCATCATTATAAATGTGTAATTACAAATATATTTAAATTCACGACAAACAAGTTTAAATAGAAATGTTATCATAAATGCTTGTCAGTACATTCAGCAGTAGCTTTAACCATATTTCAAAGACAATAGAATTATTAAATTACATAAAGATGTTCTCTACTAAAGTGGGTCAAAAACACTCTAAAGTTCAACTGATTGCATTTAATATAAATTTAAACTAGAATTCAATTTCATTTAAATGAAATGTATCATGCAATTAAGCGTAAGAAAACATTACATTCAGTTCACACGTACGTAAGAATATTCTAATAAAGTATTTTATTTTCCATATTGCTATTGATTATGCATTATTTTTGAAGTACTCTTCTATAAAAGTATGATAAAGTGCACTTCTCTTTTGCAAGCATCACTATCTGAGTGTCTGTGGTGCTGGTTTAGCAGAGGAATGCCCGTGCCTGATCTGAAGCGCTCATCCCGTGAGTTCGCCACCCGGGGCTTGTTCTGTTTGGAGCCCGGAGGAGCCACCTGTGACGACGTGTGGATCCTATGATCTATCTGCAGAGACGGGTCTACACCTGCACACAACAGAGACCACAGCGTTATCATCTCACACACACAGAGGCATCACTTCACTTTCCACGCTTGACATCTCACCCATGAGCAAGCTAACTGTGACGCAAAGGGAATGCAGAAAGACAGTGCGGGAGAAATCACGGTACATCAAGAATCTACAAAACCAGCATTACAGAATAAAGGTCCCTAAACCGTGCAGTGAATCCTGCTCCACCTATCGGGCCCACAGAAACAGACACAAGTAAATAATCTCAGGGTTGCTTGTAATAAGTGACACTACTCAGTTTCAGCACATTTAGATGGCAACATAAATCCTCTCGCGACTTCAGACTTCTCTGCTATCCGGGAAACACAACACCTTGAGATCAATGGTCCTCTACTACACCACATCTGAGCTCTCATGGTGATCAGTGCTGAAATACCAGAATACTTCATCAAACATGACAGACACACAGATCTTACATTACATTCACCAGACTAGAGTTTCAGCTGAGGCTTCCCATTGAGAACTTCTCACCAATATGAATTACTTCAAACTGGCATATAGATAAATAAATAATATAACAATCGTACATCACTTATTTATAATGTACAGGGGTGTTTCAAGACCCATTTTAGGGGGCGGTCGGTCGTCTCAACCTCTTTAAAACTATAACCTGAAGCTTGAAACCATTCAGTCTTAAAGTGACTTACCGTCTGTTTCAATAATGTTAAATGGTACATGCACTTTTACAAGTTGATTGTACTGAAATGTGTGTTGGCAGTGCCTGTTACCACAACCCATCAAAAAATGATTAAAATTCCATCCAGTGTTTTTTTTTTAAATCTTTCTTATATGTTTCCTCCTGTCTCAAATCAAGCGTTTCGATATTGTGACGTCACAATATCGACGCCCCTCCCACGATGGTTGATTGACAGCAGCGTTTCAACACAGACCTGCCCTCGTGAGTGAGCTGTCAATCACATCTGTTTGATTGATAGCTGGAGTGCTGAGTAGAATGGCGTCTAACGATTGTGGTGTTCTGTTCTTGGGTGTAATAACGAACACAGCAGTCATATTGATGATGTTTCTAAATCCGCTACAGCTGAAGACGGCAGTGGCTGAGTTTGTTTTCTATAGGGAATATTCCCCTACGATCAACGTCAATGCTGTCATGTTTGCGCGAATCATTTCACACACCAGACTTGCTTTATAAAGGAGGGTCAGTATAAAGCTGGTTTTTGCTAAGAAGCTGCTCCTGAAAAAAGGATCGGTACCACTATTCGTGTTCCTGCTGAACCTCCAGAAGAACAAGTGAGTGTAACGTTTTATTGACCTTTATATTAATCTTTAATCTTTACAAATAGCTTGCACACTTCACAATGATTGTGGCTATTTTTACACTCAGGGTACATTATGGCATGTTTTCTATGTACGACGTTTTCAATATAATTCATAATCCCACGTTTATAATGAACGAAGCGTTATTGTGTTACAAACGGTGTACGCACAGAACAGAGGGGCGGGGTGAGCAAAGCTCATTATCATTTAAAGACGTATGCACTGAAACGGCGTTGCTGAAAACAGAGCTGTTTTTGACCAGGTAAATTTTGTGTTTTCTTACAATACTAATGAGAATTTTTAATTAAAGTATATTACAAACTTTTAATTTAGACCCTAAAGAATCATATTAGCTTGTACAAAAATGACATTATATGACCCCTTTAATCAAACAACAGAAGAAAATGTAGTAAGCATTTACTTTGTACAGTTATACAGCTTTCACAAGCGCTGAACTTTGTAATCTCTTCTCTAATCTCTGATTATTTGTTCTTATTTTAGCATTGACTGTTCACTGTTTGAACGTTATATTAGTTAGGATAGTATTAGTATTAGTATTAGGATAGTTTTTGCTGTGATCGTAAATTGGAATCGAGAATTGTGTAATTTCACTGCATCGTAAGTTTACATGGGTCAAAAACAACGAAAGCAATAACTTTATTTATTTATTTAGGCAGTGAATGTTAGGAGTAGTAATACCTGTTAGTAATAATGATATGATGATAGTTGTCTACACATGTACCGATCTGAACTGCAGGAAGACTGGTATCATTATAGCATTTATATTCATTAAACTTTTGGTAGCACTTTATTTTACAGTCCTTTTCCACATGTGTTTATTACAGTTGAATGGGTAAAAACAAGGTACTAACCCTGAACCTGACCTTAACCCATGTAGTTGGCTTTTTGTCATTATTTTAATAATGAAAGAAACAAAACTGAGAACTCTCTCATCTATCACCGCATGTGAGTGTATATGTACATGACTTTCTTCAGATAAACGTAAAGATTTTTAGGACAACAATCCATCTCTGTGAGTCCATACTGAATGTCTGTGATCCATTCGACCCCAGCGGATGAATCAACGTCTTCTGAACACAGAATGATAGTGTGTAAGAAAAACACTACATATATTTGTATACACATCGGGGACTGCGAATACATCACATGTACAGTAATAGCCAAAGCCTGCAGAGGATGACCTCACAGTGAGAATACGTGATTATGCTTCACCTCTTCATTTAAACCTTCTGACTGAATGTTGAATCTGAGCTCAATGTCACTGTTATTCCTGTGAGTTTGGAGAAGCTTCACCTTGAGGAAGGTTAAGGCTGATGATTCACACAGCGCTGCTTACATAAGATCCAGCACTGCAGCAGAAACCAGAAATCAGAGAGGACTGTGACCTCTATCACACCAGTGAACGCTCACACATTCAGTATTAAGCCTAATGGTGCACAGCTTATGAAACAATTAAAGGTCCTGTTCTTCGTGATCCCATTTTTCAAACTTTAGTTAGTGTGTAATGTTGCTGTTGGAGCATAAATAATACCTGTAAAATTATAAAGCTCAAAGTTCAATGCCAAGCGAGATATTTTATTTAACAGAAGTCCCCTTTCAAAGCCTACAGCGAACGGCCGGTTTGGACTACATCCCTCTACTTCCTGCTTTAATGACGTCACTAGAACAGTTTTTTGACTAGCCTCCGCCCACAGGAATACACGAAAAAAGGGGGCGTGGTCTTGTTGCGCTCCCACGGAGAAGAGTTTGTAGAGTGTGTTTGTCGCCATGTCGTCGAGACGCTGTTATTTTCATATAATAATAACACTGAGCGCATGCATCTCCACGTTATGGTAAGAGGCGTGACCTTTCTGGGCAACGTGCGCTAAGCTGCTGTCCAATCACAACACAGGAACCGCTGGCACAATCAGAACTCGTTACGTATTCTGAAGGAGGGACTTCATAGAACAAGGAAGTCATCAGCCCGTTCTTAGGACAGTGAAAACAGCGGTTTACAGATAAGTAAATTGTGTGAAAAATACTGTGTTTTTTTACACGCGAAACATGAACACGTGTTATATTGCACACTGTAAACACAATCAAAGCTTCAAAAACACACGAAAAACGGGACCTTTAAAAGTAAAAGTGTGCATTAAAAGTACAATTTCGGCAACGAGAACGATGCTGAGCCAAGTGACGATAAAGATGTGTTCTGGTGACTGGCGTGTTTATTGAACCAATCAGATAAGAGTAAATCGAGAGTCAGCGAGAAGCTCATTTGATTGGCTACATGATGAAACTGGACCCGCCCTCCTCTTAGCGCTTGAGTGAGAGAATCGTGCCAAAACTGGAAGCGCAGGTAAAAGAAAGACGCAACTGTACAAATCGGGTTATTTCGGGAACTTTTTTGCCTCATGTACACAAGGCATTTAGACATTTGCAAATGTCTAAAGGTTGATTTTACGCGATCAATCTGTTTTGCAGTTCCTGACTCTATTGTTTTCAGTTGCAAATTGCTGTTCACAGGCCTGCAGTGCTTTTGGCCGTATTTGTGCGGAAAAAAAAACGTGCCAAAAAGTGTAAAGCCGCCTTTCCATTCGCATACGATTGTCGCATTTCGCCCCCTAGTGTCAGTCGCACGGACCTTTGCACTTGGTCGCGAAGCAACCGTTGCCCTCGGCTACTCACAATGGTCAAATGAATGATTTAAATGAATTGAATGCATGCAAGAATATATCCACACAAAATAAATGACCCTCAATACATCTAAAATAAAAACATGGTAGATTTTATAGAGCTAATCAATATAAATATTGATTTAATAATTATAAAATATTTTTTTCTGCCATAATTATCAATAACCGCCATTTTGCAGAAATAGCATTTGCAGAATGTTCAAATATTGGTAATTCTAGCTTCGCTTCACATCACATCCGGTCGACCGGTCGCATACGGTCTGGCCGCAGAAGTTCAGATATTTCAAAGCATCCGAAGCTCAAATCAAATTTCCGGATGCGCATATGATGGGAACTACACACAGCTCCCGTACGACTCTCCACTGGAATGAATGACGGTCCGTCCGATGGCTGTCGTTTGTCCTGTGCAGTGGAAAGGCGGCTTATGCGCGGAAAAATGGAAGTCAGAGGAATACAGATCATATTTATTTTGCAGTTTCACTACACATTACACTTACCAATAACAGTAAAATGCTGCAAATATTTTTTTTTACACTTACATATCTTCTCTTGCGCATGCAAATTGAATTTACGCTTGCAATCTTATGTACACTTCCACAAATCTTACCCTGCGCATGCGATTCTTTTGATGGCAAGCGATGTCACAAACACAGGGAGAGATGAAGGACATCCAAGACTAACTGCGTTTTAAAAACATAGTCCTGCTTTTGTCATAGGATCTAAATAAAACCAAACTATCTATTCTCTGTGAAACTTTGACATGGTGGAACATCTATCACAGGTTAAGACAACTAGTGACCTTTTACCTTTGTGTTAAACGCGTTTTATTTCTTGGAAAGTCAAAGCAACTGACACAGGATTGTTTACCTCCTCCCAAACCGTTTGCCTAGCAACCAGTTCATATTGACCTCTTGACCCCGGGAACTCCAGCTACTGCTGACATGGAGGAGCATTCATTATCATATATCTCATATATCTCATATCCTACACAACCACACTGAGCTCCGGGAAGATCACTCACTTCACCGAAGCACACGAGGACAGATCAACACACGCGTCGCACACTGTACGACTAGTTTAGGATGAGCCTGAGGAGAATATTCTGCACTACATTATTTGCTAATCCTGCAGTTATTATTGAGACTTGCTGCTGATTATCACAGAAAATATGTTGAAAAACATTGAAAAACATGACATTCCCCTAAACTTCTGAATGGTAGTGTATTCACATCTGTCTTGAACAACACTCAGTGACAATTCAGACAAATGTACAGATCAAATGCTACATAATTGAGAATGGAAGATTCAATATAAGTGTTTATTTTTGTTAAAAAAGGTAAACCCTCTGGGTAGCTGTGTTCCCCGTTGACTTTATACTGCAAACATGATTGTTATTCCTTCAACTCTGTCTTATTAAAACATCTCTTGTTTCCTCTGTTATTAAGTCCATCATAACTGCCTCAGGTCTTCTCAATAATTGCACAGTCTCTGCATTTTAACACTGCTGCTGTCTCACTCAGGTCCTGTGAGGGCTGGACTGGACATGCTCTGGTTCTGGGAAACCTCCAATCCTGCCTAACTCAACAAAAGATTACTCACGGCTAAAGTTGTATGAGGACAATAAGACACAGTGTGCAACATCAAAAGAAGTGAGGGACTGCTGGTTCATAAGAGCTAACACACACACACACACACACACACACACACACACACACACACACACACACACACACACACACACTGAATGTGTGTAATCTCAACAGCTTCACAAAAGCCCAACTATGTGCAAAGATAACTCAGCAGTAAATGCTACAAGTCGCTCCGTCCAGTTGCTAAGCGAGTAAATGTCCCTCAGCGGTTGGCTGATAACCAGCCAATCACAATCCAGCTTCCAGACGATTGTTACCAGTCAGATCTGGACGAATGTTTCAGAAGATGCAACAATGTTTAGGAGACGTGCCAGCCTTCACGACTGAGCTCTCATTAGGAGTTTTGATCGTAATGAGCTTTAATTGGTGACATAAACAGGTAGATTTGAGATTTCGCTGCTCAGATTTGTTCAGCTCTAGTGGCCGAGTACAATACTGGCGAACTGGAGAACTTTCCAGCAGAAACTGTGTGCAGTTTTCCTCTTTGTTCTGAGTTAGAGGACATCAGCTGTGGACATGACCACACAGATTCAAAGACTAATGCACAATGTGAAATCTTTATGGCCTCTTTGACATCTCTCGTGAAAAGAAGTGCACTTACTTGTGTTGAATGTGCACCTTTTAGAGTATTTCAAATCTTATATATTTTAAAATGCTGTACTTGCAGATAATATTGATGAAATAAAGACCTCCTAAGTGCACTTAAAGGACTGCACTTGTATTTATGTTTTATCATTATGCTTTTAATCATTATGGGTCCTATTTTAACGATCTGAAACGCAAGTATCAAACGCGAAACGCAAGTAACTTTGTGGGCGGGTCTCGGGCGCTGTTGCTATTATACCGGCGGGATAAATGACTCTTGCGCCCGACGCAAATCTAAAATGGGTTGGTCTGAAGTAGCTTCATTATTCATTTGGGCGTAACGTGAAATAAACCAATCAGAGCGTCATCTCACATTCCCTTTAAGAGCAGGCGCGCTTGTTCCATGGCGGATTGATATTATAACGGCGGATTTGCCAGGAGCGGTTCACAGCCGAGGAGACCGACGTTCTCGTCAGGGCCGTAAAACACAGAGAAGTGACATTGGGGATGGAGAAACACACCCAAATTAGCTTTGGTTAAACAGGCGTATAATAATTTGGGTAAATGTGTAAGCTAGATTTATGCCTGTTTTTTCACATCTTCATAGACACAACAATGATTTCCCTCGTGTGGAATATTTTTCCTTGTAATAATGTATGATTTGCAAAAATGAAAACTGCTGCTTCTGTGTAGATGAGAGAAGCAAAGTGTATGCACGTTGTGCACACGCTACATTATGGCCAAGCATGCGCCCTTAAAATAGCATATGAATAACATGCGCAACGCGCCACTGACTTCAGACGAGGTTTCTCCTGGTCTGTGGCGGAATTGTTTTCTGAAACTGCAAAATAGCACCAGGGAACGTTTGCGCCGGAACACGCCTCCTCTTTTCACTGAACCGCCCCCGGGAGCGCAAGTTCATTCCCTAGTTTACCGACGTGCGTCTGTGGAGGGAAAAGTCCGCTGTGCGCGGGTACAAAATAGGAAGGATACATGCGTCGGTGTACAAAGTCAATTGCGCTGGGTGCAAGATAGGGCCAATGTCTTAAAAATCCTTTGTCATGCTTTAAAGAAGTACACTTATTTTGATGTGTCGACTTGATTGAGTTGAACTTTAACTGTAGTTTGTTATTCGATATTACATTTAAAAGTTTTAAAATGTACTAAATTGCAACTTCATCTTTATAAACGTGTAATTACACATATCTTCATCCTCTGAAGCCCTCCACCTGCCTAGATCTGCTTTGGGATTTATGTATGTCTATTTTTATTTAATTTCAATGAACATGCAATTAAGTGTCTGCAAACATTACATTCATTCAAGTATATTCTTATATTATTCCTGCAATAAGTGATCTTTTCTAAAGTATGCTAAAGTGTACTTCCTTTACTCAACTTCCTTTGCACAGAGAGCATCATGGGAGGAAGTGTGGAGGTCTGTTAGAAAACGACAGAGACAAAGCCCCCGCCGGAGAGCCATCTCTGCTGAAAGGCTGATTTAAAATCAAGTCCTGATTCTCCGTTTCAAAGCCAAACCAAAAATATAGAGTGGGGGCCCAGACAGACGTTCACTTTTCCACAAGCCACCGCAACGATCATAAAATGCGTATTCAGGGCCGTTCTATAATTAAACCTACACAAGGAATACAGATTGAGCATGCAGTGAGGGGGTTGTTCAGAAAGACACGAGCAGTCGAGATATTGACCGTCGCGTGTGAACAGAATCACCAAAACAGATGCCATTGATCTGGAACGGGGAGACGACCTGTAACCTCTCCACGGATGTCCAGGTCCGGCGGCTTTTCCCACCAGTGCCGTTACTGTTGACTACTGCACAAATATAACTATTAAACATCTTTTTTTTTAAATAAAGCTAATATAAAATAAAATATAGGCCTAAATGTTAAATGAACAATTAAACATAACCAGAAGTTAGAAATGTTGTCTGAAATGGCTAAGACTTACACTAAAAGGAAAACTAAATGAAAAATGTACTACATATTACTAAAGTAACACTGTTTCTACAAGATCAGTGTAGAGAAAACACAATTGTGTGCAGTTTTTATTTTTTATTTTTTTATTCTAGTTCAAGTCCTGATTAATTCATCCTCAAATCATTTGATATGTTTTTCTTTTTCATTCAAATGTGGCACGTCAATGTCACCGCTATGTTCAGTTTGTCTTAGTTATGGACTTTTAGTTTGTTTTCATTCACATCATGTGTTCCTTTGTTTGATTTTCCCGCCACTCCTTTGTTTCTATGGTTACTGTTATTAGCTCGTTCTGTTCAGGTGCACGTCATTAATCATCTTGTCTGAGTCACTAAGTTCTTCCCTCACAGTTCTTCAGTGTTCGGTCCGGTTACGTTGAGTGTGTGTTGCCCTGCCTGATCTGTGACAGTCAAGATACATCAAGCCAAGACACAGAATAATGTTAATAACATTGGGTGAAAAACATGAATGAGATTTTAGAGCAATGTCGTATAGGAAGTTTTTCTGTGAATTACAATAAATATTTCAGTCTGTTCCTCACACAGAGCTATTACATGACTGCAGTATTCTTGGAAAACAGAAGTCCAATAGACACTTTTTATGATACTTATAAGGTGATTTTTGGATCTCAACAGCTCCTGTCCCCAATTCACTTTCTTTTTATCGAAGCAAGCAGTGTGAACATTCTGCTAAATATCCTCTTTTTGACTTACACAGAAGAAAGAAAATCATATAAGTTTTGAATGACATAAATATCTAGTTCAATCATGAAACGCAGGCCTTTACATGCAATCTGCAAGCAATCACATCATTACTGCATGACACGACCTGATTGGCCTCTGCTGATCCTGCAGCCAATGAGATCGCTTGCTCCACATTTGAATAGTCTGGCTCAGTGTTTGCTGTAGGCTAGTCCTTCGTCAAAAATCGCATACTCTCGAGGAGGTACTTATTTTGAATAAGTAACTACTTCACGACCGCATGATGTTCCATACAGTACGGATGTGTGTAGTATGAATGTAATCTGGACGTACTGCATTCACCATGTTGTCATTATCATGAATTCAGACTGCAGAATTCTGGAAAACAGCGCAGAAGTCCCATGGACAATTTTTATGATTCATTTACGGTGATTTTTGGATCTCAACAGCTCTGATGACAGCGTCAGTTGCGTCGTGGGCTCATGGGATAGTAAACTGGCCATCATATGCACACTTCAGAATCTCGCCGGAAGAAGTAGGTCATCCGGGGACTCGGTCTACTCTTTTAGTACTGGGACTTTTTTTTGTCACATACTGTTTTATGCCTACTGTATAGTAGGGAAGTATGCTAGGGTGACCATATTTCAGTTTTCAGAAAAGATGACGGGTGCATGGTTGATGGGTGGGGGTGTGGTTTGGGGAGGCGTGGTTAAGGCTGGGGGTGTGGTTTGGGGAGGCGTGGTTAAGGGTGGGGGTGTGGTTTGGGGAGGCGTGGTTAAGGCTGGGGGCGTGGTTTGGGGGAGGCGTGGTTAAGGCTGGGGGCGTGGTTGGGGGATGAATGCATCAAAAAATACTTGACAAATGCATTCACAACCTTGCAACTATGTTATTGTACTTTAATAAATAAAGTAATACATCCTTTCCATTCAATGTTTGGCCCGCAACAATGGAATACTATAAAAAATAAAAAAAAGTTATAAAAATCTACTACTAAAATAAAAAATCTACTACACTATTTCAGTAAAAAAAACTATTTCAATCCTCCTGATGTGGGCTTCTAGGTCGCTAGCACCTTTATTAGACACTGACACGTTACGTGCCAGCTTTGCAGTTCATGCATTCTGCTTTACACGGATCCCGACCGAAACGAAAACACGGGAATTTTCTCTGTAAATCATCTGTGAATTTACATTTTGGGCTTTTCTTTTTTACGCTGTTAGCTACTTACATCTTATCTCGCACTTGACCGTAAACTGAAGCGCCGTTGAGTCACGCTGCTAAAATTCTGTGAGCGTAAAGTCTGACATTGACGAGTAGTGACAGACCAATGAGGCTGAGATGAACACACGCACACACACACAGGCCTCTGTATTCTGATGTGCTCTCTGCTTACCGAAAACCAGGACATTTTCATCACTTTATAAAAAACAGCCAGGACAGCCAGGACATGTCCTGGGAAAACAGGACGTTTGGTCACCCTAAAGTATGCGATCTCAGATGCAGCCAATCAGAGCTCCTCTGAACCCCTCCACACCTCCCCAGCTCCACCTGCCTAGATCTGCTACAGGATATATGTGTCTGTTTATGCAGCATCAGCAGATCTTTCATGCTCACAGCAGCGTGTCTGTGTATCTATTAGCAGTAGCAAGTCCATACTTGATTAGCAGCAGCAGAAATAATCAACAGCAGCAGCAGCAGTGTAGCAGATAAAGCCCACCGAAACCTAATACATTAACACTGCCATATTCAATAACATGCTCTTTAGAGAGCTGTCATGATCTAAAATAATGAAATCACTTTCATTTTTAGGGTGAACTATCCCATGTTTACTTGGATGTTTTAAATAAAAGACATCTAGGAGTCCAAAAGGAAGAATTTCTTACATTTTAGAGGTGAAAGAGCAAGAATCCATCAATAATTATCACGTCTATATTCAGCGTATGGAAAGAGATATCATGCCTGGATATACGGGCAGTTGCTAGCCACCCTAAACCAAACAACAAAGACACACACCACATAATTGAGAGTTTGAGGCGGTTTGAACCCTGCACTTAGTTTTTAGTTTTATAGTGTGGATCACTCGTCTTCCCCATCGAGACACACACACTGTTTCCATTAGCTCAGAGTATCCTTGACAGAGCTGAAACCATAGATGTATTTCAGATCATCCAGACCGCAGTCAGATTCAGAGCTCTCGCAGAGGTCGAAGAGGTGACTTTATAACCTAGACATGCACCGTGAGCAACAATACTTCATTAAACAGTGGCTGTACAACACAGTGGATAAGAGCGAGCTGTTTACCTTGTATCTGGGGTATGTAGGGCGCCAATAATTTCCCTCTTTTCTTTTCATAGCCTTTCTGTGTGATGTCACCTATAGAGAGAGAGAGAGAGAGAGAGACAAAGGGATTGTGATGAATCATGTATTCTGTGTTTGTAAAGCTGGCATCACATTGCTCAGAGTCAGCCCACTGTCCTGGCACAGCAGGGCACCGAGAAAGTCCTCCGATGCGCCACACGGCCCGCAAACACACACACAACAGTCCCCGGTATAAACACACACACACATCACTGAGGCCTCCAGCGTTCACTCGTAACTTTCCTTTTGCTGAAGAAATATCTTCATGTATCAAAACAACCCTGCGTGAATGTCCACCCGCACCGCAATAACAACCTTAAGGAGATACTGACCTAATCAAACCCTCACTTTTGCTTTTGCAAATGACTATAGTCAGGTTGATTCAGTGATGTGGAATCATCAAATAAACTTCCCCAAATAAATAAGACAGAGGAAGATCGGTTGACTGTAATATTTGAGTGATGTGCTTGAGTAGTGCAAACTTGAGTAGTGTGCGGATTTATATTACAAAACAACACGTTTTTGCAGTGGCAGATTTATACTGGTTAGTACTGGTGTACCAGCACAGCGTACCTGCCGACGCTAGTCAATCAGTTTCCCGAACAACAGCGTAACTGCTGCTTCACTTAAAGGGATAGTTCACTTTGAAATTAAATTTTGGTATGTTTTAGCTTACCTCAAGGGCATCCAAGATGTAGGTGTCGCTTGGCTACGGTTTCGTTCCAATGAACTGCAGTAGCGAAGGTGACATCTAGTGTATATATCTATACCCGCCCGCGCCCTCAGATCATTTGAACGCGGCTGTGTTCAATAGGTAACAACGATATAAATACTATTCGTTTTCTCACACAAACCGCTCGTTTCGTGTCTTAGGCCATCAATGTGTACTTATGATGGGGATTTGTTTCATTTGGACGATGGGGAATTGTTTTAATTTGGACTCTGTGCTTGTGTTTTGAGACAGTGACCATAGACCTGCATTATATGACTGACAGACAAGAACGGTTTGACCTAAAAATATCAAAATTGAAACTACTGCGGAAACAAAGACACCTACATCTTGGATGCCCTTGAGGTAAGCTAAAACATATCAAAAATTAATTTCAAAGTGAAATTAACTATCCCTTTAACTGTCACAGTACGATGCATTGTTGAAGAAATCATCTAGCTAGTCACGACTGTTTCCCGAAACCGTATTGACGCGAATTGGTTGTTTAACCACGATAGATAGGCTATCTGAGGACTATTTCTCATTTTTCTCAGTTGTTTTGCTTTATTTCCAGATTCGATCACAGGCTCGTTCTTACACTAGAGCTCGTTCACACATGTGCACTCTTCAGAAACTTCTCTTGACAAACTAAAAGACGTAAATTACATTTGTATATTCTAAATAAAGACACAGGTTGTACTGAATGTCAGCTTGTTTATTTTGCTCAAGATGAGGATTTATGAAGTCCACATGTCATGTAAACTAAACTCTGCTTCTAACCACAGGTCGAGAGCTGTCGCTCCACACACACAACTCTGCGATGCTGTTTGCCAATGTTCGTTGGATCGATGGTTTCGGGGAAACACCGACTCGTTGAACTGCTGATAACGAGGGAACTTGCGACCATAGTTGGCTAACGATGCTTTCGGGAAACGCACCCCAGAACAGTCCTTTTAGTGCAGCTGGGCAAGTTCAGCTAGTTATGAATGTCGTTGAGAACGCCAGCATGGAGAACACAGCACACAGTGAGTCTGGAGATGAAGTCACACTGCATGAATGACTGCATCACATCACACAATCTGGAATCAATGCACTCGCATTCTCACGATTCCCTGTTTCTGTTTTCAAGGACTCTTTTTTTTTATATTCTTTGTCTGTGTTTAGTTTCTGTTTCCTTTAGTTGCCATAGTTATTCATCATATTGAGTATTTACACCCTCAGTCTTCGTGTGCTCTCCGTCTTGTGTTAATGGCTTGTGCTGGTATGTATCTCTCGTTGGTTCCTTGCTTTTATTAAATGTTATTTCAGCGTTTGTCTGCGTTGAGCCTCGCTGTTCTGGATTATCAAGTCAAGACAACACTTTACAACCATATTATTGAATTAAATCAATACTTTTATTCAGCAAGGATACATTAAATTCATAAAAACTGGCAGTAAAGACTTGGTTTCAAAAGATACAAAATGTACAATATGTAAGATTTCAAATATGCAGTTCTTTTATTAATAAAAGAAACCTGAACAAAATGTTTTACGGTTTCCACAAAATATGAAGCGGCACAACTGTTTTCAACATTAATAATAATCATAACTGTTTCTTGAGCATCAAATCATCATATTAGAGTGATTTCTGAAGGATCATGTGACACTGAAGACTGGAGTAATGATGCAGAACATTCAGCTTTGATCACAGGAATAAATTACACTTTACTAGATATTCACATAGAAAACTTTGTAATAATATTTCACAATATTTCTGTTTGTACTGTAGTTAGTACAAATTAAAACATGGTCAAATCTGAGCGACCCCAAACTCTTGACCGGTAGTGAATATTCTCCAGAAGAGAATGTACTAATCTAAAACAAACCTTCAAACCTGAGTCAGATGCAGCAGATGTGGAATAAATCAGCTGAGATTTATGGAATTTTTACTCCATGCATACTTATTAAAGTACAAGTCCACACTGACACAGTTGGAGTGATTTTCCTCCCGCTGATGTTGCTGACGGCAGTCTGGCCTCGGAAACACACGCTTAATAACAGGCTGTCCGGGACACACGCTGTAAACTAATGGAGACCGTTCCCATCCGTGATGCCACCACACCACACGCTGGCACGCTTCACTCACTCCTCAAGCACACCGATGAGGAATCACAACATATAGAGCTGGAAACAGCAACACAGCCCCGTCTGTGGGTCTTACTGAGGGGCAGACGGACTGCGAGACACCTCTACGAGACGCCTGACCGTTACTATAGCAAGTGATCAGCTGGGGTTACTGACACCAGACACATTATAATCATAAAACAGGCCAAATGACCAACCAATCAGGATTATAGTATTATGACAGTGAGACAATTCATGGATCGTCAGAAATCAGCAATTAAAATTCTGGCCGATACCAAAAAATGTTCATGTGGGGTTTTTTTTTGTGTGTGTGTGTGTGTGTGTGTGTGTGTGTGTGTGTGTGTGTTAACTGATAAATGGCTGATTTGTCTAAATAAATTCAAATTAAAACAACATGACGTTAATCAAGTGATAAACATATTTAAACTAATGATAAATGTCTAATATTAAAATGTTATGCTGTGCAAATTAAAAATGAACACTAAAAAACAGATAAGCTTATGATTTTTTCATCTTAAATCCGATAACCGATAAATGAAAGGCGTGGGGACTGAAAAATAACGTGTGACACTGGTGCAGTTTGGGAACGCCGAAGCCTTGTGTCGGGATGCTCATTCCCGTGTTATCCTGCATCACCCTGCTTCACTCCAAGATCCCGGCATCTAAAGAAGCTTTTTCTCTTCTAACAAAAGCCATATTGATTCAGCGTGGAGGACGGCCCCGCTGACTGACACCACTAAAGAAAAGAGAGACTCCCAAACACATTCCCCTCCCCGAGCCTTTCCCAGCCGCCCGGAGAGGAGGAGGAAAACCTCTGAAAACACAGGAGGGGGGCACTGGGAAAACACAACACTCCAACAGCTGGGTCACCAGTCCACACGTCTAACCTGGCATTCACAGCCGCCAGCACTGTCCCGTACAGATCCGGCAGAGGCGACGGCGGAGGCTGGACATTCGGGACGCGCCGATGTCAACATTTCTAAATCCAAATCCAAGTTTTTATAGAACTTTGAGAGCCTGATTACTAAAAGAAAAGTCTCAGCATTAAAAGCCACGTCCCACACACAATAATAATGATGTTCTCATTATAATTTAATGTAGCCGATGTGACAGACTTGCGCTGCTCATGTTGACCTGAACTGTGTTTCTCTTTTCTGAAGTGATTTCAAATCTATTTCAAGCAATTCAAAACCATCATGGGGAACAGAGTCTCAGCTGGAGGAAATATGACACTATTTATCGGCTTTATATATCGGTCTGAATATATCGGTTCATAAAAATGAACATATATGAACATATATACCGATATGGTGGCCGATATATCGCGCATCACTAGAGACTCGTCTGCGAGAAAGATGGACGAGCTCACAGACGAGGTGTGATCATCAGACAGACACACACTGTTGAGTGTGTTGAGTGTGTTGAGTGTGTGAGTGTGTTCAGTGTGTGTTCAGTGTGTTGAGTGTGTCCAGTGTGTGTTCAGTGTGTTGAGTGTGTGTTCAGTGTGTTGAGTGTGTGTTTAGTGTGTTGAGTGTGTGTTGAGTGTGTTTAGTGTGTAGAGTGTGTTGAGTGTGTGTTCAGTGTGTTGAGTGTGTGTTTAGTGTGTTGAGTGTGTGTTTAGTGTGTAGAGTGTGTGTTGAGTGTGTTGAGTGTGTAGAGCGTGTTGAGTGTGTGTTGAGTGTGTAGAGTGTGTGTTGAGTGTGTAGAGTGTGTTGAGTGTGTATTGAGTGTGTAGAGTGTGTGTTGAGTGTGTGTTTAGTGAGTGTTGAGTGTGTTTAGTGTGTAGAGCGTGTTGAGTGTGTGTTGAGTTTGAGTGTGTGTTGAGTGTGTAGAGTGTGTGTTGAGTGTGTAGTGTGTGTTGAGTGTGTAGAGTGTGTGTTGAGTGTGTAGAGTGTGTGTTGAGTGTGTGTTGAGTGTGTAGAGTGTGTGTAGAGTGTGTGTAGAGTGTGTGTTGAGTGTGTAGAGTGTGTGGTTGAGTGTGAAGAGTGTGTGTTGAGTGTGTAGAGTGTGTGTTGAGTGTGTGTTTAGTGTGTTGAGTGTGTGTAGAGTGTGTGTTGAGTGTGTAGAGTGTGTAGAGCGTGTTGAGTGTGTGTTGAGTGTATAGAGTGTGTGTTGAGTGTGTGTTGAGTGTGTAGAGTGTGTGCTGAGTGTGTGTTGAGTGTGTAGAGTGTGTGTTGAGTGTGTTGAGTGTGTTGAGTGTGTATTGAGTGTGTGTTGAGTGTGTGTTGAGTGTTGTAGAGTGTGTAGAGTGTGTTGAGTGTGTGTTGAGTGTATAGAGTGTGTGTTGAGTGTGTGTTGAGTGTGTTGAGTGTGTGTTGAGTGTGTAGAGTGTGTGTTGAGTGTGTAGAGTGTGTGTTGAGTGTGTTGAGTGTGTAGAGTGTGGTGTTGAGTGTGTGTTGAGTGTGTATTGAGTGTGTGTTGAGTGTGTAGAGTGTGTGTAGAGTGTGTGTTGAGTGTGTAGAGTGTGTGTTGAGTGTGTGTTGAGTGTGTAGAGTGTGTGTTGAGTGTGTAGAGTGTGTGTTGAGTGTGTAGAGTGTGTGTTGGATGTGTAGAGTGTGTGTTGAGTGTGTAGAGTGTGTGTTGAGTGTGTGTTGAGTGTGTAGAGTGTGTGTAGAGTGTGTGTTGATGTGTGTAGAGTGTGTAGAGCGTGTTGAGTGTGTGTTGAGTGTATAGAGTGTGTGTTGAGTGTGTGTTGAGTGTGTAGAGTGTGTGCTGAGTGTGTGTTGAGTGTGTAGAGTGTGTGTTGAGTGTGTAGAGTGTGTGTTGAGTGTGTAGAGTGTGTGTTGAGTGTGTGTTGAGTGTGTTGAGTGTGTATTGAGTGTATAGAGTGTGTGTTGAGTGTGTGTTGAGTGTGTAGAGTGTGTGCTGAGTGTGTGTTGAGTGTGTTGAGTGTGTTTGAGTGTGTAGAGTGTGTGTTGAGTGTGTTGAGTGTGTAGAGTGTGTGTAGAGTGTGTGTTGAGTGTGAAGAGTGTGTGTTGAGTGTGTGTTGAGTGTGTAGAGTGTGTGCTGAGTGTGTGTTGAGTGTGTTGAGTGTGTAGAGTGTGTGTTGAGTGTGTAGAGTGTGTGTTGAGTGTGTGTTGAGTGTGTAGAGTGTGTGTAGAGTGTGTGTTGAGTGTGTGTTGGGATGGCCTGAGTCACCAGCAGGAGTTGAGAGCTCTACTGTCTCCAGGATCATGGACACAATGCTGTACTGTAGCAGAGATCGGGCAGCTGACCTGACGCATGCATTATCTGCTCAACACACACACACACAATGAAGAGCTATTCTCCTGAACACACACACACTCTCTGAGCCACCTCCTTCTGTTACAGGACACCGCCGCTCATCCAGGCCAAGGAGGACATGTCCAGAACGCAGGGTCACACTTTATAGTAGATCAGGCCTTACCTGATGTGTCCTTATACATTTGATACACGCTAAATATGTACATGTCAGTGGATTGTACAGTACTTGCATTTGTTGTTACACTGTTACCCTAAACTATAACCCCTAATCTTACTTACCTCTTACTACTAAACACAACCATAACTCAAACTCCTTAAACCGTGGGAGTATTCCAGAATGACGTGTAGTTATTCATATTATGTATGTAGTCTATACTAAAAATGCACCGATATTAAAGGTTTTTGTGCAATAAATGTTTGATATAAAAAATATACTACTTTGTCTAAATAAATTACACATAAAAACATAAAACACTAAAAACTAAAATCAATCAACTAAAATTATCGATTCTGATAAGCCGATTTTATTTTCAAGTAAAGGCAGAAAACTGATAATAAAAAAAAACACTAAAAACTAAAAATCCATCAGCCAATATAATAATATAAGACAATATTCTTTTTAATGTTACGGCCAATAACCGATAAATGGATGATCGCCATATTTTACAATATTTTATCGAAATAAAAAAAAATACGATCAAATGCTCCAAGTGAATTTAGTCATCACAACATTATGATGTACAGTATGGAAATTCCTTTTGAGAGTGTTATTAAATTATTAATGATTTTAAAGGTGCGCTAGATGATGGCAACAGTAATGTAAATATAAAAGAGGGGTAAACGAACATGTACAGTCAAACATTCATTACGGGACATTTTATGTTCAATATCAATCAATCACGCTGAATTAATATTTATCCAATATTAGACACTAACCAGCATGATAATCTATCCAGATCAGAAAAAACAGGCTGGCATTTAAAGCATGTGCTCGTACATGTTGAGCTTGAGCAGCTGGTGTGGGGTCCAATCTGGCTTGCAACACTTCATGATCCAGTTCCCAATGGAGATTTTGCTCATTTTAAAGTTCACATGACCTCAGCTGGGTCTGGAAGTGACTTCTGCTTTGCTACAGTACTGACAAATACCACAGAATCACTGGCCATTGGCCACAGCCTTCTCTGGACCACTACCATTACTATCACATTGTTTTATTTATTAATCAATAGAGATGCTAAGAGGAACAATGAGGAGATGTGACTAATGCCCAGCCTCACAGCAAGAGCTTTCTACGAGGCTCTAGTTCAGATAAAGGTCAATGAGGGGACGCTGGTACGGATGGGGATCAGGTGCAGGTCCCTTACATCAAACCAGAAGAACTGGCCATTAGCTGCTGATGGGACACACACACACACACACACACACACACACACCGAACTGGGCAGATTCTGACTTCAAACATGAACCTGCAGGATAAACTGGAGAGGCACCAACTGATCCATCACAGAATATTATTGGTTCATGTCTGAAAGTTCATGTGAAATGACATTCACAACCACAAAACATGATGTATTAGTGAGTGGAACCAGATATTCAAGGAAAAATAATTATTATACATTAATCACATGACGTGATCAAAGAATGTTTGAATAAATGAGGTACAAAGAAGGAAGAAACGTTAAAAAAACAAAAACGTCTTGTGTTAGTATCGGCCAATGACTTGTGAAAAAGAAGTACAGTTTAGCATAAAAACAGCACTTATGTATATAATCTACTTTAGAAGTATGTACTTAAGTGTAACTGTTTTCAGACACTTCACTGCATGTTATTTGCAGTTAAATGGAAATGTATTATTGTGCACTTTTTAAAAGTGTACTTAAGTGTGTTAAGAAACAGTCATGAAAGTGCACTTAAGTGGCCTTTTATTTCATTAATATTATATTATCTACAAGTATGGCTTTTTGAAAATATACGTGTGAGATTTCAAGTACTTCCAATGAATGAAAGGCCCAGATGAAATCCTTTCTTTTTCTTTTTTTTTTGTAATTTCAGTGCTAATTCTGTGGGGAAATCTGCAGAATTCTGCACAAAGCATCATTAAATTATCCAATTCCTTCCCCAGAGTTCCTGCGGGCACAGATTGTGTGCCAGCCTAGAAACGGGGCTAAATTATCCCTGCAGAACGCCTCGATCAACTCTTTCTTTTCCTCTTCCACCGTCATCATCATCATTACTGTGACTGCTGTCTATCGTCCATCACTCACTACTTCAAACGTTCCTCTCAGTCTCGTCTCTCCTTCTCCATTATGTGCTCACCGCACACCAGACGTGTATTTATGTGCGTCCAGTCAGAGACTGACCCAGATTTCTGTCCCGAGGACTCGTTTCTCATTCCAGTGAGAAACTCTCATTTACAGGTGCCGCTCCATCTTGTCCTGGCGACACATGGGGTTTTGAGCCGCTGCAAAACTCCACATCCTTCAGATGACAGTAATTGATGGATAGCAGAAAGATTAATGTCATAGGACAATAACTTCCTATTCCCAGTGGTGGGAGAACAACTGCCGCCAAACACATGTGGAAGCATCAGTCTATTCAAGACGATCTTTCTGATGTTAAAATACTCTCTCCTATTTAAGTTTAAAGCTTAAAGGATTAGCTCACTTTCAAAAAATAATTTGCTGATAATTTACTCACCCCGATGTCATCCAAGATATCCATGTCTTTCTTTCTTCAGTCGAAAAGAAATTAAGGTTTTTGAGGAAAACATTCCAGGATTTTTCTACACAGAATGGACTTCAATGACAACCAACTATACCAATGTTCAAAGAAGGTTCAAATGTCCGTCTCAATGCAGCTTCAGAGTCTCGACACGATCCCAGTCGAGAAATAAGAGTCTTATCCAGCGAAACGATCGGTCATTTTCTAAAAAACAATATTTATATATACTTTTTAACCACAAATGCTGGTCGTGTACCATCTCGGAGATGCGCCACGCATTGCGTCATCATGTTGGAAAGGTCACATGTCACGTCATCTATCTAGTTATTTGTCTGGGTAAAGGTAGGGAAGGGTAAAAAAAATGTCATTTCATTTTCTCCTCCAACTTCAAAATTGTCCGACAATATATTATTATTATTTTTATTTTTTTCGTGACCTTTCCAACGTGATGACGTAATATATGGCGCATCTCAGAGATGGTACAAGACGGGCATTTGTGGTTAAAAAGTTTTTTTTTTTTTTTTTTAAATGACAGATCGTTTCGCTAGATAAGACTCTTATTTCTCGACTGGGATCGTGTCGAGACTCTGAAGCTGCATTGAGATGGACATTTGAACCTTCTTTGAACACTGGTATAGTTGTCTGCCATTGAAGTCCATTATATGGAGAAAAATCCTGGAATGTTTTCCTCAAAAACCTTAATTTCTTTTCGACTGAAGAAAGAAAGACATGGATATCTTGGATGACATCGGGGTGAGTAAATTATAAGCAAATTATTTTTTGAAAGTGAACTAATCCTTTAAAGATGTGAATTTTGCTCTGATTTGTGAGGTGCCAAAAGTCAGAGCCAGTCTGCAGGATTTGTGCAGTCGGAGATTTCACAGAATGTCTCGTAGTGCATGATGACCGAAGATTCGTTTAGCTTCAGATTATGATTCCATCGGTTGGAGGATAATAAACACGTTTGAGCGCATGGTTTTTCTTGAGTTTGTGGTTTTCGGAACGACTTGAAAGTCTGATAGTGTGTGATTCTCAGTCGATTCGTTTTTGACGTCCAGTTTTTCTTTGTAACCTTTTACGAAGTCAGAAAATGATATGATATCTAGTGTTTTAACATCTGTTCAGATGTAGTGTATTCCAGCCGTAACACACCTGACCGATGTCAGACAGAGAGAATGTTGGGGAAACCTGTTCGACACTATAATTATTGTTGCCGGTTTTGTCAAAAACTACGCCTGGATGGGATTCAGAACGATGATCTAAACACAGATGGAGTAGTTTGAGTCCATCAACACCCCAAAGCTTCAGTCCTGTACATCTTCATGGGTTCAACATTTCATTTGATTAATACGCTGTTGAATGATTGATGTTCATGTTAGGTAAGTGACTTGTGCGTAAGCAATGCTTCTATCCGCTCCTTCGGGTTTATCTTCTTCTTCGCCTGTGTTTTTGGATCCAGAGACGCTGTGCTCTTTCAGGAGATGCGTAACGGCGCCCCCTGCAGTATAACAGTGTAAACTCATCTATGGAGGGCAAGCGCTCTGTCGCAAGCAAGCGGAAACCTTCCCGTCTCTCTTGAATACAACACTGAAGTGACTTAAACTGCAGTTCATCGACTGGCCACTAGAGTCAATCCCATAGACCTCCATGTTAATATGCCCAAATTTACAGCAGAAAGAAAACATGTTTACAGCCTGGAGCACAAAGTGGTTTTGGTCTATATAGCTAAGTTTAGCCTTCATGACGACTGGGGGGTGAATTTTTTTACACCTCATCCATTTAAATTATATAAAGCCTTAAAGTTCTGCATAATTAAGGGCGTGGCCACTTGAATGACAGGTGGATTGCCGCTGCTGTCACTGCTAGCCGTTTGTCTGCTGTTAGCGTCACGTCACCTCAGCTAATCCGCCTCGCTGCTCATTTCCGGTTATCCACCAAGATGGCGACGGCCGGCTCCGCCCACTTTGGGCTTCAGAAACGCTCTTCAGAAACACTACGGGTGCCGTCACACACACTTACGCCCATAGTGTTGTACAGTCTATGGTCGCAAATGACGTAAATCTCATCAATGGCGGGGAAAGGGTTAATCGTGACATTTACTAGCATTTTCTGAGTGAAAACTGTTTCTACACCAAATTTTTTTCAGTGGCGCAGAAATTGCGACCAACTTTCAACACACAAAAAATAGTAAAAGTCTAGTAAGACGACACTTCAAATACAAGAACATCTCATATCACTGCT